>CM076571.1:979666821-980337608 GCA_034641835.2 Pinus albicaulis | reverse complement strand
TGTCAATCACATCATTCAATGTGTCATCCGTGGTTGTTTCTTCATGTGGGGGAGAGAGTGCTTTAGGAAATGATTCCACAGTTTGATTCAATATAGGAATCCCCCCTTCAAGATGTGGAATCTGATTATCAAATTCTTGGAAAGACTTTGCATGTGTGAATCTATCCAAGCGATCAAGTTTCTGCTCAAAAACCTTGTCACTCTTGGAAGATTCAAGGAATATGACATCTCTTGCTATTACAAACTTCTTATTGGCTTCATCATAGAGACAATATCCTTTGGAGGTATTGGAGTACCCCAAGAAGATACATTTTCGACTTATAGCACCAAGTTTATTCCTTTGTCCCTTGGGTATCAAGGCATAACAGGTGGACCCAAAGACCCTGAAATGCTTTACCGACGGAATGTGGCCATGCTACATTTCAAAAGGAGTTTTGTTCTTAATTGAACTTGAAGGACACCTATTCTTTATGTAAACAACACATAGAACTGCATCAGCCCAAAACATCAATTTTACATTCTTGAAAAATAACATGGAGCGAACCATATTTAAAATAGTTCTATTCATTCTTTCAGCTACACCGTTCTGTTGGGGATTATATGGCACAGTTGTTTGATGTTTGATTCCATGTTGACGAAGATAATTTTCAAATTCATTTGAAGTGTATTCTTTTCCATTATCAATACGTAGAGAGCCAATATGAGTTTGTGCATCATTTTCAATCCATGCATGAAAATTCTTGAATGTTTGAAAAGCATCAGACTTGTTCTTCAATAAGTAAATCCAACACATTCTAGTGTAGTCATCAATAAATGTCATCATGTATTTATTTCCATTTGCAGAAGCAATAGGCATAGGGCCACATAAATCTGAATGAACAAGCTCAAGTTTTCTATGTGCTCTGGAGTGTGAATCATGAAATGGCTGTTTGCTATGCTTTCCTAGAATACAAGCATCATATTCCTTAGGTTTTCTAGGAATTGTAGGCAGTCCATTAACACCATTTTTCTTCAACAAACGAAGGCTTTCATAGTTTAAGTGTCCAAATCTAGCATGCCATAAAAGACTTGATGGGAATGTACCTTCATCATGATGTGAACTGAATGCAAAGTTTGGAGCATGAGCAGATGAACCTTTCAGCTTCAAGAGTCTCCCTTCTTCTATTCCCTCCATGACAAGTGAGTGATCTGATGCTTTTCTAACCTCTTCCTTGCCATCAAACAAGTGAATGGAGTGTCCTTGCTGGCGGATTTGGACCAGGGACAACAAGTTTATCCAACTAAAGAGAGGTATAGAACCTCATGTGAATATAGATCCGAAAAGAAGACTGTGCACCTGGCTCTGACTGCTAAGCTTCCTCGATGGCTTGTTGGATTTATCCGTGGAAATATGCACGCTTTCCATCAATAATAACTTTACTGCTTAATGCAAGAATTCTTCAAAAAATTCTCTTTTTCTAAATGTCATGGCGACATGTTGCTCCTCAATTTAACAACCCCTCATTCCTCTCCAGAAGTAATCTTCATCAACAAAGCCTTCAATTATTCCATTGTTACTAATGTGCTAGAACATAATGATGATTCTGTGCTTTTACCTTTGTATTTGTCATTATTTTTACCTTTGTCTTGATTTCTTTGCTGCTCAATTTTATCCCAAGGTGTCCTACATTTTGATGCATCATGCCCATCTTTATTGCAACGTGTGCAATGAATATCGGATTTGTCAGATTGTCTGCCCCCCCTTTCTCTAAAGTTTCTTCTTCCTCTTCCTCTTCTGCCACCTCTTCCTCTGGAAGAATCTGGAGCATGGCTCTTTTATCTATGTGCACAGTATGCAACCTCTTCAAAAGACGAAGGGACTATCATCTTCCCAAAATATTTCTCTCTTTCTGCAAAATTTTTCTCAAGGGTCTCAAAGGTGATATGCTCAAGGTTTCCACTTGCTTGCAATGACTCAAGATAATGTGAGTAAGTCGGATATAATGCCTTAACATATGCTATGAGAGATATGTCAATTTTTACACTTCAACAAAGCCAAATGTCACATGATGATCTTACTTCCTAAGCTAAAGGTAAGGGGATCATCATTCCTTCAATTCAAGACCACCACTTAAAGTAGACACAGAATATAAAAATACAGATGTTTTTAGCAGGCAGAATTCCTCTAATTTAGCAATTTCTAGTTCTAAAATGTGAGCACATAGTATGCCATAGAGTTCTTTTAGCTTGCTCAAGCCTTCATAGGCATTTGAAAATGCTAAAATATGGCAACTCACCTCTTCATTTACAGAAGCTGCAATCAAGGCATAGGCCTTGCAGTTCTTGTTTTCCAAAATGGCGAGCTCTTTGTCTGAAGTGGGCTTTGCTGGTGGATTTCCTTCTTTTCCTTCATAGATCCCTTTCCACAACTCACTAAAAATGAGAGCGTGCTTGATTTTCCAAGACCATTCAAGATATTTCTCCTTGCCAGAGAGAACCACCCCAACAATAGATATGAGAGAATGCATTCTTCTGAAGGGAAAAAATAATTACTTTGCTGAAAAATTCTTTTGAGGAGGAACATTTTTTTGCTAGAAATATACTCAATTGAAAGGGAAAAATTTTGCTAGAAAATACCTAATTTATGATAGGTTGAAAGGCGATGCATATATATATATAGAGATATATATAGAGACACATACAGACATAGACATACTTATTTAAAGAATAAATTTATATGGAAACCCATTGAAAATGTAAGGTGCAGAGACACAGAATGAAGGAATATATGAGATAGTGGAGATGAATGAAGACACGCATTGAATATGTGGAGGGAGCGATATTATATGTGGGGGAGAGGTATTATAAATGTGGGGGGGGTATTGTAACAGAGGAGTCGGGTTTGTAACAGCGTAGCAAAGGTTTATTTAAAAATAGCAGCCCGTTCTGTTACGTAGGGAGTCGGGAAGTAGTTAGGGAGTCGGGCAGGGAGGGAAGGGTTGAGTAGGGAGTCGGGCGGGGAGGAAAAAGGGTGTGCGCAGGGGTGAGTTGAGAGGGGGATGAGAGAGGGGCCGCAGGTGGAGTTTATAATTTGAGCGATGGTGTGAGCATGGACGAGAGGGAGTGTGATGATGTCGGACGAGCTCGATGCAGAGTTGGGGAGCACTAGTGTGGGTTGGGTGCTCAATGCAGAGTTGGGGAGTGTTCGTGTGGGTTGGGGTTTGTGTTGGGGGAGGGGGCCGAAAGGCCAAGGGTGATGTTGATCGGAGTTTGGGTAGTGAATGTATGAGCGATGGGGAGGCCGAGAGGCCATTAAAAATTCTAGAATTGCAGATGCAGAGTTTGCAGGTGCTGAATTGCAGGAACTGTAGAAATTGCAGGAGCTGCAAAAAAATCAGATATGGGCAAAAATTGCAGACATAGTTTTAAAAAAAAAAATTGCAGAATTGCAGTATATAAACTCAGAATGGCATCAATCTAATGGAGCAGCAAAAACTAGGCATAAAACTGACTGAACAAAATACTGTTAGCAGAAATGAGGGAGTTATACCACAGGCAAGAATGCCAATAGTGGGACTGGCTCTGATACCATGCCAAACCAGGAGGTAACTCCGCAAATCAGAATGTGTATTATGTGAAGAATGTGCCTATATTTATACATGGAGGTGAGGCTATTGGGATTCATCTCCCAATGACTCTTGGCCTTCCTTATTTCCTAATATTATTTAATATACAATATTAAATATCCTCACCCAACCCTTAGGATTAGGTGTCAATGTTATTAATAATCATGAATTGACCATAAAACTTCAAATGGTAATGAGGAAATTATTGCTTCCTTCAAACAAACTTTAAGTTGATTCTCAATTATCAAAAGTTTACAAACATGATATATAAAGATATAATATGAACTAATTATTGTTAGTAAACTAACATCATAAAAACTTGATTTTCATATGATTATTTACATATTTACAAAGGGATTATCAAAATCTTATGAAAAGTATGTTTTAAGAATAAGTCCATTTACAGGGAGATTATCTTAAATCCCTTCAAGATTCTACAAAATAAAAGTAGATGGGCCTAATTTTTTAGCAATTTGAAATAGGCCAACCATAATTTTTGAAATTTTGTATGCTTTCCCTTCTCCTCCTTAGCTTTGTCTCACCTTAACACTAAATCACCAACCTCAAAGTATTTTTTTCCTAATAAATTGTTATTGAACCAATTTTTTATAATATTTTGATTTTTGGTATAGATCTTATTAGCTTTCTCTCTTTCTTCTTCTAGTTTCAATATTTGTAATAACCTTTGTTGCAATCTAGAGTAAGGTTGTTCTTGGATGGAATGTTTCAATACTAAAGAGGGAAAATAAATATTAGGTGGGATAACAACTTCCTTCCCATATACTAGGAAGTAGGGAGAAGTACCTAAAGATGATTTGAAAGTTATTCTATCATCCCATAAGGTGTATATTAAGGCTTTATGCCAGCATTTTTTATTATCATCTATGGTCTTTTAATGTTTCTTAAGAGATTTTCATTTGTAGATTCTACGAATCCATTTCCTTCAAGATAATAATTAGAAAATTATCTTAATTTAAAACTTATTTTTAAAGAAAATTCAGTAAGGGAATTTTTAGAAAAATAGGTAGCATTATCACACATTAGAGATATCAAGAGGCCAGACCTAGTAATGGTTTTGTGATCAATAAAATTAATAACCTCTTCAAAATTGACCACTTTAAGGGGAATGGCCTCTACGCATTTATTAAAATAATATGTAGTAGTAATAATTCATTTATGATGTTTATAATAATGAGGAATGATCTCACTAATTACGTCCAATCCCCATTTGTTCAAATGGTCGATCAATGTTGACTTGTTGCAAAGGAAAGGTCACTTTTCTATATTTACCCGAAGTTGTTTGACACACTTTAAATTTTCTTACATAAGTATGGGTGTCCTTGAAAAGAGTTCGTCAATAATAACCTACATGAAGTATTTTATGAGTTTCAGTATCCCATCCATAATTTCCACTAGCACGACCATCATGCAACTCATGCAAAAAAAATTCAGCTTCAAAATTTTCCAAACATGTAAGTAGCATAGAATAATAATTATTTCTAAAAAGAATGACATCTATAAGATGTTAATGGTTTGAATTCAATCTAATATCTCTTCTATTTTTAGGTTCTACATTAGAAGGAGCATTTCCATGAGTCAAAAAATAAATTAAGTTTTCATATTGTGACTCAGGAGCATTAGGAACATCACATACCTATTGTGGATTATCATGATCAATTAAAATATTTTATGGTTGAGAATAAGTTGTTCCAGTTTCCAACTTACATAATATTTTTACTCATACAATTTTAGTAGGTTTGATTACTAGATCGTATTCCTGAAGTGAAGTGACCCAATTTTCCCTTTTCTCTCCGAGATCTCTTTGGGTTAATAAATTTCTCACAGTTGGCTATGGTATGATTATTTTGGTATGATATTTGAGTATAAAATGTCTAAAATTATTTACATACATAAATACCACTTTTCAACTTTAGAATAATTGAGCTCTACTCCCTGTAATCTCGAACTAGTAAAGGCTATAGGAGCTTCTATTCCTCCATCATTTTTTTGTGTCAAGATAGTTGCATAACAATCATCAAAAACAAAAGTATACAAAATAAATTCCTTATCATAACTAGGAGAGGACAAACATGGAGCTTGAATAATGGCTTGTTTCATTGAATCAATATCATTTTTCTCAGTTACACCCCATTTAAATGTTGCATTATTTTTAATCATGTTTTGTAAAGGTAATACACTTTTTGAGAAATCGAGGATAAAACACTTTACAAACTTGATTTTTCCTAAGAATGATTGCATATATTTTTTATTATATGGAAAGGAAATCTCAGAGATAGTTTTTACTCTATTAGGATCTATTCCAATGCCTTCTTTTGAAACAAAAAACCCTAATATATTACCTTCAAATAAGGCGAAGAAAGATTTTTTGGATTCAATGAGATGCCATACATTTTGCAACGTTCGCAAATTTTCTTTAGATCTTGAAAATGATCACTTCTTTTCTTGTATTAAATGGTAATATCATCAAGATAAATGACTATTTATTTGTTGATTAACCCTATGAATGCAATATCCATGGCCATTTGGAAATTTTCACCTGCATTGATTAAGCCAAAAGAAATTTTTTGATATGCATATGTACCTCTTTTAGTTCTGAAGGTGGTATTTTGTTTGTCATTAGGATGAACGAGAATTTTATTATATCATGAAAAAAATTCTAAGAAAGACATTAGTTCTGACCCAACAACACATTGCAATATTTTCTCCATTGGTGGTAGTGGAAATTTATGTTTCTCAGAAACCTTATTTAAATTTCTAAAATCAATGAACATCCTAAAGTCACAATTTTTCTTTCTTACAAGAACAAGATTTGATATCCATTTTGAATGCCTAACAATAAAAATGATATTAGCCTTCAATAATTTTTTCAATTATGCTTCTATTGGTTGCTCAAGATTAGGATGAATATTTCTCAATCTATGTTGGACTGGTTTAACATCTGGAAGAATAGGGATTATGTGTTGTATTATTGATGTACCATAAGTTTTAATATCATCATAATGTCACGCAAATACATCATTGTACCTTCTAAGTAGATGAATGAAATCAATCCTTTCATAAGCAGAAAGTCCAAGACATAAGTTAACATTTTGAGGCCTTTATTTCAACCCAAGGTTGATAATTTTAAATCTTATAGAAGATTATGTAGTTTTGCAATTGGTTGGCCTTTTAAACCTGTCTTTAATATCATAGAAATGTTCTAAATTGATAATGGATCTAGGTAATTCATTTTCAGTCTTGCTATCTTTAGAGGATGTATTCAATTTCCTGTCATGTAAGTCTTCGTTGATGATCTAATCATCATAAGAACCTTAAGAAGTAAGAAAAATTATGATATCTGCATCATTGTTAAAGACTCTCCAATGAGTGATATTGTCGGGAATTGATGGTCAAAAAATCAACTCAATAGAAAAATGATCAAGACTGAAGTCCTCGTGAGGTATTAATTTAGAGGAAACATTAGCTAAGATATCATCACTTGCATTCTGTAATCTTAGTATGGGACTAATATTGAATGCAAGAAAGTAAGGTTTCAAATCCTGAACTAATGATTGGTAATGAACAACGTAAACTATGAAACGAGAACTATAAACTCAAAAAGAGAACTCTAGCCAAAAAACCCAAAAAAACATGAAAAAAGAGCTTGTAGAGGAAAAGTGATGATGCTGGAATAACTTCTTCTTCTATTTTTTTTTGTTTTTATTTTTGAGGTAAATTTTCGACATGTTTAAAAAATGGTAGTGAAAACCAATTTTTGTGTGCCAAAAAAACCCTCAAAACAAAAAGTGAAGATGTTCGAATAATATTTTTTTTTAAGGATAAATTTTTAACATTTTGAAATACCATGTAAAAGATAAAATATCATGACCCCCAAAAAAACTTAAAATTTCAAAAGAAAAATGAAAACAAAAATTTACAAATAAAAACAAGTGTTAAAACAATAAAAAGATAAACAAAGATTAACAAAAAATATTAAGTAAATAAAAATATATATTAGAAAAAAATATTTAAAATTTAAAAAAAGCAACAAGAAATCAAATATATATAAAAAGCCAAAAAAAAAAAAAACTTTAAAGATAATGATAGATAAAAATAAAAATAAATATAAAGAAATAAATAATTAAACAATAAAAAATATAATTAAAGAAAAAAATTAACGAAATAAACAAAACAAAATAAAATAATATTCTATTAGACAACTTAAAAAAAGAAAAATAAAAATTACATCTAAAAAACATTTAAAAAAATCTTTTAAAAAAACATAGTTAAAAAACCAAAATATTAGAGAACTAAAAATAAAAACCAATTAGAAAAAATATTTAAATAAAGGAGAAAAAAAAAAAAAACATTGAAAAAATTAAAATATCTAACAAAAATGTAAAAAAAAAAAAAACCTAAAACAAATTAAAAAAAAAAAAGTTCACAATCAAAATAACTAAAAAAAACATTTAAAAAAAATGAACACAAGTATAGTTAAAGTTTAAAATAACGTTATAATAATAATAATAAATAAATAAATAAATAAAATTAAAAATTAAAATTACAAAATTAATAACAAATATATCAAAAAGGAATAAAAAAAATTGAGGCTCTCAAGTCTTTGGGAAAGCTCAACCTGATTCTGAGAATAAGGTTGATCCCGCCCATGGGCCCAAGCAGTTGAAAGTTGATTCTCAGAATCGACTGGGGGGCAGTCGATTTTGAGAATCGACTCTCAACTCTGCCGCCCTGCCGAGTGGCTTGAGGGGCAGTCGTCGTGGGTTGATCAAGCTTGATCAGCTCCGGCTAGCCCTGCCGGGTGGCCTGAGGGCAATCGTCATGACGAAGCTTGGCCAACTCCGCCAGCCCATGGCGACCATCCTCGGGCAACCAAATTGTTTTATCTTTTTAATTTTCATTTTAATTTTAATTTTTTTTTAATTTTATGATTTTGTTTTTATTTTTTTATTTTATTTTTTATTTTTATTTTTTAAAATAAAATTATATATGTTTTTTTTAATTAATTAATTATATATATATATATATATATATATATATATATATAATATATATATATATATATATATATATATATATATATATATATAAAGTATATATATATCTATTTATAATTTTTATAATTTCTTTTTTCTTATCTTATTGTTTTTTATTTTTTAAATTTATTTTTTTCAATGTTTTTTCTTAATTTTTTTAATTATTTGTTTTTAAATTTATTTTTTTTAATTTGTATCTTACAAATGTTATCATTTTTTATATAGAATTCATAAACCAATCAATTTTCTATTTTTTTTTTTTTTCATTTTTCCATACTTTATTTGATTTAAAATTTTATTTTTGAGAAATTGTTTTAAAATACATATATTTTTAATTATATTATATGCAAAATGTTTATTTTTTGTCGAGTTTTTAGAATTATTATTTTTTTGGGGAAAATTATTTTGTGTATTGAAATACTAGCTAATGATATATAAATATTAAAGAAATCATAACCTCAATATATTAATTTTTTTTGTTAACTCTAAAAAAAAATAAAAATTTGGAAAACCCTTAAAAATCAAATATCTTGGGACAAAAAACATTAAGAGGATTAAGAAAAATTGAAAAATGGATAAATAATCTATATTAAGAAGAAACTTATGTTTACTTGTGAGATAAGAAAATTTGAAGTGTCAAAAATATGCCTTGAAAAAAAATTAAATGTTATTTCATGTAGATTTGCAGAAATCCGCATGAAAGTTACCAACATTTAAAAAAAAAAATCCACACTTCACATATTAGAAAAATTAAAATGTCAAAAAGAAGCCCTCTAAAAAAGGGGGTTGATGCTGCATCAACCTTTTTCAAAATTAACATGAAAATCACTAACATTTTAAAAAATGTTCATACTTGATACATAAGAAAATTTAAAGTGTCAAAAATATGCTAAAAAATGGGTATTCTAAATCAACACTTTTCAAAATCAGATGATTTTTTGCTACTTCATAAAAGCGGGTACTCGTTTCAGTTCTCGTTTCAATGTTTACATTGTTAATGTTCAAATGATTAGAAACATAATGAATGGAATTTCTTACATGTTTGATAACGATTTTTGAACCACCAAAAACATTCAAATACTTAATGTTACACAATATTTTGTCACCGTCCCTGCATTCCCCATCCTGAATAGTAGAGGACTATCAGTGTGACCCTTGTGTATTGTCATACATAATGATGAATGTCATTGTATCCCTTAACATGTTAGGAACACATTCTCTGTTGACTATTCCAGGAGTTGTACCTTTAAAACAACCACTTTTAGGTCCGCGAGGTTGTGTAGTTATGACCTCGCGCCGATGGCCAGAGTAACACTAGGCCTCGCGCCATGGTCTCTCTGTCTCTGAAGAGCACCCTTGCCGAGCTGCTTTTGGAAAGTTTTTTAAAATGGAAACGAAGCTTCCATGATGGAACACCTTCATGGGTAGAGTCATGGATTTTTTTCTGACTGGATGAGGTTGAGTTTCTCCCTTTGGCCTTCTAGTTCCTACAAAAATTCAACTTCCCAAAGGGATAGACCTTCTCTCCACCATATGTGGATCCCAAAGCTCACCCTCCACTCCTATAAATCCCTCTTCATTCCATTGAATCACCTAGCCAGAGATATCTAGAATAGACCAGGAGCTAATAGCAGAGAATAGTCCATAGTTGTGAGAGAGAGTTTGAATCTTTTGCCTCTTTGAGCTGAACTAACGAATGAATGCTTTGAGGCATGCCCGAATGAACCTGTCGAAGGAGGTCTACAACGTGAACTGGCGGGTTGTAAACTCCCTTCTTTATTTATCAATATGACATGACTAATTTATAGTTCCATCTTTGTTGTGTTAATGATTAAAGTTAATGACTCTCCTTGACTAGTTGGATAGTTAGAAATGAATATATATGTTTGTATGTTGCTAGTGTTTGTTTGATCCTTGTGCAGGTGCATAAATGTCGCTTCCAAAGGAGTGCAAAGCTTGAAGGACGAGGATCGAGGGATCGCTACAACATACCACATCAAGAGTGTTGGATCGAGGTAGGACATCTATCCTAATCCACATTTCATTTATTAACTAGGAATTTAGAAACCAGCATGTTCCCTTGTTGCTAGACCCACCCTAGGGCTAGAGGGATCACCTTTATCCGCAGAGGGGATTTTCCTTCACAAAAAGTTGGTGACCATACTGGGGAGTTCAATGACTATTGTCTCTCATTATTTGTTTTGAATTTTGATTGTATGTTAAACTTTGGCCGTTTGTCATTTCTATGTTGTGTTTGGCTTGTTTGTTTACTTATGACCACTTAGCCTTCTCCTAGAGTGATAAGTTTGGCCTTGCTCAATCAGTCATTTGCTTTCTCCTTCCTTTTCTAGCTTGGCGCTACTGTTTTTCTAATATTCGCGACCATCAGCGCGAGTTGTCTTTGACACATGAGCAATTTTTCCTATTCAAGGCTGGATACTGCCAAACAGTCGTGCCAATTCCTGTAGGGTTGGATTTTGGGCTTTTTTCCTAAGTTTCTAGTGTGCTTTGTCCTTTAGGTTGGTTTTTCCCTCTTAGATTGATCCATTTGGCTTTATTTTATTGACTTGGATGCCTGATTTGTTTCAGTTTTTGTTATCTCTCATTCAAATAGTGTGGCTTGTCCATCCTAGGGTTTCTAGGTGTTTCGAATCATTTGTTTGGTCGTGTGTTCATTGGGTGTCTGATATGTTTATGAGTTAGTTTGGTTGATTATTTTTCATCCCTATACATGGTTGCTTGGTCTTTTCAGTTGATTGTGTGAAAAATCGGGTTTTCAAGCTTTCATTCTGTATCTGTTTGATTGTCCCACCATCGCCCCGAGCATAGAGCACATTTCTCATTGAGTTGACCTAAAAGCCCTTTATTTTGCGTAAGGAAATGCATGCCTAGCTTTGAGTGCGTGTTTGTGTTTGCTTGGAATTGGTCTCTTCATGTTTTGCTGATTTCATTTGAAGTTGCTCAAAGCTAGTATTTGTTTTGTATTTTGGTGTAGCATTGCATTGTTTCTTCTCACTCATACAAAAGAACAGAAATTTTCATTCTCCCTTCTCATTTGAAAATGAAAAGTGTTATTTTTCATTAGTAGGTTTCTTATTCATTGGAAAGTGAAAGACAAGAGAAGAGATTTTATTTTCTGCTTTGGTTGTGTTAGTAGCATAAAGGAAAGATTCATTCTTGCATTCAGTTGATTGTTGCTTTGTTGCAAACCTCTATCCTTCACTTAGCTAGCTTTTCATCGAATTGAAATGGTATTATTTCTCTCATATAGTTGTGCGTTAGAGATTTGAGATTACATTTGGTAGGGCCTTGAAACTAAAACAAAATTTCAAGATAAACTAAAAAATTAACTTAATCAATCTAAGGAAGCATTGAAACTTAACGTTCACATTTAGAGGTCCAGGCTAGTGACTCTGTTCCGCCGTCCTTAAACCTAGCAGTTATCGCTCACAATCTTGCATTAGACATCGCTAGTATGGACTTATGCTCCCCGTATTGTCACGTATATAAAGGGAGACCATCATAGGTTGTAATCATTTATCCATAGGAAGACGAGTCTGCCGCCCTCTAACCGCGATACACCAAACACATCATTCAAGGAGACTGCTATTGGGCCGCTAATATGTCATTATTATTATCACTTTTTAACACATATTTCATCCATTTCTACTCTTCTTTATCGTGTCATTTATCATAATTTATCATATAATTCCATTTTATGATTATTTATGCTCTTATGGATAAATATTATTTCTTCTCCTTTATTTTTAATAATTGATGATTATTATGCATGATTTTATCAATGATGGTTTATTAATATATTTTGTAACATCACTCACTATTTTAGCCTCCAAGATATTTTCTAGATTTCAGATTTGATCTCCAGCACATCATTCAATATTCCAACTCAGAAATTCGCTGGAATAAGAAGTGTCAGTTTTGCGTTGGACATTTTGGGCAAATGGAGAAGAATCTAGAAAATCAGAAGCATGGGTTTTGTCCATAACAAACCAAATTAACTTCTTTGAAGAATTGTTTGCCCAAATTCGGTCCGTATTAAGAGAAACGTAAGGTTCTCTGAGGATGATTTTCCCAAATTTGTTGTTGTGGCTGTTTTCCAAATTCTTCCAGTTATAATACCAAATTCGACTTGTTCCTGTTGAATGATTGATGGAAATATATTTTCTTGCTGATAAAGTTGTTGGATATAATCCAATCTTGTTATGAGGGATCATATTTACTATTTAATTTCTCCTCTTTTTGGTTATAAAAGGAGACGTTTGTAAAAGAAAGGGGATCATGGTTGCTTTTCGAATTGTAAACTTAATCACAAACTATGTTGTTGAAAAACACGATTACATTGTAATGCTGCTCTAGTTTAATGATTAATTGAAGTTGTTGTTTCCATTCACATCATTCTGAAGTAGATTGAGCAGTACCTGTTGGTGGTTAAGGGCCTGACCCCTAGCAGCGTTAACTACTCCTTTGTGTTATATTTCTGATTCTTGCAGAGTGTGATCGATTTGATAAATGCCTATTACTATGAGTTCATTTCATTAGTTGTTTATCATCTTACTGTATTTATGTATTACGCATCCTGTTTATGAGTTATTTCATTATTGTGTGATCTTAATCTTATTTTTTACAGCGTGGGTTATTTGAGACATCATATTTCCTTACTTAGATCATCCGTAAGAGTCTAATTATTGCTATTGGATTCTCGGAAGTGATATTGGTTCCTGTCTTAATTGATTCACAGTTCCATGCTTAATATTTTATTGTTTTATTGTTTTATAATATTGGTGTGTTGCATTGTTAAATTGTGTTGCCGTTCCTTTCCAATTTAACAAGAATCTTGATCCCTGTATAAATTATCTTGTTATGCTTTAATAGAGCTTCATTGTTCAGGATCTACTGTTCCATTCCATTTGTTGTTCCATTCTGATTGCTGTTCATTTCGGATTTTTATTCATTAAGTTGTTGTTCAAATTCATTAGATAGAGATTGTTGTTCAATTCCAGATTTGTTGTCCATTTCAATTCATTAGTTTACAGTCTGCAAAGAGTTTGGTTTTTCTTTTGAGAACTTGCCTAATTTAATTTCATTAGTAGCATTAATGATTTAGTTCAATTTCCATTTTCATTTAGTTGTTTTAATGCGAGATCATCAACTGTAAAGGACATCTGATTAGTGCTGCCTTCGTTCTCAGATTGATTATCTTGTTTTTATTTGATTTTAATTCCATCAGTTTCTAAAGGAAAGAGTTATCATTACTGCATCCTTGACTTATGTTTGTTGAGTGAATGATTGGATTTCAGAGCATTTAAGTTCATGTCATTGTAGTTAGATTTCTTTTCCAAGCATCTATTTACTCTTGTATTTACAACACTGTACTACACATTGAAGAGCATTGAAGAGCATTACTCTTGGATTAAATTGCTGCCTCAGACTGAGTACACTCGTGAAATAAAAAATCGTACCTGGATTGATAATTAATGTGAGATAAATAGGAGTTAAAAATACACCTTTTTATACCTCAACATTTTGGCGCCGTTGCCGGGGAGAGTGTATGATATTTAGAAAGAGTGATGCATATTTGATTTTTTCTGCTAGGGAAGAATTGAGTATTAAAAATGGAAGGTAAGAACCTGTGTACTGAGCAAGGAACATACATGTTCATCGTCCCGCTTCATAGCAGAATTAAGTAAAAAAATTTAGGTAGAAATGAACGTTTTTATTTTAGAGGTAGAAACTTTTAAAAAAATCTTGTAATTCCACTCGAGTGGTGATGTAAGCACCACCCATTTCACTAACCAATTGACAGGAATATTCAAAGGAGGAGCCTCAAAGAAACACATGAAAAACATCTTTTATTATGGTGGGAAATGGCTCACATTGCAACCTTTGAATTCCCTATCAAAGATCTAGGAGAAGTGACACAAATGCACATAATTCCCCCATCTCCTCTACCAAATTTTCATGGTTTGACAAATGAAGATCCAGATACATTCTTATTTGAGTTTGAAATACTTTGTAGAGGATATGATTATTGTACTAATGATCAAAGATTGAAAGTGTTTCCTCTTACTCTAAAAGGATCAGCTCTTCGATGGTTCATGAGCCTAGGTGGAAACTGCATCCAAACATGGGAGGACATGAAGAACATATTCTTGAAGAAGTACCAAGACTACTGCAAATCCAATGAAGATATTTTCGGTATGATACAAGGGGAAGATGAAAGCTTGGAGGACTATGTAGAGCGATTTCAATATAACCTTCAAAAATCAAAGCATAAGCATTTGGAAAAAGAGATCTTGAAAACACTCCTTCTTAAAGGAATCAAAAATGAATTTTTAGAAATCTTAAATCTGATAGGAAAAGGTGATGTTTTTCAACTATCATATGATGATGTTTGTGATTTGGGCATAAGGTATTCAAGAGGAATTTCCAAGGCTAGTAAGAATTCTAGAGAAGTTTCTTCTTTCTTTTCCAAATTTACTATAAGAACAAGAGACATGAGTGCTGAAATCAATGTTTTATTTGAAAATTTTAAATATGATATCATTAGCTCTCTAAATTCACAATTGAATGTTTTTCAGGTTTAGAAAAATCAAGAATTTGATGAAGTGTTTTTCTCTCATTTCCAAAAGGAGCATCCTATAGATAGTTGTTCTTCCTTATCTAGGATGGAAGTAGAATATCAAAGAGATGGGGAAGCTGCAACAAGGTCAAAACCATGGAAATCATGGCCTAAAGGTATGGTTCAAAACACTTCCTCTCCATTCTCTTACTTGCATAATCCATTATGGAATACTCATATGTTAGGGCAGCCATGCCAATCTCAATATAACCACCACCAATATTGTCTACAAGTTTGGCATGATTCATCTTATGATTGCATGATTACTCTCCCTCATCTTGTAGCACAAACACATCTTCCAACTCTTCCACAACATCTTGCTTGCCTATCAAAATCATCCATTCAACCCAATCAACTACATCATCAAAATGCTCCATTCCCTACACAATTTCCTGCTCAACTCATTCCACACCCTCGCCATAATAAACCAGTACAACATGCTTACAGTGTTGAACTGAAAAATTTACCCACCCTTTCCACCCATTCTATCTCACATGCACCATTGAAGAAAACTTATACTGAGATTCAGAATGTATCAAATCCAAAAATTGTACAGGTTATGAAAGAAAATGAGGTTTCTTCTAGCCTGCATCAACAAGCCATTTTAAACACTCAATAACTTCATGATATGACGGCTATGGGAAATCAAGAAAGTAAGGGATACATTGAAGATTGGTTTCAATCCATTTCTTTGCAGCATCACTCCATGCTTCAACAATTTTTGGCACCATCTTTTCAAGGGAAGTTGGCTTCTCATACCCTAATTTTTATTAACATGAATTTTTCAAATTTGGGTATGTACATACTTGAAGCCTTATTTCGAAAATGGTTACACTGGAAATATTCTTATACGTAATCATATTCATTTTCCAAATCAGATTAGGCTAGTGAAAAAATAAAATAAATAAGAAAATAAAATAAACACATTTTTTAATTTTATTTTTGTAAAAATAGTTGTTTTTGTTGCAACACGCTGTGGAAATAAAAATAGATGATAAATATTTTAATTTATTTGTGTATGTAGATGCATTATATTGAAAATAAAAATTCTACAAACACTTATATTCATTTTTATTACCAATATGGAAAAATTGCTTGAATATAATATTTTTTGGCTTGCGGGCTTGATGAAATTTTTGAAAACAGAGTTGGGACAGTCATGTTTTGAGGGACCAAAAGTGAATATTTTTAAAAAATATTTATATCCTAAGTAGCCTTTGATGTCTACTTTGCAACCCAATTTGAATCACTCATTTGGTTTTGAAACGAAAAACTTATAACCAAAACATTGACAGGGCGTCTAGTAGGCAGCTCAGGAACAGAGTTGGGACAGTAAGTTTTTGTAGGCCTAAATAACTATATTTTTAAAACTTGTTTCTATGGTATATTCCTCTATGAATCTAGTTTAAAACACAATTTTAATCACTCGATTTTGATATCGTATGAGGAATTTATGACCAAAATACTGACTGCTTATCATAAATCAGCACTCTTGAAACTTTGTTTTCTCGGTTGTTCACTAGCGTATTTGACCCATCAATTATTCTTGTCTTCAAAACCTGTTTCTATTGGAGATAAATAAATGAATCTACTTTCATTTATAATTTGAATCAGCTTAATCTGTCATCAAACGAAAAATTTATGCTTGAAATATCAACTGTTGGTCTAAGTTGGAAAATCGAAAATGACTCTATTATGCAGGTTGTTCTAAGAAACTTTAACATACCACTACATGGAATTTTTAAAACCTATTTCTATTGGAGACATATATATGAATTCAATTTCATTTGGCTTGGGAATCACTCAAATCGGACGAAAAACAAAGAATTTATAATTGAAACACTGTTGGTTAGTATGATTGGCCATTGTTCTCCCGCAGGTAATAAATTAATTTTGTCCATGGATTTGTTCTACAGAGTAACTACTTCTTAGTTTTTTTGCATAATTATTGGATTAGGGGAGCCCGATCACCTCTCTTTCTCCATGATTTAATGTTTTATTGCAGGTAGACACTCGCTTTTTGCAGGTCTTAGGAGAATAAAGAAAGTCAATTTATGGACGGGCGATTCTTGAAAGAAATTTTAATGAAACAAGGGCATTCCATCCAATTCATTACCCAATGGATTCATAATAGAAGAAATGAATAATTGGTTTCTATTTGAAGATTCATGTCACTGCTGCCAAAACATTTTTCAAAAAGATCATTTTTTTCCATTGATAGATTGATATTCCCTTAGGAAATAACATCATAGTTGTTGTAACTTAATAAAGTGTTGTTTCTTTTCTGATTTCCTTTATATTTTTTTGTTATTTAGGTGTTGATCACTTCAAATTTTAGTTTCCGCTCCAGTGGCAATTGAACAATAAGGACCCCACCAAGCAAGTTTCAGAAGGAAATTCTTCGGCAGCACCAATTCTGTAAAAAATTACTTTTTTTTAAACCTGCACATAAATTTTCTTTTCTAGTTGATTGGATTTGCTTGACAATGGATTGTACATTAGCTTTGTTCTTTCCTCTATTTTTTTTTTCCTTTGTTGTTCCCTACAGCAATTTCTGCGTGCATTCTCTTTGTTGTTCCGTATAGGGAACAACACTTTTTTGTGTGCCTTTATTTTTCATGATGTTCCTCTTAAGGAACAGTTGTTGTTTCTCTTAAGGAACAACAGCCGTCCCTCTTAAGGAACATCAATCTTGCATGCTTATATTTGTTTGTTGTTCCTCTTAAGAAACAACAGCCATTCCTCTGAAGGAATAGCGCGTTTGTGTGTTTCTTTTTGTTGTTCCTTTCAAAGGGAACAGTAGTTTTGATGTTCCTTTCAAAAGGAACAGTAGTTTTTGCCGCGTGTTTTGGCCGTTCCTTTTCAAAGGAACAACAATTTTTGCTGCATGTTTTTGTTATTCTTTTCAAAAGGAACAGCAGTTTCTGCCGCCTTTTTTTGCTATTCCTTTCCAAAGGAACAACATTTTCCTGCTTGTTTTTTATGTTCCTTTCAAAAAGAAAAACATGTTTTTTTCCGATTGTTTCTATTGTTCCTTTCAAAAGGAACATCATTTTCACAGATTGTTTTGCTATCTTCTTAAGGAACAACAGCTGTTCCATCTAAGGAACAACACTTTTTGAGTGCATTTTTCTTATTTTAGAACAAAATTTTGAGGATTTTCATGAGTTCTTCATGACTCTTTTAAAGGAAAACAAACAAGTTATGCAAGGACACAAAAATTAGAGGTTACTGGAATCAACAAATCAAGAGAAATTGTAATTTTTAAGAAATTGTTTTGTAGTGATAAGAAAATGAAAGGACACAACCATCTGTATCACTTTGTTGTATTTATTTTCACTAAAATTAATATGATCGGTTATCTTTATCATGTTGGTTCTTCCCTAAATCTTCATAACTCTCTTTGATTTTTATTTATTAAATAAGAATAAGGGCATAGTTTCTCTATTGAGATGTTCAGACTTCTTCCACCATCCCTAATCTTAAGGAGTGTTGAGCCATCCTCTATACATAAATAGAGAAGTGCTACATGAAAAAAGAAGAGAAAAAATATCTAACAATTCTATGATATGGCAGATGGAGGATAGGAGGTCTCATCAAGAGCCAGCCTACCATGATCATAAGAGAGCAGTGAAGTGGCATTCCCATTATGGCCACCACACCAGGGATATGATCCAATGGACAACTCAAAAAAATAAAAATTCCTTGGAACAGGAGGTCTCATCATGAGCCAGCCTGCCCATCTTTCACTCCTTCCTGATGAATGGCATTGTGATTTATCTGGTTCTCAAGCCAGCACAGTGGCCTCAATCATGACATCACACAACACTTCCCTGGGCATAAATAAAGAATAATGGTTCCAAGGGTGAGAAAGAAACTTTTTCAAGGTTATAGACACCTGTGGACAACAGAGCTTTGTTGATGGTATTGGAGTCATATTTTTCACAAATCAGTAGTAATGATAAACCATTTTCTTATATCTTAATCTAGTATCAAATGAGAGTATGCTCCTAAACCCTTTGTTCGAAACCTCTTATGCATGAAATTTATTTATAAATCGATCATAATGGTTTATGTGGATAATGACCGCATAAGTACTTTTTTCACATCAGTTGTCCTTTTCCCTTATTTTCGAATCATTACATAAACATTTCCATATCTACTCACGATTTCAAAATATACATTGATTTCAATAATGCGATAATTTGTTGATCATATCATAATTACGTATGCATTTCCATGTTGTACAATTTTTGTGCAGTACGCTACTCTTCTATTTTTCGGTTGAAAACGACCTATCATCTTTCAGGGTGGGCACGGATGCCTTTTAAATATGCCTGCATGTGGGTCGAATCCTAATATTCATACTACATTTCTATAGAAGTTTTTCTGATTGAAAATTTTGCATACATCTTATCTGTTGCTCTTCAAAATTAACACTGTGGATTCAAGAAAATTGCATGCAGAATCGTGATTTTGTTATAGGAGAACAAGAAGTATGGGGGGGAAATTCTATTCGCAGCACGACCACACTATTGCAACTAACAATAAAAGCTCGCGCAACTCGCAAATGCGCACAATTCTTAAGACATGATGTGCTTGCATAGCTTCCACCTTTTGCATCACTTTCAATATCCGCTCAGCCTACATCAACTTCAACAAATGCCAGTCCCTACATGTCATTCCACATTTTTTTTCGGAGGTAACACTTGAGGTAAAATAGCATAATTTTCTAATTTATTATGAATTTAAGATAATTTCATTAAAATACATTGAGCATTATTTGTCATCATTCATTCCACATCTTTACCACTTCCCATTCTTTAGAGACATATCATCTTTCAGTTTGGGGGAGTGTTGTTTTTCTTCATTTCTTTCTTATGACCATGTCAGTAATATTCTTTATCATCCATTGATATTCTTATTCATTCTCAGCACCTCCCTTATTCCATGTTGTTTTACACCAAGCATAGATTTCAACAGATTGTAGCAACCACCTCTCTTTGTTTTCTAGCATTGCATGAGGACAAGTTAATTCTTCAGTTTGGGGGAAGAATTGCTACACATGATGAATGTTTTCTACTTTCTTTCTCGTTTAAGGCATACAATTTCATTTGTATATAGTGCATAAATTGATTTTCATATATCTTTAAAACTATGAACTGAATTCTTGTGATTTCTGGATAACAAAGAGGTATCATTAAAATACACAAACCCAATAATTTCATGCTAAATTAGTTCATAAAATTTCAAAAATTATGCACTATCACCTACAACCATTTTTGTTATATCTCATAATCCGTGCATCAAAACGATATGATTTTTGAGAAAATGGTTAATGAAGTTTTATGTTACTTATATCACATTTTTCTGCAACTTCATAGACATATAGTTGAACATCAACTGTAAAAATTGTTACGCCTTCATCAAGATTGCTAAAATTGAATATTCATTGTTTGAGGAAAAAAATCATTTGTTCCATCCATTTCATGAGTTGGGATGAACAATTTTTTTTGCTTGGTTAACACACGGGTTTTGTCTTTGGGTTGCATGAGGACATGCAATATATTCAATTCTGGGTTGCATGAGGGCATGCAATATATTCAGTTTGGGGGTGTGTTGGGCCACTAATATGTCTTTATTATTATCACTTTTTAACACCTATTTCATCCATTTCTACTCTTCTTTATCGTGTCATTTATCATAATTTTATCATATAATTCCATTTTATGATTATTTATGCTCTTCTGGATAAATATTATTTCTTCTCCTTTATTTTTAATAAATTGATGATTATTATGCATGATTTTATCAATAATGGTTTATTAATATATTTGGTAACATCACTCACCATTTTAGTCTCCAAGATATTTGTCAAATTGCAGATTTGATCTCCAACACATCATTCAATATTCTAACTCAGAAATTCGTTGGAATAAGAAGTGTCAGTTTTGTGTTGGACATTCTGGGCAAATGGAGAAGAATCTAGAAAATCTGAAACATGGGTTTTGTCCAAAACGGACCAAATTAACTTTTTTAGAGAACGGTTTGCCCAAATTAGGTGTGTATTAAGAAAAACAAAAGGTTCTCTCAGGACAATTTTCCTAGATTCGCTTTTGTGGCCGTTTTCCAAATTCTTCCAGTTGCAATACCAAATTCGACTTGTTCCTGTTGAATGATTGATGGAAATATCTTTTTTTGTTGATCAAGTTGTTGGGGACAATCCAATATTGTAAGGAGGGATCATATTTACTATTTAATTTCTCCTCTTTTTGGTTATAAAAGGAGACATTTGTAAAATAAAGGGGATCGTGGTTGCTTTTCGAATTGTAAACTTAATCACAAACTGTGTTGTTGAAAAACACGATTACATTGTAATGTTGCTCCAGTTTAATGATTAATTGAATTTTTTGTTTCCATTCACATCATTCTGAAGTAGCTTGAGCAGTACCTGTTGGTGGTTAAGGGCTCGACCCCTGGCAATGTTAACTGGTCCTTTGTGTTATATTTCCGATTCTTGTAGAGTGTGATTGATTTGATAAATGCTTGTTACTGTGAGTTCATTTCATTAGTTTTTTATCATCTTACTATATTTATGTATTATGCGTTCTGTTTATGAGTTATTTCATTATCGTGTGATCTGAATCTTATTTTTTACAGTGTGAGTTATTTGAGACAGCATGTTGCCTTACTTAGATCATTCGTAAGAGTTTAATTATCGCTATTGGATTCTCAGAAGTGATATTGGTTATATCTTAATTGATTCACAGTTCCATGCTTAATAGTTTACTGTTTTATTGATTTATAATCTTGGTGTGTTGCATTATTGAATTGTGTTGTCGTTCCTTTCCAATTTAACAAGAATCTTGATCCCTGTATAACTTATCTTGTTATGCTTTAACATAGCTTTGTTGTTCAACATTTGCTATTCCATTCCATTTGTTGTTTCGTTCTGATTGCTGTTCATTTTGGTTTTTTATTCATTAAGTTGTTGTTCAAATTCATTAGATAGAGATTGTTTTCAATTCCAAATTTGTTGTCCATTTCAATTCATTAGTTTACAGTCTGCAAATAATTTGGTTTTGCTTTTGAGAACTTGCCTAGTTTACTTTCATTAGCAGCATTAATGATTTAGTTAAATTTCCATTTTAATTTAGTTTTTTTAATGCGAGATCATCAATTGTAAAGGGCATCTGGTTAGTGCTACCTTCGTTCTCAGATTGATTATCTTGTTTTTATTTGATTTTAATTCCACCAGTTTCTAAAGGAAAGAGTTATCTTTACTACATCCTTGACTGATGTTTTCTGAGTGAATGATTGGATTTCAGAGCATTTAAGTTCGTGTCATTGTATTTAGATTTCTTTTCCAAGAATTACTCTTGGATTAAATTGCCGCCTCAGACTGAGTACACTCTTGAAATAAAAAAATCTTACTCCGTGTTAGGACCTCACAATCCCCTAAAATTTTCACGATGGGAATGCTTGGTGTATTTATAAATTTCTGCCTCAAAAGTTCTCAAAAACTCTATCACAAAAAATTTCTTCTTCTTGTAAATAAATTATTTTAGCACTTGTAGTAATACTTGAACCAATCCATGTATGAATATATTCATACCTCTTCCATTTCACTTTTATGTTGCACAATGATTCATCATTTATAACACTACGATATTTGTTTTGAAATAAAGTTAAATTTCCACAATCATCACATTTTTTACCACCAACACATTTATTTTGGTAAAATAATTCATGCCTTTCTCTTGCACATATAATTTGAGATCTGAAATCATGGATAGTGGAAGGAGGTGAATATTTCAAAAAAAATTTGCCAAAATCAAGGAATGTGTCATAATATAACTAAAATTCCACATGATAACAACAACAAAAAGTGTCGCGTACAGTGATAGGTTTAACATACCATGGTTTTTGTCGGAAAAAATGACTTATTGAGACATTAATTTCATGATTTTCTTCTATGAACTTGTTGAAAAACTCTATTTGAGTAGTGTCAAAGATATGTTTTTCGTTCTTCGCACTGATGTTTTGTTATTCTTTGTCGCACCACATCCCTTGCTTTTGGTGAAACACGTGAATTTTTCATCCAATATTCATATATTATTTTCTTAACATATTTTCCAAGCCTATCTTTGTATGGTTGGCTACAAATAACTGTCCAAAAAGTGAGTTCATCATTTACATCTATTTGCAATCGAAATTCCTAATGTTTGTACAAAGTTTTTCTTGAGGTCCCTAATGCTTGTGCCATATATCTTACCAAACGATTCTCTTTAGTACTTGATGAAACCATTACCATTTGTATTTCACTAGGTGCATCTAAATCACTTTTCTTTCTGGATCTTCCAATTGGCTTTAGAGCACTATTTATATTTTGTATCATATGTTCCTTCATTTTTTTTATCTATTGTTGATTTTTGAATACCCAATAAAGTCATAACTTCTTTTAATATCTTTGATGTTAAGAGACTTTTCAAAATTTGGGCTTGAACTGCCACATTTTCATCTTTGAAGAACATATCAATAATGTGCGTAGCACAATATCATATAACATGATCAGATTTTTTATCTCCATATGAGTGAGTGTCAACATTTTCTAACATCTCATCATCGATATTTATTTCATCTGTACATATTAGAATTAAATGTACAAAATGAGTTTACATATTCAATAAATAATTTAATTAATAAATATATATAATTTCAATAATACACATTCAACATATATATACATACCTGGTGATTCAATTTCTTCACTTGAATTTCTTTCAACATTTTCAATGTCTTCAATCACTGGTTCAATATCTCTTTCAATTTCTCTTTCAAAAATTTCTATCTCATAATCAACGTTCTAAGGAATATCTCTCTTTGTTTACATTGAAAAATATTTTTCAAATTAGTTCATTAAATAAAAATTAAGTTCTACAGTACGTGTACAAAGGGGAAAATTTCTGTTGCAAACATTGAAGAAATGCAATCAGAGGAGACTATAGTATCATCTGAAGGTGATCAAGTTTCTGATCTTATTAGAGAAGGTAACATTTCAATCACTTTCAAATGATAGAGATCTAGAAATAGATAATAAAATCAAGTACACATGTTAATTTTAAAGTTAATTTTTCATGTTAATTATGATCTAAATTTATGTAAGTTTGTTTTATTGTGCACGAGATGTTTTTTTTTAGTTGCACCTACTACCAAAGTAGAAAATATGAAGTATTATTTGATGTGTTGCACTGAACAAAAGATGAAATTATCGGAAAAATATGATGATAATGAGTTTATATATGACATAGGGTCTATTATACTGAAAGGTTATTCTTTCCAACAAAATTATCAAAGTCAAGATTTTGCTACTTTCAAGACTATGAACCTGATTTCATAAGTTGTGAATATAGTCACTTAGTGTGTGCAACATGCATTCAGTTGATAGAAGTTCAATCAAAGAAAAAAATTGAAAATTAAGAAATCGAAAATGTCAAAATCCGATCATGAATGGATCATTGAAGATGGCATTCCATTAGAATTTTTTTTATTGAACTTCCCAACAATTTTTCTCCTTTGATTAATATTTTAGAACTTATAGAACTGAAGAATAAATTGTTAGCATTTTTTTTTGCATTCTTAAGTTTTACATTATTATAATATGTATATTTTATGTTATGTACAAGTGTTTTCACATGGGCATTGTTTTGACACATGCACACAAGTAATTTATACACATGTACACATACATGTAGATTATTTGGTCTTAAACGATTTTATACATTCTATGGTACAATTCATGTCATTATGTCATTATTGCAAAATGTACATGTGTATCTATCATAGTTTATATAATGCAAATTTTAAGTTATGATTTTGCTTTAGACATATATTAAGAAAATTATAATATTCATATTGGAATGCAAAATGTGCGGTACGTGTTTTGTAATTTCTACTTTACTATCAAATCACATCCATAGTAGCTTTTCTATGTACATTAATGAAAAATGTTGTGTATTAGATATGTTTTAATTCAATTTTATAATTTTATAATTTTTTGACACATCTATGAACACCTAGAATTTTATGATTTTTTGATACATCGATATGTATTGTATATTAAAACATTATAAAAATGATTTCAAATGAAAAATATATGAATTAAATGAAATTTTTATTTCATTGCTACATATTCATGAATCTTGTTTTAAATGACACATGATCATGTGCAAGATGTACACCTAACCATCACCTTTAATAGATGTATGTCCTAATTATATAACATTCATACATGTTCAAATTCATTTCACATGTACCACATGTGTTTTATAATTTTCAATTTCAAACTAGATTCATTCTAAATAACAAGTGACAAAACAAATTGACCTTTAAAAACAAAACATTTAATATAAGATCATCTAAGTTAGTTCATTATAAAAGCATTTGATCATGTATGGAAAATGTAACAACTATTAAATGCATTTTTGTATTTCAATCATTGTTAAATATTCATGAACTTAAATTTGTATTTAACCATCTATAATTGTTTTAAATGACACATGACCATGCGAAAAATGTACACCTAAATATCACTTTTAATAAATGTATGTCCTAATTATATAACATTCATACATGTTCAAATGCATTTAACACATGTAACACATGTGTTTTGTAATTTTCAATTTCAATCTAGATTCATTTTAAATAACAAATGATAAAACAACTTGAGCTTTAAAAACAAAACATTTGATCTAATATTTAATGTAAATTAACATTATAGCAACATTTCATCATGTACATGCATAATGTAACAACTAAATGAAAATATACTTCATTCATTGTTACATATATTCATGAACTTAAATATGTAAAACCATAGATACATGATTCTTTTAAATGACACGTGATCATGCAAAATGTACGTAAATATCACCTTTAATACACATATACACCTAATTATATATCATTCACACATATTCAAATGCATATACCACATTTGTTTTGTAATTTTAAATTTCAATCTAGATTCATTCTAAATAACAAGTGACAAAACAACTTGAGTTTTAAAAGCAAAACGTAATCTAAGATTGTCTAAGCTAACATTATAGCAACATGTGATCATGTATGCAAAATTTAACAGATAAATGCAAATATAATTCAATCATTTTTACACATATTCATGAACTTAAATATGTAAAACCATCTATGATTATTTTAAATGATACGTGATCATGCAAAATGTACCTAAATGTCACCTTTAATAGACATTGTAATTATAAAACATTCACAAATGTTCAAATGCATAAGATGTACCACATGTTTTTTGTAATTTGAAATTTCAATCTAGATTCATTTTAAATGACAAATAACAAAACAAGTTGAGTTTCAAAAAAACAAACATATAATCTAAGATCATCTAAGTTAGCTCATTATAACAACATGTGATAATTTAGGGAAAATTTAACAACTATTAAATGCATTTATCTATTTCAATCATTGTTACATATTAATGAACTTAAATATGTATTTGATCATCTGTAATTGTTTTAAATGACACATGATCATGTGCAAAATTTACACCTAAATATCACTTTTAATAGATGTATGTCCTAATTGTATAACATTCATACATGTTCAAATGTATTTAATGTGTACCACATGTGTTTTGTAATTTGAAATTTCAATATAGATTCATATTAAATAACACATGACAAAAAAACTTGAGTTTAAAAGAAAAAAAACATGTAATCTAAGATCATCTAAGTTAGTTCATTATAACAACATGTGATCATGTATTGAAAATGCAACAACTAAATTCAAATGTACTTCAATCATTGTTACATATTCATCAACTTAAATATGTAAAACCATCTATGATTGTTTTAAATGACAAATGATCATGAAAAATGTACCTAAATATCACCTTTAATAGTATGTGTTTTATAATTTGCAATTTGAATCTAGATTCATTTTAAATAACAAGTGACAAAACACCAAGTTTTAAAAACAAAACATAATATAGATCATCTAAGTTAGAATCATATGAAAACATGTGATCACATTCCAAATGTAACAACTATCAAAAATGTAAAATATGTCCAAAATTTATATCATGAACAATAAAAGTAAATATAACAATGTATAGTGTTACAACTATCAATTTATATACAAAAGTAAATATGACTGCATAAATAAGACTATCTATATAGAAAATTAAATAAGACTATCTATCAAATAAAATGTTGCATGTGCATCATTGATCAAATAGAGAATTTGGCTGTAGAGTATTTTCCAACAGCCTCTTGAGCCTTCTTGTCCTATCATTTGAAGAATGGGGAACCTACACAACGTGTAAACATTAAAATTTAATGTTTAAAAATTGAATGAGAATTTAGAACTTCGTAAAAAAGAAAAATGAAAAAGAAAAAAAAAAATCATGCAATACCTCATGTAGTTCCCCCTCCATTGTACCGTGTTGATCATTTATCAATACATCCTCCATGATCAATTGTACAATATAAATGAACAAATATATCTATATATATATATATATATAATTTTTTCAAATTAAAATCCATAAACTAATGCAATAATATTAAAATAATATTTATGCAACTTCTTGTTCAAATTGTTTGGATGTTCCTATCTCCATCATACACTTCATCGCTAAAGTCCTTGGAGAATGGAAATCATCTCCACAAACCTAAAATTCAAAAATTTTAAAACTGTAAAATAACTCAGGATCTAGATCTCATTTTTTAATGAAACTTTCACTTAGATTTATAACTTAAATATAAGTGAAAAAAAGAATACTTGTGATGGTGTATTTGGCACATTTCCTAATAGGGAAGAAGAGGGTGGCTGTGAATGAAAATCATCTCCACAAACCTAAAATTAAAAAATTTTAAAACTGTAAAATAACTCAAAATCTAGATCTCATTTTTTAATGAAACTTTCACTTCAATTTATAACTTAAACATAAGTGAAAAATTGAATACTTGTGATGGTGTATTTGGCACATCTCTTAACAGGGAAGAAGAGGGTGGATCCAATCAGAAAACAGTCCTTGGAGAACATAAATCATCTCCACAAACCTAAAATTCAAAAAATTTAAAACTATAAAATAACTGAAGATTTAGATCTCATTTTGTTAATGAAACCTTTCCTTCAATTTATAACTTAAAAATAAGTGAAAAATTTAATACTTGTGATAGTGGATTTGGCAAATATCCTAAAAGGGAAGAAGATGTCAGCTCCATTGTAAAAACATCGGATGAAATCAGAATCTGTTAACATTTAATTATATACATACATGTGTACACAATTATTTATTTTAAAAATATGTCATCATGATACTGATATAATAATAGAATAATAATTGTACATCAACATCATGAAAACTTAAAAAACACTAACATTTCCTAGCATATCATCTTAATTGTGAGAACCATATTGATTGTCAAAACCTGAACCTTCAATCATGATATTATCAAATTTTCGTTCATAAAGTGTGTTAACTACAAATGGTGAACATATGATACATTTTTGTTATATTAACATATAAAAATAAACATGTATATGTAAATTGCAAATTACATTAAAATATTCACCGTAACCATTAACACATATCGATCCCATGCCCTCTTCTTGATGAATAATTAAGTCATGTCAACCATTGCGACAATGCTTTGCATATGTTCTAAGCTCTTCAATACTCATGTTGTGTATCTCATCATTTGTACTATACACAAAATTAGCATGTGCATTCTCTCGTGCTCTTTGTCGATTCAGACCAATATCAATTCCACTAGTCCAATTTGAACATTGTCAATGATGGAATCCCTTGCTTCTCGACTAATTTGAGAAGTGGAATCCATTTCTCACCACAAATTTTCCACACAAAGAGGTCATCTTATCAATTGTGGCTTGGGGTGAGGCAACTCAGCATCACACTTAACGCCCCTACGGTCACATAATCAACCTTTCCCAGGACCAAAAAATTCAGAGGGAAGGTCATTATAATTGGGTTTCATTCTCAAAAATAATTATGCATACAATAATATTGAAAAATAAAGAGGAACCTTATCGTTCCATGGTAGTATTCCATAGGTAGTAGGATGACTATCCTACAAATGGTAAGCTATGTCAGGGTGCTTGAAATATTGCACCTTTAGCATCTTTCTTTTCGGCCCTTATTTGAAATTAAACATAGATTTTTCTATTTATTTTGTAACTCATTTTTTAACATCGTCACATGTATTGGGACCCATCACTATTTCATTTCTTTTCCTCATCATTTCTACAAAAGTATCAGTGGTTGGCCCAAGATTTTTGTAAACATATACAAGTGTGCTTAAAGAGTGCCTGATTATTTCTAATCTTTCTCGACTCTCAGCAGGCAGTTTCAAAGACATATGATATTTCTTCAATTTTGATGTAACACCCCCAATTTATGTGTTTGAATTTCAAAGCTAGACATTTGAACTTTAAATCCTAAGGGGAGTGGACCCCAAAGGATAAGAAATTAGTGAATGTAATTAAATATTTGATTTGAGGAAATGAATAAAAGGATTGTGTGCAGATTGACCAAAATGAGATTTATGAGATCACTTGCTAAATCCACGAGGATGGATAAGGCAACTAATCCCCAGAATCTTTCAAAAAAATCCTTGAAAGAAATTATTCTAATTTAGATTTTTGAGGAAGAATCTAAATTTCCCCAATGATGAGGAAAGTAGTTGGGAAGAGGTAAAAAGCTGGAAAAGCTGAGGAAAAGCATAAAACAGCTTTAAAGAATCCCTAAAATAGGAAGCCTAGGCAAACAGGAAGAAAAGCATCCTAATATTCTGGACGCAGAATTAGAAACAGACTTTGGGGACCAACAACTTAAATAAGATGCTCCTAAACAGATTAGAGGTTGATCTGTTCTAGGAGGTGATCTCAGCTCGGGGGTGAGTTCTGGGAGACAAAAGGACTCTAAGGTTGGGAGGTTGGTCGACTGTATGAATGGTATGTCTTTAAATTTATTGATGTGTTTACTTCATATAGTATGAATTGGCTACATATAAAAGTTGATGGTATATTAGAATTATAAATGCTACATTTAACAAAGTTAATCATAAGGCATTCACCTTCTTAATTCTGTATAGTTGTAGAAAAAAAATCTGTAGAGTAGAATCCAACAGAAACTCTAAACCAAGGATGGTTTAAATCTGTGGATACATAGTTCTCCACCGATAATTCAGTTGTAATCTACTCCTGATCTATTAGTATGCATTCATAAGCATGAAGTGGTAATACAAGAAGAAATTCTCCAAGATCTCTCAAACAATATTTAAGTTAAATCTGAGGATATGTATGTATATAACTCATCATAGGAAAATTTATGATTTAGCTTTAACCTACTTTTGACTAATAAAATGAATTCTAATATATACATACATTGAAGAAAGCAAAATAAGATGTTCTATACTGTACTTTGAAATAGCAGTGTATGCACTGTCATATAGACTGCAATTGTTTATTGAGACAGAAATTATATTCTAAATAAACCTCACATTTCATTAAGTAACTCTGCAAAATAAGAGAGAAAAGGACCAGCCAGTTGACAGCTAACCTTTGGATTTAATTAAACTGATCTGTGACAATTACAAAGTTAGCAGAATGTAGAAACCCTTTATATACAACAGAAGAGAAAGAAACTGAAATGTAGTATGTCTATATTTTAATCTATCTGTATTGGAGTTACCATGAGATTTCAGGGGAAATTTAAACGAGAACCTCTGTTCCTTATATACCATTAGAGAAAAAAGAAAATTTCGAATCCGCCATTGGTAACAAAAGAAATGTCTGCTAAAGAATCTTAGAAGTTTATAAACCGTTACCTACGCAACCATTAGCGTACCAATATACCTTGCCGACAGATATATATATATATATATATATTAAACCGACAATAGGAGAGAAATAACTGTGCTGGGCTAATATTTATTAGAATAATACAGAGTGGAAAGGATCCAAAGGGCATGTATAACTAAGATAAAACAAGTAAACCTACCCCTTTTCGCAAATCGTGTATCCATATCTCAAAGCTAAAAATCATCCAAATCTGAAGAGAGAAAACGATAAGAAATGTAGATCATAAAGAGTAACCGTATAATTAAAATGGGAGTAGGAGGGATTGTATGCGTTCCCCTCCGATTATCCATGACACCATTACTTATCCATGAACTTTGAAAACACGCATAATAGTGACAGTCGATGAGTTCCAATTAGGAAGAACATTTTAAGGGCGGATTCGTAGATACCAACTCCACCATATCATACTGCGTAGTAGGGAATTAAATAATTATAATAATCGATTATGCTCAGTTACACCAGTTCAGGAGTGAACCAATGTTTTAAAATGTCCTTATACAAAGTATAGGGCCGTAGCCATAATAGAGAAAATAATATAACATAAGGACTTTCTACAACTACGCAGAACCCAAACTGAGGTGAAAACGGGAAAACGTAGCAAAAACCCCGAGTAAGCGATTTGAAAACTGAATAGAACCTGTACAAAAAGACGAGGGATAGCAAATAAGCCAACCAACACAGGAAAGTAACTGGAACAATTTTCGTTCGAGTAAAGGCCATTATACCTGCAAACGAACATAGAAATTCTCATTAGAAGAATATTATATGTTAATAACAAAGTTGTTACACAGAACGAGTTCATGAAATCAAATGAAGGCGAAAATATTTATACCTGAGTAATTAAACGAGATAACTTCCTGAAACGAAACATGGTGGAAATATCAGTCGATTCGTTCATAAAGATGATACAACCAGTTTTACAAGTATTAGGGTTGTGATTCTAACCCTGACAGCGATTCTGGAATTTATCATGCCAGGATACGACTTGTCCAGGCATAACGATTCCGGAAACCCTGTTCATCATCGGGTAAACATAAAATAAACCTAACCCAATTGTTTTAACGAAATTTCCCTACATTAAAACAAAAACAATATTTGTAATAAAAATAGCCAAGCTGTATATCTAGATCCAGCGATCTTTAGAAAATGCCAACACTGAAATATGGAAGACTGAGGAAAAAAAAAGAGAACGATAAATATAGTACCCATCTCCAAAATTGAAGTCATTGGGAAACCCGAGTTAATACCAATGTGTCTTGGGCAAGCGTTTCCTTTCTACATGACTGCGAATAGCTAATCAATAGGAAATGAGAAACCCAGTTCCAGGAGGGAACCATTACCGGATTTACTCCACAATGTAAAAACATTTAATGAGGTAACGCACGCCGAAAAGAGAAATAGAGATAAACCGCTTACCATATCACTGATGAAAGAGACATACACCCCTGCTGGAAAACTCTCGTGGTGGCCAAATGTGTGAGAACCAAAGCCGAATGTGAAGCAAACCTGGTAAAATGAAACATGAGGACGAATAACTTGAAGTAATAAGAGAATATCAAACCCTATATTCATAGATTGAGGGCCGTCCATGTGTAAGATGCATCTTGGGTGAAAAGAGAGTTATGGGGACGCGGGAAAACACAAGTCAAGTGTAAAGGACGAGAAGAATCCTGAGAGGGATCGTAGAGTAATGGTAGCAGAACAATATCGTACCAGCCCTTGCGTGTTTCAGATTTGTAAACCAGGGTTTGAGTACCAAGCAGGTAATAATAATACAGCGTACCAGAGAAATTTAATACACCAAGAGATGACAGCGACCCTTGAAAAATAAAAACTCTATTTCTGAGGCCACAGGCCAGCTGCTCATGGACACCATGTTACGTATTAGTACAAAAGTTGATGTAACGAATATAAAAGTCCTCACATATGTAATAGGAAAGGACTTTTTCCTAGAGAAAACGTGGTGGATACGTCGTATGAAATATTCAGCTATCGAGGTAAACGGGCAGGTCACATTAGGTACAGTGTGAGAGTTAATCAATTTAATGTTGGCAATTATTTCGATTTGTTCCTTCCATATGACGTGAAGTAATAATATCTCAAATCCTTCATCTCTAACGTTCAGGATTAATGTTCATAAAATTATATATATACGGTGAATGTATGGGATAAAGAGAAACATTATAATGGGGTGAAGACTTACATATATATATGAGAGCCATCGTATGGCGGAATCACCCAAAGACTTAACCATAGGGAAATTGAGAGAGCATAAAGGCTTCTCGTTAATGTTTTAACTATAGGGTTAGTCTTATTTAAGTACATGGATTTGGATCAATGAAAGAATAAAGAAATTATATAAGTTAGAATTCCTATGAGGGGTGTTATATATATATAAAAAAAAGAAAACAATTTCTTTTGGGATAGAAGGGGAGATGTGACATTTGAATAAATATGTTTCACACCTTTATAATGTACATTGTTGGATGGCTTTTTCCCAAGGTAAATTGAAAATTTCGGAAAGGATAAGTCGTGGTTGGTGTACAACCTTCTTCTTGAATAGCGCGGTCTTGCCTACGTATTTTCAAGAAACATTTTGAACCTGCATCAATATATAAAATTATGTATCAATAAAAAAAACATGTGAACAAATTTGCACAAATTTTCTTTTTAACCATAAAAAATTATATAAGTAATTTTGCAAATTAATAATTGAATGAAAATAATATTTAGATTGATGACCGACTCGAGATGGTTGGCGACATCATACCCTGGCAGAGATGGTTTAGAATCAGCATGACCACCAATTGATTGGCCACCGAAGGAATTCACCCGAAGGATGTGTACCACCACCCTCACAAAATTGGCCACCACCTATTGATTGGCCACTAGGGGAATGTGTACCACCACCACCCTCACGCGACGAGAGGGAAGCTTCATAAAAAAATATGAATTTATAATCAATTCAAAAATACATACATACATATAAATACATGTACATATGATTGATTAGATTGTGTAAACCATACCACGATTGCATGAACCATGCCCAGACTCCATCAATAGAGTAGATACTCTTGTCCTCCGAACTCCTTCAAAATAAAAATAAAAAATGAAATTTATTAAAAACTAATTTAATTTACGAAATTGATAAAAAATAAATTCCATATGTATACATGTATGTACATGGGGATAAAATTATATATATTCAATAAAAAAATCAATTCCACATGTGTACATGTATGTATGGAGATAATATTATATATTCAAATGTCATTTAAAAACTTGCACATTTAATATAAATACCATGAACATCCTTTGATCCATGATCCCCCTCTCTCGTAGAGGCATGGGATTCTACTGGTGTTCGCCTTTCATCCTCCATGATATATATATGGATATATACAGTGGACATTTACAATTATTTTTAAAATTACTATTTAAAATAAATTCAAAAGAATTCAAAAAATTAATGTAATTTAGTACACAAATGTTGAGCACAAACACAAATTATGTAAAACACAGAACTTTCAAAGCACAAATTGATGTGTAAAACTCACTTTAAAGAAAAATTTGTTGAATTTATGCACATTTTAATTTTATAAAACATGAAGTTCACTAATTTGTGCTTACATGGTGGGAGCACACTTGGTATATAATTGAAAAAAACACATGGTCATTAAAAATGACGCATTTATAAATAAAAAACACACACATATCAAATATATGTTACAATTTCCATCAATAAATTTTGAAGGAGAGAGTCTTAACACTAATTCATCTTTGATAGATGAATCTTGAATTAGAATTGCTCCATACAATACTAATTAATATACTAATTCATCTTTGACAGATGAATCTTGAATTGGCATTTCCCCACACAATAGATCACCAGACATCTTATTAACATTTGCACAATGTCTTATACTAAAGAATTGAAATTGTCTAACGATATTGTTTTCTTTTCCATATAGTTGTTTTAGCCTCTCCTTCTTAACTTGGTACAGGTCTTTCATCTGGTTGCACACAATTTCATAATTGGTGAAAACTACAATTCCATTTGATCCATACTCCCTATCTATTCCCAAGCATTCTATCAATGCAATATAATATGCTTCATTGTTTGTTGTTCTTCCCGGTATATTCATTTTCCTTTGGAGGACTTTGTTAGTTGCAATGTTAGTCGCAATATGTCACAACACATGTATATAATCATTGCTTTCCCCTAGATTGAGGTCGCAAAAACATATATGCATAATGTTCATTTTTCAACCATTTTAGTGGGATTTTTATCTTTGAAAAAATAAAAATCAATAGCATATATTAAATGAACACTTATTTCAAATGACTTAAATTTTTATGGAAGAAGTAACATTTCATAGTTACCAAAAGTCTGGGACATAGCCATCATCTAATGAACAATACCACTAAAGAATATGTTTCTTTCCTTGGCCATGTATTAGCTCTATTATGTATAGTACACTCTTCTTGTCACTTATGAAACATATGTCTTCTAATTTGGTTTCAATATAAAGATCATGTAGCCTCTCAAATGTTTTATTAGTTGGTACTTGGAATCATATTCTCCTTTTTACTTTCAGAGATGGTTAAAATGTAGAGGTCCATGAGTGAGAATGAAAAAATAGATTAAGTAGAGAGCACATTCAACTCTGCAAAATATAAAAATATATTCCTAATTTCGAATGAATTTTGAATATGAATGCTAATTTAGGAAATAATCTCGGATGGATGGTGATTTTGTTGTTTGGTTTTTTATATTCTCTAGTGTTCTTTCACATGGTGTTAAAATTTAGAGGTTCTTGAGTGAGCATGAAAAATTAGATTAAGCAGATAGCATATTCAACTCAACAAAATATAAAAAGAAACCATTTCTTTCTTTGGCCAGGTATTAGCTTTGTTATGTATAGTACATTCTTCTTGTCATGTATGAAACATATATGGTCTAATTTTGTGTCAATATCAAGATCGTGTTGCCTCTCAAATGTTTTCTTAGTTAATACTTGGAATCATACTCTCTGGTTTAATTTCATATATGGTTGAAATTTGGAGGTCCATGAGAGAGCATGAAAATTTTGATTAAGCAGAGAACACATTCAAATTTTCAAAATATAAAAAGATATCATTTCATTTCTTGACCATGTATTAACTATCTTATGTATATTACACTCTGGCTCAATCCGAAAAATTATATAAACTTGAGAGCTACTCCAAATGAATTTCTTTAATTGAAAAATAAATCATTTTTTTTGTGATACAAATTTATGTAAATACATACAGACAGACAAAGCCACATTTTATAGAGATTCAATAACGGGACTATGCACCAAGGGATTAATAGAGCTTCAATAGATAGACAGAGAGACACATTTGACAGAGATATTAATCAACAAGTCTATGCACCAAGATGATTTTTTGTACAATACCAAGCAGATTCCATGGTATATTACACTTTGGCTCAATCCGAAAAATTATATAGACTTGAGAGCTACTCCAAATTCATTTCTTTAATTGAAAAAAAAAATCATTGTTTTCTAATACAAAATTATGTAAATACAAACAAACAGACATAGCCACATTTCATAGAGATTAATCAACAAGACTATGCACCAATATGAATTGTTGTAAAAGACCAAGCAGGTTCCATGGTATATTACAATCAGCCTCAACTCAAAAAATTATATAGACTTGAGAGCTACTCCAAATGCATTTCTTTAATTGAAAAAAATCGTTGTTTTCTAATAAAAAATTATGTAAATATAGACACACAAAGCCACATTTCACAGAGATTAAATAACAGAATTATGCACCAAGAGATTAGCAGAGCTTCAACAAACAGATATAGAGCCACATTTCACAAAGATTAATCACCAGGACTATGACCTAGTCCAGATTAGTTCTTGTCCATAGATTCGATGGATGGGATCTGTGACAACATCTCCATCCCCCTACCTCCTACGATAATCATGACGGGACTAGAGGTGCCTGTATGTTACTTATATACATGTAAAATGAAGGAAATGTAAAGCCAATTTGAAATTGAGTTAACATGTAAAGAGTCAGTGAATGATCCCACAAAGTCAGAGCCAACAACAGAGGCGTTTGTAGCTATTGATCCATAATAAGTAATAGGAGTATCCTTACCATCAGCTTGAACATAACATCATCATTGGAAGCACCCCCCACCTATAGGATAGGGAATACGATCATCAAAGCAAGCATCTAGGCTAATGTTAGGATCATAAATATATAGGTAAAAGGAAGGAAAGGCAGAGCCAATTGTAAAGTGAGTTAACCTATAAAGCGTTAGTGAATGATCCCACAAAATAAGATCCAAACACAGAGGCAATTGAATATATTGATTCATAATAAGTAGCAAAAGTATCCTTATCAACAGCTTGAACATAACATCAGCAATGGAAGCGCCCCCCAACTATAGGATAGGCAATACAGTCATCAAAGAAAGTATCTGGGCCAATGCCATGATTATAAGTGAAGGCAGGGAGTAAAGCATGTAAGAAAAGGTAAACGATAAGAAAAGTCATTAACCAGGGTAAGCATGTGGTTCTATCCCGGGCTTATCACGACGGATAAGTGTTGGGGTTAGAGCATCCTGTGGGTTGTGTAAAAGGAATGAAATGTATTCAGACAAAAGACTAGGGGGTAACTCATATAATAAATCTAATGTCTCTGAGTAGGTGGCTGTAAAGGATTGGTGATTCTCTATAATTGAAGTCATAGGAAGTTGATCCACCACCAGCAAAGGCAAGGTAAGCTGTTTGAGATCAGGAAGAGAAAGAAAACCCTACTCGAAGCGAAGATAGAGAATGAGAGGAGTGGTCTTCCTCATCAATACTATGAATAACAAAAATATTTCCAGCAACAAAATCATGGGAAAACTATGGAAAACACCACTTATTGTAATAACCCAGTGTCCTACCAGTTGCAGAAGCAGGATTTCTGGCACCTAGTGTTGGTTTTCGCTATAGATATCCATATATTTCTTAACCACTAATAATTTTGTAGGAACAATGGGACTAGTGTTGTATTAATGAATGAACAATTTATCATTTCAATTACCAATGAATCTTTCTTCGAGTGAGTAAGCGAGGAGTAGTTTACTAATTGTACTAAGGAGTATAAGTATCACCAATAGGATCACTAGTGTACACCACTAGAGATGGTAACACAGGAAAAGGTATAGGCACCAGTAGAGGCTAAGGCATAGTTATATAGAGCTACAAAGGAAGTAGTTACACTACCATTTGGGAAAGGCGGAGCTATTTAATTAGGGCCATTGGAATATCTTGCTTCGCACCTTGGCCCTAGTCGACATCAATTGAGAGGCTATTAAAACATGCCATAGATTGAGCCGGAGGTTTTTCTAGTCGAACGTGGGTCAGAGGGAAGGAGGAAGTTTATGAAGAAATCAAATTTTTTTGGTAAGGGGAAGGCACTCGATTAGGGTTGTCTAGTCAATCAAAAAATATATCAGTACATAATTTATAAAGAAAACTATGTCATGAAAAATATATCAATGCATAATTTATAAAGAAAAATATATCAGACTTGGAAAACCAAAATTTTCTTTCCAAATTGGTTCACAGACAAACAAAAAGAACACATTGGTTCCTACTAAGGATAACCTTCCTATCCAGCAACATCAGAAGAATATTCATTTCTATATCCAAAAATCAGCATTACAAGTCAGAAAACCAGAAATAGAAATAAAGTATATGATGATGTTACATGGATTTCTATATCATTACTGCCCTAGAGATGTAGGTAGCAAGAAGAGTACTTCAGGGTTTTGCTTCAGTTTGGGTTCATCTTAAGTAATGTAAAAAAACAATTTACATTACCATCCTAAAAACTAATTCTCATAAATTTTTATATATTTAGAAATATGGGTGAACTTTAAATTGAGATGAGGAAAAAAATCTCCTGGAACTGAACATACTTTATAAAGAAAAATATATTAGTGTTGGAAAATGGATAGGAGCATATTATTTTAAAAACTGGAAACGGGACAGGTCCCTTACATACATGAAGAGTTTTCTCTCAGAAAAATGTAAAGTTTTTTCCACTAAGACCTTAAAGCTACCCTCTTTATTTTTATATAATACCAGTATATCATTTATACTAAAAAATTCCCAAAAAAACCCACATATATTTATAGCTATACATAACGTAAAAGAGGAGAGACATGCTACCTGCTACCATCATTTTTCTCAACGTCTTGACCCACAATAGAAGGCATGCTCTGCTTCATGTTATTCCCAGCAACAAATTACAGGACTAAATTCGCAGTATCATCATCAATCTCTAGAATTGGCATGGGATCATAGCGAACCCCATATACTTCCTTTAACACACCAAGAGTGGTTGTTTCCACCTTAACTCCTGTATTATCAACTTTAGACTTCAATTCTATCATCTCTAAATTCAGATTCTCCATGGTTTTATGCAACAATTCCATGTAATTCCCTAAGCCTACAAAATGAACCAACACAATGGTCATCTGATCCTAAATTTCCCTCACAATTTACCTGGAATAATTATCAATAATCTCCTCGATACTCCCTTTTCTCCCATGACCCTCTCCACTGTTCCTACTGATGGAGTTCGTCGCCACCATCTTCCTCTCGATCCTTGCTTGCACCAGGAGAATTCTGTTACGCAGTGGAAACGACCATCTCCTATATATAACAATGTGGTTGATAGTAGAGGGGAATCCTACTTTATCACACTTAAATTTATTCCCTGTCTACAACTTCATCCACATGACCCCCTAAGAAATTTCACAGTGAATTCTGAGAGTACTAAACCAGATCTCACCCGATTTCTCCATTAATAACCAATTGGGAGTAATCTACTTGTCCTTCAACATGATCTTACAACCCAACCGCGACCATCAGTGAGTTATAATCCAGCTACCATCACAAAATTCTGACTAACCCTTCACCACCTCTAGCAGAATCATTAATACACTCAGTAAAATGTTTATCCAGGTGGCTCTACTCGTCGATACTTTCTAATTAATGCCATTCACTAAGGTATGTGGAATTTAATGATGACCCATCCCTATGAATAACACCTTGCGCTAATGACCCTGTCACATTACCTTAGAAATTCACCTTTTGTTTATTGTTCCTTTTGATGTGAAATAATTTTACGTCTTCAAATTTTTTGTTTAGGTTCACTTTCCTTAGAATCAATGAGGAGTATGACTTGAAAAGAAGTTTTTTTTGAGAAGAGAGATACATTTTTTAATCTCGAACAATGAATCACCTATAATGATCAATTTTTTGTACCTTTGGATATGCATATTATCAATCCTTTCCATAGAGAGGGAGCTTCAAATTGGTTATTCGACACTTTCTCTAGTCCCCAAGAAAAAATCATTTCATATTTTTCTTCAAGGTTAAAAATCAACCCTATTGCTCATGCTTCCCCTGGGTTACCTTCCGAAGCACCATTGAAAAAGAGTTTAACTTGTCCTATTTTTCCTTGTCTTTTTTTTTAAGCAATCAGAAAACAACTTGATACAGAAGGGAGAAACATTTATTTTTTTCATGGGAGTATGCTTTGGATGGGTGTAAAAATGGATCCAAACTTTTTATTTTATAATTATATCACTCAATTTTGATTCATAATAACCCTTGGAGGAGATTACCTCAAACAAAAACTGAAATTCTTTGATGGTTGTCGATTCTAGAGTGCATCTCTTACCTTGGAAGATCATTTGATTACTATAGAAACATATAGACCAACAAAGGTATTTTGGGATGACTGTACAACATTGCATGAAGAGGGAGTTCTTGGAAGAAGAGTATTGTGTTCTCCATAGAAGAAACATTATGTTCCATCCCTCACGGATAGTTGATAACTAAATAATAAGCTTCAGGGAAAATTTGGAGGTATTCATTGTAGAGGACCAATGGAAAAAAAAAATATACATGATGGATCACTCCTCCCTGCCACAAAGCACACAACAGGAAGGTCCTTGGATGTTTCTTTCCCTCAAATTCTATGTTGTAAAAAATTTCCCATGGGTCAGATCCCAAGGAAACATATTAATCTTTGGTAGTCCATCAATATTCCATATTTTCCACCAAATTTTTGCATGGGGGGGAGAGGGAAAATTTTTAATAAGAAATTTATATCCCTCCTTGACAATATAATTCTTTATATTCCTCTCCTAGAAAAATTATTTTAGCAAGGGAAAGGCCATGTTCAACCATCCAATATGTTAATTCATAGAACCTATGATGTGATGCCGACAAATCATAATGAGGGGTGCAATATTTCCACAAATTCATACGCCTCTTGTTGCACGCCTATCAGCCCAGCTGATCCAACTATACCAGAGCCACCACTTTACAAAGCTTCCAAATTTGTGTTCCTTTCCCATCCTAGGATTCTATTTCAAGTCTGAGGAAGCGATTTTTGTGGAAATATGACTTTATTGTGAAAGAATTTTTCCAACATTCATTTGAATATAAAATAATCCTCCACACCAGTTTTTCACCCAAAGCCAGATTCATGAATTTGAGGTCTCTGACTCCTTAACCACTAGAATTATTTGGTTGTCTTACCACTTTCCAATTGACAAGATGAAACTTGTTTTCATTGTTTTTTCCTCCCTGCCACACGAATTGTTGAGTTAGGTTTCTCATACTAAGGAGTATATTATTTGGGGCTAACAACCCAGACCCTAGATACAAAGGCAGAGAGGATAGAACCGACTTGATAAGGGTAACTCTACAACTAATATTTAACCACCGAACTCACCAGGAATGGATTCTTATTTTAATTTTTCGAATGACAACATCCCTATTGTCCCTAGATTCTTGCTTGAAGGATATTATAATCCCAAGATAGGAAAATGATGAATGATCCAAATCCATCGAGAATCCAAGAAAGCGAGAAAATTCCAGAAGAGAAGGACAAAGATAATTCCAACCAATCAATTTAAATTTCTTTTTATTAGTCATACCACCAGGAAAAAGAAGATAGTAGTCCAAGCTCTTCCTAAATCTTGAAAACATAGCAAGGAAGGGACCACCGAGGAGAAAGGTATCTTCAAAAAATTGAGAGTGATTGATTTCTCGAACGTTTATGGTAATCCTTAAACCAGGAAGAGACCCCTCCACTCTAGAAACTTCAAGATTATGGCTCAAGGATAGACCCATTATAATGTACAATACATGCGACAAGGCATATCCTTGTCAAAGACCTCTAGAAGAAGAAAATAAATGAGTTGGCATGCTATTTATCAAAGGAGAAATCCAGGGGGAACCAATGGAAGTGTTTATCCATGAAATTAAATCTTTACTGAAATCTAAATTTTCTAAAACAAGGAAAAGAAAGGAGTCGTTTTCCCTATCAAAGGTGCCATATATAATTTGATGACCATTCCAGCTTCTCCCACATCCTTACTCAAATGAATATTTTCTTGCACCAGAATAATGTTTTCTACAACATTCCTATGCTTCAAAAAACCACCTTGATTCTTAGATATAAAGGAGGGGAGAAAGGCTTTGACTATGTTGGCAATAATACTGGTCAAAATTTTATACAAATAGTTACACAGTGATATAGGACGAAAAATGGAAAATATAGAAGGGTTGGTTTCATTGGGAATAAGAGCAAGGAAGGAAGAATTTGTGTTCCCTCCAATTTTCTTTTTGTTTTTTCAATGATTCAACTTTCAAAGCAGATCATTTTTTATAATATTCTAGTACATTATGTAAAAGAAAATGGAAAACCCATCAGGACCAGGGACTTTCTCAAGTTCTAAGGAGCACACCACTTTTCTAACTTCCTCCTCTAAAATATCCATTAAAAGAGTCTGGTTGGCCATAGGAGAGATAAACTGAGGGAGAATGACAAGGAATTACCTGGCTTGGGTTATAGGAGAATGGGAATTACTAAGTAGAGATTTGAAAAAGGAATACGTCTCCTCCTTGATTCCCGTAAGGGAGAAAAAATTTGGTTTCCCTTAAGGCTTAATTTCCTTTATTCTATTTTTAGCCTCCAGGGATTTGGCTTGCTTATGAAAGAAAGAAATATTGCAGTCCGCACCTTTTAACCATAATCTATGAGATTTAAAACTCCAAATATTTTCTTCTTGGCGACCTAGAGAAAAAATATGACTAGAGAGATCCTTTTCATATTGAATGTGTTTATGTTCTATTAGATCTTCTTACATGAGTTTGTAGTGTTCCTAAAGTTCTTAAACTTTGTGACTCATTGTTTTATCAGGAGGTTGGTAGTTATGCTTTAGCCATTTCATCATTTCTGTTAAAGAACGTAATCCCAACCACTTGCTAGGTGTCGAAACCACCAGTCCAAGTGTCATAGTTCAGTTTGAGTGAGTCCAGTTTAGTCGAGTTTAACTCCAGTTATTTATTGTTGATGTTTCCAATGTAATCCTATTTAACTAATTCATAATATTGAGATGAGCAATTCTGTGCTCCAGTTTACTTTTCAGTTTCTCAATTCTTTTCAGTTTTTCAATCCTTTTCATGGTATCTGAGCTAGCTTGCATAAGCCTCCATGGAGAGCAGTAATAGAGCCAAGAAGGAGCAGTAGAGGGGAAGTGAGCTTGCATAAGACTCATTGAAGAGCAACAAAATTTTTTAAGAAAGCCTCCTACGAATTGCAGAAAGGTTGTTCGAAGAAAGCCGAAGAATTTTTTTATGGTTGGCGCTACTGTTAGGCTAATACTTGCGCCAATGCGCCGAAACAAAGGATTGGCATGAGAACACAAGCCATACCCGCGCCATTTTTTTGACTCGCGTTGTTTTTATTTAGTCGCGGTTGTTTATTATCGGGACCACACCAGTCAAAGAATTAAAAAAAAAATTAAGGCGTGAAGCCATGGAGCAACTATGTATCCGGTTGATACGTGTAGATTTACCTACGTTAAGATAAATGAGGATAGGGAGTCACTCACCTACATTACGATTCTAACACTTTGTTGCCGAATAAATATAAGTTTACAGAAGCACTGGTAATTAGTGTCCACCAAAGCCTTCGTTACGATCTCTGCCCAACTACTGCGAATGCAAAGAGTTGTTTATCATAAGTCATGGCAGCCTCCTCAGTCATCTTGAATGTCCCCAGACACACTCTCAAGGATACCGCAAAGCAATGGTTTACAGTGTAATGTATGAAGGATTTACGGAAGGAAATCCATGAAAGCACTATGGAGCAATATAGTCAAGATGCCAAGATAGCCAAGGAGGCATGGGATACCCTTAAGAGATGTTTTGGTGCAAGGGAGAGCATTGAAGTTGAAGATCAAGGTGGATCTATAGAAGCAGATCTAAAACGAGGTGAAGATTTTGTTGAATTCCATTGTGCTCAGCCACAGGTGGATGATGTCTGCGAAGAAAGTGTAGAAGTAGCATAGAGAGAGCACAAATATGCTTGTGAACCCCACTATACACAGCTACATGTGGATGATTATTTGATGATTCCAGCAACAGAGCTTGCTGATGATGTTATGATGATACCAGCAACAGGGCTTGCTAAAAATGAAATGGTAAATACAGCAACAAAGCTTGCTGAAGAAAATTTGAGCAACACAGCTTGTTGATGAAGACTTGATGATTCTAGAAACAGAGTTTGCTAATGATGCCTTGTTGATTCCAGCAACACATCTTGCTGATGATGTTTTGATGAATCCAGCAACAGAGTTTGCTGCTGATATGGTAAATCCTGAGACTAATATTGTTAATACGAAATTTGATCAATGTTTATTGGCTAATGATGACTGGTTGCAGATGATGCAACAAAAATATGATATCGACATGATGTTATTTGGTGAGATTACCCCACTTCAGTTAGTGGAAGACAACCTGTTTGCAACAACACAGGTTAGTGAAGAAAAGACAGAGACAGAAATAGAGATAAAGACAGTTTGCAAAGAGAAAGCAGAGACAAATATAGAAACAGAAGAAGAGAAGGAAGAGGCAGAATCAGAAAAGGAAGCGCAACAAAGTGAAGCTCTCATTGCAGAGAAGAAGGAAGAAACATAGAAAGAAGCAGAGACAAAAGTAAAGAAAGAAGTCTGCAAAGGGAATGCAGAAACAGAGATAAAGGTGGAAGTAGAAAAGGAAACATAACAAGAGAAAGCTCTCATTGCAGAGCAAAAAGACCAAAACCAATGTCGTTCTGAAAATATTTTTAACATTGATTTTTAGTGTGCAGGTAAACAGATTGATTATGAAGAAGAGCTAAAGTTTATTGAAACATGGCTTGCAACACCATGTCTGGATGAGATCTACACAAAATATGTAGATATTAATGATGAAGATGACATGCATGACGAACATGTCAATGAGATTTTCAGGTATTGGAGTTTTGAAGAAATAAGATATTATTCTAATCTTATGTTGCAGTAGATTGATGATGAAAAGTGCACTACAGAAGACAATATGCGGCAGTAGTCCACATACAAGTCAATTTTTGAAGAATTCCAGGACATGCTTAGACAGTTTGGAACAATAGAAGACCTGCACCAGCAAATGAACAAATAGAGTTCTCAAGGATACAACAAAGAGAAAAATCTGAAACAATTTAGAGGCTACAGAATCTGGAAAAAGAGAAGAAGAAAACTAAATCTAGTTGAAAGTCAAATTTTAAATTGTAAGCCTCACTGAGACATAGACCAACAGGAATCTGAATTAAATTTTTATGTGGTTGAAATTAAAGGGGAGCATTAAAGAACGTAATCCCAACCACCTGCTAGGTGTCGAAACCGTCAGTCCAAGTGTCATAGGTCAGTTTGAGTGAGTCCAGTTTAGTCGAGTTTAACTCCAGTTATTTATTGCCGATGTTTCCAATGTAATCCTATTTAACTAATTCGTAATATTGAGATGAGCAATTCTCCGCTCCGGTTTACTTTTCAGTTTCTCAATTCTTTTCAGTTTTTCAATCCTTTTCAATTTCCTGCTTCACATTCTTTATTTTTTATTCCCCAAAAAAATTCGGGGAGCACTAAACCGTGATCTTCCAAGCTTTTACCACTATTTCCCCTACCTCTTCCAACAACTCGCAATCTTCATTAAACATGAAAGACAAAGGACCTAAGTTTTCCGCCTTTTCCATTTTAATCATTATGGGACTTTGATGAGAATATCCCTAGGATTCTATTGTGGAAGAGAAATCAACCCCTTTGAATATCCAACTACTATGAAGCAAAAAACGGTCCAAACGAGCTATTATGTATTGAATTCTAGTTCTTCTTTTGGACCAACTATATTTCTCAACCTTCTGAATAATATCTAGCATATACCAACTTCCTATTAAGTCTTCCATATTCTCTCTGAAAGAGTCGCTCACTATAGATCCTCCTCTTTTTTCTGCATTATTTAAAATGGTGTTGAAGTCTCCTCTAACCACAATACTTAGATGAAGATTCCTTCCTTTTAGCACTTCTAAAGAATCCCAAAAGTCAGCCTTCTCACTATAAAGCACTCGAGCATAAACATTTATAAAAGGAATTCTTCCTCCTCTTTCTCTTACCTCTAACAGATCCATCACCAAACATTTCGATTTAAGTACTTCCACAAGAGACAGAATCTTGTTTGATCAAAAAATGCCTAGACCACCAAAAGCACCGCTGGATGATTGGACCTTCACCGAGTACTCTTTCCAAAATACTTCTGCAGCTTTGAAGGCCTCCGACTCTTCCAACTTTTTTCCTTGAATAAGGACAACCATTGGCAATTCTCGATTTATTAAATCTCTCACAGCTAGGTTTTTGACAAGGTTCCCTAGTCGCCTTATGCTACGTCACATGGTTCGCCAAACATGAACCTTGAGATTCGATGTTCGGAAAAACTCAAGAAAACCTTCACATTCGACTCAAGTTCATCCAAGGTTCTATTGAAAATTTATCTGTTTAGTTTGGGGAGCGTTTCGAATGTTGTTACCTCTGACCTGCACCCTAGCATTTCTCTTAGGCACTGTTGTCGTCGATGAAAAATCCAAAATCACTCTATGTTGTCCGGTCTAATGTTTTAATCACTGGTTTGAGGAGAATTCCGTTTTGTTTTTATTCGAGCCGCGCCTAGGTTTTTCTTCTTCTCTCGCCGAGAATACTTGACACAATAGCGGCTCAACGTGTTCAAGGGCCAACCCACCATAAATATCATATAAACTATATTTGTATACATCTGCGCTAATCTTTTAATGTATCATATACCTTTATAATATATAGCTGAAATTCATTCTCTTTATTATTGATCAAGTGTAAAGTGTGTATGAATTAAATCATATAGTTTATAAATAATTTTATTTATCTAACTTGACACGATGGCCGTGTTAGATGACTTCCAAATATGAATACTTTTAATGTATCATATATCTCATCTCTTTGTTATATAAAAAGTGCTACTTAGTTGCTAGTATTTTCTGTTGGTTTAAATATAGTTAATTAGAGTTTTAACTGTTGTTAAGCTATGAGTTGATCAATTAAAGCTATGAGTTGATCAATTAAAGCATTTATTAAAAATTAGAAATGAAAGTGAAAATCTTGTGCCAAAATGGTTTTTTTTTTGTGGGCACCTTATATCATTGGTTGAAATGAAATTTTATTTCTTTGGCAGTGTTCTATTAAAATTAATATGGAGAAATTGAGTTTCAAGTGAATGAGATGTCAATAACAAGAAACATGTTTTGCACAACCATTTTTCTCCTAGATAGTTCATGGGAATTTTGCACGATTGATTTAGAGTTCAATGCATTTTTGTTTGTGGCAGTGAAGGTAGGGGAATATGGAACAAAACTTTTATTGTTATCTCACATGGCTCCGTTCTTTAAACATGATTGCCTTCTTTTGCAAAGAAAACTGGAGTCAGGATGATCTATAAATTGTGATTTAGTATTAAATTAATTTTAAAATTAAGTTGTAAAGACCATTTAATTAATATTTGTGAATAATACACAATAAAAATTGTTTTACTATTAATTAAAAAACTAAACTAAGTAGCACATTTATGTAAATTAAATCACTAGTAACTATACATAAATATACAAATACTTAGTTTCTAATCAAAATACTTAGTTCCTGAAACCTTTCAGTTCCTCAAAACTAAAAAAAAAATCATACAAAAATTCTAAATATTTAAATAAATGAAATATATCATTATCCTTTTTCAAATATTTTCCAGATATTGTACATGTGTATGATTTGTGATTTAGTATTAAATTGGCTAAATTTGACACATTTACATTGAATAAAGCAAGGACTAAAATTGTTGTAAACTAAAAAACTTTAACAACATTGTTGCATGGTATCTAAAACCAATATTTTGTGTTTCATTAGAAGAAATAAGGTAAAACAAATTTAAAAACCAATTGAAATACATGAGAAATTGATCAAGAGTAATCTCTCAATAAATGCAGAATGCATTACATTGGATTTTCCACCAATGATGTGTCCACCTTGGATAGAGTTTCAACTCCTCCTTCGAATTGCAAAAAGAGATGTACACTAAGACATTGATAAAAAAAAGACATACACTCAAACATTGATCATAGACAGATAGGAGAAAAAAAACAAAGAAAGAAACTTTTGGAATTCTTAATTCAATAATATCAATTTTTTGAATTTTTGAATTCAATTTCTTGTAATAAGATCAATTTCTTGAATTTGGCAAGTTATATTCATTGAAATGGAAGTTTTATTGTATAGTTGTTGCATGGGAGAATAGAAATTATAGAAAGTTGAAGGGAAAAAAATAAAGTCAAATTATAAATTAAGAAGAACAAAAAAACTATGATTAATGAAATTGATATTGAAAATAGAGAAAAAAAAAAACATAGAAAAATACAATATAAGTCAAATTAAAAAGTAATAAATCTAAAAATAATGAAAAGAAGAAAAAACTTCTTGGGAGTTTTTTAAACTATTTTTTTCTTTTTAAAAAAATTCATCTTAAATTGAAAATATGAAAAAACTATAAATTATAAACATGATAATAAAGAAAGAAAGAAAATAAAAATAAAAAATTGAATAAAAAAAATAAAAATAAAAAATTGAATAAAAAGAAAAAACAAGAAAACAAAAAAATTAATAACTAATAAAAGAATTTAAATTTAAATAATAATAATAACGAACAAAAATTGAATTTCTAATGTTAAACTATAAATAAGTGATGCAAAAACTAAATATAGTGATCTAGATTTTGTATGGTATGCAATTTTTTTCAAAACATTTCTAATTCAAAGCCGTTCTAATTTGAGTAGCAGAGATTAAGCTCATGCAACACTTTTTATTTGTAAAGCTCGTCAATTGTTATTTGACAGTTAAAATAGCATCCAGCTGTAATTATTTGACAAAACTATGTTTTACTTAGTAACTGCCACAGGCACATGTGATTTTTTTTGACAAAGGGATGTATTTCAAAGAAAACTGTAACTACTAGAAGAAAGGAAGGATTGATGGATCATCCTGTGCCTTTAAAAATAGCTCAGAAAACTACATGTAATTTTTTTGACAAAGAGATGTATTTCAAAGAAAACTATAACTACTAAAGGAAAGGAAAGATTGATAGATCATCCTGTGCTTTTAAAAATAGCTCAGAAAACCATATGTATATGTATGATGTATATAGGAAAATTGAAGAAATTTTGGACTGGTACAATATATAAACCAGGTTTTTTCTTATTGAAAAAAAGCTGGTCAACACGTGTTATTTATTATACTTTATCAGTGACTTTATTATTTTTCGTTCGCATAAAGTTTATATTTAAATGTGCTCTAATTTACTTTTACATAATGTTCCTAGATAAATAGTAAGAGGCTCAGTAAGAGGCATTAGTAGTTCTGAAAAAGTATATATATATTGTTCCTATGTTTGGACAAATATATTTAGTAAAACCCATAAAACGTAGTCTCTGTCTTCCTCGATGGAACCAAATATAAAAAATATACAGAAACATGTGTGTAAACTCAAAGGTTGGGACAGGGTACAGGGGTTGGCATAATGTAAGAGTGTTTTCAACAAAGAATGTACACTACAACTCCAAAACAAGACACAAAGAAGACTTCCAGAAAGGGAGGGCGAGTGCCATTCCATGCTTCCGCAAAGAAGATCAATGAAAGACGTGGGTGTATACGAGAGTTTTGGGTATTTGGCACAAGAAAACCATGGTTTGATCCAAAGTCACAAAGGAAGTTAAAATCTATGTTCTTAGACGCAACCAACAACTAATTTTGAAAACAAATCAATCTTCACAATGAGGAGTTGGATGAGTGACTCTGGAAATTTGTCCATTTTTTATTCAACCCATATTTTTCTGGGAGGTAAATTATCAGAGATTATTTGTAAAAGAATGATTAGAAAAAGACCAGCATTACATACCATTATGTTCCAGAAATGGGGCATCGAAATCGATAACCCATTTTCCACTTCATGAAGATATTCCCTATCTTCGGGTTCACAGTTAGTACAAAATATGCAAATGTGGCCGTGAAGGTGATGGGACTGAAGTGAATTTATATTTTGTCTCACACTTAGTTCAAGATCTGCAAATGTGGTGGTGAAGATGATGGGTTTGCAATGAATTTTTCTTTATGGAATCTGAATCTGATGGCTCAATGGTATGTGTTTCTCCCAACCTGTGGAGAGGGATGAAACCGAATGTGAGAGATGCATACGATGTCGTTTGGATGATAGGTCAGGAAATTGGGAATTTAGGGAACAGATGTTTTAATTTCATGAAGCCCAAAGGTTCTTCTTCGAGTTTTACACAACTTAAGCTCTTTCAGGAAGTACCAAAATTGGCCAGTTTCCTCAGCCAATATATGCTTATCTGCATCTATTGTATTCCTCAGATATTATATTAGATAAACAAAGCTCAGATCATAATATTTTCAGCTACATGATACGCTAACAACTTACCGTTCCGAAAATGCTCAAACAACCATGCACGGAGGACAAAAAAAGAGCGTTCAGAAAGTCCTCTATGTTGTTGCCAAAGCCCATACATATGTTATGACATGAGCTCCACACCTCGTTTCCTTGATAACTGCTATGAGCTTATAAGTGCAATTTGCACTACTCTGCCACTCCATGTGTTCATAGAGATCGATAAATTGTTCATACAACTTGATGCTCTCATAGCAGTGAACTAAACCAACATCGAAAATCATTGCATGTGGAGGATGGCGAATCGTAGTTCGATGTCTCACATCAAACATCATATCACATTTTCCTCGATTGGAATCATAATGCTTATATACCTGAGCAACGGTGGTCATTCATTGTGAAAAATAGAAAATATTGCCTATCGTTAAATATCTACCATTGTTGCGGCCTTCGGTGCTAATGTTTATATCACACGCATGTACCAGAAAAGATCAAATTTCTTCTCTCCACGTATCGCAGATAGCTCCCAACGCAAGAACCATAGAACACCAAATCGGCTTTATTTTTTCTACGTAAAGTAACTTTCACGTTTTCATCAAACCCTCGATCTGCTCAATAAAACGTTGATTTGGAGGTTACATATGTTTTTGGGAAATTAATTCAAACGATAGCAATTTATTAAAATATTGGTAATATGGTTTTGGGTTCATGGTATTTTGTAGATCCGGTCAAGGGAATTACGGTTATGTTCTAATACAAGGTTAATGGATTGGGGTTTATGTATGTTTTGGCATGTATATATATGTGTTGTAACACTAAAAGGAATATAATGAAAAATCAAGTTGGTCGTCTCGATTTAGGATTCAGGAGAAAATCTCTGTGTTTATGTGTTTTATGTTTTATGCTCTCGGTATTGTTTATTTTCTGTCTTTAAGATTTATTTGGAAATAATTTCTGTACAGAGTTAAAACCTACACTATTCATAAAATGTGTCTGAAATAAATTATATAATTGAAAATTAATTTCTATATCATTTAAAAATAATTTTATTTAGAGTTTATAAATAATTTTAGTTATCTAACTTCACAGGACTTGTTACATGATCTCCAAATATCATATAAAGTAAATTTCTATACTTTTATAATATATATGGTAAGAAATTAAATATTTTTATGATTTATAAAGTGCATATGAAATAAATTATATAATTTAAAAATAATATATATATATATATATTAAATAGCGAATCTCATTTGAATTTTATTAAAAATTTTGAATTTGAATCGAGCTTAAATTCGAACTTGAACTACATGACATTTTCCTTATGTTCTAGGATATTACTTTCATTTAAAAGCGGAGTGTTGAGATTCAACAAGATGATGAGCTTAGTGAAAAGCGTCACCTTCACTAAGTGGGCCCGCGGGCTATTTTTGGTGCAAAGTCTATTTTTAGACTATGTCTATTTTTAGACATGTCGATCATATTCTATGAGTTGCAGGATGCTATTTGTGGATGGTTGGTCAAGTTGGAAAAATAGATGGACTTCTATTTTTAGACATATCGGGCGGAATCTATTTTTAGATTGCTAGTCTAAAAATAGATATCTCGAATATTATTAGCTCTTAATAATATTTGGACTCTAAACATTATCTTATTCTGTTGGAGCACTTCAGTTAAGTGCACAGATGTGGCACATCAGCTGACAGAAGGAATTACGCTATTCCTGAGGGTTTATTGGAGCTAATGCATGAGGACTTCAGTTAGAACTCATGTGACAGAGTTTGGTGGAGTTATAGAAGTAGTTGGTGGAGTTGTATTCATTTTAACTCAGTTAGACTCAGTTGAGCTAGTTGTATCTAGTCTAACTGATTGATACACTAGTGGGAGTGGTGTGAATTAATTAGTTAATTAATTCACTAAATAATAACTCATTAATCAATAGAAGAATACATCAGTTAACTATAGTGCATGGCAGTTTAGTGGAGACCAATGGAGAGATAGGTGAAAGAGCAAGTATGACTATTAGTTGTGACTATAGTGATACATTAATTGCATCCAACACTCAGTGGAGATGCCAATGAGGATTGCGTAGTGCAAGCTTGGGGGATTCGAGTTTATTCAGAGCCATTCTTCAGTAGGGATTGCGCAGTAGAGACAGGCTAGCAGGTGGCAAAGATCGGTGCATGGATTTGCAAGATCGAGCCTGATTAGTGTGTAGCGATTGTATTGTACTGAGAGCTTGACATGTTCAGATTTGTATGAGGATTGTTACATGATCTCTATGACATAAATTATATATAGATAGTTGTGGTTTTCAGCTTCAGGCTTTCCCGTTAAACAGTTGTGTTAATGTGTGTGAATTTTTATTGTTTCATGTGTGCATTGCAATTAATTTAATTTCTGCATGTAATGATCAATGGTGGAATAGATTCTGTATTGTGCATGAAGTTAAAATAGTGTGTGATCAGGAGAATTTCAGATATATAACACATAATTTATATAATTTCTACACGGAGACATGACTCGGCCTTCCGTCATTTCCTTTCTTATTTTTCATTTTTTTTCCTCTCAGAATTTCTGTAATGACTAATTGACTTATAAGTTTTTTTTTTCAACTCCACTTCTTTCTTGAACTGCTTGTTTCTTGTTTATTGGACTGCTACAATCATTGACCCATGAAAAATTTTGAGTCATATGTTGAGTAATGACTCTTCCTATTTTCTCATTCACATTTCCAGGATGGTCAAACTGAAGGTATGAAGTCGAAACCACCCTGGAGGGGGAGACAATGTTCTCAAGTTTTTTGGATGGGCTATTCTCAGCTACTATTTCACCTTCCTCTACTCCTTTGGTAACTTCCTTTTCATTTCCTTTCTCTGCTTCTTGGATTGTATGATTTTAATCCTCCTTTTCATTTCTTTGATCTGTTGTAGCTTAACGTGTAGGAGTTTCTTCCTCCTTAGAGGGGGAGCTAAGAGCATCAAAATGAATTGAGAAGGTAGGGCAAACATTTATACCAGCTTCTCCAGGATACTTGATAACAACCTTTCCTTTCAGACCTTTTTTTTTTCCTGGCACTTCTCCTCCCGGGGGGGAAAAGTATCCACTGCTTTTTTCCTCTCTTTAGAGAAATGTCTCGCAAAATGGCCATAATAATGACAATGTCGACACTTGAAAGGAATTTTTTCGTACTCCAGTATTTGTATGTGCTTTCATTCACCTAAATTTAGTTTTATCTCTATTGGTAAACCTTTTTCCAAGTTCTTTTCCACAGATATTTTTGCACAAGAAAATTGAGAGCCCTTGGTTCGGATTTATCCAGATACTTTCCCAACCCATTTCCAATGGCTCTAAAATAGTCATCACTCTATCAAAAAATGGGGAGCCTTGGAATTTTCTCCCACACAGGGATAATAGTGTGAATGCCTTCATCAAGGTTAAAATCTAGATTCCATTTGTTTAGTTACATTCCCCTATATCCTAGGAAATAAAGTCCATTCTGAAAGACAAGGTCTCTGTCTTCCTTGTATTCAAACATGAATATGAAGAATCCATTTCCCACAAAAAATAAAGCTATCTCACCTTTCATAAAGGTTTCCATGTCTTGCCAATCTGAACATTGACCTACAGAATGTCCACATCACAACCAACTTACCAATAAGATATGTCTCTACATAAATAACGGAGGTTTTCTGAGCTCCATCAGGCAAAGTGACGTTCTTGATATCTGCATTGCGCTTCACAAATTTTGATGGAGGAGCCGACAAGAACTGTTTATTGGGGATAAAAGCCACTAGAAACTGAAAATCCTCGACATCAGAGAGGAGCGGGGGGGGCGGCCCCCTCCACGACATCCATCTAAAGTGTTAGAGGGAAGGAAACACAACAAATAATCAGGTTGCAAATCGTAATACATATAAATGCCTATCACAATGAAAGATCTCACACTTCCATCAGAGAGATTATTGCTCTATTGGAAGAGTTTTAAATTATATTTTTATTATGATAATAAAATATATTTTATATTTAGAATATTTTTTTATAGTGATTATCGTTGCATTTTTTTGTAAAAATAAAAATGATATTCAAAATTTTACATTAACTATTAATTCTAAATTTTTAGAGAGTCTAAGGTAGGAAATTAAAATAGAGAATGAAGAAATTAAGAATTTTAATCCATGGTTCATGATTATATTGAACTTCATGATCATTTTAGATTTCAACAATGATCTTAATTTGCTTGCTCTAGTCCAACTGGATCGTTTGAAAGTATGTATGCAAATCTATTCATCTATATAAATATGAGATGGAGATGTATGTGGAAAATATGTGAGTAGATTCCTAACTTTATCATACATCAAAGGTCATATAAAATTATTGAGAGAATTTTTTTTGCAATTCCATTTAATAAATATTGTTGAGAGGACGTAAATTTATAGTCATGTTACCCCAAGATCTTGTGCTATATTTAAGACTACCATTAGAACGTTCACTTCTAGAGTTTATTGGTTTCTTGACTCATGCCTAATTTAAAAGAAAAAATTTAGTCTAAAGATAAGCATAGAATTTATCATAAGGCTCCCTTAGGAGGGTTTCCCTATGATGAGCCATCAAAAGAAGCCCATGGAAACTCCTCATTTATTATGAATTCAGGTTGAGAATGAGAGATATATTTTTTTATGCACATGTCAATAGGCTTTTAAAATATTTATGGCCTAGTTTGCAAATATGAGGGGAAAATCCTTTTCCTCAAATAAATTTATATTTTTGGTAAGTTGTACACCTTAGGCTATGTGATGGTGTAATTATATGACCTTAGAATATCCTTTCTACTAAACTATGCTTTGAAGGCTTCTTGAACATTCCCTCCTCTCAAATGATACCTTATCCTTATCATCCTTTCTACCTCATTCCATACCTCCTCAGAATATGCACATTCCATAACAATGATATTTATAACTTCCTTCTACAAGATGCCAATAACAACGACATATTATCCTATTAAAATTATTTTTTGAAGGAAGGTATGACATGGTAACCTTATTGTGTCAACTAAACAATACGAATATCTTTTTTTGTTATGAATTTTAAAATGAAAATGATTTTCCACCGTGAGAATTGCTACCTTTCTCCTACTTCTTTTCAAAGTGCTATGTAGCCTACTTTGGTAACATAATCCCTCGTAGTATTGAATTAACAAACCAACTATCATTCTTCTTCCTTGACTCCAATGCCATAGAATTCTATGATTCTTGTGTAAATTTTCCATTCCTCTATATATGTTTGCCCAAAACCTATATTTTTTCATGATAGCCACTATTGGTGCCAACTTGTAGTCTTTTCCAACATTCCAACGTGTTGAATGCCATAGTAAAAATATTTCCTTAGCGTTTGAGTCATCTATAAGGGAAATACATGGATACATTTACTCCCTACCTATGCTTCAATGCAAATTTAAACTTTGTCATTGGTCCACATGGGCTTCACTCAATGAACCTCTAACATAGCACATGTGTTCATGGCATACTAAATAATACCCCTAATTTGACTACATATTATAAAATACCTCTAAAAATCACATTATTTAACCTCATACTAATACGAACCCGCCTTCCCAATTTAAAAATCCCTAATTTCATTGGATATTGTAGGCTTCCATTTTTTCATTAGCATTTTTTATACCCCTTTATACTTTTTCATTAAATCGTTTTTTATACCTACTAATATTAGAACATTTACCACATATTATATGCGCAATATATTGTGTCATTTTTCCTCAATATATGTCACACAATAAGAACCCATGTGGTATGGTATTTTCTCCCCCAGAGATGCCCCTGTGCATTGTTCCTAATTTCTCTAATCAATCAATTTCCAACTAGACAAAATACATTAATAATAATCTTGTAGATTTTGAGAGTCTATTTAGTTGCTTTAGGGGATATCTAACCTAGTCATCGCCATAGTATTTTGGGATATATACTTAACTATATTTGAAAAACGATTGCACACCAAGAAAACTACACTTACATTAGATTATTCACATATATAAATACATTAAACATTGGTTGAAGATAGTGATTCTATATTAACCACACAATCAATTAAATGAATAAATATCTCAGCCAAACACTAAGCTAGGAAATGAATATCTCAGTTCCAACTAATTAACAAACAATTACATTTATTATAAGGAATCACATTCAATGCGCACAAGACAAGTAAGAGTTAAATCTCCAAGTCCCTCGCTTAACGAGTACATGTCTTCATCTTTTTGTGTGCAATGTCTTCATTAGCTTCTTTAAACATCTTTGAAATCTCATAAAGCCAAATCCATTAAGTTTTCTCATAACCCTCGTAAAGGTGTAGTTGGAAAACTGGGCTCCTGAGTTCCAATCACGAATCTCCCAAAGTCAATTACTTAACAACGTCCCAAGATATAACATAACCTCACGAGAAGACCACTCCCATGTCTTCAGCAAATGATGTATCCTTCCCTAGATCCACAACTCCCAAACTATCTAGACAATCATCCATATTGAGTTTTACACCATTCGATCTCCTAAAATAGTTGCTTCAGACACAATCAATCACATATTTGCAATAACTAAACTACTAGTCATATTATGTACTAGCTCCCATCTACTACTGAGATACATCAGTACCAACCAGTGTAGTCACGAGTTATCTAGGAAAGCCATCTAGATACCTAATGTATTAGAATTAGTTTTACAGAATAACCTCTTTATGTGATTTTCAAAATTCATGGCTTAAACCAAAATATATTACAAATTTTCAATACTAATAGAAATTGAAATACTACAAGACATGCAAACACTACTTTATTCGTATTCTTATGAATCAAGCAAATAGGAATTCGGAGTTTGAATAGATGCAAAGTTTTCATCGAATCGAAGCTTGAATACATGCAGAGATTGAATCCAATATGTTATCATGCCCACATTTCCTTTGTTTCTCGTACAGGATAGGCAAACTTCCTTCTCACAGTCGCAGTGCCTTCCTATCCCTCAGCAACATCGCAACTCAGTTACTCAGTAGCTTGGGCATGAAGAAATCATCTCCTCCTTGAATTCTCTAGTTTCATCTGTATGTCGTAATTCAAGATGAAACTTTTAAAAGACACAGCTCCTACGGATAATGCATTGCAACTTGAAACTGTTAAAAGAAATAGCTCCTACAGATAATACATTACATTCGAACTAATCGGATTATTATCTCTCTCACGCCATTAAAAAACCCTTAAAAAATTTATATTCCTAATATCTTGGCTCATGCTTCATATCCAAATGTATGTATGATGTCCGTGTTTCATATTCACATCCAAACACACGTATGATGTCAATGCTTCATACGGATGTCCAAATGAGGTAGGTATGAGGGGGTGTGCGGTTATATGGTTTACTAAATTTATGATATAAAAAAAATCGCTTATTTTAAATGATTTTATCCATACCAAAATCAAATAACTTTGAAGTCAAATATTCGAGGTCTAAGAGCATCTTGAACATGGGATATAACGTGGGAGCCTATTAGCACATTCTTTTGTCAACTAGCATTCTGGATTTGAGTCTATGGGTCAACCAGTCCTCAAAAAAATGAATCTTTCCCTTCTAATACCCACCATATAGCCAAAATTCTCCTTGTGGCTTACAAAAAATTGGTGGGTATTTGAACGTGATAAGTTACCTCGAGGGGAAAAGAGGACTTTGTAGTTTGGATGACAAAATTTCTAAGAAGCATTTAGATAAGATCAAAGAACTATACCTAACCAATGCCACTAATAGAAATGGTATGTACTCTTTGAAAAACACGAGAGGAGGAATTTGTCATGATTCTAAAATTTGTGATTTCTTTTTACTGTCAAAAAATGATCATGGAAGAAAGAATCAAAAGTCAAGTCCCACAACCTATAGGATTTTCTTTATTTCTTCTCTATTTCCTCCCCAAACAAGCATTCAAATAAACGTATTTATACTATGAGAATATTCGGCTCCTTAATACTTGAATGAAAGGATTTATAAAGAACTAGTAAGGTAATGCAAAATTCTACATAATCCTTTGAATGTATGTCTTCTAACAAATATTGAAATATATAAAGTATTATATCAGATCCTTGAACCTAGAAACTATGGAAACATCTTTAAAATATGAAAAAGAAGTGGGAAACTTCCATGATCAAAATCTAGATGGAAAACTTGGGCATGTGAATGATAGATTCATTTTAAAAATTGAATGGGATCTCAATGACGAACTTTTCCAATAGGTAGGAAGGGGGAGGCTCAATATCAACAAAATCACAAGTCCATTGGCTCAAGGGGATGAAAAATAAAAATTATTTCACAAAATAAATCTCAGTGTTGGAACATCAATAAAATCCTGAACTTATGGGCACCCAATGGGAAAAATAGCAATTAAAAATCGAAGATGTAAAATATATTCATCAAACTGAGAAGCTCATAGGTGAGGGACTTCACCTGGAGACTGCCTATGGAAGAAACTTCTACTTCTTATCATTAAACATCAATAATATATATAGTTTACAAGAAAATAGGAGAGTTAGAACAACCACCTAAATATAGGAACTAAATCCTAATCTAAGGCTAACACACAACTCATGAATAAACTTTCTCCAATAATACATTTCTCCATTAATTTCAACACTCCCCCTTAATGCATAAAGGGTTCACTAGTATGCCTAACATCTCCCTAAATAGCTCAAATTTAATTCTTCCAAGAGGCTTAGTAAAAAATTAAAATGCATGCAGAATTATCACAAGTATTACAATATTCAATATGAATTTCATTTTACTGAACCTTCTCCCTAACAAAATGAAATTGTGTATAAATATGCTTTGTGATTTTATGAAACATTGGATTATTTGAAAATTTTATTGAGCTCTGGTTGTTAGATATTATAGCCCTTGCACCTTTTTTTTCTTCTCCAACATCATGGAGAAGTATCCTCAACCAAACTGCCTCACATGTTGCTGCACACATTTCTTTATACTCCTCTTCTGCTGAAGACAAGGATACAGTGTTCTGCCTCATGTTGCTCCACGCAATGACCCCTAACCCAATTCTAAATGTGTAACCTATTATAGATCATCTGTCACCCATATTTCTAGCCCAATATGAATCTAAAAAACTTGTCAATCTAACATCAAACGAATCAGTATATTTAATACCAAAGTCTAAGGTTCCTTGAAGATACCTTGAGACACCTTTCGTTGCAACCCAATGATTCTCAAGAGGTTTTGACATGAATTGGCTCAATACAATGACTGCAAAAGCACAATCTGGACTAGTTATAGTCAAGTAAATTAGACTCCCAACCAGTTGTCTATACAGTGTTGCATCCACCTCCTTCGAACCATCATCATTTTGATGTTTGACATTCTGTTGTAAAGACATCGAGGTAGATTTGCATTGATCCATTATGTAATTTTTCAATAAGCTCTTGAGATACTTTCCCTGAGACAGAAAAGACTGGACAAAATCCCTCCAGACTTCATAACCCAAACAATAATGTAACTCTCCAAGGTCTTTCAACTCAAAATCCTATGACATATGCACTTTCATTTCTTTAATGAGCTCATCTACATTTCTTGTAATAATAATATCATCGCAAAATAATGAAATCAAAACAATTTACCCCTTTTCATCAAACACAGATGATACAGATTTTGGTTATTCTTTCTCCTCTTATAACTACGCTATAGGAAAAATGAGTCAATTTTTTCATACGATGACCTGGGTGCGTGTTTTAATCCTTTTAGTGCTTTCCTAAATCTACAGACTAAATGTTCTTTCCTTTGTTGAAGAAACCCTTCAGGTTGTGTTGAATACACCTCCTCTTTCAATTCACCATTTAAGAAAGAAGATTTCACATCTAGTTGGTGTATTTTCCAGTGATGTTTCATAGCCAAGACTAGTATTAACATTATAATGTTGTTTAACTTAGCTACAAGGGCGGAGGTTTCTGCGAGTACCCCTTAGCCACCATCATAGCTTTATATTTATCTATACTACCAAATGCTTTAAACTTAGGCTTGTATAACTATTTGCAACCTATGGCTTGTTTACCTTTAGGAAGTTCAACTAGATCCCAGGTTTTGTTTTCAATTATTGACTTATATTTCTCTTTCATGGATACCCTCCATTCATCATATTCACTTGCTTCTGTATAGTTTAAGGGCCCAACAAAATTCAATATATTTTTCATGAGGGAATAATAATTATACATGGTAGGTAAGGGAGTCTCCCTACCTAATATTCTTAGTATTAGAGCGACCTCAAATCTGTTTTAATCATCCCTTGACTACATATGTATCATCTGATTCTTCCTTTTTCTGTTGTTACTACTGCTGATTTTCCCTTGTTTCATCACTTCCATTTTCCACCAGAAAGGGAATGTCCCACTCTTCATTGCCTTTATCATAGTTTCCATGCTGATGGAATACTACATGTCTACTCGCAAACACTTTTTGAGTAGAAGGATTAAACAATTTATATGCTTTAATGATCCGAATTTGAATGTTAGTTTTAATGTGCTAATTCCATATTCAGATTTAAAATTTATTTGATGATCTTATGCTTTATGTTCATAGTTTTCCTTGGTGTTTATGTGTCTGAAACAGGTAAATGAGCTGAGTTTTTAAATTAAATTCAAGAGCATAAAGCATGAAAAATAAATGTTGAACAACAACATAAACAAGTACAACAAGCCATCACAATTGATCTATCATACAAAGAGTTTTGATGAATGAGTTCACCCCTCCTGGGCCATATCTCCTTATTTCCATGGCTTGGGTCTGTTTATTAGCTAAAAAGTGAAAAACATTATATTTGCATTCACCTACAACACCTTAAACATGTTTCAATGAGTCCAAAATGTTCAAATCTATTAGAAATGACTCTTCTTGCTCTCAATTTGGTCAAAAATTGCAAAATATATGCCTCATTTAATTTTCCTAGGAAATCTCCTCCAGATTTGGAGAAGACACCAGTCATGCCAAAGTTGGAGAGCCCGTTGGTTTTGGAGGCACATATAAAATGCTGCCAACCTAACTACAATTAATTAATATAAAACACGTTTATGGGGTAAGGACACATGGGGAGGGGGCTGGCACTGCGGGCCAGCCCCCTCCTTCCTGCCGTCGGACCAACCGCATCACATCAAATATGTAAGGTGAACATATATTAATAAGAACTATTGTTGTGGCTTATTAGTAAACCGCTCCATTCATTTGGGGGAGGTCGTGAGCTGGAACCTTGATCTCTGCCCTTCTGTTGTTGAATATTTTTTTTTCCATGTGAAATATATGTGCCCCATACCACCATTCCAAACCTTTGACATATATTAGAATGACACCATATGAACTATTAAATCTGACTTTGGAATGTTAAGAAATTCGCCTATATGATATAGGTCGACCATGCATATAAAAAATTGTAATTCGACAATTGGAGCGGGTCCACCAGAGGGGGCACATAGCAGCCCATGGTTGCATCACGTTTCAGCTTCTGGTTGGGTTGTCCCAATCCATAATATTAAAAAAATTAGAATTCTACCACAAGAGCCAAAATATGAAAAAAAATTCTCCTTCAAACCAAACTGGAAAATCCTGCAGTGACACTTGCCACAATGTCATTGGGAAAAAATAAAGAATAATCCCAAAATATCCCTTGTATGCTGATTGGGCTGTCATGTCGTCAACTTGTCACTTTTCTACAAAGTTTTTATTTGTTTAGGAAAACAAACAACAGGCTCTATCTTCACCATCTAGACACTATTTTCGACAAAACGAATTGCACAGGATTCCTAGCAACGAAATCTTCATTGTCTTTCAATTTATAACCAATTTTGAGCACTAAGAAGCTGATCATTCCTCCCCACTAGAAGCCTTTTTAACCCAAAAATATCGTTGATTAGTGATCATGTGGATGATGGTACTGTTCCCTCACCCTTCTAGTCTCTATCCATTGAGCATTTCCCATTTTCATCAAATTGATCTTTTCACAAAAGGTATGTTTTTTCCTTGATTATTGCGACCCTCTCTTCCTGTCTTTGACACCATCATGCTGAAATTCCCATGAATTTGCAAAGTAGAAAACTATTCTTGCAGAAACCATCTTGTTCCTATCTCGGTCATTAATCAAAGGAAAATTAAAAATTGTCTCACCTTGAACGCTGTCGTCATAGAGATTCTTAACTAATCTTGCTTTGTACTTGCATCAGATCTTGACCAATTATCTTCGCCATTTCCATGTCCCCTTTGGAAACCAAAAACAAACACTTTTGGAACCCATTCCTTCTTTGTCAAACTTATTTGTCGCTTTCTCTTTGACCTTTGCACTATCTTGCACTGACATCTTGTTTCCAACATTGCTCAACAATAATGTTTATTGTTGCAAATGTTTTACATATTGTACACCTTCTTTCAAAGGCAACCTGTTAGAGTCCTGAAACATCTCATTACAAGCATGAGAAAACTTAATGAAATCAACTTGTTCATTTGATGCATCTTTTCGAACGGTTTGATTCAAAACATCTCTTTGTTTTATTATTAACATGTCAAATTCTTACTTGCATTCACTATCCTCTTCATTTGTCCTGCATGTATACGAGATAAACTTTTCTTATTCTTATGCGCTCTCACTATGTACTCAATAGCATATTTAAACAAGTGATACCTATTCTCATGGCGATGAAATACTGCTTTCCTATCATAAATATAAGTACTTCCTAATACAATACTTGATATCTCAAGTGAGACCACATCAAGTTCAACTTCATCAAGAAAATTTGAATTGATGGAAAATCTTAGTACACGTTTCCTGGTAACCTGCCAGTTTTAATTCTTGCATATCCACCCTAAAGTATAAGGTTTTGGGTGTCTAACAGTTTCAAGGTCTAGCTGCTTAACCATATCTTCGAAATTGAAGTTGATTTCTGACCCACTATCAAAAAGTGTGTTTATATTTGTATGTTTAGAGAGAATTCTAATATGGAAAATTTCTATTCTCATATCTACATCTTGATTAACATTGGAACAATTTGAAGAACTAGTGCTTGCTATATTCTTACCTTTCAAACCCATGGCTACAATATTTGTTTCATCTCCTCAATATGACCCTAAGTCATGTTCAATGATAGAAAAATTTTTATCCCTTTCTTTGGCTTTCAGTTTGTTTGGATTCAGTTTTGGATGAAGTTTCCAACTATGGTATTCATTATGGCCATTCTTCAAACATTGTTTTCATGTGAGTTTCTCCTTCTCTCTTTTCACATGACTGTTTCTCGTTCCTCTTCCATAAAACTTGCCCTTTCCTTTACCCTCACTATCACTTTTCTCATCTCTGTTCTGCTTCCCTCTTGCTTCTAAATGTGTGGCTTCGACACAAAAATCATATATTTTTGTGGGATTAAACATGAAAATAGTGTGCCTAAGCTAATTGTTAAAATCCCCAACACACTTGAACAAATTGTCTTGATAATATAAATTAATACCCAAAATAAGAGCTCTTCTCCTAAATGCATGAGTATAATCTTCCACACGTTTCCCTTTCATCTGTCTAAAAATTTTCCAGTCCATAATGGTCTTTTTCATGTAAGCTAATGGATACAATTTCCTTTTAATGGCAGCAATAAAACTTTACCAAGACATAGAGATCTCATTATAGTTTTTAATCTCTTCTTGAGTCCTTACTTCCCACCATACAAGTTCAGATCCTTCCATCCTCAAAGAATCCAATTGAATCTTTATGTCATATTTATGAAGGTTATGAAATATGTAACACACCTCCAATTGACGTATCCAATTGTCCAATCTCTTTGCATTTACCTCGCCATTATACATTGGAAGCTCAAATTTGACATCAAGTTTGAGTAAGGGTGTTTTTCCTCTTGTGGTCTTTGAGAGAGTATGGGTAGTTTTGGATATGGAAGTGGAAGATGATGTTGATGGAGAACATGAGGATGATGAAGATGGCAGAGATGGAAGTGGCTTTCCTCCACTACCCTTTGAATCCTTTTCTTCATCCTTCTTATCATCTTAAGTTCCTTCTTCATGTGGAAGCTTATAACCTTCTCTTGCCATCCCAACAGTAATATCAAACATAATTTTAACCATCATCTTTATGTAATTGAAGTCTCTCTTGATATCATCCTCTTTTGAAGGACCTTCAATTTCTCCAACACCTGACATGATGGCTACGGATTCAAACTCAACTACTGGTGCTTGTACCTCTTCAATCTCATCTTCTTGAGATAAAATTTGAGGTGCTTCAAGTGCAGCTGTGAGTGAAAATTTTGGTGGATATGGTACCCTTGTGGCTCTCCTCATTCTGATCCTAACCCCAGGACTTCCAACCAGAAATTTCCTTCCACCTCGCTGCAATTTCAATCTTGTAAGCATCGCAATTTTGTAACCATTAAAACACTACTTGCACAAAACTCAAGCAACTATCAAGAAAAAAACCTTTCAACCTTGAGCTCTGATACCAACTTAATATGAGTATGAATGTTAGTTTTTTTGTGCTAATTTTATCTTCATATTCGAAATTTATTTTTTGATTTTATGCTTTATGTGCATAGGTTTCCTTGGTGTTTATGTGTTTCAAACAAGTAAATGAGCCGAGTTTTTAAATTAAATTTAAGAGCATAGAGCGTGAAAAACAAATGTTGAAAAGCATCGTAAACAAGTACAACAAACCATCACAATTTATCCATAAACATAGAATTTTGATGAAGGAGTTCACCCCTCCTAGGCTACATCTCCTTGGTGTAGCTTCCATGTCTTGCGCCTCTGTATTAGCTAAAAAGTGAAAAAAATTGTTGTGTAAATTCACCTAAAGCTTCTGAAACATGCTTCAATGAGTCCAAAATGTCAAAATCTATCAAAAATTACTCTTCTTGCTCTCAATTTTGTCGAAAATTGCAAAATATATGCCTCATTTAATTTTCCTAAGAAATATCCTCCAAATCTAGAGAAGACTACAATTAAGATCGCAAAATTTGGAGAACTTGCCGGTTTTGGAGGTGCCTCTAAAAATCCTCCAACATAACTGCAGTTAATTAATGTAAAACATAGTTTAAAATAGGATAAATGCGATTATTATGGCACATAAGCACGTTTAATGGGAGCCCTTAAGAGCGGTTATAGGATAAGGATAGATGGGGAGGGGGCTAGATCGTGGGGCTAGCCCTCTCCTTCCCGCTAACCATATTACATAAAATATGTATGGTGGATTAATAAGAACCATTTTTGTGGCTTATTGGTAAGCTTCTCTATTCATTTGGGGCAGGTTGTGGGGTCGAGCCCCAAACTCCTCCCTTCCGTCGTTGAATAGTTTTTTTTCCACCTGAAATATATGCATCCCATACCACACTATAAACCTTTTGCATATAATAAAATGCCACCATATAAAATATTAAAACTGAATTTGGAAAGTTAATAAATGCAGCCATATGATATATTTCGACCATGAATATAAAATATTCCAAATAAACCATTGGAGAGGTTCCACCAGAGGGGGCACGTGGAGGCCCCTGGCTACACCACGTGTCAGCCTCTAATTGTTCTATCCAAATCAATAATAAAAAAAAAAATGAATTCAACCTTAGGAGCCAAAATATAAAAAAAAATCTCCTTCAAACCAAACTGGCGAATCCTGCAGTGACACTTGTCACAGTGTCATTGGGAAAAACTAAAGAATATTCCCATAATATACCTTGTATGGTGATTGGGCTGAGAGATCATCAACCTGTCACTATTTTGCTATTTTTTTAGTTATTTAGGAAAAAGAACATAAAACTATACTTCCTCATTTGGAATTCGTTTTCGACGAAACGAATTGCGTCAGATTTCTGTCGATGAGCTCTTCATTGTTGCTCAGTTTCCAATCAATTCTTAGCACTTTAATTTTTGAGATTTTATGCTGAGCACCTGGTCATTTAAAATTTGTATAGTACCCACAAAAAATTCATTTAATGGCCTTTCAATCCAGTGTCTTCCTATCCTCTTTTGAAAGATGAGAAAAAATTTTCGAGCCAAAAATTATTAAATTATTAACCACATGCTTAAAACATAAGAAAGCTTTGAAAGGAGTTTTAAGATCAAGGCTTTTTGTTGGACTCCTATTCTTTAAATATAATGTAGTATTTATTTCTCTTTCCAAAAAACCATTAGACAAGATATTACCTTTTAACATGCTCCGTGCACACTTCACAAGTATTTTGTTATTCCTTTCTGCAACCCTGTTCTGTTGAGGAGTGTGGGGTACTATGAAGTGCTGAGATTTCCCATGGTCCTTGAAATATTTGATGAAGCCACTATGCTTGTATTCTCCCCCTTGATCTAAGCAGAGAATTTTTATGAACTTCCCTATATGTTTCTCAACCATGCTCTTGAATTCTTTAAAGTATTCAAAAGTATGACTCTTCTTTCTGAGAAAATATACCCAAGTAAATCTTGTGCAATCATCAACAAATAATAAAAAATAATATGCGCCTCCTAATGTCTTTGTCTGCATCGGCCCACATAAATCAGTGTGCACAAGCTCTAGTATATCTCTCTTCCTTTTATCTGAATTTAAGGGAAAATCATCCCTATGCATTTTCCAAAGCGAACATCCTTCAAAATCAACATGAACATTCTTTAAAACAGGGAGACAATTGACCATACCTTATTTTTGAGGTAGAAGTAAGTCATGAAAATTGATATTACCGAATCTTTAATGAAACAAATTCTCTGGAGTCATAACTGTTGAAGTTAAGGCTTGGTGTGGTGCAATTTTAACATTCAGCTTGTACAAACCTTCAACTCGAATAACTGATGCAATTGGCTTCATATGATCTAGCATATCTTTAATAACACAATAAGACTTAAAAAATTCTACCTTAATATTTTGTTATGTTATCATAGAGACAAAGATCTGATTCTTTTTAATTTCTGGTACGTACATCACATTTTGAATATGCCTCATATTACCATTAGGTAATACCATAGGAATATTTCCATACCCATTAATCTGGTACCCTCTATCATCACCAAGGTAGATTTTAGCACCACTTCTAGTTCCTTTAAAATTTTCAAACCAATGTTTGTTACCTCTCATGTGAGTGGAAGCTCCTAAATCCACAAACCAAGTTTCTTCTTCATAATTCTCAGTGGAGAGAAAAAAATCAGACATAAACAATCTAAGATCCTGATTTTGATATTCATCAGCAAACTTCCCTACATGCTTATTATGTCTATGTCGGTTTTCATCAAGCTTCTTCTTATGGAAATTCCTAGCAATGTGACCATATTTACCATAGTAAAAACATTTTATCCCTAAATAATTTCCGATCGGAGACATACCTTGAGGTGGCTTTCTCTATGATGTACGTCCACATTTATATCTTTCACTTGCCTTCCCTTTAAAGGACTTATTCTTTTCCATTAAAGCAAGATCTGAACTATGGGGTTTTAAAGCCATCCACATTTCTTCCTCTTACATCAGGATCCTTGTCAATTCTTCAAATTGGGGATTTCCTCTCTTACATTCAAGCCTGTGATAAACATATGATAGTCATAAGTCATACCATTCATGGTAATCATGACAAAATTAGTGTTTGAAACTATCTCCCTTATGTTACCCAGCTTATCTTTGAGCTCCTTGATTCGAGAGATGAATGTATCTACTGATTCAGTCTCGTCCATTTTAATGGACAAAATCTTGCTCTTCAGGAACAATAAGCGATATGTGTTGTTAATCTCATACAAATCGTTGAGAATTTTCCAAATATCATTTATTGATTTAGACTCTCTGATGTGACAGATAATGCAGTGTTTCACTGACAATTTCAACAACACTTTCACCTTGTTCTCTCTCATCTCCAAATCGTGAATTGTTGTAGATGATTCACATCCTGTTGCAGTCAGCTTTAATTCATATCCATTTGAAATCGCCCATGCACTTTACCCCTCAAGTAGGGTCTACAACTTGAATTTCCAATTAGAATAATGGGATCCATCGAGATTATTTCTCTCATTCAATTATGCCTCTACCATATTATTATTCATAGTGACAGGATGATCTCTAGATATGTCTTTAAAAAAAACTTCCAATCTCCAGCAATTGATCACTTATTTTAATAAAAAAAACTCACCACCAACAGATCATAATAATCCTATTCACGTTGTTCCTCACGCAACACTCTTATGCATCTGACTTTGGGCAATGAGATTTCACCATGACGTGATCTATGACCTGTGTCGATCCTACAATCAATGAGCAACAGATCTGAATGATGATCCTCCTAATGGAGATCTCTTATCCTCCTCGCAGAGATGGAATCCAATACCTGAGGAATATGCGATAAATACCACAAAATACTACAGCTACAAAAACAATCCACTCGATCTCAATCACCTTAATCTACAATGCCACCTCGGTCATTTTTTCAGCCTAAGGCTTCAAATCAACAATGAATGCTCCCATAACACAAACTTGTGCAATAGATCAAAGTTGATATGATACAGCTTGGGATAGAAACCATCCAAGAGTTAGAAAACATTGATCACAAGTCTGTCGATTCAAACTCAGCACGATCTCTCATGCAGTATTTTGGCAGTCAACAAGCTTCAAATCTAGTCAACCTCCACGTGGAGTGGCACCCTTTCACTGGACAAATCAGTGCCGAGAGCCTGCATTGAGGAGAAATTGTATAAGGAAGGCTATAAAAATGTGTTTTTATATCCAGGTAGGGTTCTTATTGATGCTACTATCAAAACATGTAACACGATGATCTGATTAACTTCATATTTAAAAAAAAAAAAAAAAAAGTCTGCTTTGTCTCCTCACTAGGCCTTCTTCGTACCAACCACCAAAGGCCACAATACAACCACTTAGGCACTCTCAATCACCAAAGAACACTATATTTGATTCACTCAACCCTGAAGCTCTAATACAATGTTAAAAATGGAAGACGTAAAAAATATTCATCAAACTGAGCAGCTCACAGGTGAGGGATTTCACTTGGGGACTGCCTCTGGCAGAATACTCTACTTCTTATCTTTAAACATGAATAATATATATAGTTTACAATCAAAGAGAATATTTATAACAAACACCTAAAATGTAGGAACTAAATCCTAATCTAAGTCTCACACATAACTGATGACCAAACTTTCTCCAATAATACATTTCTTCAGTAATTTAAACTATATATCCATGGACAAAGAGATAGAGATGTGGAAGGAAATTTTTTATTTATTTTTTTTATTTTTTATTATTTATTTTTTTATTTTTTATTTATTTTTTAATTTTTTTTTTCAGAAATATCCTCTTTGATTCATCCATTATGATACAAGATTCCATTAATAATAAATTTGAACATTTCAATATCAAATATAAACAAGCATAAAAATTTCTTGATGTGGCTCATTTCTATGATAGAAATTGAGTGGGTTGTGAAAATTGCACTTGGAAACATTCTTGGCCCATATAGTTTCTTAACAATTTGTTTCGATAATTTTGGGATGTAATGGGAATTAAACTTATATCCATTATTTAAGATTGTGGAGGATTTGGGCACAAATTTCAAGCACATAATGGAGGCAACACCGTAATTGTACTTTCTCCAATTTCCTTATATAATCATATCGTATAAATTCATCTCTAATTTTGAAGTTAACTATCTAAATCTTGTATGCAAGAAAATAGCCTCCAAAAGGAAGAGGCTTCGTGGGAGGGAGAAAATTCATGGATATCATTTTTTCAGCCTAGTGTTTGATACATTTTATGAAAAAAGGTGTAGCTCTAATAATGGTGATCAAAGTAGACATGTCAAAACATTTTGATATACTTAGTTAGACCTTCATCCAACAAATTCTAGAAGTATTTGGATCCATTGTTGGATACACTAGATAAAAACATTATTAAATCATATTTGTATCACATTCATATTAATGGTTTTCCTTTTCACCTCTTCCTAATATGGGGATTAATTAAGTAAGGATTAAATATCTTCCCAATCTTAATATTCATTTTAATAACTAAATACCTAAGGAACAACCTAAATCCAAAGTAGATAGACAACTAAAATATGAATCGAAACTGCCCTTGGAATAATAAATACCAAATGTATATATCATTGACGATGCCATGCTAAGAAGCACAACCAAATTTTTCAAAACTTTAAGAATCTATATGACACCAACTTTCTCCTAACCTTAAGAGGGTACCTTAATGATTCTAAATCCTCCATATTTATATTCACACTCATATAATTTTCAAAAGGAGCATAAGTAAGACTTTATGTTTTCACATACGAAGTCTCCACTCCCTCTCTCTGGGTATCAAATTAACTAATAATGTTGGAAGAAAAATATATTAGGAATCATTTCTCATGAAGCTCATGGAAATATTTCATAAATGGAACATTAGATATCTCTCCCTTATTGATCATCTACTCTTCATTAATTTTTTTTCTTACTCTATCCCCATTTCCATCTTCATGAACCTATATACGAATTCAAAGTGCTTAAGTGCCTAACCAACATTTACAGAATTTTCCTCTATGGAGAGCATCATTGGAAAGAGAATGGTGTCTAGTATGATGAAAGTATAAATGTATCTAAAACGTCCAAGGATTCCTACGAAAAAATAAAATGATAAATAATAACCCTACCCAAGGAGAGAAAATCCATTAGAGATGTTTGTTTCCCCATACACCCTACAAGGGCGCTAGTTGGGGGGTGGATCCAGAGAGGTAAATATGCTCAATAACTTGATGAATACCATATTTTAAGAGAAAATAACCTTATATATGGACCCTTCATTTGGAATTACACCAAACCACTTGAAAATTTGATTCATCATTATATCCTCTAAAGGATAAATATGGAAAAATATATATTTTTTTAAGAGGACTCATGGAAAAAACTAACTTCCCTAGAAACAAGACCATACTATCAACCTAAGAATCAAAAATATATTAGGAAAATATGGATAAGAGTTCATGACTTTTGTAAATATCATAATGCAAGCTTCCATCCCTTAAACAATGAATGGAGCAAGTATTCAAAGAGGAAAATTTCTCATACTCAAACAAAAAAATAACTTTTGGCAGTCCTACAAAGAAGAGTGATATGATGGTAATAAGTTCACGATACTCCTAGATAGATCTATAAGTGTTGTGGTAGCTACATGCTCTATGAGTTATACAAAATAATATCAAAGGCATTATAAGCCACTAAAGATCACATTGTATGGAAACACATTTTGGTAAAAGTGGAATCCTTCTTCTGACTATTAGAAAAGAGAAAAATATTCATAAATTAATATGCCTTGGATTATCTGAATACCATATATGTAAACGCACTGAAGAATTTTTTGAGAACATCTTAACCCATTATAGCTTCTCCCACCCACATTAAGATATTTGTGCCACTTCATCGGATCTAAAGATATAATTTAGATTTCTACCCTTAAAAAAAATTACAATGGAATCCAAATCCTTTCCCAAACATGATAGCCAAATATGTTTGGAATATATTCCCAAACCTCCTAACTTTGTATATCTAGAAATAGAGAAACGTCAATATTTTCAAATAAAAACCCCTTACTAGAATGTAACAGTTTGAGTTTACCAAAGGAACATATTAGGATCCCTACATGATTAAATTTCATCCTTATATGATCCCAATTAGGATACCCATTATGGAAAAATTATTACCATTTGAGGATTCAAAAATTTTAATTTTAATCTCAACTCCAAAACCATATAGTCTAAACCCCTACCCCTATCTCAGTTTCCCTACTCCTTGCAAGCATCACCAGGCTAAAATTTAAACAAGACTCAAAGGAGATCAAACATATACACACATTGAAGGTGTTTTCAGAGATTTGGATGGAAAAAATAGTCTCCTCATTCTCTAGTTCTAGAGGCATTGCCACCAATAAATTGTTTGACTTGCAAGCTCTTGAAGTAGGTGTTGATGTTATTAAGAAGCGTAATTGGTCAATTTTTTTCATTAAAAGATACTTCCCTATAGGCATAAAGGCTCTCAATAAGCTTTGTAAAGGAGTAAATACATAGTATATCTCATGACATAGGAAATTATCTACTACCCTAACGTACATGCGCTACCAAGTAAAAAATATATAAGTTTCATATCCTAAGCATATCAATCATGAAGAAAACAAGCTCCTTGATAGAGTAGCCAATGAAGGCTAATCAATATCCAAAAAATACCTATAGTTCACTTTCACTAGTTAAACTAACATGCACCTACTCCATGAATTCCCCCACATAAATTCAATGGGCATATAATATTCTTTATCAGTCAATTTGGAAAATATGATATTAGATATAATGATACGTTTAACTGAGGACATTCGTAGTGATGGTTTCCAAGGCCATCTTAATCCACCACTTGAAATTGATAATACAAATTATTGTAAACAACTATACACTCATTTATTATGGAAATGATATTTTTACATGCCCTAGTCGTTATGATCATTTATTGACTTCACTCCTACAATCAAAAGAAATTCTAGCCTAACCTCTCAATCATGTTTTCCCCATGGAATTCACCACCTTAGGATCATTTTAGATCATCCCTCATCATGGATAGTGTGTTAGTGTGTTTGGTGCACACATGTACGAAATCACATGAACTTAAGGGGTGTGGTTTACCCTCTTAAGTTATTGGTCACAGGCAAAAAAAGAAGTGGAGTCAAGAAAGTTAGTGGAACAAGCTAGAATCATAAGCATACTAGATAGAGAAATAGCATGCATATATAAACTAAAACTAAACTAAAAACTAAAAAAATAAAACAAAAGCTTTGAATAGAGTCAAACAACTACAATAATCCAAACGGTGGCTCTTTCGGCCCCTATTATTGAGTGTTTGTAGGAAATGAGGATGAACATTTAACCCTCTTACCAAAGGGCACTTAGAAAACAGGTTCTAAGTCCCAATGCAAAGATGAATTTACGTCCAAGCTTGCTTCAGTGCAAAGTATCCCTCTCTCTACTGTGGTGGATTGAACTTGTTGAATGGCCAACAATTGAGTCCCCTCTATCTTCAGCTCTGAATCACACACTATTGGTATTGCTTGGGGAAATTCTCGCCAGCATAACAATGTGCTCTCTAGTTCTTCATCTCTTGGTGGCCTTATATAGGAGAATTAAAATCCTTCTTTCCTCTCTTAGTACATTGTGGATGGTGACTCAAGAGAGGGGGATGATTCCATTGTGTGCTCCCTTGATGTATAAGGAGGTATTGGTGGCTATTCTTAGGCAGCTTCAAGTGTGAAATCAGTGTCCTGGAGTGTTCTTTTTGTGGTCCCTAAAAGTAACTTTTGCAACTCCTAGGATTGTGTGCATTTCGGGTCAAAAGGCATGGAAAGGTGCTCTTCACGAAGGATTATGCGTGAAAAAGCATTTTTGACTTGCTCAAATTTTATTTTTCCTCAAACCTTAGAGATTTTAAATACTTTCCAGATTCTCTAATGTCTTTCAGCCCTATAAATCATTCTGTCTAACATTAAATAATGTTGTATTATGCTTGTACGATTTTCCAGTATTTACAGTTTCCCCCTAATGTGTGAGGTCTAGGAAGAACTGTATAGTTGAAATACATTATAGTTTATTTTCTGTATATTGTGTGTAGAGAGAGAGACCTGCGTGAAACTTGAAATTGGAGACATCTTGCACCGGTTCGAAGAATGACCATGTCCTATGGGACCAATGTAAGCAGATATAATACAATATATATACAAATTTTCTATGAGGCGAGCATGTCCCATGCTCGTGATCCTATGGCTAGTTAAACAAATCTATTTAGCAGATACATGTTATTTTTGTGTCACTAATATGGTAGTTCTCTGGTGGTTGCTGACAACAATTGTTGATGTCCTTCTTTGACAATAGGCGGAATGTGGTACCATATGCGTAAAATTGGTATGGCATATAGATGTGCACTGTATGAATAGGTACTAGATGGGACCTTCCCTTGTAAGCATCACTAAAAGAGACGCTTATGAAGGCATGGGTCTTTGACAAATTTTATAAAAGTGCCATGGTTGTAAAGTACGATACCATCTTGACATGAAATATTTGGTCGTAGTCGGATGTTAGGAGGATTGATGACATCGGTGTGCAATGATGCCTCCCACAATGCCACCTGAGGGTGCCCCTTTTATGCACAGGGGTGATCCAAGGTACTACTTCCTTTTTGGAAAATAGGTGTTGAAGTCGAAAAAAAGGAAGCCTCAACCAAATGAGGGGTTGCGAATATGAAGGGATAGGGACCCGGATTTGATGGGTTTAACATAGGCATGTTGGTGAGGGGTGACTGAAAACTGATGATGGGGATTTAGTGGCCGGAGGTTGGTGTATGCTAAGCAACTTGACAGCAGTCATATGTATTTCTGTTGGGGAAAATCCCTGGAGTTGGTAGGACTTCTAGGGTGGGTATAAACTGGCTATGAATGTCATGATGGCTTGTGCGTGTGGGTGTAATACTCTGACCAAGGGTGTTCAAGGACTGCTTCCATGGGAGAAAATATGAACGAGATGGTGTGGGATGTAGTGCACCATTTGTGGCCTTTGTACACTTATCAAAATAATAAAATAATGGGGTTTGGTTTGTACAAAACACAGAGAAGGGTGCCCCAAAACATGAATGTGTTCACTCACTAATGTTGTGAGGAAGGTGTTTTGTTGAGGGTGGGGGCCCCATTGGTTAGTCTCATGTGTGAGGTTGATGAAGCAGATGAAAAGGTATCATAGATGGGATTACGCTAGTGGAGGTATGGTGGGCCAAATGCGAGGCACGGTAGTGCGCTTTTGATCTGCTTGTACAACCTAGTCATCTGGGAAGGGGGTTTTATTTTGTATGGTAAAAATTGACCTTATGCATGGTGGATGGATGGGCATGAGGTGCTTCCCAGACTAAAGTGGTATGGCCATGGAATCACTTTTGCTGTGATATATGGTTTACAGTTGGTGACGAGCGTCATGGAGAGGAGGCTCTACTGACCAACGAGGATGTTTATCATGTGCATGGTGAGGTGATGATAGAAACGATCGGATATGTGGAACCTATGGTCGATTTATGATGGAGAAATGATGTCAGGATATGCAGAGTATTCTGGAACTATATCATGCTGGGGGTAGAATGATACCTACTCTAGAACTTTCAGTGGATGGAGTTTTGAATGGTTTGCGAGATTTTCCTGCAAAAACAACTACCTCAAGTGAAAGCATCTTATTTATCAAATATTGTTGAAACTCATGAGCTTTAAAAAATAATATGAGAGAGGGAACACCTGCCGACGCTGAAATTTTAATTTTTTAGGAGTATAAATGTGTGGCATTGCCTTTGCTTGTTATGGAGTTCTGATCACAATGCTGCTTATGGTTCGGAGAATCGACCTTCTGATCTCTCGTTATGGTCCTCAAATTTTTTTGAAAAGGGAAATATATAGGTGAATATGGCCCTAATTCAACTCATTTGTACTTTTTGAGTTGTTGAGAGGTCAGAGGATTTTGCGGAGTAGTTCTTGCCATTGCGGTTAGCCTGAGCACTAGGGATTAGTGATATCATGCCCAGGTAACCTCCATGATGTCCTGCACTTTAATTTTTTCAATCTAATGGTGTCGGGGTCCATACAAATTTGTTTTATATGGATTTTGGGTGATTTTTTCCCTAGATTGTGCGAGCGATTAGGGCAAGGCTGCGCCCTATGTGTGCATTTTCTGGGGATATGCGCGCTTAAAGTGATCGCTTCACCTTATTTTGCGTGCCTTAAGCGCATCTATGGCCAATAGAGGCGTGCATTTAGCACGCCTATCTAAGGGATAGGCGCGCAAAAGTCTGAGGTGATTTTTTTTTTATTTTTTTCCTATTTTGATGTTTTTCTGCTACTCATGGGTACCTGTTTGGATGAAAAGTTGTTTTGGAGGGAGTGGGATTGGCCCGAGCTCTGTACTGCATTGGTTGTTGATGCTTAGACGCACTAATATATTTGGCCCAATTTTTGATGGCCACTTCGTCGCTATTCCGACACATAGGGGTCGCAAGAGCGACAGTTTGAGGACGGGCAAAATGTGGTTAGCCATTACGTCGCAATTCCGACACTTCAATAAAGTGTCGGAAGAGCGACACTTTTTCCAACATTTCCAAACAACTGTCGCTCTTCCGACGCTTTCCAAACCGTCACTCTTCCGACATTTCCAAACCATCGCTCTTCCGACGTTTCCCAAACCGTCACTCTTCTGACATTTTACAAGCCGTCGCTCTTCCGACGTTGTCCAAACTGTCGCTCTTCCGACATTTTTCAACTGTCGCAATTCTGACGATATGTCGTCCAACATTTAGAACGTTACACTTCTGACGCTTATGTAATGTCACATTTCTGACAAAAAAAGTAAAAATATTTATAAAAAGAAATGTCGCTCTTCTGACGGGTATGTAACGTCGCTTGTTCGACGAAACATTAAAAAATATTTAAAAAATAAACGTCACTCTTCTGACATGTAAGGTGTAGGTCTTCTGACGCTTGGATAAAAATATTTAAAAAAGAGACGTCTCTCTTCTGATGTGTAAGGCTTCGGTCTTCCGACGCTGGGATAAAAATATTTAAAAAAAAAACGTCAGTCTTCCATTATTACACCTTACACCAAATATACTAGTGATCCCATTACTTTTTCCATATCATTTTTATTGTCATATCAAAACTTTTTATATAGCTTGTATGATCAATTCCGAGAGAAACAGAAGTAGAAGTTGTAGTTTCATAATAATCTCAACCACCAGTTCCAGCGATTGATTCGTGAATGTAGAATCTCCCTCCTAAACCTGTTACTATTAAGTTGGAACTATAAGGCGATAGGAAGCAACTCACCTTCTTATGCCCAATAGCCAGCCATACCATACATCCCGTACAGACACTCCATCCAGCAAGCAACCAATCCCTTCCGCCATAGTAAGGAGTTCACGCATTAGCACTGGGATACTTTACTCATATGGCTATTCCGATGGTTACCTCTTAATAGAAGGGAGTTGTACTAATAATTCTCTAATAAACTCTGTGATCATTTTTTAAGGTGTTTGAGTTGATCCACGCAATCGTAGGGTGTTACATTGATTGATAAGGTATCCTATCGACCGTGCCTAATTTCATTGTCAAAATGAAGTACTTGAGGTTTAAATGATTAATAATAATGGTTGCATCACAAATAAAATAGATCAAATAGTATATGTTTATTGACATTGTGATTTACATCCATCTACTCAACCTTTGCACAGTGATTCTTTATGCACTGGCTATAAAAATTGAAATGGCGATATCAGGACCAGTGAAAAAGAAGGTTCCTATTACATGTTTGGAATAGTTCATATATCTACATAAAAAAAAGTAGATGCATATAATCAACTTTTGCATGGAAAAATAAGGACAAACATTAAATTCTCTTGAGCATGGTAATAGAACTAAATTTGTTTACAACAGTCCACAAGATATCCATTCATTTATAGAAATTTTGCAAGAAGAAAATGAAAGTCATGTGTAACAAAGTATTATGAAAAGACTTCAAATTACTGTCATATTGGAGCAACTAGCCTCTGACAGAAAATATAAAAATAAAAATCAAGACACTGAGTGTGCCCAAAGGATTGTCCTTGGAGTGGAAATTTCTATCTGGATCCCTACTTTTGCAAAAATATTTCTTATATATACAAAATTATTTACTCACCAGCAAAAAGAAAAATGAAAATGGAAGGGCATACACAATGAAATTTATATCATTTTCCTTAAGGAAAATAAAATTAGAATAAGATGCATGGTCTAACAATTTGGCATCCTCAATCAACAATGATCATTTTGCCAGCATTTCTATATGTACCTCGTCAACAAAAAGCAACCAAAGAACTGACCTCATTTTTTAACACATTTGTAGTGGAGTCCCCAGAGAACACACGATGTAGAAACTCACAAACAGTGCAAAATACCAATCAACAAATCCCAAATCACACATCAGGAATCTCCCAACAAGAATTCACTCCAATGCAAACGCCCTTGAAGAATGTTTTCCAACTGAGATTGCACCTCTGCCCAGCAAGACCCTGAAAAGGACAATCCTAAAAAATATGCTTCGTTATTTCTGCCTTTGGAAAGGAGAGGCAAAGACCCACAGAAAGGTCACTCTTGGTCAAACAAGCTTTGCAGGGGAGAGCCTGAAATTATTTAGAAGTCAAGAAGACTAGTTTCCTTTTTCCATTCAAAAAGTCTAATAACTATATAATAAAAATTAAAAAATACAAAATCACATTTTATTTTACATCCAATGTATTTAAAAAATGGAAAAACATTTCATTTACCCCATACTTCTTATTGCAAATGCATTATACATTTGTAAATACTTACGTTTCCGCATAAGACTTAACCCATGCTAAACATGATCTTTCCCCTTTTCCCGTTATATAAAACCTCAAGTTTTATATAATAATTAATCCCAATTAATGCTTATTAAATTGCCTCATGCGATTTACTTTGTATATATAAACTCAGTTTATATGAAATATAAACTCAATATCCAAACCCCACATCCATATAACTTTCCCATGTGTAAAACTTTGGTTATAAATACATTTATGCAAAGTTTTATACATACGAATCATTGCCCAACTCATAATAACCGCCCAGGTCCCACCCGACTTTCCACTGCAGCTCTTAAAATGATCCTGACCATTCACATTATCAAAAAAGATTTAACGGTGCACGATCAGTTTTACGCTCCGAAACTGATCGATCAAAGTTTGTTCAAATTCACGCGAAAAAATTTGTATTGCAAAAACCACCGATGCGACGTGTCACATTCTGATATGATCGCATTCATTTTCAGAGAAACCACTTACCATCCAAACACAACATGAAAAAAACCTATGGTTTTTCGCAATCGAAATACAAAACCCTCCCACCTTGGATTGGACTAGTAATAAATGACAAATATAATGATTTACATTGAAGGTTAAACTTTAATATATTATCGTTACATCTATTCTTTGCACTCCTGACTGGTTAAGAGTTTCTGCCCTGACTGTTTTATAGAACTTTAAGACCCTGTTAACCAATTTCTAAACCCCAAAGCTGAATTTCCCACTGATCTTTTGTATTTGAAGCCAGTTAAAGCTACCCTCTGCGAAAAAGGATCCAGTTTAAAGCCGAAACCACCAGAAAACCCTTTTTGAATATCAAGATACCTGTAAATTAGGTATTTTCCTGAATTTGACCTGCAAATTTTATAATTTTAACTGAAAATTAAACCAATTAAGACGCAGAGAGAAAAATTGCCAATCCTAGTGTGTCCTAAACCTTGAAAAAAGAGGGCAAACCCTCGCAATTTTTTCTCAGAAATTTCCATTTGCAGAAAGCTCAGTTTTAAAGCCAATTTCTCAATTCTAGACCATTGAAAGACAAATTCCATGGTTCAAAAGGGTTTAAAAATGCACAGAAAGCCAAAAAATCCCTTTTTTCAATCTTATCCATCCAAAAAAACTGTGTTTTCTGTCTTGAACTCTTGCTCAGATTCCCAGATTCTTAAATTGTCCCATATTTTCTTAAAATTCCTCCCTTTCTACAAATTAAGTACTGCAAATAGTATAATCTTGCTTTAGTTATCCTAAAAATGACAAATAAGCAGACTACACCTGAAGCTGGGGGTCCCAAAGCTGGTAAAGCTATGACAGTCAAGCCTTCCAAGCCTGAATCCTCAAAAATAAATAAACCTACTCCAGTAATCACTGCCAATACTGCTGCCATTGTTAATCCCCTTCAACCTCCCTGGCCTCCCAAGCATCCATGGCTTTAATGAGAAATTGATGGTCCAAATAGACTATGATAAGAAAATAAGGGCCCATGCCAAAGAGAAAACAAGCCTTTGCCACAAGGTTCTCCCACTGGTAAAGTGATTCTACAGTATCGAAGCTCCGAGTTGTTCCTCTAGTGTATGGGAGGAGCCCTTAGCGTGGAAAAGGATTAGGAAAACTAGTGGGCCAATTCTTGTTGTTGTCAGGGGTATAGTCTGGGATCCTGGTTTGTGTAGCTCCTGAATCCATTGAAAATAGAAATCCCAAGTGCAAGTGAAATACATTATCTTACTAGGCCTCCACTGGGTGAAATAATTTTTACCCCAAATTTGCAGATTTGTAGACTGACACTTAAGATAGCGTAGAAGAAAAAATAGCAATTTTGAATGGGGTAAAACAAGGGAAATACCAATCTGATTCTTCCAGAAGAAGAGAGCATTCTTCCACGATCGATTTCTCTTCAGATCTCCCACAGATTTCTGAACATTGGCAAAATTCGAAATATCTCCACCAACTACTATGGCTTTCGAGCCGTTAATGGACTGTGGCTGATTTAGGGTTTTAGAGCATCCATGCTTCTGCAAGAATCTGGAAAAAAACAAGCATCATAGGGAAGAATGGAATCATGGGAAAGAAGGCATAAAGGTCGAACAAGCGGAGAAAAAAAAAAATTTAATAGGTCGATTAAGAAAGTTTGAATAGGTGGAACAAGTGGAGCAAGAAAAAAATTTTGAATAAGCATAAAATCTAAAATTTGGTTTCACATAGTCTTAATTCTAAAATCAATCTACTTTTTAAATTAGACCTTTAAGAAAAAAAATCATATCTTCGTTTCTTGATTAGGAACAATGTTCAAATCAAACACCCTTGTGAATAAGAATGCTAAGGGGTTTTAATTTTCTCCATTGTATTTTATTTATAAGATTATATCTAATCAATTCTAAATTGTACACAAAAATGAAAAGTTAAGGAAGTAGAAATTTATTTTATAAAGTATGTAGGTTATTTGTATGTTTCCATACATAAAATGGGAACTTTCATTGGGGAGAACATCCACTCATTTCCTATGGTCATTCAACCATGTCAACAATTTTGGCTCTAGGAGGGTTGTATTGTATGAATGATAATAATAATATACATAATGATATGTCACACAAATTTTTTAGTGCATATTCGAATCCTATGCAAACTTTTGAAAATACAAATATTCATATTTAAAGTTCTAATGTTCCATATATTGAACCATTATATGCTATTCTTAATGAAAAAGTAAATAATTTATGTCAACATACCTAGACATATGCCCAAGAAATAAATAATATGTGCATTAATCCATCACTTTTAGTTTGTTAGGTAATGTAAGTTTTGATATGAGTTGCATGCCTAACATGTGATTTGAGTAGCCATGAACCAAGGGCTTTTAAGCCGTCAAAATCACCTAGGGATTGCATCCAACCTAGGCCACACCATCCCTTAGCTTGATTGGAATTTTTCCCACATAGTTTTGAACCAATGATTTTCTCACTAGCGATTGTATCTTACCCGTTATTTCACATTCCCTAAGGCACAAATCAAATATTTGGATGTATCTTGGATGAATTGTCACATTCAATGACTAGCTTCACGCATATTGAATAGGAATTCCCATCATTTAAGAATTTTTTGGAGGGTTTTCATGGCATAGTTTTTAGGAGCTTAGGGGTTCGATGAATAGGATATTAGGGGTTAGAGTTTTAGGGTTTAGCGGTTAGGGGTTAGGACTAGAATAATGAGTTAGTGTAGGTTAAGGGGTTAGGGATTGGGGGTTTAGGGGTTAGGGGATCTAGGTACATTTAGGGGTTAGGGGAGTAATGATTTAGTAGTGGTTAAGAGATTAGGGATTGGGGTTAAGGAGATCATAATGATTTAGTGGTTAAGGGTTTAGGGATTGGGGGTTAGCGGTTAGGGGATTTAGGTGCCAAGTCACAAGTATTTTCTGCTAGGAAGGGTTTCCAAAGAAGTTGGCTGGCATCACTATGACACTATTATGGAATTAGAAGGGAAGAGAAAGGAAAAGGCTCAGGTATAATATGAGAGAAGGAAGCAATTGGAAAAACTGAGATCAAAAGCAGTGGAGTTAGCCGAAAAGCAGCTTACCCCAAAGATGGATAAGATAAAACTTGACAACATATTGGTCAATTTCCTTGACCATTTATTGGTTATTCAGATTGAGTATGAATTTACCACCATTAAGGGTTTATAGGTTTAGGGTTTAGTGGGTTAAGGGATTATAGGTTTAGGGTTTAGGGGGTTAAATGGGTTAGGGGTCTAGGGGGTTAGGGGATTGAGAAGTTAAGGATTTTAGGGGCTAATGGGGTTAGGTTTTAGGGGGTTAGATGGGTTAGGGGACTGGAATTAGGGTTTAAGGGGTTAGGGTTAAGGGTTTAATGGTTTAGGGTTTAAGGGTTTATAGGTTTAGGGTTTAGGGGGTTAAATGGGTTAGGGGTTTACTAGGGGTTTAGGGGATTAAATGGGTTAGGGGTTAAGGTTTTAGGGGTTAGGGGTTAAGGGTTTAGAGGTTTATGGTTTAGGGGTTAAATATGTTAGGGGTTTAGAGGTTTAGGGTGTTAAATGGGTTAGGGGTTGGGAATTAGTGTTTAATGGGTTAGGGGTTAAGATGATAGTTTCATTGGTCTCTGCTTGTGCACAATAGTTTCTTATTCTTTGAGTCTCAATGTAACAATTTTGTAAGTATTTTTCTTGTTGCCATGTCTTCTTTATTTATTAATTTATAGTATTTGTTAGCCATTGCTTTACATTTATTGATGAAAATGTTTATTGCAATCAAACCAAACTCAGCCACAATGTTGTCACAAAATTTAAGTCCAGAGAATGGCCATCTGATGAAGTCTTAATAACCAGACTGAACCTCATTACTACTCCAGAAAGTATTAGGTTCGAGTGTCCCACACTCATGAGAAATTTGGCTCTTATACTCTTGCTCCACCTGACTGTGTCTTGGAAATACCCTTGTTTATTGCAAAAACATCCTAATGTTGTCAACCTTGTCCCTTAAAAAACCAAGGAAACATATGTGACTGAGAGGAATGGAAAGCACTACAAATTTGAAGAGAGTACAAAAGACTAAGATGGTTTAAAGGATAAGCTTGAAGAATGTAGCAGTGTTGAAACAACTAAAAGTTGTCCCAAACAAATAGTTGATAATGCGAAACCTTCTTCTGTACCAGTCAAGCAAGACTACATTCATGTGAGAGAAATAAGAGGCCAAGCGACTGATAGGCATAGCCTGGAAGATAGGGTATGGTTCCCTCTTTTTGATGAAATATTTGATCTAAATTTTGTCTATCGAAGATTAACCATTTTAACCTTGCCAACAAGGCGGAATTAACCCAATCATAGTTCCCAATATGTCATGATATATATTAACTCTAGATATATATGAGAAGGAATAATAAAGACATAGATAGATAGAGGTGGCGAGACAAGGGGAGTCACATTAAGGGAGAGATGGAGATAAACTGAAGGAGAGGGGAGAGAAGGAATGGAGAGAGAGGGAGAGGGAGAGGAGTGAGAGAGTTAGAGAAGGGTAAGAGAGAGAGATAGTGACACAAAGATGGAAGGGGGGCAGAAAGAAGGATAGAGGGAGGGATATAGTAAGAGTATTGGAGGGTAGAGAGAGAGAGAGAGAGGGAGATTGGGGAAGAGAGAGGGAGGTATAAGGAGAGAAAGGGAGAGAGAAGAAGGAAAAGAGATAGGACTTAAGAGAGAGGAACCATTATCATAGAAGAAAGAATATGTGACCAAATTACTCTATATGGAGATGGAAGATAGGGGAACCCTACCATCTACCTACTAAATGTATAAACCAAATGTGGTGTAAACGTCTATAATGGTGGTCGATTATACAAGGAGAGGATTTTATGAGGAGGCACTGGATTTTAAGGCGGTCACAATTTAGCATTTTTTGTACGACCACCCTCACATGACCCAACCTAACCCGACCTGACCCACCCGAACGTGTTTCCTTGGGCGACCTCATGACACGACACGACCTGACCAGACCTAACCTGACCCGACCCACTCAAACGTGTTTCCTTGGGTGCCCTCACAATATGGCACAACCTAACCTGACCTGACCCGAACGCATTTCCTTGGGCAGCATCACACAACTTGACCCAACCCACCCCAACGCGTAATTTCCCTGGGTGCCCTCATGACACAACCTGACCTGGTCAGACATGTTCCAGCTTGGGTGCCCTCACATGACCCAACCTGACCCGACCCTCTCGAACATGTTTCCTTGGACGCCCTCATGGTACAACACGACCCAACCCGACTCGACCCGAATGCATTTCCTTGGGCAACATCACACGACCCAACTCGACCGAACACGCCTGAATGTCGAAGGCATGAGGGAGAAAATGACAAATGGGTCACATGAACGTGCACAAGGTACATGGGCGGTCACAAATTAGCATTTTTTATACAACCTCCCTCACACGATTTGACCTGAACGACCCGACTCGACCCGACCCGCCCGAACCGTGTGTTTCCTTGGGCGCCCTTGCAATACGGCACGAACCGACCTCATGACCTAACCTGAACTCGTTTCCAGCTAATTGGGCACCATCACACGACTCTACCTGACCCTTACAAACATGTTTCCTTCGGCGGATTCACACAACACGACTCGACCAGACCCAACTCGACCCGACCGATATAAACGTGTTTCCTTGGGCAGCCTCACACGACATGACCCGACCAAACCCAACTCAACACACGCGAACGTGTTTCCTTGGGTGAGCTCGCACGACACAACCTGACCCGACCTGACCCGACCTGACTTGCCTGAACGTGTTTCCTTGGGCGCCCTTACAATACGACACGAACCGACTTGACCTAACTCGAACTCGTTTCCAGCTAATTGGGTGCCGTCACATGACTCAACCCTACCCATACTACAAATGTGTTTCCTTGTGTGGCCTCACACGACAAGACCTGACCAGACCCAACCCGACCCGCCCAAACGTGTTTCCTTGAGTGACATTGCATGACTCGACCCGACCTGTACGAACGTGTTTCCTTGGGCGACCTCACACGACAAGACCCAACCAGACCCAAACCAACCCGCCCAAATGTGTTTCCTTGAGCGCCATCAGTACACGACTCGACTCAACCTATACGAACGTGTTTCCTTGGGCAGCCTCACATGTCGACAAGACCCGACCAGACCCAACCCAACCCGCCTGAACGTGTTTCCTTGAGCTCCATCACACAACTCGACCCGACCCGTATGAACGTGTTTCCTTGGGTGGCCTCACATGACACGACTCGACTAGACCCAACTCGACCCGACCCATATGAACGCATTTCCTTTGGTGGCCTCACACGACATGACCCGATTAGACCCAACTCGACCCAACTTGACCTGACACAAACACGTTTGGGCGGGCACCCTCAACCAAAATGTCCCTACTCGAACGGGTTTCGGCGGGCACCCTCAAATGAAACGACCCTACCCGAACGAGTTTGGGTGGGCGCCCTTAAACGAAACAACATGGCAGGCTACCGAACAAAGGCATAAGGGAGAAAATGGAAAATGGGTTGCACGAACATGCACAAGGCACCTGTGTGGTCACAACTTAGCAAATTTGATACGACCACCCTCAAACGAAACGACCCGACCTGAACACGTTTGGGCGGGTGCCATCACACGGCGTGACACGACGCGCATGACCGAACGAAGGCATAAGGGAGCAATGGAAAACGGGCCACACGAACATGCACAGGGCACCCGTGCGGTCACAACTTAGCAAATTTTTATGGTTAATATTTCTTAAAAATTTTGAAAAAAAAAAAAAGAGGATCTTACCAAAGAGGATTGGTTCTTCACTAGGTCAATCCATTAAGCTATTTTTATCTAAGTTTTTTTTTTTGTCTTTAATGCAAATTATTTGTCAACAAAAGGGATATTTATTTTGATTAATTCAAATGCAATGTGATTCATTATCTACAAAGATTGAATATATTGTGTGAGGGATATATTTTCTACAAAACTATGGATTTTTGTGCACTGAAAATTGTAAGGGATGGAATGAATCTCACTCCTTATAAACCATTTTTCTTAGAAACTTTCCTTCCCAGATCTTGTTACTCCCTCATTTTTCGCTAATGCATAGAAGGCTAAAATCAATTAATGGGTCCTTTTCCATGTACCTAACATCTTGTTCATTGACATTTCATTATGTAAACAGTTTACAAATCTCTATCACTCTAATAGCTTGTTCATTGACATTATATTATTGAAACAGTTTACAAATCTCTATCACTCAAACAACACAATTTGAGCGCTTATTTATATAGATCTAGGAAGCTATCGATTCTTACATATTTGGATCTCTATTTCAAATGATTGGACATTAAAAAGAAAATTTCCATCTGATTCGATTTAGGTGATCTATTAATTTACTACTAAAAATGAAAGACGACACTTCAATTTGTGTTTGATGTACAACCAACATATAGAGTTTAGCCTAATTTTTTGGATTTGCAGAAGCCAGTTGCCCTATTTGTTTTTCATTGGGTTTTCTAGAGATCCACTGTGCCAATTTTCTTCGATTTGGTCGATGATTTATGCTTTCGGGAGTAATTAAACTATACAATCTCCATAACAATTAAGAATCCTATGAGCTACATATAACTATAGTACGATGGCGAAAGCTGTGTGATCTTGCAAGGTGTTTGAACCCTATCTGCTCACTTGTATTTTATAAATAACCTATCATTTGATAAAGAACCCTTGACCAAAAGCTATTCACCGAAGCGATTAACCAACGATATAAAATGAGAAACTAACATTTCCTTTACTAGATCAATTGTAGATTTGGTTGCTTAGCTTTTCATATGGAACATGGTAACTAGAGCTAAGTGTTGCCGTTGCGACGCTTTGCTCCAAACGTCGCAATAGCAACACTTAGCTCTAACTGTCGCAAGATTGACACTTTCGTCCAATTCGTCACAATTCCGACGCTTTTGTCCAAATGTCGCAAGACCGACATTTACCTCTAAGTGTCACAATACCGACACTTGTCTCCAAACATCGATATAGTGACAGTTGTGGGCGGGATTTGAAAAATTGATAAAATTTGGGGAAATTTCTGACATTTGGTCAAAAGTGTCGGAATTTCCGAGAAATGTACTAGTGATGCATTGTCAGCTAATGCAATGAGGGCTCATGAAGTTCACGGAAAACGAGCTCCTTCGGTCGTAGGACCGATTGCTTCGTGACTTGATCCTGCATTGGCGCAGGAGGCACAACATGTTTGTGTTGCATGGGACTAACCTGGCCATCTGTCCAAAGATGGAAGTATATTTTGTGGCCATGTTACTGTCTCATAGTGAGGCGCTGAGGTATCCACTCCCTTCCAGGAGAGTGGATTTAGAGAGGTTCTAGAGGTGTCATTGTGATGGGGCGCCTGTTATGGAGGGGTGCATCAGTATTGCATCAGTGACATATTTTTTTGAGCGGTGTGATTTGGTAGTGATTGTGCGACTTGCAGGGTCATCGGCTCCACATCGGGCATCTGGCCCTCAGGTTGGAGTCTTGCGCCGACTGAGGGCTAGATACTTCTTTTATTTTTCCCATTTGTGCTAGATGGGGTGATGACGCAACTCAAAAAGGTCCACAATGGATTGAATTTGTTTGTTTACACCATAATTCTATGTAGCATTATGTATGAGAGGGTAGTGTTGCTAAAACCAGTGGTGGTGGTGCCTCCGGGGGGGCCACGGGAGCCTCGCGTGAGGAGGTGGGCTCCGGTGATGCTGTGAGGTGGTGGGGGCATGGTGGGGCATTAATGGAACGTCACAATGAAGGCCTGGTTTGAGGTGAATCCCCGTATGTTTCTGATCTGAAAGGAGTGTATTAGTTCTGATGTGCTAAGTGTACTTTCAGTTAAATAAAAATTTACAAATTTTCTCCATAAGTTTTCTTAAGGTATGTGAGTTTTAACCATGAAAATTATATGAATTAGTGAACTTTAAGCATGTAAATAAGCCTTAAAAACACTGAAAAACAATGCATAACAGAGAAAAACATTCACACATAAGTTTTACATGGTAGGCATGATGAAGCAGTTCACCCCTCTTGGGGTACATCTGCTGGTCCAGCTCCCAATGGCATGTCCCTCTTCGTAATTATGTTCAAAATTGTAAATTACATATGTTTTCAGGCCTCTAATGTTTTTTTTCTTAGCACCAATGGCTCCAAAATGCTGAAATTAGTCTAGGTAGACTCTTCTTTCAAAAAAATTGGTCAAAAATTGACCTCCCAATGCATTTTTCCCAATAATAGCTAGAAAAGCTCCACTAAATGTGGAGACTAGCAGTTTAACTGCAAATAAATTAATAGTAAACCCAAAATTTGGGGGTGTGCTCCAAATCAGGCGAGCGAATAACTTTGACATTAAATCGTGAGTGGAGGGGTGGTCACATGCCACCCCCACCGAATACTCCGTTAACGGTTTAAACTCCCACCATTAGAGATTGGAACCGGGAGTTACGGATTCCATAACTCCACATTGTGATCACCATTGCAACTAACCCCCTGGATGAGGTTGGAACCTAGAGTACATGGTTTCGAACCCTTTTTAAACTGTCGCATGTATTGTTTACCTCCGCATGTGAACAGGTTTGTAGAAACCTGCTGGCGGTTTGATTTAAACATCATGGTTAACTTGTGCCCATGGCTCCAGGCAGATGGACATGTGGTAGGGGATATGGCCCTTAGGGGCTGGCCTTCCAAGCCCTCATCGTAGTTTTGATTAAAATTCAAATATAACTGACACATATGTTGGATAATTGATTACAACACCATTGAATGTTTCAGAATGAAAATTTATATGATTACCATGCTGCAAAAGTACTGCGCCCATGGCATAATCACTAGCATAGGTCTGTATCTTGAATGGTTGTCTCAAATCTGGTAATGCAAGACTCAGAGATGAACTGATCTTTTCCTTTAAAGCTTCAAAAGCTTGCTATTGTTTGCCTCCCCATTGGAAGCCTTTCTTCACACTTGTCGCTGCATGCATAGGAGTTGCTATGGAAGAAAAGTTAGCAATAAAATTTTTCCAATAGTGAGTTGTGCGTAAAAAAATTCTTACCTATGTTACTGATTTTGGAGTGGGCCAATTCACAATGGCTTCCACTTTAGAAGGATCAATTCTCAATGCACCTCCTCCTACAATGTGTCCCAAATAAAACAAATAATTTTCCCCAAAATCGCACTTAGATATCTTAAGAAAAAATTTCTCTTTCTTCAAAACATCAAGTGTTGTCTTTACATGCAAGACATGCTCTTCTCTTGTTTTGCTGAAAATGAGTATATCATCTAAATAAACAATCACAAAGTAATCAAGAAATGGATGCAAAACATTATCCATCACACGCATGAAAGTCATTGGTGCATTACAGAAACCAAACAACATAACCTAACACTCAAAGAGTCCTTGTTTGGTTTTGAATGTAGTCTTCCATATGTCACTTTCTGAAATTATTACTTGATGATATCCACTTCATAAATCTAACTTAGCGAAATACTTTTCTTCTTTCATCTGATCTAACAAATCATCTATCCTTGGGAGTGGGTATAGATTTTTTACCGTTATCTTGTTCAAAGCTCTGAAATCGACACACGTGCGTCGAGTCCCATCTTTCTTCGGAATAAGAACTATAGGTGAACCGCATGGTGAAGTTCTTGGCCTTATGAGTCCCTTGTCCAAGAAGTCCTTCATTTTCCTCTTTATCTCAACATTCTTCATTATCAACATACGATACATGTCGATGTTTGGAAGAGGACAATATTGTTGAAATTGAATCTCATGTTGAATATCCCTTTTAGGAGGCAAACTTGTTGGCTCCTGAAACATCTCATGATGTTCATTAACTACATCATATAAATATTATTTCAACTTAGGATCAAAATCTTCAAATGACTTGTGGTTAAAATTAGCTTCAATCTTAATCATTAGAAGAACAAAATTCTTACTTGAATTCACCACCCTTTCTACTTGTCCAACATTTACCATTGCAATATTTGTCTTCTTGCGATGTGCTCTATCAATGTACTCCTTTCCATATTTGAATAAATGGTATTTTTTCTCATCGTAATGAAAGATAGCTTTATTTTCATACAAGTAAGGAATTCCCAACACAACACCTGTAATATCAAGTGGAACCACATCTAATTCAGTTGTGTCAACAAAATGTGCCATTGTTGCAAAGCACAATATACAATTCTTTGAAACCTGTAAATTTCCGTCCGTACAAATCCACCCAAGTGGATATGGATTTGGATGTGGAATTGTCTCAAGATTAAGTTTCTTGACCAAGTATTTAGAGATTAAATTCGCTTGTGAACCAATGTCAAACAATGTATCAATCTTCGTATGCTTGGATATGACCCTCACATGAAACAGTTCAATTCTCTCTTCTTCATTTGGAGCTTTTATGTGACAGTTTGAAGTACTAGTACTAGGTTTTGTTTCAATTTATTTCCCTTTCATGTTCTTCAATCCTGTGGATGTAATTTTAGTTTCATCACCTGAATCTTCTCCTAAGTCATGTTGATTTGTAACTGTACTTTCTACTTCCCTTTGTTATTGTTAAATTTGGGTCTCTTTTCAGGATGTAGTTTCCAACGATTTTTCTCTTCATGGTCTTCTCTTGAAAAATGTTTACAAAGAACTTTATCTCCCTCTTTCTTGATAGATGCATTCTCTTTTATTTTTCCTTTTGAGGTATTATCTTTGTTTTTACCCTTAAAATGCATGTTTCTACCCTCTTCAAAAGTATTTTTCCCTCTAGCTTCTAAATGTGTGGCTTGAACACATACCTCATCTAAGCTTGTATGATTAAACATGAGGATAGTATGTTTAAGGTAGCTATGTAAGCCCGCTATGTACTTAAGAGAAGTATCTTGACTCTGCAAATCTACCCCTAATAAGAGAGCTCTTCTCCTAAATTCTTAGGTGTAGTCTTGTACATTTTGTCCTTTCAATTGTCTAAAATTTTTCCAGTTCATTATGGCTTTCTGCATGTGAGCTAATGGATAAATTTTTTGTTTTAGTGTTGTAATGAAGTCAGTCCATGATAGAATAATCTTACCATGTTTTTTTATCTCCTCCTTTGTCTTGACTTCCCACCAAACAAGAGCTGCACCTTCCATCCTGTATGAAGCTAGTTGGATTTTGGTGTCATCATCAATAAGGTTTTGAATTCTCAAATAAACCTCCAATTGCCTAATCCAATTATAAAGCTTTTATGCATTGACTTCACCATTAAACATTGGCAATTCAAAATTAACATCAAGTTTTAGAAAATGAATTTTACCAGTGTTCTTTGACTTGTGTGACTGGTGCACTGAAGATGAAGTAGAGGATGAATATGATGAGGGTGAGGATGGTGACTTTCCACTGTCTCCATTTCCTCCATTTCCCTTCTTTGATTTGTCTTCATCATTGTGACCTCCTGATTATCCCTGACCTTCCTTGTGAAGTTTGGATCCTTCTCCTTCTAGTCTTTCATTCCTTTCCTAATAAAGGACTCTCACCATTTCATTCATGTCAAGGAATTCTTTCCTGAACACTCTTTATTCCTCTTTGGGATCCACTTCCTCATGGGTTTCTTCTTCTCGTGGAGGCATGCTTGATGTTTCTTCTGCTTCTCTTGGAGGTGAACTAGCTGGTGGAGAATGTGGCAATCTTGCCCTACTTTACTGTGGCTCACTTTGAGAACCTCTTGCTTCCACCAATTTTCCTTCTCCTCTCTTAATATTGAGCCTAGTAAGCATGAGAACCCTTGCAAACAACTGAGAAATCCTTTTACATAAAAACACCAGAGATAAAAATCTAGCTATAATACCAACTTGATTTGAAAGGAGTGTATTAGTTTTTTTGTGCTAAGTGTCCTTTTAGTTAAATAAACATGTACAAATCAAGTTTGCTTAAGGTATGAGAGTTTTAACCATGAAAATTAGATAAATTAGTGAAATTTAAGCATGTAAATAAACCTTAAAAACACTGAAAAATAGTGCATAACAGAGAAAAACATTCACACACAAGTTTTATACAGTAGGCATGATGAAGTAGTTTACCCCTCCTGGGCTACATCTACTGGTCTAGCTCCAAATGGAATGTCCCTCCTTTTCATTATGCTAAAAGTTGTAAATTAAATATGTTTTCAGGCCTCTAATGGTTGTTTTCTCTACACTAATGGCTCCAGAATACTCAAATTAGTCTAGGTAGACTCTTGTTTCAATAAAATTGGTCGAAAATTGACCTCGCAATGCATTTTTCCCAATATCATCTAGAAAAGCTCCACTAAATGTGGAGACTGGCAGTTTAACTACAGATAAATTAATAGTAAACCCCAAATTTGGGGGCGCACTCCAAATCAGTCGGCCAAATAAATTTGTCATTAACTGGTGAGTGGTGGGGTGGTCACATGCCACCCTCGCTGAATACTTCGTTAACAGTTTAAATTCCCGTCGTTAGAGATTAGAACCCAGAGTTACAGGTTCCATAACCCGCAACATAACCATCGCAATAAATGTTTATTCCTCCATGTGATCACCGTTGCAACTAACCTGATGGATGAGGATGGAACCTGGAGTACACGATTCTGAACCCTTTTGAAACTCTCGCATTTACTATTTACCTCCACATGTGAACAGGTTTGTAGCAATCCATCGATGGTTTGATTTAAACGTCGTGGTTAACGTGTGGCCGTGGTTCCGGGTGGATGGACATGTGGTAGGGGGGCTGGCCTTCCAGGCCCTCATCGTAGTTTTTATTAAACTTCAAATATAAAAGACAGACTATAGGGTTAAGTGACACCCCATAGGTGGAACGGTAAGAAGTCTTGCACATGGAGAGGAGGTCGCGGGTTCGACCCTCGTCGACTCAAAAAAAAAATTGCACTAACCCTGTGAGGACACGTGGCAGCCTTTAGGCTTGCCATGTGTCACTCAATCACTCGCCCAAACAAAACCACATCCAACGGCCAGATCACTTCCGTACCCTCATCATCCAATGGCCCACAAAGTGCCATGTGGTGCCACCATATTGGCTCTGAAGAAATTTTAATATTCCTAGAATATTCCACTAACTGTACCTGCAAGCTGACTGAGCATCCAATCACCAAAATTCAGTTGTTTGGGAAAAAGAACAGAACACGATATCTTCCTCATATGACATCAGTTTTTTGAACTGATCGCAGCGCCAGAATCACAACAACGATACCTTTCTAGCCGCTCAGGTTCCGACCTATTTCGAGCACTTTCATTTTTGAGCATATGACTTGATCTCCTTATTAGTTTATGTCATTCCCATATGTAGGGGTGGACTTCCAGGGGGATCTAGAGATAGGTCTCCCTTCTAGTTATGCTTGGGGGCCAATAGGTACGTTTTTTATGTTTTCTACATTTATTTGAGTATATATGTGCTTATGTGTTTTGATGGTGACACTGAAATATTTTTGGTTACTCTTGTAGATGTTGGCGAGGTAGGTCGCCCCATGGCTCGATTGGTTGGCCACGGTCCTCTTCGGAGACCTCAAAGCAGGTAGGGAGGAGATGCTGCTGGAGGACCTAGTGGTGGTGGTGGTGGTGGTCCTGCACCTTCAGGAAAGGGCAGCAGCTCGAAAACTGCTAAGGTTGCAGCCGAGCGAGCTCATGTCGATGCAGAGGCGGTGTGTACAGATGCGGTGGATGCTTGCAATGATGAGCTGACTACTCGAGTGTCAGTTTTAGAGGATGCCTGAGGTCAACTGGATCATTTTAAACATGGGATGACTTCTTGAGGTTTTATGGATGAACTCGAGGAGGTCTAGCTGGAGACGGTGATGGCTTGGGAGAGGGGCTATTGAACTATTTTACGTCGGGTGGTAGTCTCAATTGTGACGACGGCTCCAGTGGTGGTACCAGGAGTAGTTTTGGGTCTAGGTGCCCCTCCTGAGGTGGCACCGCCCTAGAGTATACTTGTACATAGGGAAAGAACCCATTATCAAGATGCTTCCCCTATTTTTGATGACTTTTGTGTATCTTTGGGTTGGCCGATGTGTCAGCGACACTATTTTTTGTACTTAGACATATACACCATGATATATATGTATATGAGAGATATTTTTTGTGGCTCGACATGTTGTGCCCGCTCTTTCTGTTTATGGATGATGTTATACTAATGGATATCTATGTTTTTGGTTTTAACTCCTTTGTACATGTGTAAATGTAATATAGTCAAATTGTCTGCGTAATCTTTTTGCACGCAAATATTTTCTAAATAGATGTGTATCTCTTATCTCAAATGTTTGGTTTAACTGTGACACTACTAACTGGGAATAGAGGTAGACATTCATATGGTGTATGCCCTGATGGAGGGCATCGCACAGAATTCTGATGACGATGTCATATTCTTCCTGATTGTTTTTTTTTGAACCAATGCACACACAATTTGTGTAGAGTGGTGATCGGTCAGGGTGATAGATGACCCAGGGGACTGTGGCTAAACTTTGATACCATCTCGATGCTCCATCAGCAAATCTGAAATAAGGTTCAGGTTGGTGGTCCATGGCAGCACTTTGAGCGTGTTTTGTAATAAGACTTTTGGTAAAAAAATTACAGTGGTTGGTTTTATGTACGTTCACTCTAGGGAAGGGTCATCTTAGTCCTTATGGGTAAAATTTCTTCAGGTAAAGGCCGTTGATGGGGTTTCTAAGGCATGTCCCATTAGGTTCTGTCAAGATGTATGCCCCCTATCAGAGACAATGTTTGATGATGTAGGGTCCTTTCCACAAGGTTTCGAACATTCCTGGCCCTGGGGCTTCTTTTGCGACATCATAGCGAAGGACTAGTTCTCCCTCAGTGAATCAGCAAGGATTGATGTGGCAGTCGAATGATGCTTTTACCCATTTCTTATGGGCCTTGTTGTGTTGCAGAAACTTTCGTTAACTTTCGTCAACGAGCTCTAGGTACTAGGTGCTATTCTAGAGGCTGGGTTTCATCGAGGAGTTCAAAAGTGGCATGCAAATTCAAGATCTCGCATTCTATGGGAATCATGACCTCTACCCCGTATACCAAATGGAAGGGAGTGAAACTAGTGGACGTCTTTACAACCGTGCAGTATGCCCACAGGGCGAAAAATAATGTGTGGTGGCAATTGGTTTTATGGTTATTCAGCATGCGTTGTAACATAGATTTGACCACTTTGTTTACAGCTTATTCCTGTCCATTGGATTGGGGGTAGTATGGTGAAGCGAATTCATGGGTGAATTCGAGATGGTGAGATAGCTTCTCGAAAACTTCATTCTCGAAGTGCTTCCCACGATCAGAGACTAACTCTTTCGGTACACTGAACTGGGTTATCATGTGGTTAAATAGAAATTGAGCAGTGGTTTCTGTGGTGTTGTCGTATGTGGGCATGGCCTCAACCCACTTGGTGAAATAATCGACAGCCACGATGATATATTTAAGGTTTTTCGATGATGCGAGGTTGCAATTCATGAAGTCAATTCCCCATTTACAAAAGGGGTCAGCAACGATGAAAAAATGCAGAGGAGTCGGAGGTGCTCTTGCTTTGTGGGTGAAGTGTTGGCATCGCTCGCATCTCTTGACTGCAGTAATGCAATCGCGAAATAGGGAGGGCAAAAAATATCTTACCCATATGATTTTTCCCGCAGTAGCTATTCTAGATAGGTGGCCGCTGCAAGAACCTCTGTGGCAGTCATTAAGGGCTTGTTCTGCTTGGTTGTGAGTGAGGCATCGACGTAAAATGGTGTCGATGCCTCATCGGTACAATACATCTCCTATGAGGAGGTATTGGGGGGCCCGCTGGCATATGTGCTAACGGTTGTCTTGAGTGAGATGAGGTCTGAACTTTTGGGTTCACAGGAACAGGAAGATGTCTCCGTAACAAGGGTTGTCGGTTGCTACAAATAAGAGATGCTCGTCTCGTAGCGAATCGTTCATTGGTGATCCCTCGGTATATCCTGGGAGATCTGTAATGAAATCTGATAAGGTAAGCACCTTTTTTCTTTTAGGGGAGAGAAACTCTAAGTCATATTCAAGAAGAATGACTATCCAGTGGGAGTACTTATGGTTCATTAGGCAACGTGTGAGAAGGTATTTTACGGTATTAATATCTACAATGACCATAGTGGTTTTTAAGATGATGTAGTGGAAAAGTTTTTGGACTATATGGATTAATGCTATGGCAGTATTTTCTTCAGGCTCATATCTTAATGTTGGGCCCGATAAGGTTTCGATGATGTAGTATATTACGTGTTCCTTCCCATTTGGGCCTTCCTGGATCAAAACTCTGGCCAATGTGGATTCAAAAACTGATAGATACAGGATATTATCTTTGTTATAGTCTGTGGGACTGATGAGTGGTGCTAAAGATAAAGTTTCTTTTAGCGCATTGAACGCTTGCTGGGTGTAATTGTCCCATTTGAATGGGATGTCCTGGCGAAGGAAGCGTAGGAACCCTTGAGCATAGGTGGAATAATCTAGGATGAAGCACTCAAAAAATTCGCCTTCCCCTGCAGGCTTTGCAGTTTCTTGAGGGTTCGAGGTGGTGGTACCTCTTTGATGGCTTGTACCTTGAGGGGATCCACACAAATCCCTTTCTAGGACACGATAAAACCTAAGAGTGTTCCTTCACTGACGCAAAAGACAGACTTGAGGGGGTTCAAGCATAGGTTGTATTGATGGCATCGTTGAAATAGCAATCGCAGATCCTCAAGATGGTCTGAGCGCTTCTTAGAGCGGATGGTCAAGTCGTCCAAGTAGGCGAGGATAAGGTGTGCCAAGTCATGAAATATATAATTCATGGCCCTTTGAAAGTTGGCTCCAACATTTTTTAGGCCAAATGGAATTACCTTGTATGCAAATGTGCCCCAAGGGGTGGTGAATGTTGTTTTCTACCAGTCTGTGTGGCGGATTTGAATTTGGTTGTACCCTAAGAATCCATCCATGAAGGATAGAGCCCCATGCCTCGCACAATAATTGATGACCTGGTCGATGTATGGGGTGGGATAATTTTCCTTGGGACAAGCTTTGTTCAAATCCTGAAAATTAGTGCAAACACGTACAGTGCCTTATTTTTTCGTGACGGGAACAGGGTTGGAAACCCAAGATGTATAGGCAATGGGGTAGATAAACCCGTCTTTGGGAAGCTTATCAATTTCTTGTTTTATTACTTTTGCCTTTGAATGGTGCAGTTGACGTTTTTTCTGGCGCATTGGAGGTACGTCAAGCCAATTGTCAATATGGTGCTCTATGCTAGTGGGACTAATCTTAGGTATTTTTTAGTATTCCCACGTGAAGATATCTCAATACTCTTGTAGAATTTGGGTATTAGAGCCTATTTCTTCTGGAGAGCATGCTGCCCCCAGTGAGATTACTTCGACCTTTGCAGGATTTTGGGATATGTTCACCTTAATGGTAGGTTGTACGTTTGACATATTTCCTTCCTCAAATGCATCGGGCTCTGGGATGGGGTTTTTGAACCAATCGACTTTTCCTAATGGGAGAAAATCTTTTGATTTGATCGCATAGATCTCTTTCTCTTTTGTCTTGTTGGGATTGAACGTGTGCTTGGGGAGAAAAAGCGAATGATGATGCATTGCATCCCATGGATAATCTGGCTCCGTCATAGCTTCTAGGATGTCTTCATCTTAATGAAATAGGGTCCCTAAGGGGGATTGATCATGCACAAGATTATGTTGAATAGGGTCAATCCTCTTAGAGCTAGTTGAGAGACACAAGAAGGATTCCATCGTCAAGGTGGTGGAACCAGACGCAGTCGACAGAGTGCAGATAGATTGGGTCTGCACTGTCATAGGTACAACTACTCTCGTAGTTGCAACTGACTCGACGCCTATGGTAGATGAGCAGATCGCTCGAGTCATAGTTTCGATACATGATGATATGAATCGTATATGGTGTATCGTGTCATCGGCGTTAGGTGGGCGAATAATCTCCCTGATTGGTTTCTCCTCAACTGACAAGAATAGGATGGATCTTCTCGTCACATCCTCTTCAGTTGTCGAACTATTCATGGATTCTAAGTCCGTTCCATATTCTTGAGAGAGTCGGAATATGTTCGATTGCATACAGGCTAGTGTTTCACGGAATATTTGTATGTAGTGACAACAATGTAGAGGGTGGTTGTCACTGCATATCTGGCATGAATACTGGACGTCCATATCGGCGTGATATACTATATGGACTGGATACCACCCTTGGAACATTTCGAATGATCGGAAATCAATGATGAAATGATCAAGTTCATCAAAAAGTATGCATCTTTTGATTGGGGGAGGAGGTCTGGCGGGGAGCCTTTCAGCTGATCGTTGTTCCTCTTGCAGGTACAGGATGACACAAGGTTCATCCTCGACAAATTGGGTGGGGGGATCCTCTTGATAGGATCACTCGATGGCATGTAAGGCATACCTATATCATGGTATCTCTAAGAAATGATGGGTATAGTGCCCATAGCTATTGTAGATAGTGCATGCATGACTGGTACCCAATGCTTTTCCTTTACATTTGGTGGTAGGTTCATTTTTATGGTAACGCGGCGTCTCGATGTCTGCCTGAGATCGAAGGAGTAGTTTTAATTCATCCAGCTCTGGGTAGATATGGGTAGGGTGTCCTATTACGTCACATATGGTGCAGACTGGTGATTCGTGTTATATGGTGGGAGTCCCCATATTCTTTCCTCTTTCCTCGGTTTTCTTAGCCGTAACCACTAGTTTTGAAATTTCCTTTGTAGGGATGGTTTCGACCGTTTCTTGGATGGGTGGGGCCTCCTCAGGACCGAGGGGCTTTAACCCTGTGGCGGTGATGTGTGTGGATCCTGTCCATGTAGGTCGAATGAGATACCAAACGAGTAATGCAAATGATATGTTTGGTAACACCACTGTTGCCAAAACCTGCTGGGAGACAAAACCAGCTAGGGGGTAGAGGAAAGGGGTTTAGGAAGCGGCGTAGGCTAGAGAGGATGTCGTGGTCGAGGACTCGGTGTCATTAATCCTTGTGTCCATGTTCTAACTAGCTTTGGTGCTTGATGTGGACATAATGCACACTGGAGCCCCTATGACATCAGGTGATGGCTCAGGTATAATGGGGGGATCTCCATGGAATGATCCTAGAATGGATGATGGTTTGAACAGGCCGAGGCCATATTCATGGTACCGTGATAGAGCATCCGAGTATGTATGTAAATAGGGTGGAATTACATCAGTGTTTATTAGGGTTCGCTTCTCGCTATGCATCAATTGGTCGACAATAATGATGCGTTTCTCATGGGGGAACATCATAATATGGAAGAAAAAGGAGGCTATGGATGACATGGCGTACATATAACTCCAACCAAGGAGTATGGTATAGTCCAAGTGAACATCCGAGACTTCAATGCCTATGTGGACCGTCTTTCTGGCTTAGCAGAGTGGGACGTTTTGGTAGAGACCGGCGGGGTTGAAGGATGACCGTCATATTCTCTAAGCGTGATGACTGAATGTTTTAGTTTGGGAGACCCTAACTTCTGCCAATTGTTTTTGACATGATGCACATGGATTCACCCTCATCAATGACACATTGGGGAATGGTGATATTCTGGACTTTCACTGTTATCTGAAAGGCAACCATCAAAGGAATCCTAGGGGTGGATTTTTCTAAATCAAAAGCTATTAGGCGCATAGTGGCAGGGTCGATAGTGCCTAACATGGAAACTAGGGCTTTATGTTGTTTTGGGCATGACTGAAATACTTCCAAAGCTGACAAAGTAGCTGGAGATTGGGCTAAATCATCCATAATGTTATAATTATGGGTCTCTTTGGAGTGGTTTCCTGCTCACGTATTGGGTCCCTTCACCATCTTTGGCAATGGTTGAATAGGAATCTTTGAAATTTTCAAAGGTGCAGTCAGTGCACTCATGCTCGCCCCTAACGCATTAGTGACTAGTCGGGTATTGTAATTGCGATTCTGTGTTTGGAAAAAAATATCTTCGCAAGCATGCAGATTTCGTGGTTGTTTTTCCTGGAGTCATCTAGATTTTGTTGCGGACTGCTTACTGTCCCTTGATGGGGGGAATTTTCCTGCATCACAACTGTTTGCAGGGAAGATCCTCCTTGTCCTCACCACATATAAGGACAATGGTGAGTATAATGGTTGTACTCACCACATATCAAACAAGAAGGGTTTGTTCGAAGAGGTGGACTTTTGATCTGCCATTCGGCATTTCTTGGCTCCTGGTTCTAATTCTGGTTAGGGTTGCCTCTAGCCTGGGATCACTGTGGGTGTTGTTGTTTGTTCCCGCCCTGTCCAGGATTCCATTTGGGCTTGTTTTTCCATTTTTTATTCACCACGTTAGGAGGGTATTTCTCCTCGTTATATTGGTTTGGTTGGTTTTTCGAAGGCTGCACAAAGTTCACCTATGCATTGGTCTGTATAGGCGGATTTTGTGCTAGGGACTGAGCATAATGCGGTCCCTGGTTTGCACCTGACCATTGGAGGGGAGATCTTCTGTCAATGTTTCTCTCTGCATATTGGGTCCGTTGAGCTGGAGGATAGGTTCCTCCATGGTGATACACTAGTGCCCTATTGGTCAAATTTTTCTGAGGCATATGATGACTTTGAAAATCGGGTTGTGGTACGTTCTAGGTAGAACCATACGTATAACCGGATTTTCACTGTTGCTTCCTAGGTAACTTTGGGTCAACTTTGGGTCACTGACCCAATGAGACCATCTACAGAGTTCAATGTGTCTAGAAATTCTTGATAATTTTGCAGGCGTGGGGTGTTCGACAGGATATTGTAAATATATCTTGACTGCGCATAAATCAGCTCAAGCTGTTGGGCTTTGCTAATGGCGTGCTCTTTGGATGTGGGCCTTTTTTGTGCCACATCCTTTGAAACCTTTGGAGTGATATTTTTTTAGGAAAAGTTCTAAGAGTACCCAGTCATTGAGTTTTTCTTTACATAAACTACGATGCCGCCTCCATTCGTGGAGATGGTCCGAGATATGGAAAACAGGGGTTTGTCTAATATGTGTCAGTAATTCCATTCTGGAATCGTGGTGAATGGGTAACTGAAAATATGTTAGGAACGCAGTGGAAAGGGCGCAAAATATTCCATGTGAAGCAGAGGGTTCCTCCACGTACCATTTTGCTGCTACTCCTATCAAAGTGCATTGAAATAGTCTCAATCAAATAGTGTCATCAGTGATACTGTTCGATGAGCACCATAGGTGGAAGGTCATGACATGATTACCTGGGTCTTCCGCTCTCTTTCCTTCAAATTTTGGAATATCCGAAGGGAGCTTCGTGGGCATGGGAGGCCATGTAGGGTTGTGTGCGATGGGGTCATTCATCAGCTTAGTTAAATCTAGTAGATTCAACGAAGCTAAGAAAGGTGACTGAGAGGTTGACGTCTTTTCAACTTGCAAAAACACAAAGTTTTGGTTAAGAAGAGGGTTGGTCTACGACGTACCCTGTTGTGTATTCGACTAGCTTCCCGAATGGGTCACACTACTGTACCCTCTAGGGGTCATGGGAGGATTGGTGTGTGGTGTGGCATTGGGAGACCGACCAGAGTTCCCAACTAAGGATTCCCCAATAAAGGACAAACCAATAATGGTGGAAGCATTCTGTCTTTGACGCTTGAATGGCGAAAGAGCTGGAACCCCTCCTGGTAATGGGGGCGGGGGGGGGAAGACGCCTAGATTGACGAGGTCCTGTTGGGTCCGTTCTGGTGTCGACTACATCTGGTTTTGGAAAAATTTGACAGGATAGAGTCTATGATCAAAGAAAAATTTTGATCGCATACATAAGAAAAAGAAAAAATAAGATAAATTTTCCCTTTAAATTAATTCTATGTGATCAAGCAATTAAAAAGTGGTTTTTGTTTGTTTTCATATGATACTCAAATCCTAGAAAACCTATTCATCCTCACACAATCAAATGTAACTGGGCCTTGAGAAATTATCTTGTGAGTGCTGGCACAACATCCCGTAAGAGCTGGTGATGCCCCTAGTCAGCCGAAGAAATTCCACTAAGGCAAGCGTAGAGGATCGGGCACTTGCTTGCATAGTCACCTATAAGGAAAGGATGCCCTAGATTTGGCCACTAAGTACCACCATCCCACGTGAGAATTCGAGTCTTAGGCTTCTTGGTAAGTCAGCTAATAGTACCGAGTATCAGCCAGGTTAGGTAGCCTGAACCGATACCGCATGCACTGCGCCTAAGCCTAACCCCCTCTGAAACAGGTCTCTGTCGCACTCGAGTTTTATTTACCGTGGGCTGATAGGTGGATTTAAAGCTCCCTAAACAATCAACTTCTATGTTTCAAGATGAATAATAATCAAGGCATCTTATTGGATGCCTACCCCCTTGATCCTAACTTAAACTATAAATTATTTTGTGGCCCCTGTGGGGAGAATTTAGTAAGTTTGGTTAAGTTAGTTTTAGGTGTCTTTTATTTTCTTAGTGGTTGGATTTGTGTGAGAAAAAAGTGGACAAGCACATAGTTTGAACGTGTGGATATGCGATTATCCTTTTGAAAATCCCCCATTAAACTATGTTGTATTGTTCCTTGCTGAAAAGAAAATCATGTGCGGATATGGGCAGCTTTCTATTTTTCCTAGTTAATCTATGTGATCAACTAAAGGGATATGGTGAGTTGTGAATAGAGAGCGTTTATAAGCTTACCTAGGATCACCAAAGGGTGCAAAGGCTGTATATATTACTTTCTCTTCTATCGACAATTCAATCCTGGTCCCAAAATCCTTGTGCAAAAATTGAACTAAACTAATAACTTTTACACTAGAAAAAAGAAACTATCTAAACATGCGTGGACTTCGGCCACTTACTTTGGCTAATTATCTAGGTGTGTTGGTACCTAAATTTGCAAAACATAATTTTTTTCGGAATGCAAAATAATTTCCTCCCTACTTAAACTATGTGCAAACTTTGCAAAAATCAACTTGAAATAAAACTGACACTAAGCCTACAAAAAGCTACTAAGAGTGAGCTTTAGTAAGCTGTGGGGTACCTCAACCAGTGCTGGCAGATGTATTCTGGGCTTTCAAGCACTTTACAAGTAGGAAAAGATAGAAATGTGGGAAAATTTTCTCTTTCTATCTTTTACGTGCAAAAGGCTGGAACAGGCATGATGTCTGCACACAGGTCGGCTCTGAACACACGCCGTGGGCATGTCTATGGGTCTGAACACACGTCGTGGGCATGTCTATGGGAGGGAAAAGTGTGCAGATTCCTACAAAATTAAATTTTGGAGTTGTTCTACTTCAGTTTGTCACTTGGGATGAACTAGGGACTGCAAGAGAAAAAAGGGAGAAATTCAGCTCCAATCCATAGCACAGACAGGGGTCTCTGCAAAAAGGAAAAACCACATAAACTTAGAAATAAATGTTAGTGGATTCTTCAATCCTGTCTTAGTGTGTTTGGTGCACGCATGTACGGAATCACACCAACTTAAGGGTTGTTGTTTACCCTCTTAAGTTATTGGTCACAAGCCAAAAAAGAAGTGGAGTCAAGAAAGTTAGTGGAACAAGCTAGAATCATAAGCATACTAGATAGAGTATGCATATATAAACTAAAAGTAAACTAAAAACTAAACAAATAAAATAAAAACTCTGAATAGAGTCAAACCACTGCAATAATCCAAATGGTGGCTCTTTCGGCCCGTATTATTGAGAGCTGGTAGGAAATGAGGATGAAACTTTAACCCTCTTTCCAAAGGGCCCTTAGAACATGGGATCTAAGTCCCGATGCAAGGATGTCTTTACATCCAAGCTTGATTCGGTGCAAAGTCTCCCACTCTCTACTGTGGTGGAATGAACTTGTTGGATGGTCAACAATTGATTCCCCTCTATCTTCAACTCCATAACACACACTGCTGGTATTCCTTGGGGAAATTCTGGCCAGCATAAAAATGTGCTCTCGAGTTCTTCATCTCTTGGTGGCCTTATGTAGGAGAATTCAAATCCTCCTTCCCTCTCTTGGTACATTGTGGATGGTGACTCAAGAGAGGGGGATGATTCCATTGTGTGCCATAAATATTCCATTTTGTGTTCCCTTGATGTCTAAGGAGAATTTAGTGGTTGTCCTTAGGCGACTTCAAGTGTGAAATCATTGTCCTAGAGTGTGCTTTTTGTGGTCCCGAAAGTGACTTTTGCCACTCCAAGGATTGCACACATTTCAAGTCAAAAGGCGCGCAAAGCCACTCTTCACGAAGGATTATGCGCACAAAAAGAATTTATGACTTGCTCAAATTTGATTTTTCCTTAGACCTTAGAGATTTTTAAATATTTTCCATATTCTATAATGTCTTTCAACTATGTAAATCCTTCTGTATGACATTAAATAATGTCGTCTTCTGCTTGTACGATTTTCCAGTGTTAACAAATAGATATGGAATAAAAGGTTTAAATGTAACTTCTTAGTCACTCCTAGTTTTCATTTCACATTGTTAGTGTTTTCAATCTCCATTTCAAATCAAATCCTACATTTCCCTTATCATAATTTCCTTCCTCTAAAAATGTTCCCATCAGAAAATTTCCTCTTGAGTTTGATTGTGATGACTTTAGTGAATATAAGCATATATGATGCCAATTTTTAAAATATGTATCCTTACCATGTTTACAAGGATGAAAATACAGAATAGTTGTTATTATATACCTACTCTTACTTTGGCGATTCCTTATCTAAGGTGGTTAGATTAAATGATGTTGGATGGGATGCCATAAAAGGTAAGAAAGGTGAAGATCCCTCCATATTTAAGTTTCCCATGGAAGATTCATAAACACTTGAGGTAACCATACTCTTTTTAAAACATCCTTGACATGATGTGGTATGTTCATTTCGTCTTTCACTAAGGGTTTCATTTTTGAAAGCCTTCTCATAAACTTGTCATAGAAATCCTTTCTCCATTTGGATAGAACCTTCCCTCAACCATCCAATGAAATTCTCAAAAAACACTATAGGTAATTTAGGTCAAGGGAATTTTCCCAAAGTTATTGCAAGAGGAAATCTCTAGCACTATAACCAAAACCAAAAGTAATCAATAGATGAAATGTTTTGTTGAAGATTACAACAAGAAACATTGAAGGAAGCTTCCTGAAACATCATCCTTGATCCTAGTTGGAAAATAATCACCTAAACTAGGTGGGGCCCACACAGGCTATTTTTAGGTGTATGTCAATTTTTAGGCTATGTCTATTTTTAGACATGGTGATCATATTTCAGAAGTTGTAGGATGCTATTTGTGGATGGTTGGTCAAGTTGGAAAAATAGATGAAATTTTATTTTATAATATTGGGCAAAGTCTATTTATAGATCATTGATCTAAAAATAGATGCATGTCGATTATTATTAGCTCTTAATAATAATCAGACTCTAAAAACCAACTTATTCTCTTGGAGCACTTAATTTCAGTATACAAATTTTTCAAATCAGTGGGCTAAAGGAATTACGCAATTCCTAAGGTTTTACTAGAGTTCATGCACGAAGGACTCAGTTAGAACTGAAGTGGCAAAGTTATGACAGAGTTGGAAGAGTAGTTCATGGAGTTGTATTCAGTTTAACTCTGTTAGACTCAGTTGAGCTAGTTGTATCTAATCTAACTGAATGATACACTAGTGAGAGTGGAGTGAATTAATCAGTTAATTAATTCAGAAATAATAACTCATTAATCAACTGAACAATACAACAATTAACTACAGTGCATGTTAGATCCAGTGGAGACCTAGTGCAGAGATAGGTAAAAGGGTGAGATAGAATATTTGTTGTGACCATAGTGATTCATGAATTGCATATAAATATACACTGGAGTTTACAATGATAATAATGCACTCAAGGAGAGTGGGATTGAATCGAATTGGTCTTTGTAATCAGCTTGGATTGCGCAGTGGAGGCAGGCTAGCAGGAGGGTTGAGATTGGTGCATGGATTTGTAGATTTATTCTACGTTAGTGTGTGATGATTGATTTTACTAAGAGCTTGATGTACTAAGCTTTGTATGAGATTTTTACATGATTTCCGTGATACATAATATATGATATTTGGGTTTTTTAGCTTCAGGCTTTCCCATGAAGCAACTGTGTTATGTGCGATTTTTTTTATGCTACACATGTGTGTGCAATTAGTTTTCCACAAAATATTAACGATGGAATGATTCTGTATTTTGCATGAAGTTCAATATTGTGAGATAAGGGGAATATGGACATATGTATGTTTATTGTATACTAATTTCTACATGGTATCAGAGCTGTGTTATAGATTTTCTACATGGAATGAGAACAGGAATTTTCGGGTGCATGAGTTTGCAGAGAATATATGAAAAATTGGATCTAAAATTTTCAAAAGCAAATAACATATTTGGATTCCTTGTGAAAAAATACCCAAATTGGAAAAAACAATCGCTCGAATTGGAGCTCAGATGAGGGAGATATTGTCGATTTAAAATCAACTCTTTTTTTAGAAAATTTTGTGACAGCGGGAAAATTACAATGTGCGCAAGCCAAGAATCTACATGCACTGAGGTACAATATGCATGCAAAAATTTGAGAAAAAAATCAGAGCTTAGTGACTTGGTGGTTGAGAGTGAGCGTCTCAACATGCAGCTTGAGAAGTAGTCTCAGAAGGTTGTGGAGCAGCCACAACTGGAGATGCAGAAGAATCTTTATAAATTTAATGTAGATGGGATTTCTACGGAGCCTCCTACTATTGGGAAGTGCAAGAAAGACATGCAATTGAAGCTTGAGAGGGGGCAGGATTTGCATGCAGGTAAGACTGAACCTCGGGATGTGGAGTAGCCATAAGATAAGGATCATGGAGTGGGAGAAACCACTCATGCAGAGAAATTTTGTGCCAAATTGGCAGAGGGAGTGCATGCTGCTATACCACTAGGTGAGAGGTGGGGCAACATGCATGAGTAATCCCAAGAATAGATTTCTGGGTAGGATTCATTGAGATGGTGTGGATCTCATGAATTGAACCTGGCTACGAGGTGCCCACAGAGCAGTAGTAGCATGATTAATTGGATTTATGCAGGCAGATCAAAGTGACAGTGTCAGATACTTGAGCGTGGTTCAGAGTTGACAGCAAGTGCAGAGTTCAACAGCGTAGTGGTTTCTGAAGACATGTGTAGTAGCTAAGAAGAAGTCAAAGATTTTGATGATAGATGCATTATATTGATTCAGTTGTTTGGAGGCTATTCAGTTTCAGAAGTGTTGCAGCAAGAGTTGCAGAGCGGATGCATGGAGTTGCAGGGCACTTGCAAAGGTTGTAGGGCGAATGCATGGAGCTGCATGTCGCATGCGAAGACGGTCCTTTCTTATTGAGAGGCAGTGTTGAAGATTGCAACAAGAACCATTGAAGGAGGCTTCGTGAAACATCATCCTTTATCCTAGTTGGAAAATAATCATGTAAACTAGGTGGGGCCCACACAGGCTATTTTTAGGTGTATGTCTATTTTTTGACTATGTCTATTTTTAGACATGGTGATCATATTTCAGAAGTTGCAGGATGCTATTTGTGGATGGTTGGTCAAGTTGGAAAAATAGATGAAATTCTATTTTTAGAATATTGGGCAAAGTCTATTTATAGATTGTCGATCTAAAAATAGATGCATGTCGATTATTATTAGCTCTTAATAATAATTACACTCTAAAAAACAACTTATTCTCTTGGAGCACTTAATTTCATTATATAGATTTGTAAAGTCAGTGGGCTGAGGAATTACACAATTCCTAAGGGTTTATTGGAGTTCATGCATGAAGGACTCAGTTAGAACTGAAGTGGCAAAGTTATGACAAAGTTGGAAGAGTAGTTCATGGATTTGTATTCAGTTTAACTCGGTTAGACTCAGTTGAGATAGTTGTATCTAATCTAACTGATTGATACACTAGTGAGATTGGAGTGAATTAATTATTTAATTAATTCAGAAATAATAACTCATTAATCAACTGAACAATACAACAGTTAACTACAGTGCATGACAGATCCAGTGGAGACCCAGTGTAGAAATAGGTTAAAGGGTGAGATAGACTATCTGTTGTGACCATAGTGATGCATGAATTACATCTACATATACATTGGAGTTGCCAATGATAATCACGCAGTCAAGGAGAGTGGGATTTCATCGAATTGGTCTTTGTAATCAGCTTGGATTGCGCAGTGGAGGCAGGTTAGCAGGAGGGCTGAGATTGGTGCATGGATTTGCAAATTTCTTCTATGTTAGTGTGTGACGATTGACTGTACTGAGAGCTTGATGTACTAAGCTTTGTATGATATTGTTACATGATTTCCATGATACATAATATATGATAGTTGGGTTTTTTAGCTTCAGGCTTTCCTGTTAAACAACTGTGTTATGTGTGATTGTTTTTATGCTTCACATGTGTGTGAAATTAATTTTCCACAAAATATTAACAGTGGAATGGTTCTGTATTTTGCAAGAAGTTAAATATTGTGATATCAGGGGAATCTGGATGTAGGCATGCTTATTGTATACTAATTTCTACATGGTATCGGAGTTGTGTTATAGATTTTCTTCGTGGAATGAAAGCAAGTATTTTTGGGTACGCAAGTTTGTAGAGAATATCTGAAAATTTGGATCCAATATTTTCATAAAAAAAGAGCATATTTGGATTGATTGCGGAAAAATATGAAAATTGAAAAAAAAAAACGGTCAAATCAGAGCTCGGATGAGGGAGATATCATCGATTTAAAATCAGCTCTTTTGTTAGAAAATTTTGCGACGGTGGGAAAATTATAATGTGTGCGAGCCAAGAATCTACAGGCACTGAGGTACAAGATGCATGCAAATATTTGAGGAGAAAAGAAGAGGTTAGTTACTTGGTGTTTGAGAGGGAGCCTCCCAACATCCATCCTAAGAAGTAGTCTCAGAAGGTTGTGGAGTAGCCACAACTGGAGATGTAGAAGAATCTTTATAGATTTAATATATATGGGATTTCTACGGAGCTTCCTTCTATTGGGAATTGCAAGAAATACATGCAATTGAAGCTTGAGAGGGAGCGGGATTTGCATGCAGGTAAGAGTGAACCTCGGGATGTGGATCAGCCACAAGATAAGTATCATGGAGTGCGAGCAACCAATCATGCAGAGAAATTTCGTGCGAGATGGGCAAAGGGAGTGCATGCAACTATACCACCAGGTGAGAGGTGGGGTGACATGCATGAGTAAGCCCAAGAATAGATTTTTGTGCAGGATTCATTGAGATGGTGTGGATCTCATGAATTGAACCTGGCTACGAGGTGCCGACAGAGCAGCAGTAGCATGATCTGTTGGATTGATGCAGGCAGATCAAAGTGACAGTGTTGAATACTGGAGCATGGTTCAGAGTTGACAGCAAGTTTAGAGTGCATGGGTGCAGAGTTCAACAGCGCAGTGGTTCCTAAAGACATTTGCAGTATCTAAGTCGAAGTCGAAGACTTTGATGATAGATGCATCATACCGATTCAGTTGTTTGGAGGCTATTCAGTTTCATAAGTGTTGTAGCAAGAGTTGCAGAGCGGGTGCATGGAGTTGCAGGGTGCTTACAAAGGTTGCAGGGTGAATGCATGGAATTGCATGTCAGATGCGAAGACATTCCTTTCTTGTTGAGAGGTAGTGTTGAATATTGCAACAAGAAACATTGAAGGAGGCTTCCTGAAACATCATCCTTGATCGTAGTTGGAAAATAATCACCAAAACTAGGTAGGGCCCACACAGGCTATTTTTAGGTGTATGTCTATTTTTAGACATGGTGATCATATTTAAGAAGTTGCAGGATAATATTTGTGGATGGTTGGTCCATTTGGAAAAATAGATGATGTTATGTTTTTAGAATATTGGGCGAAGTCTATTTATAGATCGTCGATCTAAAAATAGATGCATGTCGATTATTATTAGCTCTTAATAATAATCAAACTCTAAACAACAACTTATTCTATTACAGCACTTAATTTTAGTATACAGATTTGTCAGATTAGCAGGCTGAAGGAATTACGCAATTCCTAAGTGTTTACTGGAGTTCATGCATGGAGGACTCAATTAGAACTGAAGTGGCAAAGTTATGACAGAATTGGAAGAGTAGTTCATGGAGTTGTATTCAGTTTAACTCTGTTAGACTTAGTTGAGATAGTTGTATCTAATCTAACTTAATGATACACTAGTGAGAGTGGAGTGAATTAATTAGTTAATTAATTCACAAATAATAACTCATTAATCAATTGAACAATACAACAGCTAGCTATAGTGCATGTGAAATCCAGTGGAGACTCAGTGCAGAGATAGGTGAAAGGGTGAGATAGACTATATGTTGTGACGATAGTGATGCATGAATTGCATCTACATATACATTGGATTTTCCAATGATAATCACGCAGTCAAGGAGAGTCAAATTGCATCGAATTGGTCTTTGTAATCAGCTTGGATTGCACAGTGGAGGCAGGCTAGCAAGAGGGTTGAGATTGGTGCATGGATTTGCAGATTTCTTCTATGTTAGTGTGTGGCGATTGATTGTACTGAGAGCTTGATTTACTAAGCTTTGTATGAGATTGTTACATGATTTCCATGATACATAATATATGATAGTTGGGGTTTTTAGCTTCAGGCTTTCCCGTTAAACAATTGTGTTATGTGCGATTGTTTTTATGCTTCACATGTGTGTGCAATTAATTTTCCGCAAAATATTAACAGTGGAATGATTCTGTATTTTGCAAGAAGTTAAATATTGTGAGATCAGGGAAATCTGGATGTATGCATGCTTATTGTAAACTAATTTCTACATGGTATCAGATTTGTGTTATATATTTTCTACATGGAATGAGAGTAGGAGTTTTTGGGTGCGCGAGTTTGCAGAGAATATCCGAAAATTTTGATCCAAAATTTTCAGAAACAAATAGCATGTTTGGATTCGTTGCGAAAAAATACCCAAATTGAAAAAACAAAATCGGTCGAATTAGAGCTTAGATGATGGAGATATCGTCGATTTAAAATTAGCTCTTTTGTTAGAAAATTTTGCGACGATGGGAAAATTACAATGTGCACGAGCCAAGAATCTACATGCACTGAGGTACAAGATGCATGCAAAGCTTTGAGGAGCAAAGCAGAGGTTAGTGACTTGGTGGTTGAGAGGGAGCCTCTCAACATGCAGCCTGAGAAGTAGTCTCAGAAGGTTGTGGAGTAGCCAAAACTGCAGATGCAGAAGAATATTTATATATTTAATGTAGATGGGATTTCTACGGAGCTTCCTATTGTTGGGAAGTGCAAGAAATACATGCAATTGAAGCTTGAGAGGGAGCAGGATTTGCATGCAGGTAAGAGTGAACCTCGAGATGTGGAGCAACCACAAGATAAGGATCATGGAGCGGGAGAAACCACTCATGCAGAGAAATTTCATGCCAGATAGGCAGAGGGAGTGCATGTAGCTATACCACCAGGTGAGAGGTGGGGCGACATGGATGAGTAATCACAAGAATAGATTTCTGGGCAGGATTCATTGAGATGGTGTGGATGTCATGAATTGAACCTAGCTACGAGGTGCCCACAGAGCAGCAGTAGCATGAACAGTTGGATTGATGCAGGCAGATCAAAGTGACAGTGTCGGATATAGGAGTACAGTTCAGAGTTGACAGCAAGTGTAGAGTGCATGGGTGTAGAGTTTAATAGCGCAGTGGTTCTTGAAGACATGTGTAGTAGCTAAGCAGAAGTCGAAGACTTTGATGATAGATGCATTATACTGATTTAGTTGTTTGGAGGCTATTCAGTTTTGGAAGTGTTGTAACAAGAGTTGCAGAGCAGATGCATGGAGTTTCAGGGCGCTTGCAAAGGTTGCAGGGCAAATGCATGGAGTTGCATGTTGCATGCGAAGATAATCATTTCTTGTTGAGAGGGAGTGTTGAAGATTGCAATAAGAAACATTGAAGGAGGCTTCCTGAAACATCATTCTTGATCCTAGTTGGAAAATAATCACCTAAACTAGGTGGGGCCCACACAGGCTATTTTTATGTGTATGTTAATTTTTAGACTATGTCTATTTTTAGACATGGTGATCATATTTAAGAAGTTGCAGGATAATATTTGTGGATGGTTGGTCCAGTCTAAAAAAATAGATGAAGTTCTGTTTCTAGAATATTGGGCGAAGTCTATTTATATATCGTCGATCTAAAAATAGATGCATGTCGATTATTATTAGCTCTTAATAATAATCAGACTCTAAACAACAACTTATTCTATTACAGCACTTAATTTCAGTATAAAGATTTGTCAAATTAGCGGGCTGAAGGAATTACACAATTCCTAAGGGTTTACTAGAGTTCATGCATGGAGGACTCAGTTAGAACTGAAGTGGAAAAGTTATGACAGAATTGGAAGAGTAGTTCATGGAGTTGTATTCAGTTTAACTCAGTTAGACTCAGTTGAGATAGTTGTATCTAATCTAACTGAATGATACACTAGTGAGAGTGGAGTGAATTAATTAGTTAATTAATTCACAAATAATAACTCATTAATCAACTGAACAATACAGTAGTTAACTATAGTGCATGTCAGATCCAGTGGAGACGCAGTGAAAAGATAGGTGAAAGGGTGAGATAGACTATTTGTTGTGATGATAGTGATGCATGAATTGCATCTACATATACATTGGAGTTGCCAATGATAATCACGCAGTCAAGGAGAGTGGGATTGCATCGAATTGGTCTTTGTAATCAGCTTGGATTGCGCAGTGGAGGCAGGCTAGCAGGAGGGCCGAGATTGGTGCATGGGTTTGTAGATTTCTTCTATGTTACTGTGTGACGATTGATTGTACTGAGAGCTTGATGTACTAAGATTTGTATAAGATTGTTACATGATTTCCATGATACATAATATATGATAGTTGGGGTTTTTAGCTTCAAGCTTTCCCGTTAAACAACTGTGTTATGTGCGATTGTTTTTATGCTTCACATGTCCGTGCAATTAATTTTCCACAAAAAGATTAACAATGGAATGATTCTGTAGTTTGCAAGAAGTTAAACATTGTGAGATTAGGGGAATCTGGATGTATGCATGCTTATTGTATACTAATTTCTACATGTTTTCTTTTTCAATGTCAAATTTTGACTCCACTCCTAGTTATCACTATTATTGAGTCACTTTGGAAGTCTTTTATTTTTTACATGATGTTATTCAATTTAGTAGTGTACTCTTTTATTGTTGTATCTAAGATCCTCTCTTTAAGCTATACTCTACTACCTTATTAGTGTTGTATTTGTTTTACTTGGTTACTATTTTATTTAGGAAATTTTGAAACATGTTTATCTAACCTTTTTGAAGAAAAAAATTATATTTATATATGAAAATGCACATTCTCCCTTCATATTGTAAACAAAAAGCAATTCAAAAAAATTATGATAACATTTTTATTAATAGTAATTTTATTCATATTCATCAAAAATATTATTTTATAGATTTTGGTGTTATAATATTATGTTATAAATTTTAAATATGAAAAAATAAAAAATTATAAAGAATTAATTTAAATAAAATATTTATTTATTTTTAAAGTTGGATGGAACAAAGATCTATCCACTAAGATGTTACGCTTAATCTGAATTAAAAAAGTATTTTTTAAGTTAATTTCAAAAAAATAAAAAAAAATAAATAAATAAATAAATCTTGAGTTTAAGAAATTAAATCTATATTTAGGCCGATAGGCCTTCTCTTTTGAAAGAGATCACGTTTTTCATCGTCAACATATTCAATGTGCAGCTGACACTTGTTCCTTGAGAGTTTTAACCTGTCGCTGACACCTGTTCCCTACACCTATTTCCCCAAATTTTAGTCGCGCATTAAAATCTTGCAGAGGCGTCGGTGATAGGTTATTTCAATCCCCGGATCTCTTAAGCTCACCGCGTTTTGACTCCTTTTTTCGTGGCGTGCTTACGGGTTCATCAGATAATTCGCCTTGGGTTGTATCTAATTTTGAACTTCCAAAATGCGAGATACGGCTAGGAAATCGGTCATTCGGAAAAATAAACTGCCAATAAGCCTAAGGCGCCGTATATTTCGTTTCTTGCTTAGAAATCGGAGCGAACTCGAACTCTAGAGGAAATTTCTGGTGTATTTGAACCTATCATTTAACGACATATTGTTTATGACGGTGCTTTAGGATATCTGAGCATCAGGCATCTGCTAAAATGTTAAAGGGATTGATTCTCCGAAGCTCTAATTTAAGCAAACAGATTGGGGAAAACCAATCTTGTACGATTGGGGAAAAACAATCTTGTGCAGTGTGTTAGGCGCTTTTGTAGCTGATTTATTAAACGATGATATATTATTCCCCAAGAGTTTTAGGATTTGGAGGAGAAGCCATGAGTACTTCAAGCCTGTTTGGTGAAAAATCGCCCTAAACTATTTTTTCCAGTATGAACATGGACTGAGGTTTCGATAAGCGGTTAGAGTATTTTCCGGCCATCCAATTCATTTTCCGGTAAAGATCTTGCAGCTGACACTTGTTCCCTCACAGTTTTAACTGTCGCCTGACACTTGTTCCCCAATCCTTGCGACCGGAATGAACGGAATGGGTGAATTAATTGTTATCCGGCAGACTCCCTTGCAATCGGCCATGGCAGTTCAGAGAGGATGAGGGTTAATTAATTGTCTTTCCTGCACCACTAACTCCACTACAAACGTATTCACAAATAATGGCGTCTTCCATTTCCGGCATCGGATTCTTCTCTGATCTGCAGCTCCACAGTAAAGCAGAGCTTAGTCGGTAGCAACGCATAGCAGTGTTATTCTCCCGGTATGTATATTTCCCTGCTCCTGATTCTCTACTGTTCGCTTTTCAGGTGTGACCTTTAATCTTCCATTTTCACGAAGAACACCGTTTGGTTTGGGTTTTTCATTCAGCGCTCCATTTCGTTTTGGAGTTCCATTAGCATTCACAACTGGAACAAGTGCCTTTCTACAGACAGGTTAGCGTTCTAACATCAAATTCTGTAGACAATTTTCTTTGGATTCAGAATTCTTTTTGAGATATTCCACCTCTGTTTCCAATTCCCTTATCTTCTGTATATTTCCCTGCTCCTGATTCTCTACTGTTCGCTTTTCAGGTGTGACCTTTAATCTTCCATTTTCACGAAGAACACCGTTTGGTTTGGGTTTTTCATTCAGCGCTCCATTTCGTTTTGGAGTTCCATTAGCATTGAAAACTGGAACAAGTGCCTTTCTAAATTGAGCAAACTCAATGCAGCTGGTGCTGTAACAGATTCCACGCTTAACGATTTTGGAGATTTTGCACCCTCTCAACACCTCACTCAGCTTCTTCCCCAGCTTGATTTTGCTTCCAAAGACATTTTTTCCTATCCTCTCCTTCTTGTTCAGGTAATTTAATGTTTCTTTTTTCACAAGTTCCTCTTGTTACTGTGAAAATGTTTATGTTGTATGTGATTTTACAGAGTAGGTGAGACATCATATTTAGTAGTAAAAAGTATACGGTATCAGAGACATCATAGATTTATTCTAATTCCAGCATCTGAGAAAGAAGTTTAAGATAATGCGCTCATTTTTAAATGGTAACCTGATAATTTATGTAACAGGATTACATTGTAGAAAAGACTATGACTATAACTGGATTTGTATTGTTTTGTAAAAATTAGAGTTTTGGATAAAAAATAAATCAGGTTTCTGTATGCTGAAAGCTTCTTAAACTATAAATACGATGAAAAAAACTTCCAAAATTACATAGACATTAGACAGCGTTGTAATCATTCTTGTGACAAAAAATCACTAATCCTGTCCAAACTGTCCTGTTTTGCTGCCTGAGCAGTGTCATTGAAATAAGGAAGATCCATTATTGAGGCAAAACACCACTAACCCTGTGCAAAGTGTTCTGTTTTGTTGCCTGAGTAGTGTCATTGAAATAAGGAAGAACCATTCTTGAGACAAAACACCACTAACCCTGTGCAAAGTGTCCTGTTTTGCTGCCTTATTTTCATTCAAATAAGGATGCACTGGGGCTATCTCTAAGGAGAAATATAAATAACAGAGGAAGATGGGAGCAGAGCATTAAATAACTATGCAACTTTATCTTTTCCAATTGGCTGTGAATCCAGCCCAATTCATCCTCAAATTCTCGGAAGTGTTGTCTGTGTTGGATCAGGATATCCATGAGTACGGCTATTTGGGCTGCACTTATATGTGATTGTTACCGAAAATTTCTTATAAGACTTATTTTATTAAAGTGTTCATATAGATCTATATTGTGTTGTTGATAAAGCAAGAATATGGCAGTGCTATATGTTGGGAAAGTAGTAGGTATTCCAGTTTTGCAGAAAATGACCCTTTACTTACCATATCATCTCCTAACTGTAATGCCTGTTGTAGCCTGCCTTTAAAGCAAAGGCCCCTTATCAGCTTCTTGCATGTCGAAAGACACGGAGTGAAACCTTGTCTTGACATCTCATGTAAAAGTTCCAACGCCTTAGAAGATGAAAGCATTGTATTGGCTCATTGATGTTGCATACTGTTATGGGTTATGTTATACTTTATAAGAATATTTTCATAGGTTGGGCATTGGAAGAATATGTGTTCTTAGTCTTTTACCTTATTCTTTGCATAGTTTGTAAATGAAATATCCCATTGCTTGGTATATTCAAGCCCGTCAGAGAGATTGCTTATCATAAGAGTATAATTGGGATCTGGAAGTATTTCTTTTGCATAAGAGTACATGCCCTTCAGCGGAAAACTGGAATGCTCTCAAACTCAGTCACTTTCTTAGTAAAGCTCAAAATGGGCCTCTAGCCCGCATTTGTCATTAACACAAAAAAATCTTAATATGAAGTCCATCCCAAACCCTAGATGCAGAACATGAGATCCTTCACGCTGGACAACACTTTGAAGCTCAGAAGATGCTTTTAAACACACAAGTTTTACAATAACACCCAGTTCTTCTGTATGAAGCGTGTCTAAAACCCTTAATATTTAGCTCAAAATGAATCAGAGCAAAATTTATTATGAAGCCCAAAAGGCCCTCAAATGCAGAACTCAGCTGAACCATATTACTCAGTGTGAAGTTCATTTGAAGCCATCAACATGAAGCTTGAAATCACTAAAAACCGACAGCCCTCACTTGAAGTTCAAAAGGCCTGCAAAGACAAACTCATCCAAAGCCCTTGGCACAAAGCTTTAAGGCAGTCAAAAGCAAATATCATTGTGTTTGAAACTAAAAAAAAACAAAAGACGATAATGTTATGTTGGTGGCTTTAGCAAACGGGGAAGGAGGGGGAGCAAGCGCTTAACATCTAGAGCCATCGATACTAATCTTTTAGCTTTGAACCACTTTGAGCCTTATATGAAAAGCTTTGGGTGTTAACATCATTTTATAAGGATTGACAAGATAGAGGTAGGCCCTCCAAATTTCCAATAGCTGAAGTTGTCTGTGTGAAGTTATTTGCACTCAGAGCTTCTTTGTTGCCCATGTAAAAGGACTGATGTCTAGGATCAGGGAGGGAGATGATAACTTTAGCACTTTGAACTGTTAAATTTTCTAATTCATGCTAGCATATCTGCACTCAGATTTTACCACATTTGAAAATGAAAATATGAAGAAACAACAATAAAAAAATTCAAAATTTTAAAAACTAAAAGCGTAGGAGTATAGATCAGAAGTGTAGACACTACATACAAGAATTTCAGATCAATCTGGCAAGCAATGGAGTGTGGATCTGTGAAATACTCAATCTGCAAAACAAAACCGGAAAGTTCAAAATCTATGTCATTGGAACAGAGGTCTTTAATGCAACACAAATAGAAAACTTCTTAGATGCATGACTCACCCAAAATGTAGATTTAAGTCCTCTAGCCTTTTCATCTGCATCCTCTAATCTCTGTGTAAGCCCTCGTCTTTGTAGCTAAACTGAAAGGTAGTGAGGTCTCTTTTCATTTGCTCGAATCTGGTTTCTCTTTTAATTTTAGATCTAATCTGAAACCACAAGATTTTTGCTTCCATCCCTCATTATGAGAGGCTCTTGTAACCTTGAGGACTGCCCACTCTTGTCAAACTTCACATCCCTGCTCACCACTGTCTTCCACTGAGCTGGAATGTAGATCTACCACACTTTGCAAGTTTCAATATATCCAACAAAGATCCCATTGACACTCGAGGGCTCAAATTTATAATGTTTCTCATCAAGAACATGAATATAAACTAAACTACTGTATACACAGAAATGGGATACCTATAGCTTCTCACCAGTAAAGCATCCTCTAATGTTTTGTCCTTGAGGATCCTTTGTGGACATCAACTCAAGATGTAGACAACATTATTACATGTTTCTACCCAAATACATTAGACAAGTTCATGTCCATTGTCGTGAATCATGGCCTTTGCTGTCTCAATGATAGATATGTTGGTGTGTTCAGCAACCCCATTCTATATTGGGTTCTATGGGATTGTAAACTCCTTATTGTAGTCTCCTTTATTAGTCTCCTTGATGCATTAATAGACTTTGTTTGTTTTTTTTATTGTTATTGCATTTAATTAGAAATCTAAGTGTTCATTATGAACAAATCTATTAGATAACGATTACAAAAATGCTAATTTATGCTTTGCATACAATTTATTTAATGCATTAATATCTCTTCCAATGCATTAAAATAAATTGCAGGTATTACCATTGCAAATAAACAATTTGCACTTTACTACCGTGATGGAGCCAATTTTGACTGAGAATGCCATCCCCAAAATGCTAAATGGTTCGACTGAGATGCAACCCCTACTGCAAGTAGTGAATATCGGATCTGTCTATTCGTCAAAAACCATCGCTCCCCACTACCACATCACTCTCTCTGATGGCACATATCAACACAGGACTTTGCTCCCATTTGCTTATGGCGCACAAGTTGCATCTCAAGACATTCAAATCGGTTCAATCATTTCACTTACAAAATAAACTTGCACAGTGTCCCAAAACTCTACGTAAGATTAGGCTTTGTTTTACACTTTCCCCTTTAGCTTTTTGGATTATTACTGAATAAAAATGAGTTGAACATTCATTTTAATTTTAAATAATTTCTTCATCCATTTCAGATCCATTCGAATCCTAGAACTTGAGGTTTTCTACCGTAGTAGACCTTTGGTTAAGGACTTGTCATCGCTATTGCATGCACAGGCAAGCGAATCTCATTCAAGTTCTTCATCAGCACACAATATTCTTCCAAATACTTCGACTCCAACAAGCACACCTACAACATCGCTTGTATCATTTACATCACTCCATCCGTACCGAAAGTATTGGTCGATTCAAGGTAGAGTATTATCAAAAACACCCTTGAAGAATTGCAACACTGCACGTGGGTCAGGAAAAGTTTTCGGCTTTGACCTCATTGGTCGTGACAAAGATGAAATCCATCTTTCTGCATTTGCTGATCTAGCTGAATCTCTATACAATCTCATTGAAGTTGGGCAACTATATATTGTCTCCAATGGAACAATAAAGCAAGCAAACCCAAACTACAACCATTTAAACAACAAATGGGAGATTTACTTGCTTGCTACATCAACTGTGACACCATGTTTAGAAGATGACCCAAGCTTTCCTTACCAAAGCTTTCATTTCAGGACTATTGCTGAAGTGAAATCCACAAACCCAAATACACTTGTCGATGTTCTTGGTGTCGTTACCTCCACCTCCCCTGCTTCTACAATAAGAAGAAGAGATGGAACTGAAATATTAAAAAAAACAATAACATTGAAGGACAAGTCAGGTTTCAGCATTGATTTAACAATATGGGGAGATCAATGTCTCTCTATAGGAAAGGACCTTGCTGGAGTCGACTCTTCTGACAACCCACCAATCCTTTGTGTGAAAGGCGGCCGGATAACTGAATTTAATGGAATCACTATTGGGACAATTTCCACTACCACTCTTCTTATAAATCCAGACATTGAAGAAAATAAACAACTCCAAACTTGGTTTCATGATACAGGCTACAGCTTTTCATCTCCTTCATTGAGCAGAAATTATACTCTGTCTTCCAAGCGAGCTTTACCACAAAAGACCATTCAGGAAATATCTAGCATGGAAATCTTGGAGAAAGCAGTATGGGTTTCGGTTCGTGCCACAATAACTCGTCTACGCATGGACGATTTCTATTTTCTTGCTTGTCCATTGGATTACAATGGGAAACAATGCATGAAAAAAGTAAGCCACCATTCTAACAATCTCTAGCATTGTACAAAGTGCAACGGTGAATTTCCAGAATGCGACTACCGTTACAGACTGAAAATCGAATTGCATGACCACACTGGCCAGCTTCAAAATGTCATTGTTTTCAATGATGCGGGAAATGAGCTTATGGGCATCACAGCTAAAGACTTGTTCCTCCTTTCCATTGAACCAGCTGATCTTCAGAAAATATGTAGCCGTATATCAGGGCATCACTTCTCTCTATCAGTTTCCATTAAAAAAGAGTACTACAATGGTGTTGAGCATCTCCAACCTATTTTGCTAAGTTCAGAAGAAATTCAATATGATGATGCATGCACGGAAATCCTAAAAGACATTGCCGCACTTACCATTTCACACCGCTCTGTTGCTCGTCGCCTTTGACCTCAATTCTTATATGTAGACCTTTTTATTTCTGTAAATAGAAAATAACATCCCTGTATAGTTCCTTTCTCCCTACCATTGTAACATACAACCATGTTGTTGTAATGCACAGTTACTTTTACAGTAACATTTTCTAAATGACTACAAGTATGTATATTTACCATTTCACGTTTCAATAATATAAATTCCATGTATAGTTCCTTTCTCACTCCCATTGTAATGCACAATTACTTTTACAATAACATTTTTTTAATCACTACAAGTATGTATATTTACCATTTCACATTTCAACAATATAAATACTTCTACTTGGCACTACAAAAAAAGGTTCATACCAACATCTATTTGAAAGTGATTTAAAACTCTTACTATCAGTTATTAATAGTTATCTAGAAATTTCAGCTTTCAACACAATGTCATACATTTCATATGCATTCATACCTCAATTTGTAATTTGTAAATCTCGCACCTCATCCCTAACATAGAATTATTTGTACTTTGCTAGATATGTCATCAAACAATGAAGATGCAGAAAAAAAAGCACGCCGTCGCCTTCTTTATGCTCAAAACAAAGAAGCAATAAATGCACGACGACGACTTCTTTATAAAAAACGAAAAGAGACTCCCTTTGCCCAAAACCTATATAGCCCCCCCCTCAATGAAGAACACCGTCGCTTTAGGCAAAAAATAGATAACCTTTCTCCATTGCATGTTTGCACACTATGCAAAGAATCATATCCAGGCATGAAGACAAAATGTTCGCATGGTACCCTCTCTTGCTCCCGATGTGCAACATCAAAAAATTCAAACCGTTTCTCTCATGCCAACAACATGGATCCTGGCGAACAACCATATGTCCTTCAGAATTTAACACAAATTGAAGAAATGCTAATCGCACGTGTAAATCCGATTCTACAAGTAACGCATGCTCGTGGTGGTCAATACAAATATAGCGGCCATACAATCAGCTTCCCTCAAGACATTACTACCATTGCGAAATATCTACCTCGCCTTGTTTCTGAATTAGACGTCCTCATTGTTAGAAGGCAAAACCCTTCTCAATCATCTTATGAATTCATCATTTCTAAATCACGTGTTCTAGCTGCACTAGAATACAGACTCGCTCATGATCCCTACTACAAAGATGTTGAACTCAACTCATCTGCAATTTCCGCTCTACCGGATCAACCTACTGATATTTCTAATCTTCTTCATAACGTAACCACGTCTTCATATATACCCCAGGAAAACATAGTCGATTCTACTCATCATCTTCATGCCATTCTACCTTCATTAGATATCCAGCCTTCTTCATTTGTTCCAATTCTTCCAAACTCCTGTAATGAACTTGACCGCATTCATGCTTACTTGCACTCCACAAATTCTAAATCAACAAATTCAATTGATTGGCCTACAATATCTGTATCGCCTATCAATGAATACACTACTGAGGGCCTCTTTTCTATGGCATTTCCCACACTTTTCCCAACAGGCATTGCCATGATTGCACAACCAAGAATTACAAAAGTTGAGCTGCACGAATATGCCTGTCACCTGTTACGCTACCACGATAATCGCTTCGGCCAACATCCAAGATTCCGTTACTACATATATAACATGCTGATGCGCCACCGTAGCCAATCAAATGCCAATGTTTTTATTAAAAAAAACATTGAAAACAATTTGCCAACAACTGTATCAGATTTGCAGCAATGTCTTCACAACTTTCCAAATTCAAAAATTCCAGAAATGGTCATGCACTTTGGTTCATCCCTACGAGGTACACGCTCTTTTTGGAACAAGCGTCGTAATGAGCTAACTGACATGATCACACAGCTTGGGAGCCCAACGTTTTTCTTCACTCCAAGTGCTGCTGATACAAAATGGCTTGACCTGCACAATATTATGCCTGCCGAGGTGCCCTCCAATACAGATGCTCATTACAGGTGGAGAATTCAAAATATAATTACCAATCCCCATTTAACATCCCAATACATGCATTGCAGATTTACAATTTTCCTTGAGGAAGTCTTACAAAAAGGCCTCCATGCAATCGACTATTGGTGCAGGTGCTTTTCATTACCATTACTTTTAAAACAAAATATTACACTTCAGTAGAATTAAAGAATAATATTTTTCGAAATTGCATACAGATACGAATGGCAACATCGAGGATCTGCACACATACATGGATTCCTTTGGTTGAAAGATGCACCAAATATGGATTCCCTCGATTGGAACAATGAGATAGAAGTTCTCAATGCTCAAAAATATTTTGACCATTATGTAACTGCTTGGAACCCACGACAACTCCAACATTGCGCAGCTTCACTCCACCAATCAGCAGAGCAGGACCCATGTCTTCTCAACACACGATCAATCTTTGCATCACCACAGATAGATGACTATGAAGAGCTTGTCAATTGTGTCCAGCGCCATACAAAGTGCCATGTATCTTCTTGTCTTCGCAAAAAAAACAAAGTTCTCACATGTCGCTACAGAGTACCATGGGAGTTAAATCCCACATCTTCACTACTGGTGGACAACAAAGGTCAGAAAATCTACAAGCCTGCACGTAACGATGATAGATTGAACATTCATAATGCTGATCTACTTTCCATCTGGAGAGAAAATGTTGATTGTCAACCAGTGCTTTCACGCCATGCCGTGTTAGCTTATATATCTAAATATGCAGCCAAAGCAGAAACAAAGTTAGAAAGCTATAGCCAAATGTTATTCCGCCTCTTGAACAACGTCGCTCCAGAAGCACCTACTACCACTGTTGTTCGGAAACTCCTTATAGAAAGCATAGCAGAAAGGGATATTGGAGCGCAGGAAATATGCCATATGTTGCAAAAATTACCTCTAACACTCTGTAGTCGTACATTTGTATCTCTAAATGTTAATAGAACTGTATTCAGACGTGTTCTAGATGGTTCTGAAAATCCACCCTCAACACCACCATTTATTATTGCATACATGAATAGGCCTTCTTCATTAGATCCATTGCCCCTCATAGAAGCTGCACGCTCTTGGTCATTTTCTCCTCGTCGTCAACAAAACCAATGGAAATAGATTTCTCCTCCAATAGTTCTCCATATTTTGCCACGATACACCACAATCCCTTCCCCTAATGATCCAAACTACATCGACTTATGCTGGGCTGAATTAATATTGTATTTCCCCTTCCGTACACTCCCCAATGACATTGGATGCAGCGATGATGACATCATTTCACATTGGGAACAAAAGAAAGGAACATATACGGCATGGCATGTTCACCGTGAAAATGAAAACCCACAATCTCCACAATCAGAAGATGAATCTACTCCTGTATCTTCCCCTCCTGACATCCCCCTTGACCCTATTCAAATGAATGAATGGGAAATCGTCTCTCACCTTCACCCAAGCGATAACATCGAAATTGATGCCCTTGAAATCATTGGCAATCGTGACTTTGACCTCAACCATCATTGGTCTCATACTTCCCTACCTCTCCACTTACAAGAAACTGCCATCAATTTCATTGAATATAATCGCTCATCTATTCAAAATCAACACCATCCCTCTTCAAACCTCCCCGTAAATCAAATATTATCTCCTACCCAACAAAAATATTTCACACATATTACTTCTCATTTCAAAAATCCTCTTCCAAAGCCCCCAACTAGAACCATTATACAAGGGACAGCCGAAACGGGAAAATCTGCTCTAATAAAATCTCTACAACGTGCATTCATCGAACTCTCCTCACCAAATATAAGCCCATTGTTGGTACTTGCACCTACCGGTGTTGCAGCTTTCAACATAGATGCACTTACAATTCATTCTTCCCTTCACATCCCTATCCAAACAATGCATCCTCTTGAAGGAAAACCACTCCTCCACCTCCAAGAACAACTCCGCCATATTCAGTACATACTCATTGATGAAATGAGTTTTATCGGGCCAAAAATGCTTTCACGTATTGATGATCGCTTACGAGAGGCCTTTCCCCTCCATCGAAATACACCATTTGGTAATCGATCCATTATCCTTGTTGGGGATTTAGGCCAGCTACCACCTGTAAAAGACATTCCTCTGTATGCTGGCACATCACGTGGTACTGCACTTTGGCGCAGCTTTGATACATTCATTACGCTCACAATTATTTTTCGCCAGCAAGGTGCTGATCCTTCCCAGATTGCCTTCCGCAAAATTCTCACAAATCTCAGGGATGGGAACTCTACAATCGAATATTGGAAGCTACTAATGTCAAGAACAGATTCCTATATTACGCATGAAGATAAAAAAATATTTGAGGACTCCATGCATTTATATGCAACAAACAATTCAATTGCCTTGCATAACAAATCAATGTTGAACAAATTACACAAGCCAGTGGCTGTGTGCTCAACAGAGAAACATGTGGACCACACATTCACTACATCTGAAGAAGAACAACTAGACAAAACACTTCAGTTATGCAATGGACAAAAAGTTATGCTAACCTGCAATTTATGGGTACATGAAGGGCTTGTAAATGGCGCACTTGGCACCGTCATTTCAATATGCTATGCACCTAACTCAAAGCCTCCAGAATTGCCATATTTTGTGGTCGTTGATTTCAAACAATACAGAGGAACAACATGGGACATTGCACACCCCACATATGTGCCCATTTCTCCTATCAGAAGGGGTACACGTCGACAGATACCACTTCGAATGGCATGGGCTTTAACAATACACAAGTCACAAGGAATGACGTTAGATCAAGCAACAGTTGACATTGGCCCCAAAGAACGCCAAGGTTTAACATTCACCGCCATTTCAAGAGTTAGATCTCTAACGGACCTTCGAATCCATCCAGCATTCCCATTCTCACGCATTTCACGCATGAGAGAAAATCCATATCTACAACGCAGGAAGCAAGAAAAATCGTTGCTCACATCGAAATCTATATAGACAAATACAATCTATCCAACAATACACTCTTCATTGCATCTTCACCAAGAGGTAAACAAACCCTCACCTTATCCAAATTGAATATAGAATTACTTATTTTTACATTTATTCTACTACTCATTATGTTCCTAATTTTTCAAAGAATTTTATGATTGCTTTAGTTATTTTTTAACTCTATAATTAGTTTACTTTTACCATCTGTTAACACTAACAATAACTTTTTACCTCCTTTCATGCTAAACAGATATGGATGCAAGGGATTTAAACATGCTCTATGAATGCTACCAGGAGATTCACCAGCATGAACAAAATCTACATGATATACAGCTCAGATTCCTTTCACCCCATTCATTGCCTCTGTACCGTTTGCATGGAACTATTGAACTATTACAAAAGATTCGAAGAATTCTAAGGAAAACAATCCACATAAATGAAAGAGATAGAGAACGGAAAATGCGAGCCGAATGGAAAGAACTCCTTTCTGAACGTGGAGTCACTATAGACACCAATTGGTGCTGCCGATGATGTGCATCATCATGTATTTATGATTAGATATTTACTTTCAACAAACTTCTGCTGTACAAATGTATATATCTCTTCACCTTTAGATTTGTATATGTAAGTGAATATATATTGTATTCTATTTTGTTTCAAAATTTTCACATTTTACTCATGCTATTATGTTCTATTCTATCTTCAAAACTTAATATTTGGCAACATATTTAATACTCACCTTCTACAGACAGTTATAACTTGTAAGTTAACTTGGATAGATCATTAAATAGTTAATATACTTGCCAACTATCCTTAGATGCTGGACTCCATCAAGGTTGCTATTAATAGAGGGCTTCCCCTTGTATTTCTCAACAACAAATCTAATATATGCAGTAATTCTTTTCTTCCTTCTATTGGCTTTCAGTCTATGTTATTATCTTTCTATTCTGTTCTCCGTAACCATGTTATAAGTAACAAGATCTGCTTTTGTGGTGCCAATTCTAAGAAATGAAGAAAGCATTGCCAATGTATATTCATTGTTGTTGTTAATAAGGGAATGCAAGTATCGGCTAAACTCATTTCTTAGCGTAGTTGCTATTCAGCTTTTTGAATGCATGTGAAACTGGGTTGCCATGTTGTTCCCTTCGACCCGTTGTATAGGAGTTGTCTAACTATTTCTGTTTCCTTGGTTGAGTTCAGCTTTCAGTTGATCAAATAAAAACTGCAAATAAGTACACTGATGACATCATCTATGCTGGAGAAAAACTTATAATTCCTTGAGAGGGATATGGGAGCTCAGATTGTATTTGAAAGCTTGTAGTACAGGTTGTCATGAAATGTGTATGCAGTAATTTTCACAACAGCCTCAAGTCCCCAAATTATTTAGATATAAGAGATTGTCCAGTTTGAGTTTTGGATTGTTTATGGTAGGTTGTCTATAACTAATTTCAGAATGCAATAAGCCAGTTCAAAATGTATATGTTTTGTTTATACATGTGTCTAAGGGATATGTATGGTAGTGGTTGAAAAATTGCATTTCCATATTGTACCCATGGTAAAAGATGGACTAATATTTCTGATTCTGTTTAGATGATTTTTGGAAGATTAACTGAAACTACATCCAAGGATGTTTTCTAACAGTTTATCTTCAAGTTCAAAGTGTACTTCTTTTAAGCTCTCTCTTCCAGCTTGCCAGAAATTCTTGAGCTCCTTGCCATAACTCAAGAATTTCATGTTTGAATGACAACCTTTGGCAAATGACCATGTTTATTTTTTAGCTTTTAGTTATCACCTCCTTTTTGTAATCTTTTTATTACAAAATATCTGAATCTTTAAAATGTATTGGAAACCTAAATTTTCCCCTTAAATGTCTCCAGTTCTGAATCTATTCAAGAATGAGCTATGCATATACCAGTGGGGCATGGTAGGCCTTGTCCTCTCTACAGGGCATGCATTGCTGGGCTAATGGGTCTTTCTTGAAGAGGACAGATCTATGCTTAAGATATATATTGCAAATGTGGTAGTGTAAAATTCGCACGCAGTTTGTTTGATAGGATGTCTGAAAAGGATGTGTTCAAATATGTATTCACCAAAAGAAATCCCTCATTACGTGGCTTAAATTCCACAATTACTTGCTCCTGTTTATGGGAAAAATACTGGGAAGCCTCAGATTTATTTTATTATCTGGGCATGGCCAAGGAATGTAGCATGAAGGATTGAGGTTAAAGTGCACTGTAGCAGGTCAGAAAGAAAAAATTAAGGGTTTATGTGAACTTGTAAGCACTGTTAATGCAATTGTCACAAGCTCTCTGTAATTTGTACAATACGGGAATAACATTGTGTGAAGATGTTAGAAAATGTCCTTAAAATTAGTGGTGACCAGATAGACACGCTACTTAGTTGGGTTCATAGAATTTTTCATTCTCAAAGAATATATCCCCTGAAATGTGAAATTACCAGTCTCAACTCCTTTCTCTCCTTGAGATCTCACTTCTACTCTTATCCATCAATTACAAATTCAGCACCAGATATCGTGTGTTTATACAGCTGATGATTTCATCCTTTAGGTGGTTAATTGTGAAACTCCATTTTGTGAATGGATAAACAGAACAAGCCAGTAACCTGAAATCAACCCCTAAAATCGGTGGACAGCTTTTTATTATGCTTTGCAACTACAGATTTTTATTGAAATTTACAAGTAATTTTTGAGATGAAGAGAAGTTACTTATTGAGATAGGGATTCTCAGTGAACAGTAGTCCTCCAATACTCCAAAACATCAAAGGTAAACTATGGCTATTATGCTTGCTGAGGACATATTCGTCCACTTGTCCTGTGTAATTTTATCCTTGCATAGCAATGAGATGTTGGAATTTTTCAACCCAACTTGTCCATAACCTTCATGTGATACAACCTATCATAAATTAGATTTGTTGTCTCTATATAAATAACAAGTTCCTAACTCTTATCATCCTCACAACAAATCAAATTGTCATCAAGAATTCTTACACTCGAATATCAGTGACACGAAGAGGAAATGCAGGGTTGAAAAGTACTCCGATGAACTTCTGAAAATATTGTTGTGGATCTAGACAAATTTTCGAGCAAGGGAAAGTGGTAACAGCATCCCCGGTCCAGCTCATTGATGATCAGAATGGTTGCCCAACTTATACCCATTTGGACAATTTATGGAAGCACCAAATTCAAAGGCAGGATCAAATTACTCTGATATCAACTGATATTTCATTCACAGGCTTCTTGAATGTAGACTTTCAAACACCTGTTAATTCCACAACTGGTCACCTCCTATACCAGAGAATATAGACTGTACGGAAGCAAAAAGAATATGTGCGTACATTGATGTAGGAGATGTTTTCCCAGTTACCAATTGGAGAGGACTGGTATATGAATATGTGCTAAGGTTAAAACAGGATTGTAGATTTAACGTAGATTTTACTTTTTGGTTGTTGCTTTGTATAGAACCCATTATTTTTTAATTTTCAAGGATGTACTTCCCTTCTTTGTACTTATGCTTATGTGTATCACATGGGAAAAAAGAAATGCCCTGCCATTTTTTTCCTGAAACAGAGGTTAGAAATGTGCTAGAAATAACCCATTAGCACATCTAGCTTTTGTGGAGAGAAAAAATAAAATTAAATGACACAACAAATATTGTACAGTCCAGAGAGAAACAAGGTGCATTCAACAACCTAAGTATAAGACAGATCTGAAATGCTCCATTTTTAGAGCTGAGGTGACATGTAACATCTCCACCGAAACCGTTATTCATATAGAAAATGTTAGCCTAATATGGATGAGATATGTAACATTTAAACTTATAAATTAAAACATAAGTTAAGTGGATTTATATGTCATCATGCATCAATACAACTATCCTATGATGGGATCTTAAGTGATGGGATAAGCCTCCGTTTATCTTTCAAGCACGAGACAAGGCACTAAAATGAAATGGACAAATGTCAGTTTTTGTTTTATTTTTAGTAAATTCTGTTTTCTCTCGACTTCTTTAGATAAGGTGCAGACTCGAGGTGGGAATGCTCCACCTTATCCGGCATGCATATCTATATGAGATGTCTGAAAGTGCAAGAGATATGTGGCTGCAGAGCTACACAGACCTTTCTCCGACAATTGCATTTACATATGTCTACAAGAAATACTAATTTTGTTTACTCGTTGTCTTTAATTTCTATTTCTCGAGTAGTCTATCACACTCGAAAAAAATCATATTCAGCAATTTATAAGCAGATCTATATTTGTACAAGTTTTCTCAAAGTTTTGCATGTGTGAAGGATCGTATAAGATAACAAAACAAAGAACCGATTTCAATCGTTACATTGACAAAATTCCCTTCATCTAAAAACTACACCATTTTAAAATTAATAATTAATGTGAAGGATATCGCTTATCGGCCTCTCCTTACACTCGGGGCAACTCAGTATAATTCTAACACATTCTTAGTTAAAATAATCTTGCCATAACACATTTTTAATTAAAATAATATTGCCATATTCCGATGAAAAGAACTATTTCTTTTATTAATTAGGCTAAGCCAAAATAAAATATAATAACTCTGCCTTACCTTGCCATGGATTTCTGTTCACCTGCTTCCCGAGATCTTTGAAACGAAACTGTATTTATTTTCCTTTCGTTAACTTGTGTCACCATTAATAAAAGCTTATCGTTGGGTGCAGCATCGACCCATCGAACTGTAGTTCGGTTCAAAGGGTCAATGCTGCACTCAATGATGAGCATTTATCTCAACACAGAAATTCATTAAACAAGACCAACAATGCTTGCGCCGCTCCAAGATGAAGAGAAACGACCCACAGATACTGGTTTGGATTTGTGTGGAAGAGGTGATATTTATAAGTGTCTAATTCATGAATTCAGCGGGGACGGTGGAGAGTCGCTTAGCTTAGAATTAGAATATTGGTAGGGGTAGCTTCAAGGTTGATTCAGTAGAATTGCACAAATCCAGAGTCAAGATTTCAATGAGAAATTATTAGAAGCTAAGCAAAAGGACGAAAGAAGGAAGCATGAATGATGCGTAGAATTAATGTTGTTCTCTTTGGTCCCTCCGGAACGTCTGAAGTTGGGCCAACTACTGGACTAACTTTATCTACACATAGATGAGCGTGCAAGAATTTTGTTCCATGGGATTTTGCACAGAATGGTACCACTCTATTAATAAATCGGGGTACAAAAATATGGTTTGATAAGATTTTGCGCAGAATCACTGTAATTTTGAATTCTGTAAGTTTCTAAGCGAAGATTCCGAGAGCAGTTAAACCTCTTCCACATTTGAAGTTGAGCAACAGACTCGTGGCGTCATAGCATACGATTTTGGCGTTGAATTGTGATTTGGATAAGAGTAAAAAATTTGACCAGGTCGCACGCACAAACTACGCAACCTTTGCGTGTTCTGAAGAATTTCATGTCTCAGTAACCAAGACCGGTTCTAGTTATAGCTTGAGTAACCGAGACACCAATAAATCTCGAATGTTACAACAAAGTTTTTCCATAGTTCTTTCCAACACCTCAAGTATCATCTGTTACGGTAGTACTACCCGGTAAATTTAACCGGTTGATAGAGTTAATTGATTGGACAGAGTTTTTGGGTTTAGGTTTTGATAATCAATGATAGATTAATCCATTGTTTTTTCCATAGTATTTTTTTGTAATTTAGTTTATTTAAAGTGATAAAAATTTTATTGTAAATTTGTTTTTATCAATAATTTATATCTATTATTTCTAATTAATTTTTTTAATTGTATTTTGTGTAATCTAGTTTATTTAAAGAGATAAAAACTTTATTGTAAATTTGTTTTTGGACTAAGAATGTGTTTCTATAATTTCTAATTAATTTTCTCACATAGGTTCTTAACTTGAAAACATCATATCTATATTTATGTGTTTATGTTGTATTTGATTATGTATGTGTTTATGTTGCACTTGATTATGGTAAGAGAAATTGTGTGGATTTGTTTGATCTTGTGGTAACTATAGTGAGTCACAGGGTAAAGTGAACTTTTTCATGACACTTATTATTTCGCATCTGTTATTTTGCATCAAAGTGGTACATCAAGAAAGTTTTGTTTTTTGTAAGTTAAAGAGGGCCCTTCACTTTTTGAGGATGTTGCAGCTAAGAAAGCGAGAGTGGAAGAAAGTGGTTCTTTAGGATGGATTTATGAGGGAATGTGTGGATTTTGCTAGTGCAAATGGTGTTGGGAGGCTGGATCAAGGTATGGATCTACATGGGCTAGAGATATAGCAAGAGAGAGGTTGCATTGTTGCATGGAGGAGAAAATGGAGAAGAAATCAACGGTGCTGAGGTCTCATGAAGGAGCCCACTTGTGATAAAGACCTATAATGGTGTGTGAACACCCAAATGATTCTAGGTCCAAGCTGTAAATCCTAGTCGTATATAAGCCAAGGGTGTGTTGTCAGGTTGTGTTGTTGTCAGACTTGTTATTCACACATGCATGCAATGAAGAACCACATGCCATCTCAAGTTATGGAATGGAATGCTTGAATAGGTATGGGGATCGTAGGTGCACTTGTATGCTAACTTAAGGTTAGTTTGTTGTAAGACATATTATTTAAGCATATACTTTGAATGTGGTGGCACATGGAGTTATGGATGTCTCAAGTTTTGGAATGAGTATGAATATGGTAGGTGTACTGGTATGCTAACTTAAGATTAGTTTTTTTATAAGACCTACTATTTAGGCAGATATCTTGGACTATGGTGGAGCATGGAGTTATGGATGTCTCAAGTTGTGCAATGAACCACTTGGATAGGTACTAGGTGGTAGGTGTACTTGTATGCTAGCCGGAGGAGGGAATGTGAAATCTCATTATGTGAAATGATTGAGGAACCAAAACTAGTGCACCCTTTCTCCAATAGTTGTTCAAGCATTCAAGCAATGCACTACCAGATGATGTCTCAAGTTGTGGAATGGACTAATTAAATAGGTATGATGATCTAACTTAAGGTTACTTTGTTGAAATACTTATTATTTAGGCATATATCTTGGAGTGTTGTGGGGCATGGAGCTATGGATGTCTCAAGGTGTGGAATCAACCACTTGGATAGGTATGCGGTGGTAGGGGCACTCATACTAGCCCAAGGGAGGGGAATGAGAAATCTCAAAATGTGACATGGTTGATGAGTCAAACTTTAGCACACCCCTTCTCTAATAAATTAAGGAGATTTAGCCCTCAAATCTCTTATTGCATAACACTTTATTGTCATAGTGATCACTTTTTGATAAATAACACTTCATTATCTCAAGATCGAAAACTAAATAATACTGTAATTCTTAATAATATATATTTTGATCTATTTATTTTTCATTTTTCTCATATTGTTGTTTTATTTTTAAACATTATTTTCAAAAAAAAATCCGAAGGTGAGAAGGATCACGAAACAGATGTGTTGTCGTGGGTGGGTACGGGAGGCTGCTTACCAACCTTTCCAAAAAAAAATTGAAATCCAATAAGATTCTGCCTCTCCTCCCATTACCTCTCGCCGTCAACTACACGCTGACTCAGTCTGCATTTTGGAAGCATTTCCGTTGCCGCTTTTGGTGCATCTGCCCATGTGTTTTAGACATTGTCCCATTGCATAGGGGGGCTGGTGTTGCATTCCCCGTCTTGGATAAGCGTTTAGGCATGCTAGTGAATTGTGACGTTATGCTTCTCTTTGCATTAGGAGGTGCCTTTAGTGACCTCCACATATGTGTCTTGGAAGTGGGTTTTCAAAGACAAATGCACTTCCGTTCCGTCAGTGTGTTCTGGATATTGTTTTTTTAACTTATTTATGTAAAATTTTATAAAAATTTAATGAAATCATAACAAACAAATTTATAATAATATTATTTTTTAAATTATAATATTATTATAAAATTTATATATTTATTAATATTAAAATTTAGTTATTAATATCTTACATTTTATTAATATGTTTTTTAATATTATAAAATAAATTTAGTAGTTAACAATATGTAATTTTTTATGTTTAAATTTACTCACTCAAATCAAGAGAAAGTAAAACATTTAGAAATATGTATATTTTAATTAGCAAATATGTATAAGGGAACAAATTCTTTACCAAACAAATAAGAAGATGTTATCTATTAGATATTAAATAATAATTTTAATTTTAATTATAATATTTTATTATAATTATAAATATTTATTATCCAAGTAATATTTGGAATAAAAATTATATGATTTTCGTTTTAATAATTTTAAAAATAAGTAATGGTTATTATTAAAAATTCATATTCATTTTAATATTATATAAAATATAGATAATTGATTATATAAAATGTAAAATATAAATAATCATTAACTAAAATGAAATGAAAATTGAATGGCTATCTTAAGCGAACTAACCAAAATCAAAATCCCCGACCCACGGGCTACCATGCAGGGATTATGGTAGGTTGCATTAGCCCCTTGGGGAGAAAAAAATATGTCTATTTCTTATTGATTCTTATATTTTAGTAAGTATAATGTTATAAAAATTATATGGATATTATTAACCTTTTATGTTGATAAGGATAATATAAATTTTTATGTCGACATCTAAACATGTGTATTGTGGAGCAATTTCTGACCATTCAATCTAAGAATTTAGCCCACATAAATTTGCAAACATTATATATATATATATATATATATATAGAGAGAGAGAGAGAGAGAGAGAGAGAGAGAGATAGATATAGATATAGATATATATATTAAAGATAGGGATAACAATATATTATATCAAAAACTGGAAACATGACAAGTCCCTTACATACATGAAGAGTTTGGTCTCAGAAAAATGCAGAGTTTTTTCAACTAAGACCTTAATACTACCCTCCTTCTTTCTATATCCTACCAGTACATCATTTATACTAAAATATTGTCAAAAAACCCCACAAATATTTATAGTTTAACATAACATAAAAAACGAGAGACATGCTACCCGCGACCATCATTTTCCTCAACATCTTGACCCACAGTAGAAGGAAGGCTCTGGTTCATGTTATTCCCAATAGTAGACGCGAGGACTAAATTCACAGCATCATCATCAATCTCTAGAATCGGCACGGGAGCATCACAAACCCCGAATACTTCCTTTAACACACCAAAAGTGGTTGTTTCCACCTTCACTTCTATATTATCAACTTTAGAATTTAGGTGTATCATCCCTAATTTCAGATTCTCCATGGTTTTCTGGAACAGTTCCATGTCCTTCCCTAAGCCTACAAAATGAATCATCACAATAGTCATCTAATCTTGAATTTCCCTCACAATTTTACTGGAGGAATTATCAATAATCTCCTCGATACTCCCTTTGCTCTCATGACCCTCGCCATCGCTCCTCCTGCTAGAGTTGTTTGTTGCCATCTTCCTCTCAATCCTCGCTTGCACTAGGAGAATTTTGTTACGTAGCTGCAAGGACCATCTCCTATATATAACCGTGAGGTCGATAGGAGAGGGGAGTCCTATCTTATCACTCTTAAATGTATTCCCTGCCTACAACTTCATCCAAACATACTCCTCAATCAACACCACCCCCAAAGAAATTTCATAGTGAATTCTAAGAGTACTAAACGAGATCTCACCTAATTTCTCCATTAATAGCCAACTGGGAGGAATCCGCTTGGCCTTCCACATGATCTTACAACCCAAATGTGACCATCTGTGAGTTAAAATCCAGCTACCATCAGCAACTTATGTCTAACCCGTCGTCATCCCCAAGAACATAATTAATGCACTCAGTACAGTATTTATGCTGATGGCTCTACTTGTTGATACTTTCAAATTAATACCATTCAATAAGGTATGTGGCAATGAATGATGACCCGATCCCTATGCATAACACCTTGCACTAACTATGCTCTGACATTATCTTGGAAATACGCCTTTCGGTTATTGTTCCTTTTGATGTGAAATATTTTTACGTCTTTCAATTTTTTTGTAGGTTCACTATCCTTAGAATCAATGAGGAGGAGTCTAACTTGAGAAGAAGCTCATTTTTTAGAAGAGAGATACATTTTTGGATCACTAACAATGAATCGCCTGTAACGATCAATTTTCTTATACCTTTGGACATGCATATTATGAATCCTTGCAATAGAGAGAGAGCTTCAGCTTAGTTATTTGATGCTTTCTCTAGTCCCCAAGTGAACTTTATTTCATATTTCTCTTCAAGGTTGAAAATCACCCCTCCTACTCCTGCTTCCCCAGGGTTACCTTTCAAAGCACCATAAAAAAAGAGATGAACTTGTCCAATTTTTCTTTGCCATTTTTTGAAGCGATCCCAAAAAACCTGATACAGACTAGAGAAACCTTTCTTTTTTACATGGGAGTATGCTTTGGATGGGTGGAAACTTTGAGCTAAACTTTTTTTTTTTTAAACTGAAATGACTCAATTTTGATTCCTCATAAGCCTTGGAGGAGATTAACTCAAACAAGAACTGCAATCCTTTGATGGTTGTTGATTCTGCAGTGGACCTCTTACCTTGGAAGATCGTTTGACTACTACATATCCATATAGACCAACAAAGGTATTTTGGGATGACCGTCTAACATCACATGAGGAGGGAGTTATTGGAAGATGATTATTGTGTTATCCATAGGGAAAAAATTGTGTTCCATCCCTTAGAGATAGTTGATAACTGAATAATAGGATTGAGGGAAAATTTCCATGTATTCATTGTAAAGAACCAATGGCAAAAAATATGCATGATGGATTCCCCTTCTCTACCACAAAGCACACAACAAGAAGTTCCTTGGATGTTTCCTTTCCTCAGATTCTCTCCTTTCCAAATTTTCCTATCAACCAGATCCCAACATAACATATTAATATTTGGTAGTCCATCAATATTCCATATTTCCCCGCAAATTTTGGCATGAGGGGGAGAGGGAAAATTTTTAATAAGAAAATTATATCCCTCGTTGATTCTTTTTTTCCTCTCCTAGAAAAACTCTTTTGTCCAGTTTACTGGTAGCTAATGGATCAAAATGTTATTAAAGTATACTTTGAACCGCTTATGATACTCCTTGTTCTCGATCCAGCTTATTAGATCCAATCCGTTGAACTCGATGCTCACAGAATTTCTCCATACAGAAACGACACACTCATAGAGTTACAACGATCAAACAAAGTAAGAAACTGCCCCGGTTTGGCCATAACCCTGTTTATATAAAATCAGCTTTTATGGCGTGCAAAGAAACCTGCGAGAAAACCCACACCCGCCTTACCGCTTATAGGAAAACAGCCCACAGCTGACGAGGCGTTACGAAACGAGCTAGCTTGCAAAAACAAGGAGGAGCGGTTACAAAACCAGCCACCTGCAAAAGTAAGGTGTTACAGACCATGGAAAGGACCCGCTAAAAATAAAAAAAATAGTCCTGAAAAGGGGAAACAAACATGTAAATGCGAACAGCTCACCTTACTAGTTGTGCCCTCCGTGAGCTCCCTCTGGCTAAAATAAACGCAGAATTTGCATTGCCCTTCTTAAAACCCAAAAAATAATAGATATTGTATAGAGAAGAGAGCGAACCTCAACCCAACAAAAATAAAAATGGACGTAGTTTAGTTTATATACTAAATAGTTTTTTTATATTATTTTTGGTTAATTTCAATGAAAATTCTGTAAAGGTTTTTTAAAATTTAAGTTTAAGTTGAGTTTAGGTTAGATTTAAAACTTTTGTTATTTATAAGGTAGATAAGAAAACTATTTTTTAAAATAAAAATAAAATATAAATAATGTTGGCTTTAAAAATAACTTACATAACCATATAAATAAACAATTAAAAATAAATTTAAACAGTATAAATTTAAAATATGAAAAGTTCCACGAACATTCGAAAAAAAGATATAGTAAATAAAAAAAATATAAATAAAGTAGAGGTATGGTAAATAAATAAAACATTTTTTATATTTACTCCATAAACCTCTTTATATTTACAAAGACTCAAAAAGAAGTTTTATTTAGGTGAAGCCTATGGGCCAAATACCATGGGACAAATTATTGTCAATACCATGGGCCAAATACAATATTTATAAAAGAAGTATAATAAGGTAAGGTAAATAAATTAAAATATATCAAATAGGAGTAGAAATCAACATCTAATTTAATTTGAAGCCTATGGAACAAATTAAAAATAATACCATGCAAAAAGAAAACATCATTAACCCTAACATTAATATTAAAATTTATTAAATTTAATAACTTTATATTAATACAATATTAAATTATATATATATATATATATATATATATATATATATATATATATATATATATATGGGAGGGAAGAACAAAGACATATGATAGAGGTGGAGAAATAGAGGGAGTGACAAGGGAGAGATGGAGATAAACTGAAGGAGAGGGGAGAGGAGGAATGAAGAGAGAGAGAGGGAGGGGAGTTAGGGAGTTAGAGAAGGGGGAGAGGGAGACATAAATATGGAGGTGGGAGAGAGAAAGAGAGAGGGAGGGAGAAGGAGAAAGGATGAGAGAGAGAGAGAGAGAGATGAAGAGAGGAAGAGAGAGGGAGGTAGGAGAGAAAAGGGGAGAGAGGAAGGATGATAGAGGGAGTGACAAGGGAGAGATGGAGAGATAGTGTGTATGCTTATGGGTGAGATAAAGAGACATAGGAGGAGTGGTGGAGACAAGGGGGGAGAGAAGGAGAGAGAAGAAGAAAGTGAGGGATATAGTAACATAGTTGGAAAGATAGATAGAGTGATGGAGGAAGACAGAGGATTTGAGGGCAGAGAGAGAGAGAGTGAGAGAGAGAGGGCATGGGGGTGAAGATAGAGGGAGGCAGGAGACAAAGGGAGAGAGTGAGAGAGGATAAGAGAGAGGACTTGAGAGAGAGGAAGATACTGATGGAGGAATATAGAAGATTGTAAGGGAAATAGAGAGAGAGAGTGCAAGTGATGGGGGAAGAGAGAGGGAGGTAAGAGAGGAAGAAAAAGAGAGGGGACTTGAGAGACAGGAGGAGAGAGGGATGGATAGAGATATGGAGTTGGAGGGGGAGAGAGGGAGATATATAAAGATGGATCTACATGGGGAGAGAGGGAGGGATATAGAGGTGGAGTTAGGAGGGGAGAGAGGGATGGATAGAGAGATGGAACTGGATGGGGAGAGAGGGAGGGAAAAAGAAAGACATAGAGAGTGACAAGTGGAGAGAGAGAGGAAGTGAAAAGGGAGATATGGAGAGAGAGTGTAAATGTTTTGTGGTGAGATAAAGAGATAAATAAGAAGAGATGGAGAGAATGAGGGAGAGAAGGAGAGAGAGGGGCATATAGTGACAAAGTTATAAGGTGAAGAGAGAGAGAGAGAGAAAGAGAGGGGGGTGGGAGAGAAAGGAAGAGAGAGAGAGTGGATATAGGAAGGGAAAGAGAGATGGGGATGGAGGAGGAGAGAGTGGGAGATAAGAAGAAAGACAAAGAGTGAAATTTGACGAGAGAGAGGGAGAGAGAGTCATAAGGAAGATGGAGGGAGAGCGAGAGAGGATAGCAGGAGGGAAGAGAGATATAAGCGGGGGAGAGGGATGGAAGGGGAAGAGAGAGAGAGAGAGGGAGGGAGAGGATGAGGGAGTGATAGATAGATAGATTGTAGAAAGAGAGTGTATGTTTTGGGGTTGATATAGAGAGACAAAGAGAGATAGAGATATAGATGGAAGTTGAAGAGAAAGAAGAGATAGATGGAGATAGGGAGGGAGGGACTAAGAGATTAATAAATATGGAGTGAGAGAGTGTGTGTGTTTGTGGGGGTGAGCTAAAGAGACAAAGAACGAGAGATGGAGGGATATATAGATATATATGGAGGGGGAGAGAGGGAAGAAGATTTCTTACAATAGATGCATTGATTTCAGTGTAGATGGTGATTTCTAATCCTATTTGATTTCTTGCACTAGATGCATTGATTTTAGTGTAAATTTTGATTTCTAATGATATTTGATTAATTGCACTGGATGCATTGATTTCAATGTAGATGATTTATAATTATATTCATTGCTTGCACTAAATGCATTGATTTTAGTGTAGATGGTGATTTCTAATCCTATTTGATTGCTTGCACTAAATGCATTAATTTAAATGTGGATGTTAATTTATAATTATATTTGAGTTCTTACACTATATGCATTGATTTCAATATAAATTATTTCTAATCATATTTGATTGTTTGCACTAAATGCATTGATTTCAGTGTAGATGATGATTTATAATCCTACTTGATTGCTTGCACTAGATGCATTGATTTTAGTGTATATGTTGGTTTCTAATCCTATTTTCTTACTTGCACTAGATGCATTGATTTGAGTATAGATGTTGATTTTTAATCCTATTTGATTACTCGCATTAGATGCATTGATTTCTGTGTAGATGTTGTTTTCTAATCTTATTCGATTTCTTCCTTTAGATGCATTGATTTTAGTGTATATGTTGATTTATGATTTGATGTAATTGGATGTATGATGGTAGGTTAATTTTAAAGTCATTGGATTCATAGTATGCATTGATTTCAGTGTAAGCACAAACAATTATTGATCATGAAGGATGATTTTTATGTTATAGTAATTAAACCTAATAATATTGGAGAGCAAGAGAGACAAGGTATGATATTTACTACAACAACTTGAGCAAAATATTTAAATAGTTTATGATTTATGATTTATACTCTCTTTTTCATATAATCGATATGAAAAGATGACAAAACTAACAAGAGTGACAATAAGAATAGTAGAAGAAAATAGTTTGAGATTGATCACAATGAAGGCTATTTGTAATTGACTACATTCTTATTATTCACATTTTATATCATTCAATATTATTACATTGTCACTTTGCATTCAAAAAATTTATTTCATCATTTTTCATCATTAAAGTTATTTTAAAATATTTATCATCTCAACAAACTGAGGTAACTAAGCAAGTTTAAAATCAAAATGACTCGATAAATGTCAAACATATTTAGCATATTTAAAATGGTTATATTAATATTATATGTATTTACATATTATTGATAAAATTAATCATATGTTCCTCATATTATCAATAGATTTTCCTTGGTCGCACATGATTGAAACCAACCTAGATCCATCTTAACTATGGATCTATCAAGCGCCGAGAGGGATTAAATTTCTCGAGGTGCAAACCTTTCCTCAAATTTTGCACTCAAAAAAGAGGTTTTCACTTCGAGATATTTTATGCCCCTCGGCACTTGATATATTCGTAGTTAAGATGGATCTAGGCTGGTTGGTTAATTTTAATGAAAATTTTGTAAATATTTTTTAAAATTTGAGTTTAAGTTCACTTTAGGTTAGATTTAATACTTTTGTTATCCATTATGTAGATAAATGTATTTCGGATTAATCAAATCTTTAGGATTTGGTCCAAAGATGAGTTTAGGTTGTTTAATTTTTATAATTCTAGTGCTTTAGCTTTTTTTCAAGTTATTCCATCTATATATGCATTAAAAAAATAATTTTAACAAAAAAACCACATTTTTAGTTAAAATTGTATAGCCAAATTCCAATAAAAAACAATATTTCATCTATTAATTAAACTACTAGAATTAAAATATAATAACTCTGCTTTACCTTACTATGGATTATGTTCCCCTGTTACTAGAGATCTTTGAAATGAAACTATATTTATTTTCCTCTAGTTAACTTGTGTCCCCATTAATAAAAGATTATCGTTGAGTGTAGCATTGACCCATCCAATTGTAGTTTCATTCAAATGGTCAATGCCGAAATCGTGAATATTTATTTAAAATTTCAATATTGGTTGAAATTGCATCATTACATTAAAGTGAAAAAAATTATTTTGTCTAAAAATTAGACTATGCCAAAATAAAATATAATAATTTTACCTTACTTTATCATAGATTTATGTTGAGTTGCTTCCCTATATTTTTAAAACTATATTTATTTTCCTTTTGTCAACTTGTGTGGCCATTAATAAAAGCCTATCGTTGAGTGCAACATCGACCCATCAAATTGTAGTTCGGTTCAAAGGGTCAATGCTGCACTCAATGATGTGACAAGAATTAAAAATTGAAAAGAACTGGAGCAGAGGATTGCTTCTCACTATTAAGAATTAGTTTATAAGATTACAATGGGAACATCAACAATAAATGAGCGTAGTGTAACTCGACTAAATTGGACCAACTGAAACTGAACTGGGACACTTGGACAGGCAGTTTCGACACCTAGTAGTTGGTTGGAATTAGATTCTCCAACAGTCCCCCTTAATTTTTTTTTTCTAAGTAAGATTAATTTCTATTAGTGTAACATAGTGTACATGGAGGCGCAGGCCTCTGCAGCTCTAGCCTGATTCAAAGGCATAGTTCACAAAAAACAACAAAAATGGGACTGCCCACGTGGGGGAAACCAGTCCAATAAGAGTATGATTCACTGCCCCGTGAGAGGAAACCAACATTATATAGATAAAACTGTTAATTGTTTACATATTGTGCCAAACATAGATACCAGAAATTAACAAACCCTTGCGGCCAAGGACCTTAAAAATAAAAATGATAAACCAGAAATAACCTGAGAGGCTAGGTATCATGAGGAGTAGGAGGAGTCTCTTCTACAATGGGACACCTGTATTCATTTGTGTCATTGGCCTGCATGTCCTGGGTGGCACGTGCTGCATGCTAGGGCTGCTTGGTCTCTCTAGCTTTGCCCGAAACCTGTTTTCCATGCTTCCTATCATCCCTGCTACTTCCAGAGCTGCTACTGCTGTCCGAGCGCATACTGTGGCCGCTAGAACCAGGGCCACCCTTAATGTCTGCTGAGGAGGCATCACGGTGTGGGATTTTTTTCATTTTGGGCGGATAGAAGCTAGAAACCTCGGCGGACTCCTCCTTGAAGGAAACTGTAATGGTGGCAATGACACAGGGGTGGTCCATGGAGCAGTGGAAGTGGAATTGAGCTGAGTGGGTGGACTGCAGGGTGGCTATGGAGTGCATACGGGGCAGAGGCGGAGGAATGGTCGCGGCATCAGAGGGCTTAGAAGAGGAGCGAGACTGACCAACAGAGTGGCCATGCCCACTGCGGGTAGCAGAATACTGGCCATGGAAATTCTCTAGGGAGGAAGGCGAAGTGTCGGAATGGGAAGAGGGCGATGAACGAGCGGCCCGCCCTTTGTTTCTGCCATGCCTGCAGCGCATACGATGTCGAAGACGAGGCATGGTGGCACAATGAGGGTGGTGGGTGCTTTGGACAGAAGAAGAAGCAGGGTGGTGGCGGCACAGAGCCAGATGGACAGTGGTGGAGGTGAAGCAATTCGCTGGGGAGAAATTCAAATGACAGAGGATGATCTGCGAGTAGTGGTGGCCAGGGAGAATCTCTATGCAACAGAGAAGGCTACAATGTCTCCCTATTGGTGTGCGGGAGCTCGGCTTCGCGACTCCAGGAGGGCATTAGCTTCCCAAGGGTTGAGAAAGGGGAGGCACATGACCAGGTAGACGAAAAACATAACCAAGCGGAGGAGGAATGGTCTCCATTTTGAAACAATGGCAGCCTCGACTTCTGCAGAGAATTAAATTGTGAATGGGGTGACGACTAGATAAATTTAATGCTCACCATTGGGGCCTGTGGGTGGCCATGTGGCCATGCCACTTTCCAAACCAAAAGCCCATCTCCAAAGTACCATCATTAATCACCCGAATCAGGGAGACACTCCCCCTTAATTACAACCACATAAAAATATAATTAAGACACATGTTGGTCTATGTCTCAGCGAAGCTTACAATTGAACAAAAAACTTAACATCAAATCGATGTAGTTTTCTTCTTCTCTTTTTCCAAATTCTATAGCCTCTAAATTGTTTCATCATTTTCTTCTTGTTATATTCTTCAAACCTCAGTTCCGTCATTTGCTGGTGCAGGTCTTTTATTGTTCTAATTTCTCTAAGTATTTCCTAGACTTCTTCTAAAAATGACTTGTATGTGGGTTGCTGCCACATATTGCCTTTTGTAGTACGCTTTTTAGCATCAATCTCCTGCAACGTAAGATGAAAATAATATTTTATCTCTTCAAAACTCCAATACCTGAAAATTTCATTCACATGTTCGTCATGCATGCTATCTTCAACATTCATATCTACAGCTTCTGTGTAGACCTCATCTAGACATGGTTTTGCAAGCCATGTTTCAAGAAACTTTAACTCTTTTTCATAATCATTCTGTTATCACTCAGGTTTTCCTTGAAGTTGTAAGAAAATGAAAGTATACCCGAGGTAACCACAAACCAACCTTCAGATGTAGAATCTAGCCAATCTGCATCCAGAGAGGGCTCTCTCTTTATAATTTATCTTTGTTCTTAGAAGGTTTTAGGAAGGTTATAAATCCAAGAGTTTTAATTTTGTTTGAATGCAGGAATCCAGCTATAACCGAGGGCAAGGTTGAAGATTTTCAGTCCATTGGGCTATGGAGTCGAAGGATGGCTTTACTGGATTACTATTCTACACACAAGATGGCTTTGCAGGGCAAGATAGCCAAACAGAGGACAATTTTAGAATTTAAAGTGAATGGAATGGATTTTTGAAGAGATGAAAGACAGTTAAGAATCTTTCAACATGTTCAAAATAAAGAAATGGAATGATTACAAATAAAAAGCAGTGAAGAATTCTTTACTATAGTAATCAAAATGTTTAAATTAGCGAAGCAAGAGCAATTAAGAATTTGTTGCTTATAACCAATTTAGAAGAAAACATTTAGAATAATCACAACTGAAATCAGAGTACAATTAAGTAAATTCTGATTTATTCTTTTATGTCAATTATTCAGAAATGGACACAATGATATTATAAACAGATATAAAACTTAAGACATAGGATATAAATACTTATTGAACTGCAGTCCGACACATGAATCCTGCAAAAATTCTTGAGCTTCAAATTGTCATCCAGCAAGCCACAAATAAATTTCTCCAAAACACTTTTATTCCAAAAACATCGATGTCACAGCAAAGTAGTAGAATCTGCCCTCAATAATTCTAAGAGTGAAGTATTTATACAAATTCTAAACTAAAATATCTTGAAAAAATATCAAGATTAGTTCACAAATCTCTCCAACTATTTTACATAAATAGAACTTAAGTAAAGGAAACTCAAAATAATGCATATATTTGACACTATTTTGTATGGATAGGTGATGACAAAGAGGAGAATTCGAATTTGATCCAACTCTTAGTTGATGATGAGGCATCCAAGTCACTAACTGCTTCCTTTCTTTGTGCAATTCTGCTCCAACAATTCTGCAAATGTTGGGTCCAATGATACCGTTATATTTCTCAATCCGTAATAGATATGTAAAAAGTGAAAGAGGTTATTCTATATAAATATGTTGGTGAGATAAACCCCTTTCACTTTCCTAAAATTACTCTCCAGCTATGCATAATAGGCTCTTAAAAACGATGTATAAAACAGAGTTTTACAGAGTCTGAAAAATAACCTCTAAAGATGTGCATGTATCTCTTATTATGAAATCAATATGAAAAAACAGAGATAGGTTTTTGTAGATGGGTCTCTTAGGAACATAAACCTCCTTCAATTTTGTAAAATGTATTTCTTATTGGCCACACTATTCTCTGCCAAATGATGACTTAAGAGGAATTTTCTGCAAAAAGTGCTTTGCAACATTGTTTAATATTTCCAAAACCATAATGGCTGTTAGAAATGTGAGAGAGGTTTTTGTAGATGGCCCTATTAAGACCATAAACCTCCTTCAGTTTTTCAAAATTAATATTGGATTGATCACAATAGTTTCTGCAAAACTATGAATAAAATATGCAATTTCTGCAAAAATGTTTCTTCTTGTTGTGTTTTTCATCTTTTCACTTTTTAGTTCTTTTGACTATTTTACTTTCACTTTAGACAAAATTCAATGTTGGTGAAAGTATTTTCATTTCCTCTTTTTACTATTTTACTGCCTATGTAATTACTTTTACTGTTTATCTTTGACTGCTCTGTAAGTTCATTTTAACTTTCATTCTGACTTTTACCTGATACACTTTAACCACTGATACTCTTTAGCTGTTATGCTTTCTAACCTCTGTTTGAATAGATTTGATAACACTCTTGGAGTAAACAAGTCTTATGACTAGTATTAAGATTGTTTATCCAAGGATGTGGTCTTCTGATCACATGTAAAACAAAACAAATTGTTAAGAAAGCATTGGTTGGCAGGGGAGGTCGAAAAGGTTTCATTTGATTTTGAGATGTCTGTGGAGTGAATCTAGAATGATTTTTGGGAGGTAAACCATGCTCGAATTGGTTAACAGAGGCTTCAGGTGGTGCAGCTAGGTTACAAAGGGTTTTACTGCACAATCAGGTGAAAATGAGAAACACTAGGGTGTTTGTGTTTAAACGAGTAAACGGTTGATATTGGCGGGTAAGCTTTGAATGAACAGTGATTTGAACAGGTACTGGTTATGGTGGATAATCTTCTGAGAGGCTTTTCTGCAATCTTCTTTGAAAGGATAAGGTTGGCGAACTTCACAAATTCGAAATTTGAATTTTTCTGTGCGAAAGCCATATTCTTTCTCTGGCGTACAAAATGATGAAAAAGACGCGAATGTTTTGTTTTATTGGCAAAGTCAAACGGGTGGGGAATATTTTATTATTTTATGGGATGACGTCAGCGCACGGGAGGCGAGTCACAGGGGAACGGTGGTAAGTGGTTTATTCCGCACCACCTTTGGAGGAGGGTGGTTTTATGTGAATCAACAGCGATTCCACAAATTGAATGACACGTGGTAGGGACACTATTTGAAAACCGCTTTGATTTCGCTCGTTAACGCTCGTACAGTGGATTGCTAGCAGAATCACTGGGAACCGTCGATCTTGGAGGGGGTGATCTGACGGTTGACGGGACAGGGAGATGGCAGGGAGTTTAACAAGCGGGGGTTCAATGTAATTAACGTTAATTAATTATTTCGGGCGGGATTTGATTGGCTGGAGGTTTGGTTATTTAACTAATCATGTGGATTAATTAAATCCCTTGTACGATGGACTGTCGGGGGCAATGCGTGTGGGGTGGGTTAATTTTTTGTTTTTGTTTTAAACATATAAACTATACGTTTAAAAGATTTTCCATATATTTTTATTTATAAAATAAATAAATCAATGTGATTCATTTACCGTAGGGGGGCGGGAATAATTATAAAGATATATTTTTAGCCAAAGGGCATTGTAATGTGGGATTTTTGTTTAATCACGTGGGTTAAATACTTTGGCTAAAAACTTATAGTAAGAGGGTTTTGGGGATATTATTATAAAAGGGAGTTATATATAATAGGATAAGGTATTTCCACTAAGGAGTTAATATATAAAGTTAGAAATTAACATGAAAAATGAGAGAAAGCGCTAAGTATAAAACACCATAATAATGTATTTAACTTATGCTTTGCGTGAAATGGATTTTTATGGATCATTGCATGTTTTTCCTAAGTAAAATGGGATTTTTCTTAGGAAAATATTTTTATGAATGAATGAGTATGATGATGAATATTTTTAAATACTAAGGTTTTCTCTAATCATTGGGCCGAGGGTCCGGTCCCTCCAAAAGTCAAGGAAATGCCTTGAGCCCCTTTAATCTTCAAATTCCTTAGCACTTAGGGGAAATTAGTAAATTGTTAGGGAAAAAGTGAGATGGGAAGTTAATGATTTTTACCTTGCTGTGTTCTGAAATTCTACCAATGTGGTGTTCTACCTTTGCACTTGGTGATGAAAGTAAAAGATTACAAACATTTTAAAGCCATCATTCATCACATGAGAATTTGCAATGCCATCTACCTACCCTATCTACTTTCTCTACCATTTTCTCTTCTTTATTAGGGTGCACTTATACTGGCAAACCCTTATAAATCTTCTTTTCCTTTTACATGGCAAATCTATCTATTTCTACACTTGTTACATCCAAGGGCTCAGATTAAACTGTTGAGCACCTTTTATTAACTCTACCTATCTACTTATCTGCCAAGATTAAACTGTTTGGTCAGATATTTATTCTCTATTCTACAACATGAAATTGAAAAATGAATGAGTCAAGTTTATACAGTTTGACTCTTCATAAATTGTGGCAAAAGTTTGACAAGCTGCACACAATTGCTTTATTACAAAAAATGAAATAGTAGTGGCATTTGGATTTGCACACTTTCCTTGGTCTATTTTTGTTTGGGGTTCATTTCTTTCACTTTTTTGACCATTTTATTTTTCTTACCCTTTGCTTTTTCTTTTAGGGTATACCCTCTTTACATTTTTTAAATTTTTTTTATTTTTTGGTTCTTTAAGAATATGGAACACCTTTGCACAAGAAAAATGTTTGAACATATTGCATAGTTCAATAAGACAATCATGAAAAATGACACCTATTGGTATAGGAGTCTAACACTGGCTCCACTTGGGGATGGCTTTTCCTGGCGAAAAGTCAAGAACAGCAGATCAGATGCCTCAAAATGTCTTCAACTGAACCATGTAATCTTCTTTTTCTGGTGGCTTTATTGTATATATGATAGTAAAACTTCTGAAGCTTAGGGCCTTCACTTCGGGCTTCAACTCCAGTAAGTTACTATCCACTCAAAACTTAAAACTTTGTTGCCCAGTTAGGAATTTTCTGCCTTGTTCCAATCCCAAACATGCATTTGTTGTGGTTGAAAATCTTGAATTGAATATAGTCCTTTTTCTGCAACCTGAAATCTGATCTGAAACTAAAACAACACACAAAATTTTCAAACCAACTTAATGAAAAACTAGCTGAAAATTGAAAACTAAAAAAAATTCTCAAAATTATAAGCTTATTAGCACTCATTTACCTACTCTAATCTTCTAAAAATCTTATTGAATCAGGTAATACAAAAATGCCAATGAAGCCAATCAAGTAGCTGTAAAAATAAATGGATAACTTGATTGCTTGTGATCAAAATTGGAAGTATATTATGATCATGTGCCTTTATAATAAATGATATGATGTGTAAAGGCCACTTTTGATGTATTTGATCCTTATAGAGAAAACATGTTTGCAAATTTTGGCTCAAAAGTTTCTCCATATAATCTGATATAGGATCAATAAAAGCATGATGTATGTTATTTACTTCTAGGCCTTCAATGACTAATTGTTCAATTGAAGTATGAATATTAGACCGTGAACTTATTTCTTCAGTATTGTGTTTGAAAGAATAATCATCTTCAATATGCAAGTCAAAAGATAGTACAATTTCCTCTTGCTTTGGAGAAGGAATATTTTCAAAGAATTCTTTAGGATTTCAGAAATTGTATGAATGAATTTGAGAATGCAAAAGTTTGATTTCAATTTCAAAATTTTCATAAATTATATCAAGAAGCCATTTTTTAATTTGAGGAGAACATTTTCTTGATTTAAAAAGAAGAAAGAAATCCCTTAGAAAATCCTCATCATTCTGAAGTTCTAATATCTCATCCCTCAAAATAGCTAGTGATTGTTCTGTGAAATTATCATAATTATCATCATACTGATCATATTTAGGAAAATCTTCAGAATAAGGAATGTCATCAATTATAAACATTGGATCAGCATATTTCTCTTCCAATAATCCCAATACATCTTGATTAGATTGGTTGCTTTCTATTTGAAAGTCATTATTTTTCTCAATAGGAGTACTATTAAGTAATGGGCCTTTGTGCGAAGGTAGAATAACATGAGCATCAACTTGTTCTTCTGTCCCTTCATGGATAAAAACCTTTGTACATTCATCAACATTAGAAGAAGTAAAAACAATTTCTTCATTATCTAAATATTTTGAGGATGGTTGCATGTTTAGAAGAAAATTGATTTCTTCTTCGGTAAGGGGAGGGGGTGGGAATATCTGAATTCTTAGATTGAAATGACAATTTCTTTTTCCCTTATCTAAAAGTTGATCACAAAGTTGATTATTTTCTTTAACTCCATTCAAAACATTAAATGAAACATCATTTGTTAATACAGAGGGGTTTTGTGGATCTTGATTTATCTCATGAATTATTTCATCTTTGTTTAACTCCTCTTTATTATTATGACATTTAACTTGAGAATGAAAATTTTGGACTTCTTCTAATAAATTTTCAGGAAACCAATTTCCAAAATCTTCATCAATATTTTTAAGGTAATTTATAAGATCTTCAGCTTGATCAAAACAATTTTTAACTAATGATAAAGATGGAAAATCTTCTTTGTAATGCTCATAAAATACCTTATGAAAATATTTTAGAGAAAACAAACTTGCAGGTTTGAGAGTTTCGTACCATTCCCTTGCTTTTCCTTCTAAGGTTCCCATGAATATCTTCATGAGGCAATCCTCATGCCAATCGCCCTTCAATCTTGATGAGTGTATATGAAATTTAATGAGATGCAACAAAGGATTATCATTATTTCCATCTTGAAATATGGGCAAATTTCTACCCCAATCTACCTTTGGTAATTTGTGTGGAAAACCAGGTATGTGATTTCTGCTCATGGGAGCATATCTTCGTTTTATTCTTGGATCATCTTGAAAATCAGCCATAATGAAAAGCCACTTTATCTATAAAACCAAGTTAGATCTTTATATAAAATACAATACATATTGAATATTAACGAGAAATAACATAATGTCTTGGATTAAGATCCAAGTTAAAAGCCTGATCTTTCCATATTGTTCTTCCAGGTTCATTCCTCCAGTGGAGTCTTGATTGTGAAATGGATTTGGAGTCGCCAGGTGGATGATTTTAACCTTTCTGTGTCTGATACCTGTCCACCATCATAGATCAGATTTGAACCTGTAAAGTATTTCTGAAGAAAAAGTTTAGTCTTCCCCAGTTATTTTTCTAGATAATTCTCTTTTTTTGGTTTTTGTTTCAAATGAAATGAAAGTACAACTTCGACAAATTCTTCAAGAAATTTAAGATTTTTAGTTAAAATTTTCTCAAAGATTTATTGAACTAGAGAGTCTGATTGAATGTTTGAAACCAAAGTTCATTTTATAAGCTAAACCAGAGATAGACTGAAGCAGCATTTATTTAATATGCAGTTGTAGAGCAAAAGCATTTCAAAGGTTACCTGGCTGATCTTCAGACTCTATCTATAGCTTATAAGCAAAACAATAGTAACAATAAAAATGATTCAGATCCCCAGTATGGTTGCCACTATGTTATCACTCAGGTTTTCCTTGAAGTTGTAAGAAAATGAAAGTATACCCGAGGTAACCACAAACCAACCTTCAGATGCAGAATCTAGCCAATCTGCATCCAGAGAGGGCTCTCTCTTTATAATTTATCTTTTTTCTTAGAAAGTTTTAGGCTAGTTATAAATCCAAGAGTTTTGATTTTGTTTGAATGGTGGAATCCGCCAACTGAGGGCAAGGTTGAAGATTTTCAGTCCATTGGGCTATGGAGTAGAAGGATGGCTTTACTGGATTACTATTCTACACACAAGATGGCTTTGCAGGGCAAGATAGCCAAACAGAGGACAATTTTAGAATTTACAGTGAATGGAATGGATTTTTGAAGGGATGAAAGGCAGTTAAGAATCTTTCAACATGTTCAAAAGAAAAAAATGGAATGATTACAAATAAAAAGAAGTGAAGAATTGTTGTGTAACCAGCTCCAAAAATAGAAGAAAAGAGATGTAAACGCCTTAGAAATGAGCCACTTCGAGGGGGCAACCTCCAATACATTACATAAATGAACAATTCTTGGATGATACAATTCACAAAACCTCCTTTCTATATATAGGAGTCCATGGGGCCATAATGTAATCCTAGTGGGGCACAATGTAATCCTAGCCGACCTAACAATAATAATTTAAGGGCACAATAATAACAAAATGGGGGTTACAAGGGTACAATAATAACAATAAGGGGGTTACACTAACAACAATAAGGGACTATACTAGTAATATAGGGACCTAACATGCCCTCTCCTTCAAAAAAGTGTTGTCCTCAACACTTGAGTAGCTCTGGGTGCTTCTGTATAAAATTCTCATCCTCCCATGTAGAATCTTCAGTGGGTAAGTTCTTCCACTTGATGAGATACTCCGAAATTGATCGATTCCGTAGTTGTCGAGTTCTTGTTTCCATGACCGCTTCAGGTTCCAATATGATTTTTCCTTCCTCATCAAGTTCTGGCAATATTGTTTGAACTGGAAGATTTTCACCTATAACCTTCTTTAAGCATGAAACATGGAAAACTGGATGTACTCGCGAAGAAGCAGAAAGCTCCAATTTGTATGCCATAGTACCAATATTTTGCAACACCTTGTAAGGACCATAGTACTTTGGCGATAATTTATTATCCTTCTTTGCTTGCTTGAGGGACATTTGTTAGTATGGTTGTAGCCGTAAAAATACCCAATCTCCTACATCAAAACTTCTCTCGCTACGATGTTGATCTGCCTGTTGTTTCATTCGATTTTGTGCCAAATTCAGGTTATCCTTTAAGAGTTGGAGAACTTCTTGCTAATGCTCGATGTGATCTTCCACTGTTGAACTTTCGAATTTTCTCTTAAATATGATGTGATGGATGGTGGATGATATCCATAAAGTGCCATAAATGGGGTCATTTTTGCTGCAGTATGGAAGGAAGTTTTATACCACCATTTAGCGAGAGGTAACCACTTGACCCATTGTGTTTGTTTATCGGATATAAAAAAACGAAGATATCCTTCCAAACATTTATTTACTATCTCAGTTTGACCATTAGAATGAGGATGATAAGATGAGCTATGAGCTAATTGAGTACCCAAACAAAAAAATAACTTCGTCAAAAAATTTCCAGTAAAAATGGGATCTCTGTCGCTCACAATAACCCTTGGGCTTCCATGTAACTTTTGAATTCTGTCCATAAATGTAGTAGCAACTGTACTTGCTTTAAATGGATGAGATAATGCACAAAAGTGTGCATACTTGGTAAGTCTATCAACTACCACCATGATGACATTCTTTCCTTCGGACTTAGGTAAACCTGTGATAAAACCCATTGAAATCTCCTCCCAACGTTGACTTGGAATGGATAAAGGTTGTAGAAGTCCCGGGGTCTTAATTGTCTCCACTTTATTCTGCTGGCAAACTAAACATTCCGCCACAAACTTTTGAATATCAGATTTAAGGCCATCCCAAAAAAATTCTTTCTTCACCCTGTGGTAAGTTTTTAAAAATCCTGAGTGTCCTCCTAAAGGAGAAGTGTGCAATTCGAGAAGAATCTTTTGTTTTAGTTGGGAATTCTTACAAAGATATAAGCGATATTTGTACCATAAGGAATCATTTTTTCAACTAAATGTATCAGATGTACTAGGATCTTGCTGCAACTTTTGAATGAGTGTCCATACATCTTTGTCCTTCTTCCATTCATCTCTTGCTTCGGTTATCAAATCTGGTTGGATAATAGAAATGGCACAAAGCAATGCTTCCACCTCTTCATTCTTTCTTGAGAGTGCATCTGCAACAACATTCATCTTTCCTTTTTTGTAGATTATTTCAAAGTCATAACCCAACATCTTTGTGACCCATTTTTGTTGTTCTTCCGACGATAGTCTTTGTTCCAAAAAGTGTTTAAGACTATCATGATCAGTTTTTACCTTGAAGTGTCTTCCCATTAGGTAAGTTCGCCATTTCTTTAGTGCATGTAGTATTTCTAACATTTCCTTCTCATAAATAGGTTTTTGTAAATACTTTCCTTTGATTGGACGACTTTCAAAAGCAATGGGTCTTCCTTCCTGCATTAAAACTGCACCAATTCCATTTTCTGAGGCATCACATTCCACAATAAAGGTTTTTGTGAAGTCTGGCGTAGCTAAGACCGGCGCATGGCACATTGCCTCCTTAAGACGTTCAAAGGCCTTAGTTGCTTCAGGAGTCCATGAAAATGCATCTTTCTTCAATAATGTTGTTAGAGGTGCTGCTATTCTCCCATAATTCTTAACAAACTTTTGATAATACCCTGTTAACCCGAGAAATCCTTGCAACTTCTTTATGGTTATGGGCAATTTCCATTCCTTAATGGCTTTAATTTTTGTTAGGGTCTACTTTAACACCCTCGTGAGATACAATATGACCCAGATATTCCACCTCTTGTACTCCAAAGAAACATTTGGATTTTTTTGCATATAATTGTTTCTCCTGCAATAGTTTTAGCACCCTGTCAACATGTTCAACATGATCCTTCCAAGACTTGTTGTAGATTACTATATCATCAAAAAATACTAGCACAAATTTTCTAAGGAAGGGTTTGAAAATGGAATTCATCAACCCTTGAAATGTAGAAGGTGCATTGGTAAGGCCAAAAGGCATGACCAAAAATTCATAATGACCCTCATGAGTTCGAAATGTTGTTTTTGGAATATCTTTAGTCTTCATTCTAATTTGATGATATCCTGAACGAAGATCCAACTTGGTAAATAAATTGCTCCATGTAATTCATCCAATAATTCATCAATCACAGGAATGGGAAATTTATCTTTAATGGTGAGCTTATTGAGCTCCCTATAATCGGGACACATTCGCCATGATCCATCCTTCTTGTGTACCAATACTACAGGAGCAGAGAAAGAACTTTGACTAGGTTGAATTATACCCGCCTCTAACATTTCTGCAATCATACGTTCAATTTCGCTCTTTTTGAAGTAAGGATATCTATAAGGCCTGATGTTTGGAGGAACACTTCCTGGAATCAAATGAATAGCATGATCATGATCACAAATAGGTGGGAGTCCTTTGGGAGTTTCAAACACCTTGGAATGATTGTCGAAGACTTTTTGGAGATCTGCAAAAATAGATGATTTTGATGTTGGAACTTCTAGTGAGCATAATTGTGCAATTACGCCTCATTGTTCTTTCTTTAGAAGCTTTGTCATGACATTAGAGCTTATTATCCTTCATGGCTTCCCTTCAATACCCCGTAATTCGACTTCCTTTCCTTCTGAAAAAAATTTCAAGAAAAGTTCTTGAAAATTAAAAGCTACCGTCCCCAAAGATTGTAACCATTGTACTCCTAGTACAACATCAGCACCTCCATAGGAATGGAAAGCATTGGACTAGTCAATACATATTCCCCCATGGTTAACTTGATATTATGGCATTTTCCAGAGCAATTTATAGTTCCTCCATTTGCAACCATCACTTGACATTCTGGTGCTGGGTATAGGAAACAATTTAATTCCTTGGCTACCTTATAATGAATAAAATTATGGGTGCTACCTGAATCAATCAGCACTATTACCCTTTTCTTCTTTATATGTCCTTCTATCTTGAGAGTTTGAGGAGTGGTAATTCCTGCCAGTGCATTACACGATATGGTCGGATTCATTTCTTCTTCTTCTAGGGGTGGTTCTTGGTGTATATCCTCTTCTTGTTCATTTTCTTCTTCTTCTTCACAATCTATGTAAAATAATTTCTTCTCAGCACACTTATGACCTTTAGTGTATTTTCTATCACAACTGTAGCAAAGCCCTTTTGCTCTTTTTCTTCCAATTGTTGTGGTGTCAACCTTGTAGGTTGTGGAAATCTAGGAGTAGCAACACTTCCCTCTTTATAGAAGTGAGTGGTAGGCTTCCTTGTCGCCATAATTTTACATTCAATTTTTCTTGCCAACCTGAATGCCTTCTCCAATGAATCGGGTTCCAAAACGCGAACTTCATGTTGGATGTTATCCTTTAAAGTACCTATGAAGAGATCAATCCTGTGTTCCTCTGGAATATCAGTTACCCTTATATTCAATTTTTTGGAAGTCCTCAATGTGCTCCACCACTAAACCCTTTTGTTTGAGATTTATCAATTGGCTAAAGAAGGTGTTGCTCTTTGTATCCTCATAATGTGCTATCATTTCCTCCATAAAAATTGACGAAGTGACAATTTTTTTACGGGAGCAAAGCCATCGATACCATACAAATGTATTTTGTTCTAAATGTAAAGTTGCAATGCGTACCTTTTGTGTGTTTTCACGTTATGGAGATCAAAATATTGCTCCATCTGTAGTATCCATGTTACAGGATCCTTTCCATCAAACTTCCTCATATCCATTTTTGGAATATGGTGGTTCTTCCCGCCAACATTCGAGTTTATGAAATCACAATTAACATTTATTTTGTTCTCATCAGGAGGTTCTTCTCCTATATTAGGAATCATTTCTGGTTTTAAGCTGTTTTAAGCTTGTCATCAAGCCTTCCATGTATGCTTTTAGATCACTCTTCATGTTTTCCATGTTGTCTTTCATGTCATCCATTCAGCTTCCATGCCTTTCTTCAACCGCCCATCTTCATCAAGGTTTTCTTCAAAACTCATTTCATTTTTTGTTGCTCTTTGCGAGAGTGAAAACTGTTGTATTTTCTCTCAGAATTTTGATGTATCTATGTTGCAATTCTTCATCTTCATGAGATAGTAGAGCCTTCAAGGCTTAATGGGTGTTGAATTATTTTAAGGGGTCATTTTAGAACCCAAAACCGATATCTATGCTTCAATATTCTCTTGGAATCACTTCAAACCGATTTTTTCAAACAAGATTTATGCATTTTTAAAAAAAATACACACCTTTTTCTTGCGTTTGAGGAGATCGATATTGAAATTGAATTATCTCTCAGATTTGAAAAGTAGTGATATCTGAAATTGTACTTCTAGTAGCCCTCTCAGCTTCTTCAAATGCCATTGTGTCCGACCCTGGCTTTGATTCTTCAAGACAAAGTTGTGTCCAATCTCCCACAATGACCTAATTGATCGTCTGGAAGAGGAGCCAACTTGTACGGCTTTCCACGTACAATCGTTTTGTCCCTTTGTCTCAAATTAATAGTGAAGAAACTACATGTGCCGTGTACCAGGGACTCACTTTTGACGGCACTCCAATCCAATCTTCGCATAGAGAGTTATTGAACTTTTCCCACGATCACCTCTTTGAGATGAGAAATTCAGGAGCCTGAAAAAGAACTACCTTCCACAGATCATATCTCCAAAAATATTGCGAACCAAGCTCTGAAATTTTTTGATGAATTTCCTCAGGATTTCAGCTTCGCACCATATGAATTTCAGATTCTGAACCTTCGTAGAAAAACATTTATAGCGCAAATGCCACGATGACCTATTTAGGAGCCTGAAAAAATACCTGACTTCCACAGATCATATCTCCAAAAATATTGCGAACCAAACTCTGAAAGTTTTATACAAGCTTCCTCAGGATTTTTTCTTCGCACCCTAAAAATTTCAGCTTCTGAAACTTCGTAGAAAAAAAGTTATAGCGAAAATGCCACGATGACCTGTTTGGAGCAGCGAAACCCTAGAATCCAAAGCTCTGATACCAAATGTTGTGTAACGAGCTCCAAAAATAGAAGAAAAGAGATATCAACGCCTTAGAAATGAGCCACTTTGAGGGGGAAACCTCCAATACATTACATAAATGAACAATTATTGGATGATACAATTTACAAAACCTCCTTTCTATATATAGGAGTCCATGGGGCCATAATGTAATCATAGTGGGCCACAATGTAATCCTAGCCGACCTAACAATAATAATTTAAGGGCACAATAATAACAAAATGGGGGTTACAAGGGTACAATAATAATAATAAGGGGTTTACACTAACAATAATAAGGGGCTATACTAGTGATATAGGGACCTAACAAGAATTCTTTACTATAGTAATCAAAATGTTTAAATTAGCGAAGCAAGAGCAATTAAGAATTCATTGCTTATAACCAATTTAGAAGAAAACATTTAGAATAGTCACAACTGAAATCAGAGTACAATTAAGTAAATTCTGATTTATTCTTTTATGTCAATTATTCAGAAATATACACAATGATATTATAAACAGATATAAAACTTAAAACATATGATAGAAAGACTTATTGAACTGCAGTCCGACACATGAATCCTGCAAAAAGTCTTGAGCTTCAATTTGTCATCCAGCAAGCCACAAATAAATTTCTCCAAAACAATTTTATTTCAAAAACATCAATGTCACAGCAAAGTAGTAGAATCCACCCTCAATACTTCCAAGAGTGAAGTATTTATACAAATTCTAAACTAAAATATCTTGAAAAAATATCAAGATTAGTTCACAAATCTCTCCAACTATTTTACATAAATAGAACTTAAGTAAAGGAAACTCAAACTAATGCATATATTTGGCACTATTTTGTATGGATAGGTGATGACAAAGAGAAGAATTCGAATTTGATCCAACTCTTAGTTGATGATGAGGCATCCAAGTCACTAACTGCTTCCTTTCTTTGTGCAATTCTGCTCCAACAATTCTGCAAATTTGGGGTCCAATGATACCTTTATATTTCTCAATCCGTAATAGATATTTAAAAAGTAAAAGATTTTATTGTATATAAATATGTTGGTGAGATAAACCTCTTTCACGTTCCTAAACTTCCAATCCAGCTGTGCACAATAGGCTCTGAAAAACGATGTGTAAAACAGAGTTTTATAGAGTCTTAAACATAGCCTCTAAAGATGTGCATGTATCTCTAATTATGAAATCAATATGCAAAAATGGAGATAGGTTTTTGTAGATGGGTCTCTTAGGAACAAAAACCTTCTTCATTTTTGTAAAATTTATTTCTTATTGGCCACAATATTCTCTGCCAAATGATGACTTAACAGGAATTTTCTGCAAAAAGTGCTTTCCAACATTGTTTAATATTTCCAAAACCATAATGGCTGTTAGAAAAGTGAGAGAGGTTTTTGTAGATGGCCCTCTTAAGAACATAAACCTCCTTCGGTTGTTCAAAATTCATCTTGGATTGATCACAATAGTTTCTGCAAAACTATGACTAAAATATGCAATTTCTGCAAAGATGTTTCTTCTTGTTGTGTTTTTCATCTTTTCACTTTTTAGTTCTTTTGACTATTTTACTTTCACTTTAGACAAAATTCAATGTTGGTGAAATTATTTTCATTTCCTCTTTTTACTATTTTACTGCATCTGTAATTACTTTTACTGTTTACCTTTGACTGCTCTGTAACTTCATTTTAACTTTCATTCTGACTTTTACTTGATACACTCTAACCACTGATACTCTTTAGCTATTATGCTTTCTAACCTTTGTTTGAATGGATTTGATAACACTCTTGGAGTGAACAAGTCTTATGACTAGTATTAAGACTGTTTATCCAAGGATGTGGTCTTCTGATCACCTGTAAAACAAAAAAAATTGTTAAGAAAGCATTGGTTTGCAGGGGAGGTCGAAAATGTTTCATTTGATTTTGAGATGTCTGTGGAGTGAATCTAGAATGATTTTTGGGAGGTAAACCATGCTCGAATTGGTTAACAGAGGCTTCAGGTGGCACAGCTGGGTTACAAAGGTTTTTACTGCACAATCAGGTGAAAATGAGCAACACTAGGGTGTTTGTGTTTAAACGGGTAAACGGTTGATATTGGCGGGTAAGCTTTGAATGAACAGTGATTTGAATAGGTACTGGTTGAGGTGGAAGAACACTAGAATCCTTGACTTTCGATTCTCTTTAGCAAAGTAACGGTCGACAGGTTTCAACAGTTGAAATTCAAAATTTTCTGCATGGAGGGTGTATTCGCTCACTACGTACAAAATAATGAAAACGACGCGAACTTTTGTTTTATTGGCAAAGTCAAAGCAGGGAATTTTTTTATTATTTTAATATATGATGTCAGCGTATGGGAGGCGAGTCACGGGGAACGATGGTAAGTGGTTTATTCCGCACCACCTTTGGAGGAGGGTGGTTTTATGTGAATCAGGAGCGATTCCATAGATTAACTGACGCGTGGCCCCGACACTATTCAAAAACCACTGCGATTTCACGAGTTAATTTTTGGATGAGGGAAGGCCAACAGAATGAATGCGGGCCGTGGATCTATGATGGAGCGATCCAACGATTGATATGACGTGAAGTTGGCGGGGGAGTTAAAAGATGGGCCAAAGTAATTAACGTTAATTAATCATTTCGGGAGGCGTTTTATTGGCGGGATTAGATTATTAATTAATCCGGATGATTAATTAATTTCTTTGCATATGAGGATGGGTCGGGGTAATGAATGGGTTTATTTTTCGAAGTTTGTTTTGAATAAAACTTTGGCTTTTTATTTTTCGTTTAAAACATAAAAATCATATGCTTAAACCTTTTTTTTCGTATGTTTTTATTATATGGTAATAAATCGATATGATTCACTTACCATAGGGGGCGGGGATAATTATATAGATATATTTTTAGCCAAAGGGCATTGTAATGTGGGATTTTTATTTAATCACATGGGTTAAATACTTTGGCTAAAAACTTATAGTAAGATGGTTTTTTGGGTTATTTATAAAAGGGAATTATATATAATAGTATAAGGTATTTCCACTAAGGATTTAATATATAAAGTTAAAAATTAACATGAAAAAATGAGAGAAAGCGCTAAGTATAAAACACCATAATAATGTATTTAAATTATGCTTTGCGTGAAATGGATTTTTATGGATCATTGCATGTTTTTCCTAAGTAAAATGGGATTTTGCTTAGGAAAATATTTTTATGAATGAATGAGTATGATGATGAATATTTTTAAATACTAAGGTTTTCTCCAATCATTGGGTCGAGGGTCCGGTCCCTCCAAAAGTCAAGGAAATGCCTTGATCCCCTTTAATCTTCAAATTCCTTAGCACTTAGGGGAAATTAGTAAATTGTTAGGGAAAAAGTGAGATGGGAAGTTAATGATTTTGACCTTGCTGTGTTCTGAAATTCTGCCAATGTGGTGTTCTGCCTTTGCACTTGGTGATGAAAGTAAAAGATTACAAACATTTTAAAGCCATCATTCATCACATGAGAATTTGCAATGCCATCTACCTACCCTATCTACTTTCTCTACCATTTTATCTTCTTTATTAGAGTGCACTTAGATTGGAAAACCCTTATCAATCTTCTTTTATTTTACATTGCAAACCTATCTAAGTCTACACTTATTACATCCAAGGGCTCAGATTAAACTGTTGAGCACCTTTTATTAACTCTACATATCTACTTATCTGCCAAGATTAAACAGTTTGGTCAGATATTTATTCTCTATTCTACAACATGAAATTGAAAAATGAATGAGTCAAGTTTATACAGTTTGACTCTTCATAAATTGTGGCAAAGTTTAACAAGCTGCACACAATTACTTATTTACAAAAAATGAAATAGTAGTGGCATTTGGATTTCCGCACTTTCCTTGGTCTATTTTTGTTTGGGGTTCATTTCTTTCACTTTTTTGACCATTTTATTTTTCTTACCCTTTGCTTTTTCTTTTAGGGTATACCCTCTTTACATTTTTTAAATTTTTTTGATTTTTTGGTTTTTTAAGAATATGGAACACCTTTGCACAAGAAAAAGGTTTGAACATATTGGATAGTTCAATAAGACAATCATGAAAAATGACACCTATTGGTATAGGAGTCTAACACATTCTATGTACCTACACACTGGAAATCAATGGTAAGTGTAAAAGCATCTTCAAAACCACATTGGTTTTGATCCTTCTGCTCTACAATATAAAATTTATCCTGTTGCACTTCCTTCTTTTCCTCTTCCTCTGTCTCTGTTTTTTCTTTCCCTTTGCAGACCTCTTTCTTTGCATCTTTCATCTCTATTTATGTCTTTGTATTTATCTATGATTCTTCTCCACTAACCTATGTTGCTGCAAATAGGTTGTATTCAACTAACTCAGGTGGGATTATCTCACCAAATCACATCATGTCGCTATAATGTTTTTGTTGCATCATCTGCAACCAGTCATCATTAGCCAAACATTCTCTATCAAAATTTGCATCAACAATATTAGTCACTGGATTTACCATAGTAGTTTCACTTTCATCAGCAAGTTCAATTGCTAGATTCACCATATCATCATCAACAAGCTCTATTGTTGGTATCACCAAGTCGTCATCAGCAAAATGTGTTGCTGGATTCACCATTTCATTGTCAACAATGTTTGTTGCTAGAATCATTAGATCTTCATCAACAAGCTTTGTTGCTGGATTCATCATATCATCATCGAAAAGTTTCATTGCTGGAATCATCAAATCTTCGTCCACTTGTGGCTATGCATAGTGGGGTTCATGAGAATCTTCGTGCTGCTTCTCTGTTGCTTCTGCACTTTCTTCATATACATCATCCACTTGTGGTTGAACACAGTGGGATTCAACAAAATTTTCATCTTGTTGTAGATCTACTACTACAAATCCACCTTTATCTTCATCTTCAATATTCCCCCCTGCACCAAAATATCTCTTAAGGGTATCCCATGCCTCCTTGGCTGTCTTGGCATCTGAAATCAAGGGAAGAATGATAAATCGACAAATTCCTTTATGCATTTTAATGCATAGGCATCTTTTTTCCTCTTCCTTCCAGATCTAAAAAGATATCAAACATATTTTGTTTTTTCTTTAGCCTCTTGGATTTTCCCATTGTTGAGTGTTAACTATGGCTCAACAAAAAAAAATCTTTGAAACCTCTTCTTCAAAATATTGCAATACCCACAATTAATTTAACTTTTTTTTATAAGAAAAAAAAATTCGGAAAAAAAAAACTTTGTATTCACTCTCACAAAAATTTCAAACAAATCCCCTTTTTAAAATGGGCTTCCTTCCATTTATAAATCAACCTTTTAAAAATCAACTTTTCATTCCATTAAAAACAAAACTTTGAATACGAATTGTGATTTTCATATGAAATACCTTCATGAATTTTGGGCCATCAATTATGTGTACGTGCTGCCCATTTAAAAATCCTTTAACTGTGATGAAGCATAAGAAATCCTTTTTGGGTCCCACATGCATTTAACTTTCCTTTTAAAAATCCGTTGAATGCCTTCATACCTTCACGCATCAACCAGATTTAGGCTTAACAAAAAAATCAGCTTAACGCAGTTGCACCACGACAGATTCGCGTGAGTATGAAAACCGCGTAAGTCACCTCGGACTAACGCACTTCTTTAATCTTCTGGAGTGCATTAATAACACTTAACACACTTTCTCCATATCTCCGATGCATTAATAACTTTTCTTATCAATCGATCGAGTGCGTTACTCTCAATGCGCATCCAATAAAAAAAAAATCAATCTTAGCCTTTTTCTCAAATTGGCTTTCTTCAATTTCTTTAGTCGATGCCTTCATGGACTTTGCTTGGATTTTTCTTTCTTTTTCTGCTTTTCCGCAAGAGGCCTCTTCAAACTGCCGCTACTCCCTGAATGAGACTTAAGCAAGCTCGCCTCTTCTCTCTGCTACTCTAACTTGGCTATTGTTGCCACTCTCTCTAGAGTCTTATGCAATCCAGCTCTGATAACATCACAAGAATTGAAAAATTAAAAGAAGTGGAACAGATGATTTCTCTTCTCACTATTAAGAATTAGTTAAATAAGATTACATTGAGAACATCAACAATAAATGAGTGTAGTGTAACTCGACTAAACTGGACTAACTGAAACTGAACTGGGACACTTGGACTGATGGTTTCGACACCTAGCATTTGGTTGGAGTTAGATTCTCTAACATGATGAGCATTTATCTCAACACAAAAATTAGTTAAACAAGACCAACAATGCTCACACCGCTCCAAGTTGAAAAGAAACAACCCATAGATACAGGTTTGTATTTGTGTGGAAGGGGTGATATTTAAAAGTGTCTAATTCAGCAATTCAGCAATCACTTAGCTTAGAATTCAAATATTGGTAGGGGTAGCTTCAAGGTTGATTCAGTAGAATATCACAAATCCAGAGTCAAGATTTCAATGAGATAATTATTAAAAGCTAAGAAAAAGGAGGAAAGAAGGAAGCATGAATGATGCTTATAATTAATTTTTTTTCTCTTTGGTCCCTCAGGATGATAAATATGAGATGTAGGGAACGTGTGAAATTGGGCCAACAACAAATATATGAGAGTGCAATAATTTTATTCCATGCGTTTTTGCACAGAATGGTGGCACTCTATTAATAAATTGGAGTACAAAAATATGGTTTGATAAGATTTTGCGCAGAATGGGATCATTCTAATCATAAGCTAATCTGGTTGGCTACAAAATATTTGAGTTCTGTAAGTTTCTAAGAGAATATTCCGAGGGAAGTTAAACCTATGCCACATTTGAAGTTGAGCCACAGAGTCGTGGCTTTGGCGTTAAATTGTGATTTGGATAAGAGTAAAAATTTGGACCAGGTTGCACAAACTACGTAACCTTTACGTGTTCCCAAGAATTTCATGGCTGAGAAACCAAGAAGGGTTCTAGTTATAGCTTGAGTAACCAAGGCGCCAATAAATCTCAAATGTTACAGAAAAGTTTTTCGATAGTTATTTCCAAGCACTGCTTACTATCTTTTCAACACCTTAAGTATCATTTGTTACGGTACTACCGGGTAAATTTAACCGGTTCATAAAGTTAATTAACTGGACACAATTTTTGGGTTTAGGTTTTGATAATCAATGATAGATTAATCCATTGTTTTTTTAATTGTATGTAATATTATTTATTTAAAGATAAAAACTTTAATGTAAATTTGTTTTTACGAAAAGAAAAAGAAAAAGTATATCTATCATTTTTAATAAATCTTCTCAATTGTATTTTTTTGTAATCTAGTGTATTTAAAGAGATAAAAAATTTATTGTAAATTTGTTTTGGTCAATTCTATCATTTCTAATTAATCTTCTCACATAAGTTTCTAATTTGAAAATATCAAGTTTGTATTTATGTGTTTATGTTGTATTTGATTATGGCAAGAGAAATTGTGTGGATTTGTTTGATCTTGTGGTAACTATAGTGGGTCACATGGTAAAGTGAAGTCTTTCATGATAACTTGTTTTTTCACATCTGTTATTTCCCATCAAAGTGGTACATCAAGTAAGTTTTGTTTTTTTGTAAGATAAAGAGAGCCTTTCACCTTTTAAGGTTATTGTAGCTAAGAAAGAAAGATTTGAAGAAAGTTGTTCCTTAAGATGGATTTATGAGAAAATGTGTGGATTTGGCTAGTGAAAATGGTGTTGGAAGGCCAGGTCAGTGTATGGATCAACATGGGCTCGTGATATAACAAGAGAAATGTTGCATTTCTGCATGTCCAAGAAAATGGAGACGAAATCAATGGTGTTAAGGTCTCGTGAAGGAGCCAACTTGTGATAGAAATGTGTAATGGTATGTGAAAACCCAAATGATTTTAGGTCCAACTTGTAAATCCTAATCGTATATTCGCCAAGTGTGTGTTGTCAGGTTCTGTTGTCATAAGACTTGTTGTTCACGCATACACGCTATGTAGCACCACATGACATCTCAAGTTATGGAACATACTACTTGAATAGGTATGGGGATCGTAGGTGCACTTGTATGCTAACTTAAGGTTAGTTTGTTGTAAGACATATTATTTACGCATATATCTTACAGTGCAGTGGCACATGGAGTTATGGATGTCTCAAGTTGTGGAATGAGTATGAAGATAATAAGTGCACTTGTATGTTAAATTAAGGTTAGTTTTTTATAATACCTATTATTTAGGCATATATCTTGGAGTAAGTTTGGTCATGGAGTTATGGATGTCTCAAGTTGTGCAATGGACCACTTGCATAGTTACTAGGTGGCAAGTGTACTGGTATACTTTCCTGAGTGGGGGAATGTGAAATCTCAACATGTGAAATGGTTGATGAACCAAAAAAAGTGCACCCTTTCTCCAATAGTTGTTCAAGCATGCAAGAAATGCACTGCCACATGATGTCTCAAGTTGTGGAATGGACTACTTAAATAGGTATGAGGTTCTAACTTATGGTTACTTTGTTGAAATACCTATTATTTAGGCATATATCTTGGAGTGTGGTGAGGCATGGAACTATGGATATATCAAGTTTTGGAATCAACCACTTGGATACGTATGTGGTGGTAGGTGCACTCACACAAGCCCAAGGGAGGGGAAAGAGAAATCTCAAGATGTGACATGGTTGATGAGTCAAAACTAGTGCACCCCTTATCTAATAAATTGAAGATATTTGACCCTGTAATTGTTGAAAATGCAGCAAGATGATGGAGCCTAGTGAAATGAAGTCGCCTTCAATAGGTGGGCACGCAGGCTATTTTTGGCGCAAAGTCTATTTTTAGACTATGTCTATTTTTAGACATATGGAGCATGGTCTGGGAGTTGCAGTATGCTATTCTTGGAGGATTGGTCATGTTGGTAAAAATATATGGACCTCTATTTTTAGACATTTAGGTTGAAGTCTATTTTTAGACTGCCTAGCTAAAAATAGAAAAGTCAAATATTATTTACCCTTAATAATATTTGGACTATAAACTTCATTTTATCCTCTTGTAGCACTTCAGTTTGACTCACGGATGTGGGGCATGCAGTTGAAAAAGGAAATATGCTATTCCTAGGGTTTGGTTGAGCTCGTGCATGATAGACTTCAGTTAGACTCATGTGGCAGAGTTTTGGTGGAGTTGATTGAGGAGTTGATGGAGGTTGTGTTCCGGTTAACTAGTTGAACTAGTTGTAATTAGTTTAACTGCTAATTACACTAGAGATGAGTGGTGTGAATTAAATATTATTTAATTCAATAATTATTAACTCATTATTTAACTAAAGAACACATCAGTTAACTCAGTGCATGTACAGTTCAGTGGAGACCAGTGGAAGAGGTAGATGAAAGGGTGAGTTTGATATTAGTTGCGACAACAGTTGTGCATGGGATTTGCACAAGCATTGGAGGAGATTGCCAATGAGGATTGCGCAGTTGGAGCCAGTGAGATTCAAACTTGGATCTCTCATTACACTAGCCTTGATTGCGCAATAGAGGCAGGGAATTAGTGGATGAGTTTTGAACCCTTGACTTGTTCAAAACTAAGCTAGTTTGTGTGTAACTTTTGGAGACAATACTGAGTACTTGTGAGGAGTATTGTACTGAGATTGTTACATGTTCTCTTCCATACTAATATAAAAAATAGTTGGGGGTTTTCAGCTATAAGATTTCCCCATTCATACTGTGTAATGTGTGTGATGTTTTGATGATCTTTTGATCGCATACCGCTTTGTTTTATTTCCGCATGTGTGATGATCTGAGTAGAAGAGATTATGTGTTGCATATGAATTCGAATTAGTATGTGATTGGGATAATCTCGGTGGATAATCTTCAGCAAATTTCTACATGGTATCGGAGCAAAGATTGATCATCACAGTGATTACAAACTTATTTCGGTAGATAGAGTCTGCATGCGGGCCAGGTAGCCTCTGGATCCATCCTTTCCTTTGAAAGGTGATACATCCAGTAAATGCCCCTGCAGTCGATCTTTGTGCTAGAAATAATTTGTTCTCACAGATCAAGAGCGGTTGATTTTTAAGCTCTTGGAATTCGAATTTGCAGATTTGTGTTCTTGGTGCCGCGGCGAAAATTTCTTTCAACGGATTGCGACTAGAATATGCCTTGGAAGGAAGTTCGAATTATTTTGCATGGAAAGACCATATGGAGGCTGTATTAGATGATAATGGGCTGTTGGAATTCGTGGAGAAAGAGATTCCAAAGCCTACTTCTACTGATGTTGTTGTTGTCGAAGCATGGCAAAAGAAACAAGCAAAATGTCGAAGGATTATGTTGGAGGGCGTAAAGGATCACATTGTATCCAGCCTGCATGGAAAAGCTTCTCCATATTTAATGTGGAAAGCGTTAACAGATCTGTTCCAGAGCAAGAGCGACCAAAGGAAGTTGGCGCTCAAAGATAAACTCAGAAACATTAAGATGGAGAAAGGCGACAGCATCGCTAAATACCTCACGAAGTTCACTCAATGCAGAGATGAGCTGGGAAGTGTGGGGGTGACTGTCGATGAAGAGGACTTGGTAGACCTGGCTCTCCTTGGTCTTCCGAAAGCTTGGCATTCCTATCAGGACTCTGTCAATGGTCGGGAGAAGTTGCCAGGATGGGAGTGACTTTGGGCGGATCTCATGCAAGAGGAGATAAGGAGGACTACCAGGGACGGATCTTCATCAAAGGTAACTGATGAAGAAAATTGCGCTTTGGCTGCCAAAGCAAAGAAGGGGAAGAGCAAGAAGGCTTCTCAGTATGGTGCGAAAGGCAAGAAGCAATACATGTCCAAGGTGAAGTGTTTTCACTGTCACCAGCACAGACACTATGCCACAAATTGTTCGCAGAAGAAGAAAAATAAGCATGCTGCTAGATCTGCAGCGGGAGAGGCATTGGCTTCTCAATTCGAACTGGATTTTTCACTGATCGCATGCTTGGTTTCAAGTGTGGTGGGATCAGTATGGTTCTTGGACAGTGGTGCATCATTTCACATGACCGGAGATCGAGATCTATTTTCAGATCTGGAGGAAAAGGATCTTGGAGTGCACATCGAGATGGGCGATGATGGTAGATACAGTGCGACTAGTATCGGTACCATTTCCTTTGAGAGGGATTTTGGTAAAAATTTCATATTGAAGGAAGTTTTGCATGTTCCAGGATTGATGAAGAACCTGATCTCTGTGGCGATGTTGGAAGACAAGGGGTATGATGTGGTCTTCAGTGAAGGAAAGGCTTTCCTGCGCAGTAAGACAACTGGAGAGACCTGAAAGATAGGGGTTCGAGTCAAGAACCTCTATCAGTTGCAAGTAGATGGCTGCGCAGTAATGGCATGCAAAGCGGGAGAAGTGGTGAGCCGGGATGATGAGGGCGAACTGTGGCACCGGAGATTGGGCCACCTTCACCATGGAGCTTTGAAGATCCTGCAGCAAATTTCTACTGGGCTTCCTAAGGGCACCCTTGCGCAGTCAGATCAGTGCAAGGGGTGTACCTTAGGGAAGTTTGTGAAAGCCACCTTTCACGACTTTCACGAGAAGGATAGTCGTGCCACGACGATCCTTGAGAGAGTTCACACAGACGTGTGTGGTCCTTTCTCAGTAGCTTCGACAGCAAAGTACAAGTACTATGTGATCTTTGTTGATGATTTCTCTCGGAAGTGCTGGATCTTCTTCATGCAGAAGAAGAGCGAGACATATTCAAAGTTCTGTGAATTCAAGGCGCTGGTTGAGAAGGAATCGGGGAAGCATGTGAAGGCTCTTAAGAGCGACAATGGTAGAATTCATGCTCTGGGCTAATTCAAGGACTTTTGGCACAGAAGGATTCGTAGAGAGCTCATCGCACCCCATAACCCACAAATGTATCGGGTGGTCGACCCGTTTAACGTAACTATTGTGGAAGCCAAGACGGTGATGTTGCATGATCAAGGCCTACCCCTTCATTTGTGGGCTGAGGCATGCAATACTGCAGTGTATGTGCAGAACCATTGTCCTCACAAGATTCTTGGCATGAGTACACCGGAGGAGGCTTATTCTGGCAAGAGGCCCGACATTTCCCATTTGTGGATTTTTGTTTCTTCTGTCTACATGCATGTGACGAAGGATTCCAGAAAGAAGCTGGATCCAACCGCAGAGGTTGGAATATTTGTGGGGTACAATGATACGCCCCACAACTATCGGGTGTATGTGCCAGACAGTCGCAAGACTGTTGTGCAACGGGATATCAAGTTTCAGGAGGAGAGCCATGTGCTGTTTGCTTGAGAGGGTGCCACACTTGCATGCGTATGAGGAGCTTTAGCTCCCGGCGATGAGCTTCCGGATGTGGATCAGCCACAAGAGGAAGTTCATGGAGTGGAAGAAACCACTCCGTTTAGTGCCAACCATCGCAGGCGGCAAGCGCACATGCAGGGCTGAGCGACTGGCTCAAGATGCAGAGAAGGTTGTAGGACCACCTACAACACAGCGCAGACAGAGGCAGTCACCAGACCGGTACACTGGATACATGGCTCTTGTGATCAAATGTGTCGTGATAGAGCCATCCTCTTTCGAGGAAGCTGTGGAGGAATCCGCATGGGTAGATGCCATGATCGAAGAATATGATTCGATCATCAGAAACAGTGCATGGGAGATTGTCCCAAGACCGGAGGGGAAATCAGTGGTGGGTTCGCGATGGATCTACAAAGTGAAGCAGGCGGCTGACGGGAGTGTGGAAAATTACAAGGCGAGATTTGTCGCCCGTGGCTTCTCGTAGATCGAGGGGATCGATTATGAGGAGACCTTTGCACCTGTTGCAAGGTACTCTTCCATATGGACGATCCTAGCTCTCTCAGCGCAGATGGGATGGCACATCCATTAGATGGATGTGAAGACTGCGTTCCTCAACGGAGTCATTGAGGAGGAGGTGTACATAGAGCAGCCTGAAGGTTTCGAGATCTTCAGCAGTGAGTCGCATGTGTGCCAACTCAAGAGAGCACTGTACGGGCTGAAGCAAGCACCTTGTGCTTGGTACACACGGATTGACAGTTATTTCACCGGGCTTGGATTTTCCAAGAGTGAGGCGGATCCTAACCTGTACCAGATTTTGGTGGAGGGGAAGCTGCTGATCATTGTACTGTATGTAGATGATCTGATTTTGACGGGTGATGAGCTGTTGATACTTTCATGCAAGGAGGATTTTGCTAGAGAGTTTGAGATGAAGGACTTGGGCCTCCTTCATTATTTCCTGGGATTGGAGATTTGGCAGCGCAGTGGTGGACTGTTTGTTTCTCAGGGTAAGTATGCCCGGGAGATACTAGAGAGGTTCAACATGCATGGTTGCAAGCCTGTTGATACTCCTCTTCCTGGTGGTTGGAGGAAGGAGGATGCTACTTCAGCGGAGGTAGTGGATGCCACTGTCTATCGACAGTTGGTGGGGTCGCTTATGTATCTGGTCAATACACGACCCGATATATGCTATGCAGTTAATCAGCTTTCGCAAGCTATGGTTAAGCCTACCAAGCTCTTTTGGAAGGCAGGCAAGCATGTATTGCGCTATATCAGAGGCACATCGGGATATGGTCTATGGTACAGACAAGAGGATGGAGTGAAGCTTTCTGGCTTCACTGATGCAGATTGGGCAGGGAGTCCAACGGACCGGAAGAGCACTTCTGGAGGAGTTTTCAGCATTGGGTCGACAACAGTTTCCTGGTACAGCAGGAAGCAGAGATCCGTGGCACTCAGTTCAGCAGAGGCCGAGTACATGGCAGCAAGTTTGGCTACATGCGAGGCTATTTGGATGAGGAAGATCCTCGCAGGTTTGTTCAGGTTGCATTTGGAGCCTACAGTGATCTACTGTGATAACCAGAGTTGCATTAAGCTCTCGGCTAATCCAGTATTTCATGATAGGTCCAAACACATCGACATCAGGTACCATCATATCAGAGATTGTGTTCAGCGGAGAATCATGATGCTTTCATATGTTCCCACGGAGGATCAGGATGCCGACATCCTGACGAAGGCGCTCAACAGGAGCAAGTTCGAATTCCACAGAGGCAGGATAGGGGTTGCAGATAATCCATATCTTGTTGAGAGGGAGTTTTGAAAATGCAACAAGATGATGGAGCTTAGTGAAATGAAGTCGCCTTCACTAAGTGGGCCCGCAGGCTATTTTTGGCGCAAAGTCTATTTTTAGACTATGTCTATTTTTAGACATATGGAGCATGGTCTAGGAGTTGCAGTATGCTATTCTTGGATGATTGGTCGAGTTGGTAAAAATATATGGACATCTATTTTTAGACATTTAGGTCGAAGTCTATTTTTAGACTGCCTAGCTAAAAATAGAACAGTCGAATATTATTTGCTCTTAATAATATTTGGACTATAAAATTTATCTTATCCTCTTGGAGCACTTCAGTTCGAGCTACAGATGTGGCACATGCAGCTGGAAGAAGGAAATTCGAATTTCCTATGGGTTAGTTGAGCTATTGCATGGTTGACTTCAGTTAGACTCATGTGGCAGAGTTTTGGTGGAGTTGATTGAGGAGTTGATGGAGATTGTGTTCCGGTTAACTAGTTGAACTAGTTGTAATTAGTTTAACTACTATTACACTAGAGATGAGTGGTGTGAATTAAATATTATTTAATTCACTAATTATTAACTCATTATTCAACTAAAATAACACATCAGTTAACTCAGTGCATGTACAGTTCAGTGGAGACCAGTGGAAGAGGTAGATGAAAGGGTGAGTTTGCTATTAGTTGCGACAGGAGTTGTGCATGAGATTTGCAAAAGCATTGGAGGAGATTTCCCATGAGGATTGCACAGTTGGAGCCAGTGAGATTCGAACTTGGATCTCTCATTACACCAGCCTTGATTGCGCAATAGAGGCAGGCAATTAGTGGATGAGTTTTGAACCCTTGACTTGTTCAAAACTAAGCTAGTTTGTGTGTAACTTTTGGAGACAGTATTGAGTACTTGTGAGGAGTATTGTACTGAGATTGTTACATGTTCTCTTCCATCTTAATATACAAAATAGCTGGGGGTTTTCATCTATAAGCTTTCCCCATACATATTGTGTAATGTGTGTGATGTTTTGATGATCTTTTGATCGCATACCGCTTTGTTTTATTTCCGCATGTGTGATGATCTGAGTAGAAGAGATTATGTGTTGCATATGAATTCGAATTAGTATGTGATCAGGATAATCTCGGTGGATAAATCTTCATTATTCAACAAATTTCTACAGTAATCTCTTGTTATATAAGACTTCATTGTCATGGTGATCACTTCTTGATAGATAACAGTTCATTATTTCGTAATGAAAAACTAAATAATATTGTAATTCTTAATAATATATATTTTGATCTATTTATTTTTTTCATATTTTTTATCTATTTTTAAACATTATTTTCATGAAAAAATTCCCGATGGTGATAAGGATTAAGAAATAGAACTATTACCCTAGGTGGTTGCGGTGTTGGATGGATAAGTCATTCTTGCGGACAAGACAGACCTCCCAAGTGTCCTACAAAAAGCTAGCAACAAATGGACAAACAAAACTATCTTTCTCTAGATATATTGTGATTCATAATTAAATGCTATAAAAGGTTTAACGATCTTACCTTTGATCCAACGCTTGTTTATAGTAGTAGTCCTTCAGTCGCCCGAAAGAGTTATCTACGTAGATCTGCAATCAAAAATAAGAAAACATGAAATAGCACCTGCATAGCATATATTCATAAATCATTTCCATTATGGTGATCAAGGATTCCATAAAACAAACAATTGATTGACAACTTATTGAAAAAAATGGATTTATTTGTATTAACATAAATGAGGAAGAGCCTTACAACTGTGTCCTCCTTGATGTGGTACAAGTCTTCCTGGGTCCGGAGCAGGCGTTTCCTTTACTCAGATCAGCCTTGCACACTTCCAACCGAGATACATACAGGTATTTAATCCTTCCCACATGAAATCTCAGCTAAAAGGGTCTAAGTTTCAACAACACTTCGCCTCCAACAATACTAAAGCTTCAACTCATAAATTGGTAACCACTTGATGCTGCCCTATGCCTATTTTTATAGTGAAAGAGAGGAGGTTACAACTCCATACAAGAAGGGATAGAATCCTCCTTCAAAGGGATTAGTTCCTTACATCAAGGGGTTAGCTCCTTATTGGATGGGATACATGAACATGAAAGGAGCGTACTTTCCACCGCAAGAATGTTTCCAGAAGATTCTAAAAATGACTTTAACTGAGCTTCCTGATTTTACTTGTACCTTTTCTAATATTTTACAGGGGTCCACATTTTTAGAAGCAGAAAGTGTGCTTGGCTATGCATGATTTATAGCCAAAAAGTGCAGGACTGCAGGAAAAACTAGGAGAAAGTGCGGTACCATAGTTTTAAGGCTTTTATGAGCTTTTCTCTTAGTTTCAAGGCTTGGATTTGGGAACTTTTATACTGTACAATTTAAAGGGAGTACTAAAATTTCATGGTGACAAATTTCAGTGTAACAAATTGCCCCCTAAAGTGCGAATTATGAGAATATTCGAAGAGTGATGTGCTTTATCATTTCAAGGATCAGCCTGTGGACACCCCAGTCAGAACCCTATAAAAACATTCAATGAAACACATATATATATATCATCGCTGAGGTAGGCATTCCCATACTAAGATGAAAAACTAACTAAACTTGTTCTGATATAGAAATGATTTTAATATTACATCAATAATGTAGCCACAGCATAAACGCAGCCATCTGTAATGAATCGTCCACTGCATAATGAATAATAAAACTCCTCGCAGCCTGGATGGTGGAAACTAGATCCAGGGTCTTGATTTCTGCTTCCGAAACTAGTACAATTCTATCGATGCTATTAAATGTATTGAAGTCGAACATGGTAGAAACCATTTGATTACCATTCAATGATGTGAACTGTTAACAAGTGTGAGAGAAACCACCAATAATGAAAATGGCTCTCAAATTACTCAGTACAATCCACGAAATGTGAGTATGTGATCTGATTTCGAACATTTAATGAAATCGTTCGATCGAAGGTTAATGATGTAACATGTCATCGAAGGCGAGAAATCTGCCATTAAGGCATGCATATTCCAAGTTACTGACGAATTCTAGATCAACTTCCTAGATGATGAGCTGTCATCGATAGAAAGTGATCCGTCGTAAGCAAGCTCACAACACGAAACCATAGATCAAGTTTTGAAGAAATTTTTTGCAAGGACTGACTCAGGGATGGTCAACGCGAATGGAGAAAAGTGTTTGCAGATGAATGGTTTGTTTGAATATCCTCTTCAACACATAATGACACTGAAGATGGTTTGGTGACAGTTGCCCTAAGCTAATACCTAGAAACCGGCTAAAGACTTTCAATGTGGTTTGATTAACTGATAGGAAAATGATTTCCCAACTCAGGTAGAAGTGCGAAAAAAAGTATCGTGTTCAAGAGTGATGTAATTATTTTATAAATAAAAGTGTAACAAACAAATATATTTTTCTCTCTTTTCCCCCACCATTTCTGGCAAGTAGCTCTTTATTTTTTACAAGCTTGAGGAGGATAACATTTTCTTGTTTATAAGCTCATCCTTCGGATGAGTCCAACTTAGTTTAAAATTGAACCCTAAGAAGGAGTGGTCCATTCCTGTTTGTAATCGACAAGTCCTTTACTGTTAAATTTTAACGAGTCCAGTATAGGATAAACTCAGTCTTTTTCATTTTTAGGGAGTCAGAAGAAAAAACTTAAGAAAACTCCATGGGTTTTCTTTTTCGTAAATTTAGTCCCTCAGGCCCGGAAAAGGATAAAATGATGCAAGAGAGAACTCTATTGACCATGATTAGTCAACATATACCTTTTTCGTAAACATTCCATTTCAGTCTGGAAAAGGGGTAAACTTATACTGAAAGGACGACTGTTCATTTACTTTAACGAGTTCGAATAGTCAAGTACTCGACGATCTTTTCATTTTTAGAGTGTCTGAAAAGGGCTTAAAAGAGGACTCCATGGTTTCTCTTTTTCGTAAAATTTAAAGAGCCTGAAAAAGTGATAAAAGTTTACTCTTCGTAAAAAATGACTATTTTGCTTGAAAAATTTATTATTCTGCACAAAAACTCGAAAAATTAAACATAACTATTTCAATAATAAAAATATTTTGAAAAACTAATTTTTAAAGTGAAAAATAAACAAATTTAAAATTCATCAATTTGAAAAAACTTATAAAAATGAGTTTTTCAAGTTCATTTTTACCATTTGAAATTGGAGTGAAGTTTTTAGAGCTCTAGGAAAAAATGCTTCGGAGAATATTCTGGGAAAACTGATCGTCGGATTCGAAAACCGTCTGTTTCAGGTAATCCACAACCTCCTTATCTTGCATTTCATCCGTTCAATCTATTAATTTTGGGTTAGAATTTCATTTTTGGGAGGAAAATATGCTGAACAATTCGCCCTCAGGGGTCCACACCTAATGCATAAGGTACCTGTGGACCCCAACATTTTTCTACAAAGAAAAATGTCGGGGCCTCGCACTTTTAACACAGGGCTCGTGCGTATCTACACATTGTCCCTGGGTGTAAAGTGCGGAGGTGCTGTGGAAAATTTAAAAACATATTTTCTTCCTAAAATACCCAATTTTTTTGCTTGAAACAACTTTGGATATGGGTCCATTGTAGTCACCTTTTCTCTAGAAGGTAGCTTTTCTATGTACATTAATGAATAATGTTGTGTACTCGATATATGTTAATGAAATTTTAAAATTTTATGATTGTCTGACACATCTATGAACACCTAGAATTTTATGATTTTTTTAATACATATACGTCGATATGTATTGTATATTAAAAAATTATACAAATGATTTCAAATGAAAATGTATGAATTAAATGCGTGAAATACAGACAAGATGAAAAAATATCATAATACGCCTGGAACCTGTGGTTTATGGGTCCATACAAACTCCCTTACTCGCAACAGATTTCAACTTTGGAGTTTATTTAAACGTACATATGTGCACGATTAACAACTCTTCTTTAAACAGACCACACATAAACCCAAAACAATTGTATACATGTGACACATCTTACTTAGAGGGTCCCACAATGCCTTGAACCAATCGCAGGCGATCGCACTCCGCAACCTTTATGATTTAACTTAGCGGCTAAACCTTATTAATTGAGATCTGTGATATTGCGCAGAGCCAACATTTTCCCTTCTCCACTTCACATTGCATACAATTTAACTTACCTTGCAATGGCCTTAAAACTTAAACGTTAAAATTTGCGATTTTCAAAATCTCTCTTGGTGCACTTTCGATCTCTTTCATTGTTCTTCGTTGGATCCGATGGTCAACGCTTGTCTCCGCTGACTTACTTCACATCGCAAGTTAAATAACTTAACTTGCGAAGTCTTAACCGTAAATACTATACCCTGTGATGTGGAATGTCTTCATGGTTGTGATATGATCTTCCACCATTGATCTGCGCAAGATCTATGGTCCTCGTTGCTGCTTGCAAATCCAATTTCCTTCTGCTGTGCACTTAATGAAATATTCAATTCAACAGAGGATTCGAGCAAGATATATGGTCCTCATTGTGTCTTTCAAATCTGGTTGTCCTTCCTACTATGCGATTAATGTGATATTCAACAAAGAAATAAACAGAGGATTTAGAACAGAGAGCCCGATCAAAATACAAAACACTTGGAATTTAATAAGAAATGAAATACACAGATCCAAGCCCTTGGTTGGCTGGTTTTTACATTCAGTTCCGCTCTCTTTTCACTTCTCTCACACTCTTCTCTCGCACCTATTCCACACCTATTTCACACTTTCCACACTATCTTCTCACACCTATATATATATATATATATATATATATATATATATCCCTGAAACAGTTCGCTTTGTCTTTTTTTAGATTTCTGTTGAACCACTCCAAAAACCAATTTCTATCCTATTTATAAGCTCTATCCTACTTGGCTTAATCTGCTCGCAGGGAGAAACCAATTTCTATTTTATTCCTAATTCATTTAGCAATCAAAACAGACTAACTCCTCTCATTTAAAACTAAGTAAGATATTAATAATCAATGTTTAACCACCTCATGTTAGCCACAACTGTGAACACACAATCACATTGTTGGAAAAGTATGGATGCTCCTACATCAGTTTTATACCATGGGAGAGGTATAATAAGAAGTTAATTATTTATATTATTCATAAAATTCATATGAAATAAATGATATAATTTAAAATTAATTTATATATAATTTAAATTTAATTTTATTTATAGTTTATGAATAATTTTAGTTATCTAACTTGACATGATGGACGTGCTAGATGATCTCCAAATATCATATAAACTAAATTTGTACACTTTTAACATATCATATATCTTTATGTTATATAGTACGTAAGAAATAAAATATTTTTATGATTCATAAAGTGCATATGAAATAAATTATATATATATATATATATAATCAAATTTAAGGGCGATCCTTATTCGAATTTTATTAAAAAATTTGAATTTGAATCGAATTTAATCATTGTTGAACTCAAATTTGAACTTGAACTACATACATTTCCATTATGTTCCAGCCTATTACTTTCATTTAAAAGTAAAGACATGACTCGACCCTCGGTCAATTCCTTCTTTATTTTTTGTTTTTTTTCCTCTGAAGATTTCTATAATGACTGATTGACTTACAAGTTTTTTTTTTCAACTGCACTTCTTCCTTGAACTTCCTGTTTCTTAGAATACTACAATCATTGACCCATCACAAATTTTGAGTCACATGTTGAGTGACGAATCTTCCTATTTCATCATTCACATTTCTAGGATGGTCGAACCGAAGGTCTGAAGTCGAAATGACCCTCGAGGGGGAGAAAATGTTCTCCTGTTTTTTGGATCGGCTACTCTCAGCTACTGTTTCACCTTCCTCTACTCCTTATTTTGTAACTTCCTTTTCATTTCCTTTCTCTACTTCTTGGATTGTATGATTTTAATCCTCCCTTTCATTGTTTTTTTCTATCATAACCTGACATGTAGGAGTTTCATCCTCCTCATAGGGGGGAGCTAAGAGTATCAAAATTATTCGAGAATGTAGGGCCAATATTTATACTAGTTCCTCAACAACCTTCCCTTTTAGACCCTTTTTTTTTTTTTTGGCACTTCTCCTCCCGGGGAGCAGAAGTATCCACTACTTTTTTCCTTGCTTTAGAGAAATCCCTCCCAAAATTTCGATAATCATGATAATGTCGACACTTGAAAGGAAAATTTTCATAGTCCAATGTATGTATGTGCATCCATTCACCGAAATTTAAGTTTATCTATATGGTAAACCTTTTTCAAAGTCCATTTCCACACATATTTTAGCACATGAAAATTGAGATCCTTTCGGTTCGGATTTATCCAGATACTTGCCCAACCCATTTCCAATGGCTCTAAAACATTCATCACTCCAACAAGAAATGGGGAACCTTCGAATTTTCTCCTAGTTATGGATAGCAGTTGGAATGTCTTCATGAGGGTTAAAATCAAGATTCCATTTGTTTAGGTACATTCCTATATATCCAAGGAAATAAAGTCCATTATGAAATATAAGGTCTCTGTCTTCATTGTATTAAAAAATGAAGATGAAGAATCCATTTCCCACAACCAATAAATGTATCTCACCTTTCATAATAGGTTTCCATGTCTTTCCAATCCAAATATCCATTGACCTGGGGGATTTCCACATCACAGTCAACTAACCAATGAGATCTCTCTCTGCATAAATAATGCATGTTTTACGAACTCCATTAGGCAAGGTGAAATTCTTGATATCCTTGTTGCACTTCACAAAATTTGATGGAGGAGCCGACAGGCGCTGTTTATTGGGGATATAAGCCACTACAATTGAAAATCCTCGACATCAAAGAGGAGAGGAGGGGGGACAACCCCCTCTGTGGCATCCATCGAAGGAGTCAGGGGGAAGAAAACAAAACAACTAATAAGGTTGCAAATACTAATACATATCAACGCTCATCACAATCAAAGATCTCACACTTCCATGAGAGAGATTATTGCTCTATTGGAAGAGTTTTAAATTATATTTTTATTACGATAATAAAATAGTTTTGTTATTTAAAATATTTTTCTTATAGTGATTATAATTACATTGTTTGTAATAATAAAAATGATATTCAAAATATTACATTAGCTATTAATTATAAATTTTTAGAAAGTATAAGGTAGGAAACTAAAATAGAGAATGAAGGAATTAAGAATTGTAATCCATGGTTCATGATTATATTGAACTTCATGAACATTTTAGATTTCAACAATGATCTTAATTTTCTTGTTGTAGTCCAACTACATCTTTTGAAAGTATGTATGCAAATCTATTCATATTTATAAATATGAGATAGTGATGTATGTGGAAAATATGTGAGTAGATTCATAACTTTATCATACATCAAAGGTCATGTAAAATTATTGAGAAAAAAATATTTGCAAATCCATTTAATAAATATGGTTGAGAGGACGTAAATTTATAGTCGAGTTACACTAAGATCTTCTACTAGCTTTAAGAATGCCATTAGAACCTTAAGTTCTATATTTTATTTGTTTCTTGACCCATGGAAACTTTAAAAGAAAGAATGTAACCTAAAGATAAGCATAGAATTTCTCATAAGGATCACTTAAGATGCTTTTCCTATGATGAGCCATCAAAATAAGCCCATGGAAACTCCTAATTTACTATGAATTCAGGTTGAAAATGAGAGACATTTGTTCTGCATGGGTTGATAGGTTTTTAAAATATTTATGACCTAGTTTTCAAATCCAAGGGGAAATTCCTTTTTTTCCTCAAATGAATTTATATTTTTGGTAAGTCGTACACCTTAGGCTATTTTAAGGTGTAATTCTATGATCTTAGAATATCCGTTCTACTAAATTGTGCTTTGAAGGCTTCTTCAACATTCCCTCCTGTGCAATGATTCCATATCCTTATCATCCTTTCTATCTCATACCATACCTCCTTGGAATATGAACATTCCATAAAAATATGATAATTAGAACTTCCTTCTACAAAATGTCAATAACAATGTGAATATATATTTTTTGTTATGCATTTTAAAATGCAAATGATTTTCCACCATGATAATTGCTACCTTTCTCCTACATATTTTCCAAGTGCTATGTAGCTTACTTTGGTAATATAATCCCTCATAGTATCTCCTACACATTTTCCAAGTGTTATGTAGATTACTTTGGTAATATAATCCCTCATAGTATTGAATGAACAAAACAACAATCGTTCTTCTTCCTTGACTCTAATGCCATAGAATTTTAGGATTCTTGTGTAAATTTTCCATTCCTCTATATATGTTTGCCCAAAACCTATATCTTTTCATGATAGCCACTATTAGTGAAAACTTGTAGTATTTTCCAACATTAAAACATGTTGAATACTATAATAACATTTTTTCCTTAGCTTTTGAGTCATTTATAAGGGAAATACATGCATACATTTACTCCCTACCTAAGCTTCAATGAAAATTTAAACTTTATCATTGTTCCACGTGGGCTTCACTCAATGAACCACTAACATAGCACATGTGTTCATGGCATACTAAATAATACCCCTAATTTGACTATATATTATGAAATACCGCTAAAAATCACATTATTTAACCTCCTACTAATACGAACCCAATACACCTTCCCAATTTTAAAACCCCTAATTTCACTACATATTGTAGGCTTCCTTCATTTTTTATACCTACCAATACTAGAACCCTTTACCACATATTATATGTGGAATATATTGTGTCATTTTTTCCTCAATATATATTGTTGGAGCGGGCTCCCCTAGATTCGACCAATTTTGCTATATTTTGTAATAGATTAGTCATGTACCAGGGCTTTGGGCGTGTCAAAGCCCCTTATGAATTGTAATGGATCAAAGGGTAGAACAAGGAGCCACAAACCACAGTTTTCAGACGATAGAGTAGCACAGGCTAATAGTATAAATAGATGGCTAGATCAAGTCTAATAAGTTATTTTTCGGATAAGCCTGAATGTGAATGTTAGATCTTGAAACTTGGTGATATTTTGTGCGCATTTTCTGGGTAAGAAGGTTGTTGTTGGCTATGTGCATGAAGACCTTAGTCTTGTTTTGTGTGGACCTAGCTGGTTGTGTGCACGGGTTATTGAAGTTTTTTGTATGAAGGATTTAAACTAGTAGTAATAAATGAATATTGTTGCGGATATCTGAGTTCTATATGCATATTTTATTTATGTGATGAATGTTTATGCATCTTTTTTCCAATTTCTGTAATGTCTGCAAGTAGATCTCTTGTGAAATGGTGATTGTGTTTATATGAATTCTTATTGGGTGTATCTAATGGTATAAGACTTTTTTTATCATGTGTTACGAGTTAGTACTTGATTTATAGTTGTTATGTTAACGTGCGCAAGGTATTCGACATATTTTTCATCTGAAATGGTTACTGGTTAGGGTTGTTGTTATGAAGGTCTGTTTATGGTTACTTTGGATATTAAGGCACCCACATCCTTCAAATATCTCTGGTGCGGAAGCCTGGTTCCAACACTCCCCATATTGCTTCGAGTGAGACTTTGACTTGCGCAAGTAGGTCACTACCGAAAGGGCCTGTAGTAAGAGGGTTTTGTTGGTTAACCTTAATTCTGAACCCAGGTCAGTACCCCTTCAAGCCAAAAAATGGTTTTTTTTCCGCGACCAGGAGCATTTTGAGAGAGGTTGGGTAATTCCATGAGGTCATTCGTAGCCATTAAAGCCTGAAATTGAGAACTAGTTTGAAAAACAGATTCACGAATTTTCCCTAAAAGAAAACAAAAGTAAAAAGCTATTTGCTGAAGAGTGGGAGAATAACTATATTTTCACTGAGGTACATGATATATTTTTTTTAACCTTTTCACACGAGCTTCAGGAGTGGTTGACAAGGTGAGAGAATTCAAATTCTATTGGAAGGACGATTAGGTCATGCAGTTGACCCCTGAATTGATCCAACAATTGGAGAATACTGATAATTCCATTACCCAAACTATATATCACTGGGTTGAAAACATGTTGGGTGCGTTTGTAATAGAATTTTTAGTCGATCAGTTTGTGTCCTACTCTGAAGCTGAAAGGATATTTTTCAAAGGATTGAGGGGTAAGTTATTAAAAAAATTTCCTCTATTGATTAAGATGCTATTATGTGAAAAGGGTATTTTGTGCAGCCACACTAAGTGAATGACCCCGAATCAAAGCAAAAAAATGGAATTCAGTGGTAAATACTATTGGGTCAATCGGAAAGGGGATAGATATATATACAGACATCTAAGAAGCTCCCCTAATCTAAAAGAAAGTAGTGCTACCCACACTGAGACTAGCCCTCCTACTACGCCACCATCAAATTCGCGCACGAGTAAGAATCCTCCTACCCCACCACCACCCCCACCTACAGACGACATGGCCGTGTAGATGAAGCTACCCACCTTTAAGGGTGCAGGGGATGAGGATATGGATTGATTTTGGTTTGTGGCGAATGCAGTGTGGATTGCGTAGAATGTCACTACTGATGTTGTTAAGAGATTGCAACTGGCTATGGCCTTTGAATGTCATGATTTAGATTGGTTTATTAGATACCTTGCTCATCATGTGGATCCCACGGTTCAAGATATCAAGGATGCCCTAAAGTAGCAGTTTAGAAAGCCAAAATCTTATTCTCAATGTGTAGTAGAACTGAAATATATTAAGGAAGGGCCTACAGAATCCGTTTGGGAAGATGACCAACGACTAAAAATAGTCATCAATGACGAAGGATTTTCTTATGATGACAAGAAGCATAAGGAATGGTTCATCACCATGCTATTTCTACATCTGCATGGGCCCATGGGTCAGCATAAGATTGATTCACATGAAGAAGCCCTGGAGCGCTATAGATTCAGAGTCAATTAGAAGCTATGCACTTAGAAATTCTGAATTTACCAAGATACCGCGGTAAAGAATCTAGTGTAGATGTCTGGTACATACACTGTAGGGTATATATCCACACCAAATATTAGTTTCCTCTACTGTCAGATTATAAGAAAGCTGGGGAATCGATTCTGTTGCACTCGAGGGATGTTGTTGGGCCTAGTTCCTCCACACTATGGTGTACCGATTTTCGGGTGGTTGGGCAACATGATACATACCATTGCCTCTAGTTAGGAGCCTATGTACTTGAACTGAGGCAAAAGTGGCACAGATTCTTCTCTTCGGTGGGTCATGATGAGCACAACTGCTAAATGTATGACCTCATGATCGACAAAGCCAACCTTTACAATGTGCAGGTTGACCCATTGTCACCAGCATCTCTCTCCGAATGAGGAGGATCCCCTACAAGAGGACGGAGAGGGGGGAAAGGTGGAGGCACAGGTTCAGGGAGAGGGAAACTAATTTGTTACAATGGTGAAGATTCTAGAAACTATGCATGTGACTCCTTGAACCCTACACGACAATCCTGTAGGTATTGCAGGCAATTTGATCATGTAATTGAAGATTGTCCCGTGTTAATAGCTAAAATGCAGAAAAAGAAACAGATGCCAACGTAAAACATACGGAGGGTTAATGCTGAACCGTGTGAAGATGTTCCAAGTGTAAATTTAATTACACATGGTAGTGTTGCCACTGGAGGAAATGCGGAGAAGGCTGTCGCAAAACCACTAACCGGAAAGGAGTATGACAAGAAGGAAAGACTCAACCTGCAGAAAGAAAAAGGGATTATCATTGAATACACAGAGGATTTTGCTGATGTAGTGGCATCCACCTCAAGAAATCCCATGGAACCGAAATTTGACGATTATGTTAAGCCATTATTACAAGCTTGCATTAAGATATTGTGCAATAAGAAGGAAGTAGATAACCTTGAGGCCCTAATGGACAACTGCGTAGAAAAAGAGGTGCTACGGACAGAAACCAAGGTTGTGAACAAGGTGTATAAACAAAAGAAGAGAAATGGTAGGGAGATGCGCATGACTGTACATATTGGAGACTATGATATGGACCAGGTCACCTTGGATCTGGGTTCTGATAAAAATGTCTTACCTAAAAAAACTTGGTAGAATATGGGAGAGCCAAAGTTGGAATGGTCCACCATTTAGATACACATGGCCAATCAAAAAAATATCACTCCACTTGACAGGCTTCCATAAGTTTTGGTAGACATCGCTGGAGTAAAGGTATGTGCTGACTTTGAGGTTATAAAAATTGTGGATGATGCAGACCCCTACCATGCACTGTCAGGATTGGATTGGGCTATTGATATGGGAGGGTTCATAAATATAAAGCGTAAAAGTATGATCTTTGAGAATAATGTTACATTGATGATAGTCCCACTAGATCTGGACGAAGGTGAACGATGCACAAAACTAGTGCATGAAGGGGATGATGTTGACCATATCTATTAGCTGACTACATGGGACGAAGACTGTATCAACCCTATAGCTGATGGCATGTTGAACTGGGAGAAGGATAGCTCTTGTTTTTCTGATTCTGATGGTGAAATGATAATTTTCATAACTGGTTACACGATGTCTCTACGTTGTGCTGCCTCAAAATCACAAATAAATTTTGGCCCATCTCCTCTAAGGTAAGAGAACTACCCTGATTTTATGGTTCTGGTAGTGTCAAAGAATTTTTGGAAGCATTGTAAAAAGTTTTCCCAGATGAGCGAAGGTTTTGGGCACTTGATTTGGCTATGCACGCAACTCCAGTGCAGTGGTGGGAGATGCATGAGGGAAATTTCTAAGAATGGGAGGAATTTTTACAAATGATGATGCTACTCTTTGAACCTCTAGCCACTCCACCAATTGAATTATTATATGGATAGGGAGATCCACACAAGCACCTCACCATGTGGATGGAGGTATGGGATGAAAAGACATGGATCGAATGGGTTCATATTTTTTTCTAATCATTGGGACTAGTACCTACTCCCTGGTATATAGAACTTGAGCTACACTGAAGTACTCAAGACAGGTATACAATGACCGAAGATTTCATGACAACCTTTGGCTTTGTGGGTGGCTCGGGAAAATTGGATGAAGCCCTCCACGACATAGATGTTGTGGTATTTGATGAATATCGACCTCATAGGGAGTGCGCTGTGCTAGATTGGGATGCACAAATGCAAGATATCGTCAACTGTAGAAAATTTTCGATCAAGGGAAATGAAGATGACCCAAGAAATGTTAATATCCTGGAATCAGAAGGAGATTGTGCAGTTGCAGGGCCTGCATTAAGGACGGTGGATGTTACTAAGCCTATGAAATTAAAGGAAGTCAACATTGGGATAGAAGAGCAGCCCAAGTTGGCCAAGATTGGGACTACTGGGATGATGATACAATAGGAAAGATTGCAGAGCTGCTGATAGAATATCAGGAACTGTTTCCTACAAATTTCTCTGAACTGAAGGGAATTGTAGGGGACCTGGGTGTTATGAAGATCATGGTGAAACTAGATAGCACCCCGTTAAGCAGCGCCCATATCTATTGCACCCAAAATATAAGCAAAAGGAAAAGGAGGAGTTATAAAATATGGTAGTTATGGGCATCAATGAACTGGTCGAGTAGTCTGATTGGGTAAGCGTAATGGTTCAGGAGAAAAAGACCAATGGAAAATTCAATATTTGTGTAGATCTGTGCAAGTTGAATGATGTCTGTGTGAATGACCCCTTCCCTACTCCATTCTCTAATGAAATCATGGATAATGTGGGAGGGAAAGAAGCTTATTCATTTACTAATGCGTTCTCAGGTTATCATCAGATCCGAATTGCACCATAAGGCAGCAACAAGAACACCTTTGCCACTCAATGGGGTTCTTTCCAATATATTGTCATGCCATTCTGATTGAAAAATGCACCTACAATCTTCTCGCTCGTGGTCAAGGATGTGTTTAAAGAATTCATGCATAAATTATTGGAGGTATATTTTGATGAGTATACAATATTTGGATTGGTAAAGAAATATGTGTCGAACTTGCACATGATGCTTGATGCCTGTAGAAAGCACCATATTTCTCTCAACTTGAAGAAGTGCATCTTCTCCATACCTTTTGGGATTTTTTTGGGACATATAATATGTCAGAACGGACTGATGGTAGACCTAGCCAAGATCACAATTATCATGAACTTAGTAGTTCATTTGACACACTGGTTATGATAGGAAGTTTATCAAAGGGTATGCTCTGATCACAACACCGATGGATAAGTTTCTAAAGAAGGATGTAGCATTCTTTTGGGATGACGAATGTTAGAAGAGATTTGAGTTGCTAAATGATAAAATGATCACTGAACCTATTTTGATATTCCAAGACTAGTCTAAGGTTTTTCATGTGCATGTGGATTCATCTGGTATAACACTTGGGGTTGTTTTAGCAGAGCCAGGGGATGGAGACATTGATCACCCAGTAATTTTTGCTAGTAGGAACCACTCCAGTGCAGAACACAACTAATCAACTACAAAAATGGAAGGATTAGCCATGGTATATGTGCTGCAAAAATACAGACACTATCTATTATGAGGGAATTTAAAAATCTTCACTGATCATTCTGATTTGAAATACCTAGAGAATAAGCCTATGTTGGGGGGGACGATCTGCCGATAGTTGTCTCTTTTTTAGGAGTATGAATTTGATATTATTGTGAAGCTAGGAAAACTGATTGTTGGGCCTGATCATCTGTTACAAATTGAGAATGGGGAAGAAACAAACAATCTGGAGGATGGGTTACCAGATGTGAAACTATTCTCTATCAAGGTGGTGGATGAGCACTTTGCTTACATTATTCATCTTCTAACCATAGGAACAATTCCTACATAATATTTAGTCTAGGAAAAGAAGGAATTGGTTGCACGTGCAACTGATTTCATGCTGATTGCAGTTTAGTTTTATAAATTAGGAGCAGATGAAGTATTAAGGAGATATGTGTTGGAACATGAAAGACAGGTTATATTGGCTGAGGCTCATGGAGGAGTGGCAAGAGGCAGCTACGTTGCAAGACATTGTCCAGAAGGTGCTGCTTGTGGGGTTATGGTTGTCCACACTGCACAATGATGCACAAGCATACAGTTGGGCTTGTGATGCATGTCAGTGAGCTGGGAAGCCTTCACGCAGAGACAAAATTCTCGTGAAACCATAGATGGCCTTGCAGGCATTTGAAAAATGGGCTATAGATTTTTTTGGACCAATCAACCCTCCTGGAAAGAATACTGGAGCATGGTATATCATTATTGCAACTGATTATGTCACTAGATGGGCAAGGGCGAAGGCGGTTAAAGACTGTACTACAGATACTACTGCACACTCCATCTTTGTGTACATTTTGAATAGGTTTGGTTGCCCAAAGATTTTGATGAGTGATATACGTACACATTTTGTTAACGAAACAATTTAATCTTTGATAGAGGAATTCCATATCCATCACAAGAAGAGTACCCCTTATCACACACAAGAAAATGGCATATTCGAAGCTTTCAACAAGGTTCTAGAGAACGCGCTCACAAATATCTTTAATTCCAACTGAGATGATTGGGATGTGTGCATCCCTTCTATGCTATGGGCTTACAGGACAACATGCAAAAAGTTGGCAAGAAAAACACCTTTCAGGATGGCCTATGTGTAGGAAGCCATCATGCCAATGGCGTATATTGTCCCAAGTCTGTGCATTGCATCTTTCAATAATATTTCTGAGCCTGAAATTATGGAATAAATATTACCTCAACTCATTTCCTTAGAAGAATATTGATTCATTGCTAACTTCCACCAGCAAGTGCATAAGGCATGTGAAAAAGCCTGGCATGACAAGCACATCAGGTAGAAGGTATTCAAGGAGGAAGAATTTGTTTTTCTATATGATAGTTAGTTTGCGCACCTCCTAGGGAAGTTTAGAAAGCATTGTCTTAGGCCATATGTTGTGAAGGATATCACTTATGGTGGTGTTGTGCGCTTGGCCACGCTGTGCGGAGAGAACCTTCCTGGATACTTCAATGGAAGCCGCTTGAAGCTGTATAGAGACAATCTGGTGCAGACCAAATGACTATATGGTCGAAGCATCATAATCGAAGGGTATGCACACAACAGAGATGGAGGGCACAGAAAAGTGTGCCATAAGCATAGGAGTGACATGCAGGTCAATAAACTAGCCGTTGGAATAGTGCAACTGGGTGAAAAAGTGAAATTACTGTTAGATGGAGAAGATTTCTCACATTTAACGAGGCTATCTTAGAGGATTTTTTATCATTTTCTTGACGGTAAGTGGAAACTAATGATAATTTGACCGTTTTTACTGTGGGTGAGCTATAAAAGGGTAGGAATGGGTCTCAACTGAATCGTTTGATGTTTTAATATTTGGCGCCCCGTGATTGTCTATAAGCTCTGTCATATTGCTTTATGTGAGTTATGTATGTATAGCCCCAAATATCCTTCTCACATTAGTAACCCCGAGTTCATATTCCATGTGCGAATGACTGCCACCAACCCTGTAGAGGAAAATTTAGCGCCCCTCACTACTTCTATGGAGATGGGTGCAGATGAGGTCAGTGAAGTAGTCCTGGACATGGAAGAAGTTTTGTCCACTCTGGCGAAATTGAAATGCAAGGGAAATATGTTGAATTAGGCTAATTCTAAGTCACGCACCTCTCTGCAGAATGTTACATCCCCTAGGAAAGCTTCCAAGGAGCGTGTTAGCACCCCTTAATTCTGAAGGCTGAAGACAAAATCCTGGACGACCAACATCAAAACTGCTTTGGGCTTAGGATCTATCCCTCTTAGACCTAGAGAGGGATCTCTCTATTAGATGTAGCTTTTTTGATTGAGAATTTTAGGCCAGCTATTAGTGCATAGAGGTTTTTTTGAATATTTATGGTTGAGAGAGCAAAAGAGGGCCATTTGGCTATGGAGTCAAATAGGTGTAAAAAAAATTAAATGGATGAATAACTGAAATAACGTGTAACTATGGAAGCTAGTCATGTAAATGGATCTCTATAGTTTGTGAAATGGAAAAGGAGGATAGATTAAGGTTCAATGTGAATTCAGAGCAAACCTTATCTGAATTCTACATTCAAATTTCAAAGGAAAACATAGATACTATTTCAAGACTAAGCAGGGTGCCCGATGACAAATCCTGATTTTTTTTTATCCACAGTAAAGAGATACAATAATAGAGGAATAAATATGATAAGATAGCATGAATAATTACATCACCATTAAAACATAACACAAGGATCTGGAAACATCAGGGTCCTTTCATTCGTCTGAAAATGGTGTTTACAACAATATGAGCATTTTACAATGGTTTTCTCCGTTCATGTCCCCCTGATACTACAAATGCATGCAATATTTAACTAAAAATTAAGTCGGTTGCCATATCTACTTAAGTCATTGTCATTAATTACATTCAAGCCAAAATTGGACAATTGAAACCATGCAATGGTGGTGATAAGATAAATATGGATAAAATGGTGGTTGTATTTACTTTAGTAGTCCGTTATTGACTACAGAGTGATCATAATCTGGTTAGTGTGATGCCGAAGAAGAAGTGATAAAAAAACACTAACATCTAGCTCTTCTTTGATGGAAAACAATTGTTGAGAAGGGTCTGCTGGTGAACTGCGTCGACCGTAGTACTGGCCAGTTTCTGTTAAGCTGCCTCTGTCTTTATTGCGATGGTTATTGTTGCAGTGGAGTTTGAAATGGAAGACCCACTACTTCTTTTTAAAACATATACAAAATGATTCAATAAACCTTGAACGAGAATGGTGTAGAATGGATATGTGGAGCAATTGTAATGGCAGGAGTCAGTGGAGCATTGGTGGTGGGAGTCGAGATGACACAACGGTCGCAGGATTTGGTAGGTGGACATGGAGCAGCAGTGACCTAGCAGTGGCAAGGGTTGGTAGGTGGACAATGAACAATGGTGGTGGGATTTTTCATGACGCAGCGGTGGCAATGGTGGTTTTGGTTGCAGATAAAAATAGTTTTCGTGGGGGTAGTGAAGTGATAAGTAGTAACAGAGTGGGGAGGTGCGAAGTAGCATGGACGTATGATGTAGCAGGAACTATGGTAAGGGATACTACTCATTTCATCCCCCCCACCCCTTCCCCTTGTGGTTAAAGTTCAAGGGCTGAGGGGGGGGTGCCAAAAACTGTTGAATACCTTCAGTTGTGGAGATGGGGAGTGGAGATGGCGAAAAGATGCAGGGATTTTAAAGCTGGATGTGACGTGCGATGTAAGAGTTGGGTCGGGGATAAATGAATTTTTGGGGTGGTGTAGGACTTAAGATATAAAGGGAATGTGAGTGTTTGTTGCGGTAAGGTTTTGTGTTTCATGAAAAGTTTTAAAGGGCACAATAATATCATATATATAATATATGATCATATATATATATAATATGGATGTTTTGGAGGGTGGGCGGAGCTTTATAATATAAAGTTTTGAAACTTTAGATTAGTTGGGTTTTTGAAAATTTAATGGGTAAGCACTAAATGATGTATTTAGGCCTAATTTGGTTATGGAACATGGGATTTCTGAAACCTATGAGAAATCATTCTTTTCCCTTTTTGACCAGCAGTTCCTTCTTGGAAATAAATGACAGCCATGGAATATTATTTTCAATATAAACGATCTAATTAGAAATATTCAGTGACCTTGTGATACTGTGAATTATAGGAGTTTCTAAGTGAAGTGTGAAGAAGATCGTAGACTAGTGGCCTGATCGACTGGGCTGATCCCAAATCAGCAACTTTATCTACTACAAAACCTCTGTGGTTGAAAATCTTCAAGATGAAATCAACACTCTCCGCAAACCGAAGTCTGGAACACACTTGAACTAAAAAATAGAAAGCAATCTGAAACTAAAACTGGAAATATGCTCAGAGTACTGAGCTTATTTGCACACCTACCTACCCTAATATACTGAAATCATTTCTATTATAAATGATGCAATAATGCCAGTCTAGCCAATCAAGAAACTACTTTAATATCTATTTTCTTTCACTACTTTTCACCCAAATTAGAAACAAACTTGTTGATGGTATCTGATAAAGATTCCCAGTCTGTTCTTATTTACAAGGAGCTAGGTGGACCTGAAACACAAAAGAAATGCAAAAAATTTATTGTGACTTTCTGATGAACAATTTCTCCATATAGATAGTCACTGGATCAAGATACACTGGACCCATTTCTGGATATTCTGACTCATCCAACTCAACTTCATATCCTGTTAATGCAGACGTGCTCTCAATGTCTTTAATCCACTCGAAGCATGTTTGCATGCTATCTGATGAATTTTGTGTCTATACTTCTACTGAACCAGACAATGGGGCAGACTATCTGATCATATCCATATCATAGCATATTTTGAGAGCATTATGAATACATGAATACAGATTTTGAAAGCACAAACCATCCAATACGTCTGCTATTGGTTCATGTAGTTATTTAGATGTTTGTAGCCTTGGCTGCACTCATATCTCATGTTTTCCTCTGTTATTATCAACCAAAATGTGACCAAGGTTCTATTTCATAATCATAAATGAATTAAAGCATAAGGGTAAGGAATCAATCTGGAATAATTCATCATTTGTTTTAGAATTTTTGGTTTTATCTGAGATTTGACATTAAGAAGGAATTAAGGGTTGAACCCCTGGATCTAAAACAGACTCTATCTCATATGATTGGTGAGAGAGTTCTCCATTCCTACTTTTGAAAGTTTGTTTATAATTTTCTCTCAGAAGTGAGGAAAAACATAGAGGAAGGCATTTTGTACTTACTTGAAAAAGTTTTTCATTTTCCTATCTACAATCTTGCTTAGCATGCAGAGTTTGATTGCTATCTTTGCATTGTGATAACAGGGTTTCTTTCTCCCAAGAAGATGGTGATGGTTGCATTAAACAATCTGCCTCAATCTCAACCATATAATATTCCTCTTGATTATCATATTTGAGAAGATTATCTTTGTATGCAAGGTCGTATAAAATGTACATCATTGCTGGAGATTTTAGTGCCTCCCTATAATTTTCAGCTCTGTCTTTGGCTATGTTGTGAATGGAGTACATGAAATAATCATTTTTTTCTTTACGATGAGCTACAAATTGCTTGGGTACATTGATCCTTGTCTTTTCTAGAACCAATGGAAAATGAGGTATTTGAACAGCAAGTTCCTCTTTCCTGTTAATCTTATGCATCATTTCATTGACTATATTTGTCAAGATATCTAGTTTTATCTCTAAAGATATCAATTTCTCTTTTTATATTTTGTCCTTCTTTACTTATTTTAAATTTGCCTCTATGTTCAAAAGGTTTGCTTCCACATAAACTACAACAATTTTCATTTCTTCAAGGGTTACAGTGCTCTTTTATTTTAATTGGAATGCCATCTCTGGGTCAAATGCATCTGGGTGGTGCAAGATAGCCAATCCTGGGGGTGGCCTTATAACAACAGGCATTGACTGATACACCTTATTTAACCTGGCTGAAAAATGTTGTACTGTCTCCCCTCCCTGTCTTTTTAAATGGTTATACTCTTCTATGATGATAAAAAAATTTCCCATGACCACCCATATATCCAGGAAAACTTGCGTGAATTGATGAAAATTGCCAATGCTTGCATATGGAATATTCTTAAACCAATTTTTAACTTTACTTTGCAATGATAGGGAAAACATCCAGATACCCACATCATACTCTTCCACCTCAAACAGGTCAAGAAAATCCTCAAGATTTTGAATGTTCTTTTTAGCAGTGATATTTTCATTTTATCCATCAAATCTGGGTAGATTATTGCTATAATTTGTAGGGAGGTCATGGAGGATATGAGGATAAACAAGAGGCTTGTAAATTTCTAGGACTTTTATAGGTGTAGGAGGTAAATCAGGAGGCTTATAACCATTTGGGGATTTAGCAAGAGCAGCAGATGAAGCACAAGGATCATGGCTCACTAGGTTTTCTGCAGGTTTATCTAGAATGTGCACAGGTGTATGAGTATGTACATGATGGAGATCTTGGGGCTTAGTTTCTTGAGGCTCATTAATTTTCAAATGATCAATGTAAATTTCAGCAGCGTACTCTTGATCAAGGTCATGATGAGATATAAATTAATTATAGATAAATCCAAAAATTTCTCGAATACAATTGGAACTTGAATACCTGGTCTTTCTAGATTGCCTTGTCATGCTTCAGGTTCTTCCTCTAGTGGAGTCTTTGAATGAAAGTGATCTAGATTGTAGTCGCTAGGTGGATGATTTCAACCTTCTTTTTTCTGGTTGTTTATCCACCATCATCAGCCAAATCTGAACTTGATCAATGTTACTAAGGAAGATAAAACTAGTTCCCCAGTATGGTCGCCACTATGTTAGCACCTCCTACTTCTGAAGGCTGAGGAAAGAATCCCGAAGGGCGAACACCAAAACTGCTTCGGGCCTAGGATCTATCCCTCCTATACCCAAAGAGGTATCTCTTTGTTAGATGTAGCTTTGTTTATTGGGAATTTTAGGCTAGCTATTAGTGCATAGAGGTTTTGTTTGAATATTTGTGGTTGAGACAACAGAAGAGGGCCATTGGGCTATGGAGTAAAATAGGTGTAAACATATTTAAATGGATGAATAACTGAAATAATGTGTAACCAGGCAAGATATTCATGTCAATGGATCTCTACAGTTTTTGAAATGGAAGAGGAGGAGAGATTAAGGTTAAATTTGAATGCAGAGAAAACCTTTTCTGAATTCTACATTCAAATTTCAGAGGAAAACGTAGATGTTGTTTCAAGATTGAGCAGGGTGCCTGGTGACAAATCCTGAATTTTTTTTTCTTATCCACAGTAAAGAGATACATCAATGGCGGAATAAAGAAAAGCTGATAGCATGAAGAATTACATCACCATTAAAAAATAACAAAAGAATCTAGAAACATCATAGTCCTTTCATTAATCCGAAAAAGGTGTTTACAACCATATGAGAATTTTGCAATGGTTTTCTCCCTTGAGGTCACCCTGATACTACAAATGCATGTAGTATTTAACTAAAAATTAAGTCAGTTTCCCTATCTACTTCAGTGATTGTCATTAATTACATTCAAGCCAAAATTGGACAAGTGGAACCATGCACTGGTGGTGATAAGATAAATCTAGCAAAAATAGTGGCTGCATATACTTTAGTAGTCCTTTATTGATTGCAGAGTGATCAGTATGTAGTTAGTGTGATGATGAAGAGGCGGCGATAACGTTGGGTATGTGTTATATTCTTTCCACGATTAGTCAAATGCGTGGGGGTCACAGGGGGGGCAATAACACCCCCTGTACATTACGTCGGGTGCACCAGGGGGGTCACATCGGGATGACATCCCCCCCTATTCGCGGTCCATGGCAACACCCCAGGAAAAACATTTTGGACCCTATTTTTCGGTGCGCAGACCCGCCCATGGTTTTGTGCATGGGTTTGCACATGGTTTTGGGGCATGATGGTTTTCCACCACTGTATTTTGTAGATCTGGTGAAGGGAACGATGGTTATGTTCAAATCCAGGGTTAATGGATTAGGGTTTATGTATGCTTCGGCATGTATATATATGTGTTGTAACACTAAATGGAATATAATCAAAAATCAAGTTAGTCGTCTCGATTTGGGATCTAGGGAAAAATATCTGAGTATATTTGTTTTATGTTTTAAGCTCTCGATATTTTTTATTTTCAAATTTTAAGATTTGTTTGCAAATAATTTCTGTACATGGTTAAAACCTACATTTAGTATCAGAGTTGTTTTGTTTTCAAGGGGACGCCTTTGCAGTTGAGGGGTTTTTTTATCAAGCGTATGGTAGACCCTGTTCAATGGTAGATCTGTGAGATCAATTCTTGCGGTGAAAGAATATGGAAAGTAGTGGAAAGATAGAGATTGAGAAATTTAATGGTCTGATTTTTGAGTTGTGGAAGCTCAATATGGAGGATCTACTGGTGGATAAATACCAGTGGATCATGGTAGATCCAGGAACTAAACCAATGGCAATGTCAGATGAAGACTGGAAGAAGTTGGATCGGAAGGAAAAGAGCACAATACAATTGTGTGTCTTAGATTCAGTATTGTTGAATGTATCTGGGGAAGCTACGATGAAGAATTTGTAGGAAAAAATTGGGACTTTGCACCAATCTAAGTCTCTAATGAATAAATTTTTCCTGCGGAAAAAGATGTATCGATTGATATTAAAATCTCATATGAAGATAAGTGCATTAGATTTTTGTGTTCTCTACCAGACTCGTGGGACAATCTGGTTATTGCAATAGGTAGAAATATAACTACCTTGAATGTTGATGACATTGTTTGAGCCTTGTTGTCGGTGGAAATGAGATGGAGAAATATGGAGGGCCAGAATGGGGATGCCTTATCTATACGAGGAATGTCCCATAACAATAATAAGATTTTGAGTGGGAGATCTACATCTAGAGGGAGATCTAAATCTCCAGGAAAATTTGTAAAGATGTGCTGGAAATGCAAAAAGGAAGGGCACTAAAAAATGGACTGCAGATATAAAACTCTTGAGAAAGGAACGGGATCTGATTATGCTCCTTATACAAAGGAAAAAACCACCTCAGATGAAGGTGGAATGTGTATTTGGCTTCTTCCTCAAATACACATGTATATCATGGGGCATGGTTGATTGAATCATGTGCATCCTTTCACTTCACTACCCATAGGGAGTGGTTCTGCGAGTATGAGAAGTATGATGGTGGTGATGCCTTCTTAGGGGATGATAGGAAGGCCAAAATCGTCGGACATGGAAAAGTCAAGTTGAAGCTGCAAGGTGGAAGGATTAGAACACTTCCTGGTGTTCTGCCTATTCCTGCATTAGCTAGAAATCTGATTTCTGTAAGAAAGATGGATGATGTAGGTGTAAAAACAGTGTTCGAGAAAGATACCTACAAGATGGTGTGGTGAGAATTGTTATTAATGCGGGGAGTTCGAATTGGAACTTTGTACAAGCTTCAAGGTAGCACTGTTATTAATGGGTGCAACAAATCTGTGGTTCTTGAAAATGGAACGAAAAGCATAGCAGTCTCTTGAGAAAACACCATGCTATGGCATAAAAGGCTTGGACATATTGGAGAGAAGGACCTTTGAATACTGTATGGAAAATGGTATGGTAGAAGGTATGTCTAATTGCTCTTTGGATTTCGATTTTTGTGAACATTATTGTTAGGTCCCTATATTACTAGTATAGTTCCTTATTTTTGTTAGTGTAACCCCCTTATTTTTATTATTGTACCCCTATAACCCCCATATTGTTATTATTGTACCCTTAAATTATTATTGTTAGGTCGGCTAGGATTACATTGTGGCCCCATGGAATCCTATATATAGAAAGAAGGTTTTGTAATTTGTATCATCCAAGAATTGTTCATTGATGTAATGTATTAGAGGTTGCCCCCTTTAATTGCCTTATTTATAAGGCATTGATATCTCTTTTCTTCTATTTTTGGAGTTGGTTTCTCAACATTTGGTATCAGAGCTTTGGATTCTACGGTTTCGCTGCTCCAAACAAGTCATCATGAAATTTTCGCTATAAATTTTTTTTCTACGAAGGTTCAGAAGCTGGAATTTTTAGAGTGAGAAGCTGAAATCCTGAGGAACATCTTCACAAAATGCCATAGCTTGGTTCGAAATATTTTCAGAGATACAATCTATGGAAGGTAGGGTTTTTTGCAGGCTCCTGAATTTCACTTAACCGCTATAAAAAATTTTCTACGAAGGTTCAAAAGCTGAAATTGTTAGAGTGTGAAGCTGGAATCCTGAGGAAAATCATCGAAAAATTTCAGAGCTTGTTTCACAATATTTTCGAAGATATGATCTGTGGAAGTTAGGTCTTTTTCAGGCTCTCGAATTTCATCGAATTTCATCTCAAAGTGGTGATCATGGGAAAATATTCATAACTCTCTCTCTGAGCATCGGATTGAAATTTTGTAAATAGTGACTGGAATTGCACGGAATTTAGTTTCCTTTCTATAAATTTCAGAGCCAAAAGAGCAAACAGTGACACGTGGCAAGTCATACAAGTTTTCTCTACTGAACCAGTCCATAATTATGTAATTGTGGGAGATTTGACATAACTTTGTCTTGAAGAATCCAAATCAAGTCAGACCTGTGGCATTTGAAAGAAGCTTCAAAGGACTACTATAGAGCATAATTTCATATATTGAGGATCTACAAGTATAGAGCTAAGTCAATTTAAATATCGAGCTCCTCAAAAGCAAGTAAAAGGTGTGTATTTGTTTTTCCAAATTGCATAAGTCTTGTTTGAAGAATCAAGTTGAATTGATTCCAATGGAATATTGTAGAATAGATATTAGTATTGGATTCTAAAATGGCCCCTAAAAATAATTCAACACCCATTAAGCCTTTAGAAGGCTCTACTATGACTCATGATGGCGAGGAATGGCAACATGACATATCAAAATTACAAGAGCAAGTGCAAAAAATTTCGCTCTCGCAAAGAGCAACAAAAAATGACATGTAAGTTTTGAAGAAAGGCGTGAAAACTAAGAAGGATGGTTTGAAGAAAGGCATGGAATCTAAGATGGATGGTTTGAAGAATGGCATGGAAGCTAAGATGGATGGCATGGAAGCTGGCATGGAATCTAAGATGGATGAAATGGAAGATAATATGGAAAACATGAAGAATGATCTAAAAGCAGACATGGAAGGTTTGACAAAGTTGATACAAGAAATTTTTGCTAATGGTGAAAAGATAGTAGAGGAAACTCATGATGAGAACAAAATAAATGTTAATAGTGATTTCATAAACTCTAATATTGGAGGGAAGAACCACCATATTCCAAAAATGGATATGAGGAAGTTTGATGGAAAGGATCCTGTAACATGGATAGAACAGATGGAGAAATATTTTGATCTCAATAATGTGTAAAACGCACAAAGGGTATGCATTGTAACCTTACATTTAGAACAAAATACATTTGTATGGTATCAATGACTTTGCTCCCATAAAAAAATTGTCACTTGGTCAAATTTTACGGAGGAAATGATAGCACATTATGAGGATACAAAGAACAACACTTTCTTTAGCCAATTGATAAATCTCAAACAAAAGTGTTTAGTGGGGGAGCACATTGAGGACTTCCAAAAATTGAATATAAGGGTAACTGATATTCCAAAGGAACACAAGATTGATATCTTCATAGGTACTTTAAAGGATAATATCCAACATGAAGTTCATGTTTTGGAACCTGATTCATTGGAGAAGGCATTCAGGTTGGCAAGAAAAATGGAATGTAAAATTATGGCGATAAGGAAGAATACCACTCACTTCTATAAAGTTGGAAGTGTTGCTACTCCTATATTTCCACAACCTACAAGGTTGACACCACAATAATTGGAAGAAAATAGAGCAAAAGGGCTTTCCTACAATTGTGATAGCATATACACTAAAGGTCATAAGTGTGCTGAGAAGAAATTATTTTACATAGATTGTGAAGAGGAAGAAGAAAATGAACAATAATCTTCAAAATAAGAGGATATGCACCAGGAAATAGCGCTAGAAGGAGAAGAAATGAGTCCGACCATATCGTGTAATGCATTGTCAGGAATTACCACTCCTCAAACTCTCAATATAGAAGGACATATCAAGAAGAAAAATGTAATAGTGTTGATTGATTCAGGTAGCACCCATAATTTTATTCATTGTAAGGTAGCCAAGGAATTGAATTTTTTCCTATAACCAGCACCAGAATGTCAAGTGATGGTTGAAAATGGAGGAACTATAAATTGCTCTGGAAAATTCCATAATATAAAGCTAACCATGGGGGAATATGTATTTAATAGTGCAGTGCTTTCCATTCCTATGGGAGGTGTTGATGTTGTACTAGGAGTACAATGGTTACAATCTTTGGGGACGGTAGCTTTTAATTTTCAAGAACGTTTCTTGAATTTTTTTCAGAAGGAAAAGAATTCGAATTACGATGTATTGTAGCGAAGCCGGGAAAGATAATAAGCTGTAATTTCATGAAAAAACTTCTAAAGAAATAAGAACAAGGCGTAATTGCACAATTATTCTCACTATAAGTTCCAACATCAAAATCATCTATTTCTGTAGATCTCCAAAAAGTCTTGGACAATCTTTCCAAGGTGTTTGAAACTCCCAAAGGATTCCCACCTATTCTTGATCATGATCATGCTATTCATTTGATTCCAGGAAATGTTCCTCCAAACATCAGGCCTTATAGATATCCTTATGTCCAAAAGAGAAAAATTGAACGTATGATTGCAGAAATGTTAGAGGTGGGTATAATTCAACCTAGTCAAAGTTCTTCCGCTGCTCCTATAGTATTGGTACACAAGAAGGATGGATCATGACGCATGTGTCCGGATTATAGGGAGCTCAATAAGCTCACCATTAAAGATAAATTTCCATTCTTGTGATTGATGAATTATTCGATGAATTACATGGAGAAATTTATTTTACCAATTTGGATCTTCATTTAGGATATCATCAAATTAGAATGAAGACTGAAGATATTCTGAAAATAGCATTTCAAACTCATGAGGGTCATTATGAATTTTTGGTCATGCCTTTTGGCCTTACCAATGCACCTTCTACATTTCAAGGGTTGATGAATTCCATTTTCAAACCCTTAGAAAATTTGTGCTAGTATTTTTTGATGATATACTAATCTACATCAGGTCTTGGAAGGATCATGTTCAACATGTTGACAGGGTGCTCAAACTACTGCAGGAGAAACAATTATATGCAAAAACATCCAAATGTTTCTTTGGAGTACAAGAGGTGGAATATCTGGGTCATATTTTATCTCAGGAGGGTGTTAAGGTAGCCCTTAAAAAAATTAAGGCCATTAAGGAATGGAAATTCCCCACAACCATAAAGTAGTTGTGAGGATTTCTTGGGTTAACGGGGTATTATCAAAAGTTTGTTAAGAATTATGGGAGAATAATAGCACCTCTAACAACATTATTAAAGAAAGATGCATTTTCATGGAATCCTGAAACAACTAAGGCCTTTGAACATCTTAAAGAGGCAATGTTCCTAGCACCGATCTTAGATATTCCAGGCTTCACAAAAACCTTTATTGTGGAATGTGACGCCTCGGGAAATGAAATTGGTGTTGTTTTAATGCAAGAAGGAAGACCCATTGCTTTTTAAATTCGTCCAATCAAAGGAAAGTATTTATAGAAACCTATTTATGAGAAGGAAATGTTAGCAATAGTGCATGCACTAAAGAAATGGCAAAATTACCTAATGGGAAGACACTTCAAGGTAAAAATTGATCATGATAGTCTTAAAGACTTTTTGGAACAAAGAATATCTTCAGAAGAGCAGCAAAAATGGGTCACAAAGATGTTGGGTTATGACTTTGAAATAATCTACAGAAAATGGAAGCTAAATGTTGTTGCAGATGCACTCTCAAGAAAGAATGAAGAGGTGGAAGCATTGCTTTTTCCCATTTCCATTATCCAACCAGATTGGATAATCGAAGCAAGAGATGAATGGAAAAAGGACGAAGAAGTGTGGACACTCATTCAAAAGTTGCAGCAAAATGATTCCTTATAGTACAAATATCACTTATATATTGTAATAATTCCCAACTAAAACAAAATATTATTCTGGAATTGCATACTTCTCCTTTAGGAGGACACTCGGGATTTTTAAAAACTTACCATAGGGTGAAGAAATAATGTTTTTGGGATGGCCTTAAATCTGATATTCAAAATTTTGTGGCAGAATGTTTGTTTTTCCAGCAGAATAAATTTGAGACAATTAAGACCCTAGGTCTTCTACAACCTTTATCCATTCCAAGTCAATGTTGGGAGGAGATTTCAATGTATTTTATCATAGGGTTACCTAAGTCCGAAGGAAAGAGTGTCATCATGGTGGTAGTTTTTAGACTTACCAAGTATGCACACTTTTGTGCATTATCTCATCCATTTAAAGCAAGTATATTTTCTACTACATTTATGGACACAATTCAAAAGCTACATGGAAACCCAAGGGTTATTGTGAGCGACAGAGATCCCATTTTTACTGGAAATTTTTGGACAAAGTTATTTAGCTCATATTATCATCCTCAATCCAATGGTCAAACTGAGATAGTAAATAAATGTTTGGAAGGATATCTTCGTTGTTTTGTATCAGATAAAAAACACAATGGGCCAAGTGGTTATCTCTCACTGAATGGTGGTATAACACTTCCTTCCATACTGCAGCAAAAATGACCCCATTTATGGCACTTTATGGATATCATCCACCATCCATCACATCATATTTAAGAGAAAATTCAAAGGTTCAAGCAATGGAAGATCACATCGAGCATCAACAAGAGGTTCTCCAACTTTTAAAGGATAACTTGAAGTTGGAAAAAAAATCGAATGAAACAACAGGCAGATCAACATCGCAGCGAGAGAAGTTTTGACATAGGATATTGGGTATTTTTACAGCTACAACCATACAAACAAATGTCCCCTAAGGAAGCTAAGAAGTATAATAAATTATCTCCAAAGTACTATGGTCCTTACAAGGTGTTGCAAAATATTGGTACTATGGCATACAAATTGGAGCTTCCTGCTTCTTCACGAGTGCATCGAATTTTCTATGTTTCATGCTTAAAGAAGGCTATAGGTGAAAATCTTCCAGTTCAAACAATATTTCCAGAACTTGATGAGGAAGGAAAAATCATATTGGAACCTAAAGCGGTCATGGAAACAAGAACTCAACAGCTACAGAATCAATCAATTTAAGAGTATCTCATCAAGTGGAAGAACTTACCCACTAAAGATTCTACATGGGAGGATGATAATTTTATGCAGAAGCACCCAGAGCTACTCAATCATTCAGGCCCACACTTTTTTTAAGGAGAGGGGGATTTTAGGTCCCTATATTACTAGTATAGTCCCTTATTGTTGTTACTGTAAACCCCTATTGTTATTATTGTACCCCTTTAACCCCCATATTATTATTATTGTGCCCTTAAATTATTATTGTTAGGCCAGCTAGGATTACATTGTGGCCCCATGGAATCCTATATATAGAAAGGAGGTTTTGTAATTTGTATCATCCAAGAATTTTTCATTCATGTAACATATTAGAGGTTTCCCCCTCAAAGTGGCTTATTTATAAGATGTTGATATCTCTTTTCTTCTATTTTTGGAGCTAGTTTCTCAACATTTGTGTATATAGGAAGCAGAATCAGGTGAGTTTTCCTTCTGGTGCTAAGAGGATGAACAAGATCTTCAAGCTTGTGCACAGTGATGTGTTTGGACTTGTGTCAGTTCCATCACTGGGAAATTCTATGTACTGTGTTTCATTGATAGATGACTTCTCAAGGAATACATGGATATATTTCTTGAGGAAGAAATCTGAAGTCTTTGACAGATTTAAAGAATTTAAGGCTTTGGTGGAAAACCAGACAGAGAAGAAGATAAAGGTGTTGAGGACAGATAATGGTGGAGAATTCTGCAAGAAGGAATTTGAAGAGTTTTGTAAGAAGTCTGGTATAGCACGGAAAAATACTAATCCATAGACACCTCTGAAAAGTGGAGTTGTAGAAATAATGAATAGAACGCTGATAGAAAAGGCAAGAAGCATGCTTAGTGGTACCGGGTTAGGACAATAATTCTGGGCAAAGGCAGTGGAGACTCCATGTTACCTCGTTAACAGATCACCTTCATCAGCGTTGGAGGACAAGACCCCACATGAGGTATGGACTGGTAAGAAACACTCTCTTTCAGATATGAGGGTATTTGGATGTGATGCATGTGTACATGTTCCAAAGGAGAAAAGGTCCAATTTGGATAATAAATCTAAAAGGTGCATCTTTATTGGGTATAAGGATGGTTTAAAAGGTTACAAGCTTTGGAACCCAGAAACAAGGAAAATTGTGTACAGATGAGATGTGGTGTTTAGAGAGGTTAAATATGTTGTTAAACATGAAGTCCTACCATAGGAACCTAAGAAGATAGAGTTTGATCTAAATTAGGATTAATTAGACTCTACAACATTAGAATATTCAGAAGAGGAAGAGCCACAAACTCTAGTTGTGAGAAGATCAGTTCGGGAAAAAAGGAAACTAGAAAGGTATAGTCCATATGCTTTCTGTTAAATTTTTTCTTTAAATATCACTGATGATGATCCCAGAAATGTCAGGGAGGCAGTGGATTCAGAGGATGGAAACATATGGAAGGAGGCCATGGTTGATGAAATGGCATCCTTGCACAAAAATGAGGCATGTTGCCATTTGGAAGGAATCCCATCAGGAGAAAATGGGTGTTTAAGAAGAAGATGAATGTAGAAGGCAAGGTGGAGAAATTAAAAGCTCGGTTGGTTGGAAAAGGTTATTCCCAGGTGCTGGGAATTGATTTTGGTGATATTTTTTCTCCTGTTTCCAAGGTTACTTCTAGTAGATTACTTTTATCTGTTATTGCTGCATTTGATTTTGAGGTAGAATAGATGGATGTGAAGATAACATTTATTCACGGGGATATGGAAGAGGAGATCTACATGAAGCAACCTAAAGGCTTTATGGTGAAGGGTAAGAAAGAAATGGTATGCAGGCTAAAAAAAGTCTTTGTATGGGTTAAAATAGTCACCAAGGATGTGGTATTAGAAATTTGATACCTATATACAGGGACTTGGTTTCACCAGAATCAAAGAGGATCACTGTATTTATTTTAAATTAATTGGTGACCGTGTTATTTATTTGGTCTTTTATGTGGATGATATGTTGTTTATTGGAAATGAAAAATAAATTATGCAAGATTTGAAGACCAAATTGTTCTCCAAATTCGACATGAAGGATATTTGTGCTGCAAACTATATTTTGGGCATGGAAATTAAGAGAGATCGGGTAAAGAGGAAGCTCTGGTTAAAACAAAGGAAGTATGTCGAGACAATATTATATAGGTTTAATATGTAGGATAGTAAACCTGTGAAGTTTATTTTTCTTGTAGGTGTAAATCTATCTGTTGAACAGTGTCCCAAGACACAAGAAGAAGAGGAGGATATGTCCTGTGTTCCATATGCAAGTGTAGTGGGTAGCCTGATGTATGCAATGGTTTGTACCAGAGTACACATTGCACATGCAGTGGTAGTATTTAGTAGGTTTACGTTAAAACCAGGGAAGGAGCATTGGACAACATTGAAGAGGGTTTTCAGATAATTGTGTGGCACTAGTAATTATGGCTTGTGCTACCAGGGAAGACCAGGATTGGACAGAGTTTTGGACATTTGTGGTTTTGTTGATGGAGATTGGGTTGGAGGTCTAGACTGAAGGAGATCTAAAAGTGGGTATGTGTTTAGTCTATTTGGAGGTGTAGTCAGTTGGATGAGTAAAATATAGTCTATAGTGTCTTTTTCAACTACAGAGGTAGAATACATGGTAGCCACTCATGCAAGCAAGGAAGCAATTTGGTTGCAGAGATTGTATTCAAGTATGGGGTTGGTGTAGTGGGCTATAAGGATAGACTATGATAGCCAAAGTGAAATTTTCTTGGCTAAGAACCCTTCTTATCATTCAAAGAAAAAGCACATTGATGTCCAATATCACTTTGTTAGAGATATGGTTGAGGATAAAACGGTGTTGTTGGTGATGTTTGACACTTTGAAGAATGTTGCAGATGAATTGACGAAGTTGGTGAGCACTTAGAAGTTCTCTTGGTGTAGAGAAACGTGTGTTGCAAAGTTGGGATAATAACTTAGCTCTCCTGTGGCCCCCTGTGGAAAGAAAACAACAAGCAGGAGAATGTTGGGTATGTGTTATATTCTTTCGAGGACTAGTCACGCATGGTGGGGTCACAGGGGGGGCGATAATCTCACTTGTACATTGCGCCGGGCGCTGCAGGGGGATCACAAGGGGAGGGGGGGCGGGAGCCCCCACCCTATTTGGCGTCCAGGGCAGAGCCCCGCGAAAATTTTTTTGGACCCTATTTTTCGGTGGGCAGACCCACCGATGGTTTTGTGCATGGGTTTGCACATGGTTTTGGGGCATGATGGTTTTCCACCCATGTATTTTGTAGATCCAATTAAGGGAACTACAGTTATGATCTAATCTAGGGTTAATGGATTGGGGTTTATGTATGCTTCGGCATGTATATATATGTGTTGTAACACTAAAAGGAATATAATGAGAAATCAAGCTGGTCCTCCCGATTTGGGATCCAGGGAAAAATATCTGAGTATATATCTTTTATTTTTTATGCTATCGCTTTTTTTTATTTTATTCTTTTAAGATTCGTTTGTAGATAATTTTTGTACAGGGTTATAACCTACATTTGGTATCAAAGCTATTTCAGCTTCAAGGGGACACCTTTATTGCTGAGGATTTTTTTTTTTCGGGCCTATGGTAGACCATGTTTAGTGGGAGATCTGCAAGATCGATTCTTGCGGTGAAAGAAGATGGCACACAGTGGAAAGATAGAGAGTGAGAAATTTAATGGTCAGATTTTAGAGTTGTGGAAGATCAAGATGGAGGATCTGTTGGTGGATAAAGACTAGTGGATCGCGGTAGATCCATGTACTAAACCAACGACAATGTCAGATGAAGACTAGAAGAAGTTGGATCGGAAGGCGAAGAGAAAAATAATGTTATATGGCACGCAGTGGAAAGATAGAGATAGAGAAATTTGATGGTCAGATTTTAGAGTTGTGGAAGATCAAGATGGAGGATCTGTTGGTGGATAAAGACTAGTGGATCGCGGTAGATCCATGTAATAAACCAACGACAATGTCAGATGAAGACTGGAAGAAGTTGGATCGGAAGGCGAAGAGCACAATAATGTTGTGTGTCTCAGATTCTGTATTGTTGAATGTATCTAGGGAAGCTACGATGAAGAATTTGTTGGACAAACTTGGGACTTTGTACCAATCTAAGTCTTTGGTGAATAAATTGTTCATGGAAAAAATATTTTATAACTTGAGGATGAAGGATGGAGACTTGGTGACAGAGCATCTAAGCATCTTCAATATTGTGGTAAGTAAGTTGTCATTTTTTGATATTAAAATCTTAGATGAATATAAGTGCATCAGTTTTTTGTGTTCTCTACTAGACTCATGGGGTAGTTTGGTTATTGCAATAGGTAGCAATACAAATACCTTGAATTTTGATGACATTGTCTTAGCCTTGTTGTCGGAGGAAATGAGATGAAGAAATATGGAGGGCTAGAATGGGGAGGCCTTATCTATACGAAGAAGGTCCCAGAAAAAAAATAAGAATAAGGTTTTGAGTGGGAGATCTAAATCTAGACGGAGATCTAAATCTCGAAGAAAATTTGTAAAGGTGTGTTGGAAATGCGAAAATGAAGGGCACTACAAAAAGGACTGCAGATCTAAAACTCCTGAGAAAGGAAAGGGATCTGATGATGCTCCTTCTACAGAGGCAAATACCACCTCAGATGAAGGTGGGGATGTGGATTTGGCTTCTTCCTCAAACACACATGTAGATCATGAGGCATGGTTGAGTGACTCAGGTGCATCCTTTCACTTTACTCCCCATAGGGAGTGGTTTTGTGAGTATGAGAACTATGATGGTGGTGATTTTTTCTTAGGGGATTATAGGAAGGCCATAATCGTCGAACGTGGAAAATTCAAGTTGAAGCTTCAAGGTGGAAGGATCATCACACTTCCTGATGTTCTACATATTCCTACATTGGCCAGAAATATAATTTCTGTAAGCAAGATGGACGATGTAGGTGTAAAAACAGTGTTCGAGAAAGATACCTGCAAGATGGTTCTGCAAGAACTGGTATTAATGCGAGGAGTTAAGATTGGAACTTTGTACAAGCTTCAGGGTAGCACTATTATTAATGGGTGCAACAGTTTTGTGGTTCCTGAAAGTGGAGCGGAAAGTATAGAAGTCTCCGGAGAAAATACCATGCTATGGCATCAAAGGCTTGGACATATTGGAGAGAAGGGCCTTTAGATACTGCATGGAAATGGTATGGTAGAAGGTATGTCTAATTTCTCTCTAGATTTCAATATCTGCGAACATTGTGTATATGGGAAGAAGAATCAGGTGAGTTTTCCTTCTGGTGCTAAGAGGGCGAACAAGGTATTAGAACTTGTGCACAGTGATGTGTTTGAACTTGTGTTGGTTCCATCACCAGGAAAGTCTGTGTACTATGTTTCATTCATAGATGACTTCTAGAGAAATACATGGATATATTTCTTGAGGAAGAAATCTAAAAGCTTTGATAGATTTAAAGAATTTAAGGCTCTGGTGGGAAACCAAATAGAGAAGAAGATAAAGGTGTTGAGGACAGATAATGGTGGAGAATTCTACAAGAATGTATGTGAATAGTTCTGTAAGAAATGTGGTATAGCACGACAAAATAATAATCCATACACACCTCATAAAAACGGAGTTGCAGAAAGAATGAATAGAACGTTGATGGAAAAGGCAAGAAGCATTCTTAGTGGTCACAGGTTAGGACAAGAATTATAGGCAAAGGAAATGGAGACTGCATGTTACTTGGTTAACAGATCACCTTCATCAGTGTTGGAGGATAAGGCCCCACATGAGGTATGGACTGGTTAGAAAACCTCTCTTTCACATCTAAGGGTATTTGGATGTGATGCATATGTACATGTTCCAAAGGAGAAAAGGACCAAGTTGGATAATAAATTTGAAAGGTGCATCTTTATTGGGTATAAGGATGGTTTAAAAGGTTACAAGCTTTGGAACCCATAAACAAGAAAAGTTGTGTACAGCTGAGATGTGGTGTTTAGAGAGGTTAAATATGCTGTTAAACATGAATTCATGCCATAAGAACCGGAGAACATAGAGTTTTATCTAATGGAGGATGAATCAGAATCTACAACAAAAGAAGATTCAAAAGAGGAAGAGACACAAACTCCAGTTGTGAGAAGATCAGTTCGGGAAAGAAGGTAGCTAGAAAAGTATAGTCCATTTGATTTATGTTCAAATTTTTCTTTAACTATCATTGATAATGATCCAAGAACTGTCAAGGAGGCAGTGGATGCATAGGATGGAAAAATCTGGAAAGAGGCCATGGTTGATGAAATGGCATCCTTGCACAAAAATGAGGCATGGGATCTGGTGGAGTTGCTAGTTGGAAGGAAGCCCATCGGGAGCAAATGGGTGTCTAAGAAGAAGATGAATGTAGAAGGCAAGGTGGAGAGATAAAAGGCTCAGTTGGTAGCAAAAGGTTATTCCAAAGTGCTAGGAATTGATTTTGGTGATATTTTTTCTCCTCTTTCCAAGGTTACTTCTAGTAGATTACTTTTATCTGTTGTTTTTGAAATTGATTTTGAGGTAGAAAAAATGGATGTGAAGACAAAATTTCTTCACGGGGATCTAGAAGAGGAGATATACATGAAGAAACCTGAAGGCTTTACAATGAAGGGTAAGAAAGAACTAGTATACTGGTTAAAAAAGACTCTGTATGGGTTAAAACAGTCACCAAGGATGTGGTATCAAAAATTTGATACCTATATACGGGGACTTGGTTTCACTAGAAGCAAAGAGGATCACTGTGTTTATTTTAAATTAATTGGTGACCGTGTTATTTATTTGGTATTGTATGTGGATGATATGTTGTTGATTGGAAATGACAAAGAAATTATCCAAGATTTGAAGACCCCATTGTTCTCCAAATTCGACATGAAGGATCTTGGTGCTACAAACTATATTTTGGGCATGGAAATTAAGAGATATCGAGCAAATAGGAAGCTTTGGTTAAACCAAAGGAAGTATGTTGAGAAAATATTGCAAAGGTTGAATATGTAGGATAGTAAACCAGTGAAGGTTCCTATTCCTATAGGTGTAAATATATCTATTGAATAGTGTCCCAAGACAAAAGAAGAAGAGGAGTATATGTCTCGTGTTCCATATGCAAGTGCAGTGGGTAGCCTGATGTATGCAATGGTCTGTACTAGACCAGACATTCAACATGCAGTGGGAGTGTTGAGCAGGTTTATGTGAAAACCAGGGAAGGAGCATTGGATAGTAGTGAAGTGGGTTTTCAGATATTTGCATGGCACTAGTGATTATACCTTGTACTAACAGGGAAGACTAGGATTGGACAGAGTTTCGGACATCCATGGTTTTGTTGATGAATACTAGGTTGGCGATCTAAACCAAAGGAGATATACAAGTGGGTATGTGTTTAGCCTATTTGGAGGTGTAGTCAATTGGATGAGTAAAAGACAGTCTGTAGTGGCTCTTTCAACTATAAAGGTAGAATATATGGCAGCTAGTCATTCAAGCAAGGAAACAATTTGGTTGCATAGATTTTTTTCAAGTATGGGGTTGATGCAGCAGGCTATGAGGATAGACAGCGATAGCCAAAGTGTAATTTTTTTGGCTAAGAACCCTTCTTATCATTCAAAGACATAGCACACTGATGTCCAATATCACTTTGTGAGAGATATGGTTGAGGATAAAAAGGTGTTGCTGGTAAAGGTGTACACTTTGAAGAATGTTGCAAATGCATTGATGAAGTTTCTGAGCACCCCAAAGTTCTGTTGGTGTAGAGAAAAAATGTGTGTTGCAGAGTTGGGATAATGACTAAGCTCTCTTGTGGCCCCCTGTGGAAAGAAAAGAACAAGTGGGAGAATGTTGGGTATGTGTTATATTCTTTCGAGGAATAGTCACGTGTGGTGGGGTCACAGGGGGGCCAATAATCCCACTTGTACATTGCGTCGGTAGCCCCCCTTGTTTGGGGTCTACAGTAGAGGCGCAGGAAAAAAAATTTGGACCCTATTTTTCATTGGGCATCCCCGCCCATGGTTTTGTGCATGGGTTTGCACATGGTTTTGGGGCATGATGGTTTTTTTCCCCTGGTATTTTGTAGATCCAATCAAGGGAACTAAGGTTATGTTCTAATATAGGGTTAATGGATTAGGGTTTATGTATGCTTCGACATGTATATATATGTGTTGTAACACTAAAGGGAATATAATGAAAAATCAAGCTGGTCATCCCAATTTGGGATCTAGGGGAAAATCTATGACTATATCTATTTTATGTTTTATTCTCTCGCTATTGTTTATTTTCTGTTTTTAAGATTCATTTGAAGATAATGTCTGTACAGGGTTAAAACCTACAGATAAAACAACACTAGCATCTTTCTTTGCTTTGGTGGAAAACAATTGTTGAGAAGGGTGTGTTGGTGAGCTGTGCCAGTTATAGTACTGGCCACTTTCTGTTAAACTGCCTTTGTCTTTATTGCACTAGTTATTGTTGTAGTGGAGTTTGAAACAGAAAACCCACTACTTCCTTTAAAAGCATATAGAAATGATTCAATAAAACTTGAACGGGAATGGTGCGGAGCAACTATGTGGAGAAATTGCAATGGCAGGAGTCGGTGGAGTAGTGGTGGCGGGAGTCGATGTGACACAGTGGTGGCGGGAATGGTAGATGGACATGGAATAGTGGTGACGCAGCAGTGGCGGGATTGGTAGGCAGACGTGGAGTAGAAATGGCGGGAGTCATCGTGATGCAACGATGGTGGTGGTGGTTTTGGTTGCAAAGAAAAATGGTTTTCGGGGGGGCGGGGGGGTTGGTAGTGAAGTGGTAGGCAGTATCGAAGTGGGTGGAGGTGGTGTGAAGTAGCATGGATGTGCCACATAACGAAGGTAAGGGATACTGCTCATTTTGGAACACCCTCCCACCCATGGTTAAATTTGGGCTGAGGGGGGACCGAAAAGTGTTGAAGACCATCAGATGTGGACATGGGGAGTGGAGATGGTGGAAAGGTGCAGGGCATTTAAAGGTGAATGTGATTAGGGATGTAATGGTGGGGTTGGGGATAAATGAATGTCAGTGTGGCATAGGAATTAGGATGTAAAGGGAATGTGAGTGTTTTTTCCGGTAAGGTGTTGGGTTTTATGAAAAGTTTTAAAGGGCATAGTAATATCATATATTTAATCTATGATCATATGTATATAACATGGCTGTTTTGGAGGGTGGACATAGCTTTATAATATAAAGTCTGGAAACTTTATATTAGTTCGGTTTTTTATATTTAATGGGTAAGAACTAAATGATGAATTTAGGCTTAAATTGGTTATGGAACATGAGATTCTGAAACCTAGGAGAAATCATTGGTTGCCCTTTTTGACCAGCAATTCGTTCTTGGAAATAAATGATAGCCATGGAATATTATATTCAATATAAATGATCTGATAAGAAATAGTTAGTCACCTTGTGATACTATGAATTACACGAGTCTAACAGAGCGATCCCCCCTTGGCAATTCATCAAATAAACTGATGACTGTCAGCCAAGAAGCAATGCTCGTAGAACCCATTTCATGGTGGGCACCCTATGTCAAGCTACAAAATCCCTCTATGTGCAAGAAAAATAACATCGATAGTGTGTGGGAGTATCTGCAGATGTCATTGTGTACTCATAATTTCACTCTCGTCGGTTAAATGTTTGGCAACATCCCTCAAATAAAGTTTGATGATTATGATATCGCAAATGAAGCGACGTTATCGGAGCTTGCACCAGAAAATTACTTGGAATAAGTGTTGTACGATGATGTACCAAAGGCAGAGCTGATGCCCTAGGCACTTGGGCTACACAACGCGGGACTCCTCAATCTACTGAGGATTCCATATTTCGGGCGATACTCCATCTCCGGCATATGTGTGCGCCAGTTTCTAGCCTTGGTCCATGAAGGCTCACTGTGGATTCAAGGGAGAATCCTTATAGATGTGGCTCTGATCCATCGGATCATCGCCCTACCCAAGAAGGGCCCCATCCAATGAAGGGATTTGGGAAGAGCAACAAGCTGAAAGTAGCGACGGAGGTGACGGACAAGTACAAGGTGGGATGGGATAAGCGGGGCTTCCTGGTCCAGACCATCACTAACCTGACGGTGCGCATGGGCACTCTCATCCTTGGATGTAAAATTATGAGTAAGTGTCGACCAAAAACAGTCCCCACACACGTCATTTCCTTGGCGGAGAAATTTGAAAAAGGGATTTTGTACAATTGGTCGCAATTTTTATGTGAGGAGTTTTTGGAGAATGTGCGCGAGGCGGAGGAACTGGGGTAGCATTTCTGTTACTCATGGATTCTATTGTTGATTGCGTTGGTGGCATAGAAGACCCGAGCTGATGCAGTCCGTCCTGAAATCGAGCCAGGCATATGTGATAAGCCGCGCTACGAAAACTTATGGGACTCATCAAATGATAGGCGAGTCGAAGAAAACAAAATTTTTTGGGTACTTTTTGAAGGCACGTTGGTGCAAGCAATCCACTCCAGACCAAGACTCCCATCGACAGTATATGAGAAGTATAAAATCGTGGTAGAATTTTAGGTGACTATGCACAACATCATGATCAAGGCACACAATGAGTCCAACTGGTACACCTTTCCCTATATGGTCATGGAGGCAGAAGTTGACCATGTCATCGCAACATGACCAAATTCGTGGATGATCGAGCTTGGCTCAACAAAGCCCATTACACCGTCCACATCTGGAAAGGATACAGCTCCACCAGATACAACTCTAAAAGACACAACAAAGCCACACATAGAGACAGGCAGAAAAGATAAGGGATTTGAAGCAGAAAAATACCCAGTGACAGAAAAATACGCAAAGGTAATAAAATACAAAGATAGGGAGTTAGGAGGTGACCACGAGGAGTTGGAACTCATGGGTTAGATGGGCTCAATGGAGATGGTGCTGAATGTCCAGGGCCAATCGAGATGAGAAACATCTAAAGTGTCATGCAAGAGGAAAGGGTCCAAAGTAAGAGGTGAGGAAGAGGTTACTCTGATAGAGGAGGACCTCGACAAAATTGCAGATGCAGTTTCTTCACCATCAGAGTACCAATGGAACACAATGGAGACCTAATACAAGGATGCGGTGGAATCCTTACAGTCGGGTTTGCAGGACCTCTAGCTAAAAATGGATACATTCTAAGTGAGCATGGATCAAGCGAGGTCAGTGCAAGAGATCCTAGTATCTACATTGATCGTCACAACTATAGGGAGCAAAATTTTCCCCTTTCCGGGTGCAGCAGTATGAATGGCACAAGAAGAATTGTGCACGCAGGTCCAAACCTTCTCGGAGGTCAGACTCAACCTTGCCAATATACCAACTGGGTAGCTCCACGTGCTACATATTTTCATATCCGCAAAATTACAGAGCAGAGCGGATTTCACACACCAGCAAATAAAGGAGGTTGAGCATATTGCAACAACGAAGATGGCAGAGTCTACCCAGGCTCAGACAACACAACATGCCACTATAGCTCATCGCGCAGAGCAAGAAATTTTCATTGATAGCCTATGTGGTGAGATTATAGACATAGTTATCCCAGCCACCGCTGCGCCAAAAGCCAATATTGAGAGCCTGGTCACAACTCTCAAAGCTTTCAGGTCAGAAATTCAGTACGTGAAGGCATATTTTGAGCAGCAGATTGCTACATTACATGTGAAGCTACAGCCTGAGACCCCTCTGAAGGTGCTTGCACAGTGGGCCGCACTAGTAAATACTGCATTCGCCAGCATCTCTGCAGATGTTGAGAAGGGTTTAGTGTTCCTAGGAAAATCCATGGGAATATGGACCTCAGTGTAGACAGATCCATTAGTCAAGAAAATCATTCAGGAGCTATGTGCGAAGGAGCAGGAGTTCAACAACTTGCAGAAGGCTTTGATCCCTTATTAGAGAATGGCACGCCTTCAAACCAGCCATGCGTTGCGGGACGAGGTGGAGGAACTCTACCATAAGAAGTAGAGAGTCACACATCATATGAAGCCATGGGTGGATGAGGCCATGAAGCTATCCTAGGATCTTGATTTGGTAGTTCGGAACCTGAACCAAACGTTGCAGAGTGTCACCTTCACCACTGAAGGGATAACGTCAGAGAATCTGGTGGAGACCGTGCAGAGCACAACCAATCAAAGTGTAGGTGTCTTAGCACCATTTGCAGCTGCCATGGAAGAGCTCCAGAACAAAATGAAGATTCCAATACCAGTGTTACTTGGGATGACTCACAATATTATGTTGGGGGCCTGTTGGAGACAGGTCCCCTAAGTCCGACCAAATTTTCTATATTTTGTAATAGATTAGTTGTGCGCAGGGGCTTCGGGCGAGTCAAAGCCCCTCATGAATTGTAATGGGTCAAAGGGTAGATCAAGGAACTGCAAACCAAAGTTTGTGGACCATAGAGTAGTGCAGGATAATAGTATAAATAGATGGCTAGATCGAGTCTAAGAATTTAGTTTTTGGATAAGTCTGAATGAGAATGTTATATCTGGAAACTTGGTGATATTTTGTTTGAATTGTCTGGGTAAGAAGGCTCCTGTCGACTCTGTGCGTGGAGACCTTAGTCCTGCTGTGTGCGAGCCTCACTGACTATGTGCACGGGCTATTGAACTATTTTGTATGAAGGATCTGAACTGATAGTAATCAATGAATATTGTTGCAGATATCTCAGTTCTATATGCATCTATTATTTATGTGATGAATTTTTCTGCATCTTGTTTCTGATTTCTGTACTATCTTCAATTAAATCTCTTCCGCAACTGCGATTTGGTTTATATGAATGATTATCAGGTGGATCTGATTATATAAGACTATGTTATCATGTGTTAATAATTATTACTTAATTTATAGTTGTTACGTTAACTTGCGCAACGTATTCTACATATTTTCTGTCTTAAAGGGTTACTAGTTAGGGCTTTTTTCGCAAAGGTATGTTTATGGTTACTTTGGATCTTAAGGCACCCACATCATTCAAATCTCTCTTAGGGCGCGGAAACCTAGTTCCAGCACCCCCACATACTGCTTCGGGTGAGACTTTGACTTGCGCAAGCATGTCACTGCCGAAAGGGCTAGTAGTAAAAGGGTCTTGTTGCATAACCTCAATTCTGAACCTGGGTCAAGACCCCTTCAAGCCAACATATATCACGCAATATGAACTCACATGGTATGATATTTTCTCCCCCAGTGACACGCTTGTGCATTTTCCCAATTTCTCTAATCAATCAATTTCCAACTAGATAGAATACATTGACAATAGTCTCCTAGATTTTTGAGAAGCTATTTAGTTTCTTTAGGGGATTTCTAACCTAATAATCCATAGTATTTCGGGATATACACTTAACTATATTTGAAAAATGATTGCACACCAAAAAATATACACTTACATTAGATTAATCACATATATAAATACATCAAACATTGGTTGAAGATAGTAATTCTATCTTAACCATGCAATCAATTAATTGAGTAAATCTCTCAACCAAACACTAAACTAGGAACTGAATATCTCAGTTCCGAATAATTAACAATTAAAAAAAAATTACATTTATTATAAGGAATCACATTCAATATGGACAAGACAAGTAATAGTTAAATCTCCAAGTCCCTCGCTTAACAAGTACTTGTCTTCATCTTCTTGTTTGCAACGTCTTCATTATATTCTTTAAACATCTTCGAAATCTCATAAAGCCAACCCCATTACGTTTTCTCATAACCCTCGTAAAGGTTTAGTTGGAAAAATGGACTCCCGAGTTCCAATCTCGAACTCCCGAATCACAGATCTCCTAAAGTCAATTACTGAATGTCCCAAGATATAGCATAACCTCACTAGAAGACCACTCCCACGTCTTCAACAAATGATGTATCCTTCCCTAGATCCACAACTCTCAAAATATCTGCACAACCATCCATATTGAGTTTTACACCATTTGATCTCTTAAAATAATTGCTTTAGACACAATCGATCACCTATTTGCAATAACTGAACTACTAGTCATTCCATGTACTAGCGCCCATCCATTGAGATACCTCTGTACCAACCAGCGTACTCAACAGTTATCTATGGAAGCCATCTAGATACTTAATGTATTAGAATCAGTTTTATAAAATAACCTCTTTATATGATTTTGAAAATTCATCACTTGAATAAAAAATATTACAAATTTTCAATACTAATAGAAATTTAAATATTACAAGACATGCAAACGCTACTTTAGTCTTATTCTTATGAATCAAGAAAATAGGAATTCGGAGTTTGAATAGATGCAAGGCTTCCATCGTACTGAAGCTTGAATAGAAGAAACGATTGAATCAAATATATTATCATGCCCACCTTTCCTTCGTTTTTCCCACAGGATACAAAAACTTCCTTCTCGCAGTCGGAGTTCCTTCCTAATCCTTATCAACATTGCAACTCGGTCACACAGTAGCTTGCGCACGAAGAAATCAGCTCCTCCTTGAATTCTCTAGTTTCATCTGTGTGTCCGTAATGCAAGTTGCAACTTTTAAAATTCGCATCTCCTACGGATAATACATTTTATTCGATCTAAGCGGATTATTATCTCTCTCACGCCATTAAAAAACCCTTAAAAAATTATATACCTAAGATCTTGGCCCATGCTTCATATCCAAACGTAAGTATGATGCCCATGTTTCATATTCACATCCAAACGCAGGTATGATGTGATGTGAGTGCTTCATATGGATGTCCAAATTAGGTAGGTATGAAGTGGTGTGTGGTTACATGGTTTACTAAATTTATGATATAAAAAATATCGTTCATTTTAAATGATTTTATCCATAGTCATTCAAAACGAAAATCAAATTCCTTTGAAGCCAAATATTCGAGGTCTAAGAGCATCCTGAACGTGGGATATAACGTTATAACGTGGGAGCCCATTAGTGCATTCTCGTCTCAACTAGCATTCAGGATTCGAGTATATGGGTCAACCAATCCTCAACAACATGAATCTTTCCCTTCTAATACCCACCATATACCTGCGATTTCTCCTAGTGGCTTACAAGAAATTGGTGGGTATTTGAACATGATAAGTTACCTCGAGGGGAAAAGAGGACTTTGTAGTTTGGATGACAAAATTTCTAAGAAGCATTTGGACAAGATCAATTAACTATACCTAACCGATGCCACCAATATAAATGGTATGTACACTTTGAAAAACAAGGGAGGTGGAATTTATCATGATTCTTAAATTTGTGATCTCTTTTTACTATCAAAAAATGGTCATGGACGAAAAAATCAAAAGTCAAGACCCTCAACCTATTGTAGGATTTTCTTTATTTTTTCTCTGTTTCTTACCCAAACAAGCATTCAAATAAACCTATTTATAGTATGAAAATATTCAGCTCCCTAATCCTTGAATGATAGGATTTATAAAGAACTAGTAGGGTAATGAAAAATTCCACGTAATCTTTTGAATGTATGTCTTCTAACAAATATTGAAATATATAAAGTATCAGATCAAATCCTTGAACTTGGAAACTATGGAAACATATTTAAAATACGAAAAAGAAGTGGGAAATTTCCATGATAAAAATCTAGAAGGAAAACTTGGGCATGTGCATGATAGATTCATTAAAAAAATTGAAAGGGATCTCAATGACCAAGTTGTCCAATAGGTAGGAAGGGAGAGACTCAATATCAACAAAATCACAAGTCCATTGGCTCAAGCGTATGCAAAATAAAAATTATTTCACAAAATAAATCTTGGTGTTGGAACATCAATAAAATCATGAACTTATGGGCACCCAATGGGAATAGTTGTTAAAAATGAAAGACGTAAAATATATTCATAAAACTGAGCAACTCATAGGTGAGGGACTTCACATGGAGACTGCCTCTAGTAGAATGTTCTACTTCTTATCATTAAACATCAAGAATATATATAGTTTACAAGAAAATAGGAGAGTTAGAAAAACCACCTAAAATATAGGAACTAAATGCCAATGTAAGGCTAGCACACAACTGATGAACGAACATTCTCCAGTAATACATTTCTCCATTAATTTCAACACTCTCCCTTAATTAAAAAAATAGGTCACTAGTACTCCTAACATCTCCCTAAATAACTCAAATTTAATTCTTCCAAAAGACTTTGTAAAAAATTAAAATGCATGCACCATTATCACAAGTATTACAATATTCAATATGAATTTCCTTTTACTGAACCTCCTCCCTAACAAAATGAAATTGTGTATCAATATGCTTTGTGTCTTTATGAAAGATTGGATTATTTGAAATTTTTATTGACATATGGTTGTCACATTTGATAACTCTTTCATCTTTTTGTTCTTCTCCGGCATCATGGAGAAGTCTCCTCAACCAAACCGCCTCACATATTGTTGCACACATTTCTTGATACTAGAGATTCTGCTGAAGATAAGGATATAGTGTTTTTCCCCTTGTTGCTCAATGCAGTGACCCCATACCCAATTCTAAATGCGTAACTTGTTATGGATCGTCTGTCATCCAGATTTCTGGCCCAATCTGAATCTAGAAAACCTGTCAATCTAACATCAAACAAAGTAGTATATTTAATACCAAAGTCTAAGGTTCCTTGAAGATGCCTTGAGATAGCTTTCGCTACAACCCAATGATTCTCAAGAGGTTTTGACATGAATTGTCTCGCAAAAGAAAAATTCGGCCTAGTTGTAGTCAAGTAAATTAGACTCCCAACTAGCTGTCTATACAATGTTGCATTCACCTCCTTAGAACCATCATCATTTTGATGTTTTACATTCTACTGTAAATACACTAAGGAAAATTTCCATTGATCCATTCTGTACTTTTTCAATAATCTCTTGAGATACTTTCCCTGAGATAGAAAGCACTGGCCAAAACCCCTCCAGACTTCAAGAACCAAAAAATAGTGTAACTCTCCAAGGACTTTAAGCTAAAAATCCTATGACATTTGCACCTTGATTTCTTTAATGAGATCATCTACATTTCCTGTAATAATAAGGTCATCAACATATAAATAAATCAAAACAATTTACCCATTTTCATCAAACACAGATGATACAGATTTATGTCGTTCTTTCTCCTCTTATAACTATGCTATAAGAAAGATCAGCCAAATTTTTCATACCATGACCTGGGGTGTGTTTTAATCCTTACAGTTCTTTCCTCAATCTACATATTAAATTTTCTTTCACCTATTGAACAAACCCTTCAGGTTGTGTTGAATACACCTCCTCTTCCAATTCACCATTTGAGAAAGCAGATTTCACATCTAGTTGGTGTATTTTCTAGTGATGTTTCATAGCCAAGGCTAGTGTTAACATTCTAATGGTGTTTAACTTAGCTACAAGGGCAATGGTTTCCTCATAATCAATACCATCTTTCTGCGAGTACCCCTTAGCCACCATTCTAGCTTTATATTTGTATATACTACCATATTCTTTAAACTTACGCTTGTATAACCATTTGCAAGCTATGGTTTGTTTACCTTTAGGAAGTTCAACCAGATCGCAGGTTTTTTTTTTAAGTATTGACTTATATTCCTCTTCCATGGCTACCCTCCATTCATCATATTCACATTCTTCTCTATAGTTTAAGGGCTCAACAATATTCAAGATATTTGTTATGAGGACATAATATTTGTACTTGGCAGGTAAGGGAGTCTCCTACCTAATCTTCTTAGTATTGGAGTGGCCTCAAATCTATTTTGATCATCCCTTAATTGAGTTGGACTACTTACTATGTATGTATCATTTGGTTCTTCCTTTTTCTGTTACTTCTACTGCTAACTGTCCCTTGTTTCATCACTTCCATTTTCCACCAAAATAGGAATTCCCACTCTTTAGTGTGTTTATTACAGTTTCCATCATCAACATGCTCATGGAATACTACATCTCTACTCACAAACACTTTATGAGTAGAAGGATTAAAAAATTTATATGCTTTAGTGATCTGAATTTGAATGTCCATTTTTTTGTGCTAATTCCTTCTTCAAATTTAAAATTTATTTGATGATCTTATGCTTTATGTGCATAGGTTTCATTTGTGTTTATTTGTGTCAAAAAGGTAATGAGAAGATTTTTAAAATTAAATTCAAAAGCATAGAGCATGAAAAACAAATGTTGAACAACAACATAAACAATTACAGAAAACCATCAAAATTGATCTATCATCAAAGAGCTTTGGTGAAGGAGTTCACCCCTCCTGGGCTACATCTCCTTGGTCAAAAATTCATGGCTTGGGCCTTTGTATTATCTCAAAAGTGAAAAAAAAAAATTGTTTACATTCACCTACGGCTCCTGAAACATTCTCCAATGAGTCCAGAATGTCCAAATCTATCAGAAATGACTCTTCTTGCGCTTAATTTGGTCCGAAATTGCAAAATATATGCCTCATTTAATTTTCCTAGGAAATCTCCTCCAAATCTGGACAAGACTCCAGTTAAGAGTTCCAAATTTGGAGAGTCCTCCGGTTTTCAAGGCACCTCTAAAGATCTGCCAACCCAATTGCAATTAATTAATGTAAAACACAGTTTAAAATTGGATAATATTGATTATTATGGTGCATAAGCACATTTAATGGGAGTGATTAAGGGTGGTTATGTGATAAGGACACATGGGGAGGGGGTTAGCCTACTGTTGGAGTAGCTGTATGACATCAAATATGTATGGTGGACATATATTAATAAGAAACTCTTATGTGGCTTATTGGTGAGATGCTCCATTCATTTGGGGTAGGTCGTGGGGTCGAGGCATGACCTTCCCCCTTATGTCATTGAATAGTTTTTTTCCATGTTAAATATATGACCCCAATACCACCATATCAAACCTTTGGCATATACTAAAATTCCACCATATAAAATATTAAAACCAACTTTGGAATGTTAAGAAACATGCCGATATGATATAGTTCGACCATGCATATAAAACATTTTAATTCGACCATTGGAGAGGGCCCACCAGGGGGGGAACATTGCGGCCCCTGGCTGCACCACGTGTCAGCGTCTAGTTGGGCTATCCCAATCCATATTATAAAAAAAATTCAAATTCAGCCCCAGGAGCCAAAATATTAAAAAAAATCTCCTTCAAGTCAAACTGGCGAATCCTATAGTGTCACTTGTCATAGTGTCATTGGAAAAAACTAAAGAATATTCGCAAAAAAATACCTTGTATGTTGACTGGGTTGCCATGTCATCAACCTGTCACTGTTCTACAAATGGTTTAGCTATATAAGAAAAAAAACAACATGCTCTATCTTCTTCATCCAGACTCTGTTTTCGATGAAACAAATTGCATCGGATTCCTGGTGATGAGCTCTTCATTGTCGTTCAATTTCCAATCAATTCTGAGCACTTTCATTTTTGAGCTTTTACACTGACAACCTGATCATTCCTCCAAAATAGAAGCGTTTTGGAACCCAAAATCTCTTTGATTATTGATCATGTGGATGAGGGTATTGTTCCCTCACCCTTCGAGTCTCTATCCATTGAAATTGTCCCATTTTCATCAAATTGATATTTTCACAAAAAATAAGCTTTTTCCTTGATTCTTGCGACCCTCTCTTGCTGTCGTTGACACTGTCATGCTGTAATTCCCATGAATTTGCAGAGAAGCAGGCTATTCTTCCAGAAACCGTCTTATTCCTACCTCGGTCATTAATGAAAGGAAACTTAAAACTTTGTCTCACCTTGCACACTGTCGTCATGCCGATTCTTAACTGATCTTGGTTTGTACTTGCATCGACTCTTGACCAATTATCTTCTCCATTGTCATGTACCCTTTGGAAACCAAAAACAAACACTTGTGGAAGCCATGCCTTCTTTTTCAAACTGATTTGTTGCTTTCTCTTTGACCTTTTCACTCTCTTACACTGACATCTTGTTTCCAACACTGCTCAACACTGATGTTGATTGTTGCAAATATTTTACATCTTGTACACCTTCTTTCAAACACAACTTGTTAGATTCCTAAAACATATCATTACAAGCATAAGAAGCCTTAATGAAATCAAATTTTTTATTCGAAGCATCCTTTTGAAAGGTTTGATTCAAAAAATCTCTTTGTTTGATCATTAACAATGTAAAATTCTCACTTGCATTCACTATCCTCTTCATTTCTTCTGCATGTATAAGAGACAAAATTGTATTATTCTTATGCACTTTAACTATGTACTCTTTAAAGAAGGAATACTTATTCTCATGGTGATGAAATACTACTTTCCTATCATAAAGATAAGGACTTCCCAATACAATACATGATATCTCAAGCGGAACCACATCAAGTTCAACTTCGTCAAGAAAGTTTGAATTGATGGTAAATCTTAGTATGTACTTCCTTGTAACCTGTAATTTTGCATTCATGCAAGTCCACCCTAAAGGATAAGGTTTTGGATGTCTAACAGTTTCAAGGTATAGCTACTTAACCAAGTATTCAGAAATCAAGTTAGCTTCTGACCCACTATCAAAAAATGTGTCTATCTTTGTATGTTTCGAGACAACTCTAATATGGAAAATTTCTATTCTCGTATCTTCATCTTGATTAACATTGGAAGAATTTGAAGAACTTTTATTTCTATATTCTTACATTTCAAGCCCATTGTTTTAATCTTTGTTTCATCTCTTGAATCTAACCCTAAGTCATGTTCAATGATAGCAACAATTTTCTCCTTTTCTTTGGCTTTTAGATTTTTTGGCTTAAACTCTGGATGAAGTTTCTAAAAATGGTCTTCATCATGGCCATTCTTCAAAAAAAAATTTCATGTGAGTTTCTCTTTCTGTCTTTTGACAGAACTATTTCTCTTTCCTCTTCCATAAAACTTTCCCTTTCCATTACCCTCACTATCACTTTTCTCATTTATGTTTGTTTCCCTCTTGCTTATAAATCTGTGGCTTGAAAAAAAACCTCATCTATGTTTGTTCAAAACCCCTCATCTATAATTGTTCAAAACCCAAAAATTCTTTAACGAAGTTTCTTGAGAATATATGTTAATACACAAAATAAGAGATCTTCTCCTAAATTCATGAGTATAATCTTGCACACTTTTCCCTTTCAACTGTCTAAATTTTTTCCAGTCCATAATGGTATTTTTCATGTAAGCTAATGGATAAAATTTCCTTTTAATGGCAGTAATAAAACTTGACCAAGACATAGAGATGTTACCATAGTTTTTAATCTCTTCTTGAGTCCTTGCTTCCCACCATACAAGTTCAGATCCTTCCATCCTCAAAGAATCAAATTGAATCTATATATAATCTTCGTGAAGGTTCTGAATTCTACAACACACCTCCAATTTATGTATCCAATTGTCCAATTTCTCTGCATTTACCTCACCATTATGCATTTGAATCTCAAATTTGACATCAAGTTTGAGTAAGGGTGTTTTTCCTCTTATGGTCTTTGAGTGAGTATGGGTAGTTTTGGCTGTGGAATTGGAAGATGATGCTAATGGAGAGGATGAGGATGATGAAGATGGTGGAGATTGAGGTGGCTTTCCTCCACTACCCTTTGAACCATTTTCTTCATCCTTATTATCATCTGAAGTTCCTTTTCCATGTGGAGGCTTAGAACCTTCTCCTGCCATCCCAACAATAAATGCATCAAAAATATTTCTAGCCATCCTCTTTATTTCATTGAAGTCTCACTTGACATTATCATCTACTAAATGAACTTCAGTTTCTCCAAAACCTCACATTATGGCTGTGGATTCAAGCTCAAATTATGGTGCTTGTACCTCTTCAATATCAGCTTCTTGAGATAAAAATTGAGGTGCTTCAAGTGCAGCTTTCAGTGAAACGTTTGGTGGAGATGGTGCCCTTGTGACTCTCCTTCTTCTGGGCCTAATCTTAGGACTTGCAACCAAAAATTTCCCTTCACCTCTCTGCAATTTCAATCTTGTAAGCATCACAATTTTTCAACCATTAAAACACTACTTGCAAAAAACTGAAGCAACTATCAAGAAAAAAACATTTCAACCTTGAGCTATGATACCAACTTGATCTGAGTATGAATGTTAGTTTCTTTTGTGCTAATTTCATATTCAGATTTAAATTTTATTTTTTGATCTTATGCTTAATGTGCATAGGTTTCCATGGTGTTTATATGTGTCATAAAGGTAAATGAATCGAGTTTTTAAATTAAATTCAAGAGCATAAAGCATGCAAACAAATGTTGAACATCAGCATAAGCAAGTACAAAAAACCATCACAATTGATCCATCAACACAACGTTTTGATGAAGGAGTCACCCCTCCTAGGCTACATCTCCTTGGTTGAGCTTCCATGGCTTGTGCCTCTATATTAGCTCAAAAGTGAAAAAAAATGTTTACATTCACCTACAGCTCCTAAAACATGCTTCAATGAGTCTGGAATGTACAAATCTATAAGAAATGACTCTTCTTTCTCTAAATTTGGTCGAAAATTGCAAAATATAAGCCTCATTTACTTTTCCTAGGAAATCTCCTCCAAATCTAGAGAAGACTCTAGTTCAGAGCGCCAAATTTGGAGAACCAGCCAGTTTTGGAGGCACTTATAAAACTCCTCCAACTTAACTACAGTTAATTAACGTAAAACACAACTTAAAATGGGATAAGATCGATTATTATTGTGCTTAAGCGCGTTTAGTGGGAGTGCTTAAGGGAAGTTATATGATAAGGACAAATGGGGAGGGGGTTGGCCCCATCCTTCCTGCCGTCGAAGTAACTGTATGGCATCAAATATGTATGGAAGCCATAGATTAATAAAAACAACTGATGTGGCTTATTGGTAAGCTGCTCCATTCGTTTCGGGGAGGTCATGGGGTCGAGCCCTGACCTTCTCCCTTCCACCGTTGAATATTTTTTTTTCCACGTGAAATATATGCACCCCATACCAAGATATCAAAATATTGGCATATATTAAAATGCCACCATATAAAATATTAAAATCGACTTTGGAATGTTAATAAATGTGCCCATATGATATAGTTCAACCATGCATATAAAAAAAAAAAAATTTGACCATTGGAGAGGTTCCACCAGAGGGGGCACGTGGCAGCCCCTGCCTGTACCACGCATCAGTCTCTAGTTGTGCTATCCTAATCCATAATATATAAAAAAAAATGAATTCAACCTTAGGAGCAAAAATATAAACAAAATTCTCTTTCAAAGCAAATTAGTGAATCTTGTAGTGACACTTGTCACAGTGTCATTGGGAAAAACTAAATAATATTCCTAGAATATACCTTGTATGGTGACTGGGTTGCCATACCATCAACTTGTCATTGTTTTGAAAGTTTTTTAGTTGTTTAGGAAAATGAATAGCAGGCTCTATATTCTTCATCCAGACTCTATTCTTGACGAAACTAATTGTGTCAGATTCCTGGCGATGAGCTCTTCCTGGTTGTTCAATTTCCAATCAATTCTGAGCACTTTCATTTTTGAGATTTTAAACAGAGCACCTAATCATTAAAACTTTGTATAGTACCCAAAAAAAATTCATTTAATGGCATTTTAATCCAGTTTCTTCCTATCCTCTTTTGGAACATGAGAAAAGGTTTTCGAGCCAAAAACTCTTAATGATTAACTATAGGCTTAAAACATAAGAAAGACTCAAAAGGAGTTTTAATATCAAGGCTTTTTGTTGGACTTCTATTCTTTAAATACACTACAGTATTTATTTCTCTTTCCCAAAAACCATTAGACAGGTTATTTCCTTTTAAGATGCTATGTCCACACTCCACAAGGGTTTTTTATCCCTTTATGCAACCCTGCTCTGTTGAGGAGTGTGGTGTACTGTGAACTGCTTAGCTATCCCATGGTCCTTGCAATATTTGATGAAGCCACTCTTCTTGTATTCCCCCCCTGGATCTAAATGGAGAATTTTGATGAGCTTCCCTATATGTTTTTCATCCATGCTCCTGAATTATTTAAAGTATTCAAAATAATGACTCTTCTTTCTAAGAAAATATACCCAGGTAAATCTTCTGCACTCATCAAAAAATAATAAAAAACATTATTCACCTCCTAATGAATTTTTCTGCATCGGACGACATAAATCAGTGTGCACAAGCTCTAGTATATCTCTCTTGTTTATATATGAACTTGGGGGGAAATCATCCCTATTAATTTTCCAAAGGGAACATCCTTCACAATCAACATGAACATTCTTTAAAATAGGGAGACCATTGACCATACCTTTTTTGTGAAGTATCAGTAGGTCATGAAAATTGATATGATGGAATCTTTGATGCCACAAATTCTATGCAGTCATAATTGTTCAAGTCAAGGCTTGGTGTGGTGCACTTTTAACGTTCAAGTTGTACAAAGCTCCAACTCGAATAACTGATGAAATTAGCTTCATATGATCCAGAAGATCTTTAATAAATCAATAAGACTTAAAAAATTCCACCTTAATGATTTGTTCTATTATCATAGAGACATAGATCAGATTATTTTTAATTCCTGGTACATACATCACATTATGAATATGCCTAATATTACCATAAGTTAATACCATAGGAATATTTCCATACCCATTAATTTGGTACCCTCTGTCATCACCAAGGTAGATTTTAGCACCGTTGCTAGTTTCTTTAAAATTTTCAAACCAATGTCTAATACCTGTCATGTGAGTGGAAGCTCCTAATTCTCAGTAGAGAGAATAAAATTAGACATAAACAGTCTGAGGTCCTGATTTTGATCATCATCAACAAAGTGCCCTGCATGCTTCTTATGTCTGTGTCCATTTTCATCAAGCTTCTTCTTATGGAAATTCCTAGCAATGTGACTAGATTTGCCACAATAAAGACATTTGATCCCTAAATCATTTCTGGTTGAAGAGATACCTTAAGGTGGCTTTCTCCTTGATGTACCTCCACCTTTCTATCCTACAATTAACTTCCCTCTGAAGGGCTTCTTCTTCACCATTAAAGCAATATCTCAACTCTGGGGTTTCAAAGTCATCCACCTTTATTCCTTTAACATCAGGATCCCTGTCAATTCTTCAAATTTGAAGGCTTTCCCTCTCACATTTAATCCTTTGATAGACATTTGATAGTCATAATTCATACCATTCATGGTAATCGTGACAAAATCATTGTTTGACATTGCCTCCCCTATGTTTCCCAACTTATCTCTGAGCTCCTTGATTCGAGAGATGAATGCAAATACTGATTCATTCTCCTCCCTTTTAATGGATTTAATCTTTCTCTTCAGGAAAAATAAGAGATATGTGTTGTTAATATCATAAAAATCTTTGAGAGTTGTACAAATCTCATTTCTTGATTTAAACTCTGTGATGTGATAGAAAATGCAGTATTTCACTGACAATTTCAACAATGCTTTCACCTTGTTCTCCCTCTTATCCCAATCGTGAATTGTTGTAGCTGATCCACCTCCTATTGCAGCCAACTTCATTTCATATCCATTTGCAATCGCCTATGCACTTTACCCCTCAAGCAGAGTCTACAACTTGAATTTCCAATTAGAATAATTGGATCCATCTAGCTTATTTCTCTCATTCAAGTACACCTATACCATATGATTATTCATGGTGACATGATGATCTATAGATCTGTCTTAATAAAAAACTTACAACCTTAAACAATTGATCTCTTCTTTTAATAATAAAAAAAAACTCACCAAAAACATATCGCAATGATCCTATTCACGTTGTTCCTCACGCAACACTCTTATGCATCTGATTGTGGGCAATGGGATTTCACCACAACCTGATCTAGGACCTACGTCGATCATATGATCAATGAGCAACAGATCTGAATGTTAATCCTCCTCATGGAGCTCTCTAATCCTCCTCATGGAGATGGGATCAAAACCTGAAGAATATACAAGAAATACCACAAAATACTACAACCACAGAAACAATCCACTCGATCTAAATCACCTCAATCCACAATACCATCTTGGTTGTTTTTTCGGTCGACGATTCAAATAAGCAATGAATGCTGCCACACCACAATCTCATGCAATAGATCAATGCTGATCTAATCCAGCTTGGGTTATAAACCAGCCAAGGGTTGGAAATAATTGATCACCATTTTGCCAATTCCAACTCGGCCTGATATCTCATGCATCTTTTCGGTAGTCAAAAAGCTTCGAATATGGTCGACCTCCACGTGGAGTGGCGCCCTTTCACTGGGGAAATCAGTGATGAGAGCACACGTTGAGGAGAAATTGTATAAGGAAGGCTGAAACAATGTGTTTTTCTCTCCAAGTAGGGTAGTGATTGATGCTACTGTCAAAACAAGTAGTGCGATGATCTGATTAACTTTAGAAAAAAAATTCTCGTGCTTTGTCTCCTCACCAAGCTCTCTTCGCACCAACCACCAGAGGCCACAATAAAATCACTTAGGCACTATCGATCACCAAAGCACACTAGCTTTGATTCACTCAACCCTAAAGCTCCGATACAATGTTAAAAATGGAAGGCATAAAATATATTCATCAAACTAAGCAGCTCACAAGTGATGGACTTCACTTCGGGACTACCTCTGGCAGAACACTCTACTTCTTATCATTAAACATCAAGAATATATATATTTTACAATGAAATAGGATATTTAGAATAACAACCTAAAATGTAGCAAATAAATCCTAATATAAGTCTCACACACATCTGATGAACAAACATTCTCCAATAATACATTTATTCATTAATTTCAATTATAGATCCATGGCCAAAGAGATATAGATGTGGAAGGATTTTTTTTTCTTTCATAAATATCCTCTTTGATTGATCCATTATGATACAAGATTCCATTAATAATAAAATTGAACATTTAAATTTTGAATATAAATGAGTATAAAAATTCCTTGATGTAGCTCATTTATATGATATAAATTGGGTAGGTGGTGAAAGTTGCACTTGGAAACATTCTTGGCCCATATGGTTTCTTAACAATTTGTTTTCGCTAGTTCTGGGATGTAATGGGAATGAAACTTATGTCCATTATTTAAGATTATGGAGGATTTGGGCACATATTTCAAGCACTTAATGGAGCCATTACTGTAATTGTACATTCTCCAATTTCCTGATATAATCATATCGTATAAATTCATCCCTAATTTGGAAGTTAACTATCTAAATCGTGTACGCAAGAAAATAGCCTCCAAAAGGAAGAGGCTATGTGGGAGGGAGAAATTACTTGGATATAATTATTGCAGCCCAGTGTTTGATAAATTTTATGAAAAAAGGTGTAGCTCTAAGAATTTTCATCAAAGTATATGTTGTTGAGATTCAACAAGATGATGATCTTAGTGAAAAGAGTCACCTTCATTAAGTGTTCCCGTAGGCTATTTTTGGCGCAAGTCTATTTTTAGACATGATGATCATATTTCAGAAGTTGCAGGATGATATTTGTGGAGGGTTGATCAAGTTGGAAAAATAGATGACTTTTTTTTTTTTAGAATATTGGGCAAAGTATATTTATAGATCGTCAATCTAAAAATAGATGCATGTCGATTATTATTAGCTCTTAATAATAATCAGACTCTAAACAACAACTTATTATCTTGGAGCACTTCAGTTCAGTGCACAGATGTGTCACATCAGCTGACAGAAGGAATTACACAATTCCTAAGGGTCTACTGGAGCTAATGCATGGAGGACTCAGTTAGAACTCAAGTGGCAGAGTTATGACACAGTTGGAAGAAGTAGTTATGGAGTTGTATTTAGTTTAACTCATTTAGACTCAGTTGAGCTAGTTGTATCTAGTCTAACTTATTGATACACTAGTGAGAGTGGAGTGAATTAAGTAGTTAATTAATTCACAAATAATAACTCATTAATCAACTGAACAATATAACAGTTAACTACAGTGCATGGCAGTTTCAGTGGAGACCAGTGGAGAGATAGGTGAAAGGGCAAGATAGACTATTTGTTGTGACTATAGTGATGCATTGATTGCATCACACACACATTGGAGTTTCCAATGAGGATTGCGCAGTCAAGGCAAGAGTAATTCGAATTCATTCAGTGCTATTCTTCAACAGAGATTGTGCAGTGGAGGCAGGCTAGCAGGAGGCAGAGATCGGTGCATGGATTTGCAAGATTGTTCCTGATTAGTGTATGATGATTGTACTGTACTGAGAGCTTGATAAGCTTTGTATGAGGATTGTAATATGATTCCATGACACATAATATATATTTTGGGTTTTCAGCTTCAGGCTTTCCCGGTTAAAAACAATTGTGTTATGTGCGATTATTTTTATTTATGCTTTACATGTGTGTGTAATTAATTTTCCACAAAATATTAACAAGTGGAATGATTCAGTATCTTGCATAAAGTTAAATATTATGAGATCAGGTGAATCTAGGACATATGAATGCTTAGTGAATATAATTTCTACATGGTATCAGAGCATTGTTGATTGAAGATTGCAATTGTGAAGTGAGTTTGTGCTGGTGGACAATTCAAATTTGCTACAGAAGATTCTTGGTGCAGAAATCGAGTATACATTGAAAAGTCTTTCAACGAGTTGAGATTGGAGTATGCCCTTGATGGGAGCTTGAATTACATAGCATGGAAGGACAGGATAGAGGCTGTGCTGGAGGATAATGGGCTGAAGGAGTTCATCGATAGCAATGTTCCTAAGCCGGGATCTAGCGATGCTTCATTACTTGATGCATGGCAAAAGAAGACTGCAAAGATGAGGAGGATTTTGTTGAAAGGTGTGAAGGACCATATTGTGTCCATCCTTCATGGGAAATCCACTCCATTCTTAATGTGGAAGGCTTTGACAGACTTGTTCCAAAGCAGAAGTGACCAGAGGAAGTTGGCGCTTAAATACAAGCTCAGAAAAATAAAAATGGAGAAAGGCGACATTATTCCAAAATACCTCACGAATTTTGTCCATTACAAGGATGAATTGGGAAGTGTCGGGGTTACTGTTGATGAAGAAGAATTGGTGAGCTTGGCTCTCCTTGGGCTTCCGAAGAGTTGGTATAGCTACGAAGACTCTGTCAATGGACGGGAGAAACTGCCGGAATGGGAGTGATTTTGGTCGGATCTTGTGCAGGAGGAGATAAGGAGGGGTACCAGGGATGGATCTTCATCAAAGAATGAAGATGAAGAGAATTGCGCTTTGGCTGCCAAATCAAGAAAAGGGAAGGGGAATAAATCTTCTTCAAAATCCGGTGCTAAGGGCAAGAAGCAAGATTTGTCCAAAGTGAAGTGTTTTCACTGTCATGAGCATGAACATTTCACCACTAAGTATCCACAGAAGAAGAAGAATAAGTAGGCTGCTGGATCTACAGCTGGAGAGGCCTTAGCCTCATAATTTGAGCTAGATTTTTCCTTGATCGCATGCTTGGTTTCAAGCTTCATAGGATTGGTGTGGTATCTTGACTGTGGTGCATTTTTCCATATGACGGGAGATAAAGAGTTGTTTAGTGACTTGGAGGATAAGGACCTCCAGATGCATATAGAGATGGGCGACGATGGTCTGTATAGTGAAACTGGCATTGGGACCATTACCTTTGAAAGGGATTTCGGTAATCCATTCTTATTGAAGAATTTCATGCATGTTCTAGGTCTGAAGAAGAACTTGGTCTCGGTCGCAATGCTCGAAGACATAGGTTATGATGTTGTTTTCAGTGAGGGAAAAGCCTTCCTTCAACATAAAAAAACGGGTTAAACCAAGAAGATAGGGGTTCAAATTAAGAATCTCTACAAGTTGGAGGTAGATGGCTGTGCTACAATGGTGGGCAAAGTAGAAGAAGTGGTGAGCCAAGATGAGGGCGAATTATGGCATAGGAGATTGGGTCATCTTCACCATGGCGCTTTGAAGATTTTGCAGAAAATTTCTACTGGACTTCCCAAGGGTACTCTTGTGCAGTCAGATCAGTGCAAAGGATGTACAATGGGTAAGTTTGTGAAGACCACCTTTCATGAGAAGGAGAACCATGCGTCGGTGATCCTGGAGAGAATTCACACAAACGTGTGTGGACCATTCTTGCTTGCTTCAACACGAAAACATAGGTATTATGTGATATTTGTTAATGAATTTTCTCGTAGATGCTGGATCTTCTTCATGTAGAAGAAGAGTGAAACATTCTCAAAGCTCTATGAGTTCAAGGCATTGGTGGAGAAGGAGTTGGGGAAGTAGGTGAAAGCTCTACAAAGCGATAATGGTGGTGAATACATCTCGGGCGAATTCAAAGACTTCTATAGCAAAGAAGGAATTCGAAGAGAACTCATAGCGCCTCATAACTCATAGTAGAATGGGGTCACAGAGAGAAAGAACAGAACGATCGTGGGTGTTGCAAGAGCGATGCTGCATGACCAGGGCCTAATGATTCACTTGTGGGCGGAAGCATGCAACACTGCGGTTTATGTGCAAAACCGTTGTCCTCATAAAGTACTTGGCATGAGTACACCCAAAGAAGCTTTTACTGGTAAGAAGCCTAATATTTCTAATTTGAATATTTTTGGCTCACCTGTTTACATTCATGTGATGAAGGATGCTAAGAAGAAGCTGGAGCCGACTGCAGAAGTTGGGATATTTTTGGGGTACACAAAAACACCCCATAACTATCGTGTGTATTTTCCAAACAATCGGATGACTATTATGCAACGAGATATAAAATTCAATGAGGTGAAAGCCATGAAGTTGTCATTTGAGAGGGAGCTACACTTGCATGTGGAAGAGGAACTTCTTGTTCCCAAAGATGAGCCTTTGGATGTGGATTAGCCACAGGAGGAGATTCATGGAGTGGAGGATTCCACTCATGTAGAACCAAACATCAGACAAGGCAGAAAGCGTACCACAGAAGCTGAGAGACTGAAGCTTGATACGGCACAGAATGTAGAAGTTCCTACATCATAGCGCAGACAGAGACAGTCACCTGACTAATATACTGGATACATGGCTCTTATGAGAAAGTGTATCGTGATAGAGCCATCTTATTTCGAAGAAGCAGTGCAGGAGCCCACGTGGGTATATGCCACAGTGGAGGAGTATGACTCCATTGTCAGAAACAGTGCTTGGGAGATTGTTCCAAGGCCGGTGGGAAAATCAGTTGTAGGATCAAGATGGATCTAAAAGGTAAATCCAGCTACTGATGGGAGTGTCAAGTAGTATAAGGCAAGATTTGTTGCCCGGGGCTTCTCACATATTGAGGGGATTGACTATGAAGAAACCTTTGCAGCTGTCGCACGATATTCTTCCATACAGACCATCCTTGCTCTCTCAGCACAGATGGTTTGTTACATTCATCAGATGGATGTGAATACTGCGTTCCTTAATGGGATCATTGAGGAATAGGTGTACATTGAGCAGCCTGAAGGATTTGAGATTTTTAGCAGCGAGTCGCATGTGTGCAGGCTCAAAAGAGCGTTGTATGGGCTGAAACAAGCACTTCATGCTTGGTACACTCGGATCGACAGCTATTTCATTGGACTTGGCTTCACCAAGAGTGAGGCGAATGCAAACCTGTACCAGATTGTGGTTAAGGGTAAGCTTTAAATCATTGCACTTTATGTTGATGATTTAATACTAACAGGTGATGAGTAGTTGATACACTCATGTAAGGCAGATCTTCCAAAGGAGTTTGAGATGAAGGATTTAGGCCTCCTTCATTATTTCCTTGGATTGGAAATATGGCAGTGGGAAGGTGAATTGTTTGTGTCTCGAGGAAAGCATGCCCGGGAGATACTGGAGAAGTTTCACATGCAAGGCTGCAAGCCTATCGACACTCCTCTTCCAGAAAATTGGAAGAAAGAGGATGTTATATCGACAGAGGTAGTGGATGCCACTATTTATCGACAGTTGGTGGGTTCGCTCATGTATTTATTCAATACAAGATCGGACATATGCTATGTAATGAACCAACTTTCACAAGCGATGGCTAAGCCTACCAAGATCTTTTGGAAGGCAGGCAAGCATGTCCTAAGATATCTCAGGGGCACATCTGAGTATGGTTTATGGTACAGACAGATAGATGAGGTGAAGTTGCATGTCTTCACGGATGCAGATTGGGCAGGAAGCCCAATAGACAGAAAGAGCACATTAGGAGGGATTTTCAGTATCGGATCTACGACAGTTTCTCGGTACAGCAGGAAACAATTATCCATGGAAATCAATTTAGCGGAAGCATAATACATGGCAACAAGTTTAGCTGCATGTGAGGCTATCTAGATGAGGAATATTCTGGTTGGTTTGTTTAGTTTACATTTAGATCCCACGGTGATTCATTGTGATAATCAGAGTTGCAATAACCTCTCGGTTAATCCTGTGTTTCATGATAGATATTAACATATTGATATCTGGTATCATCATATCAGAGATTGTGTCGAGCGGAAGATCATGTTGCTTCAGTACATTCCTACGGAGAATCGGATGCAGAGGGATTTTCAGTATCGGATCTACGACAGTTTCTTGGTACAACAGGAAACAAAGATCCGTGGAACTCAGTTCAGCAGAAGCAAAATACATGGTAGAAAGTTTAGCTGCATGTGAGGCTATCTAGATGATGAAGATTTTGGTTGGTTTGTTCGGTTCACATTTAGATCCCACGGTGATTAATTGTGATAATCAAAGTTGCATTAAACTCTCCGTTAATCCCGTGTTTCATGATAGATCTAAACATATTGATATCTGGTATCATCATATCAGAGATTGTGTGTAGCGGAAGATCATGTTGCTTCAGTACATTCCTACGGAGGATCAGGATGCATATATTCTGACAAAGGTGCTCACCAGGAGCACCTTCGAATACCATAGAGGTAGGATCAGGGTGAAGGATAATCCCTATCTTGTTGAGAGGGAGTGTTGAGATTCAACAAGATGATGAGCTTAGTGAAAAGAGTCGCCTTAACTAAGTGGGCCCGCAGGCTATTTTTGGCGCAAGTCTATTTTTAGACTATGTCTATTTTTAGACATGATGATCATATTTCAGAAGTTGCAGGATACTATTTGTGGATGGTTGATCAAGTTGTAAAAATAGATGAAATTCTATTTTTAGAATATTGGGCGAAGTCTATTTATATATCGTCAATCTAAAAATAGGTGCATGCCAATTATTATTAGCTCTTGATAATAATCAGACTCTAAACAACAACTTATTCTCTTGGAGCACTTCAGTTCAATGCATAGATGTGGCACATCAGCTAACCGAAGGAATTACGCAATTCCTAAGGGTTTACTAGAGCTAATGCATGGAGGACTCAGTTAGAACTCAAGTGGCAGAGTTATGACACAGTTGGAAGAAGTAGTTATGGAGTTGTATTTAGTTTAACTTGGTTAGACTCAGTTGAGCTAGTTGTATCTAGTCTAACTTATTGATACACTAGTGAGAGTGGAGTGAATTAATTAGTTAATTAATTCACAAATAATAACTCATTAATCAACTGAACAATACAACAATTAAGTACAATGCATGGCAATTTCAGTGGAGACCAGTGGAGAGATAGGTGAAAGGGCAAGATATACTATCTATTGTGACTATAGTGATGCATTGATTGCATCACACACACATTGGAGTTGCCAATGAGGATTGCATAGTCAAGGAAAGAGTAATTCGAATTCATTTAGTGCTATTCTTCAATAGAGATTGCGCAGTGGAGGCAAGCTAGCAGGAGGCAAAGATCGGTGCATGGATTTGCAAGATTGTTCCTGATTAGTGTATGACGATTGTACTGTACTGAGAGTTTGATAATATTTGTATGAGGATTGTCATATGATTCCATGATACATAATATATAGTTGGGGTTTTTAACTTCATGCTTTCCCGGTTAAAAACAACTGTGTTATGTGCAATTATTTTTATTTATGCTTTACATGTGTGTGCAATTAATTTTCTGCAAAATATTAACAAGTGGAATGATTCAGTATCTTGCATAAAGTTAAATAGTGTGAGATCAGGTGAATATAGGACATATGCATGCTTAGTGCATATAATTTCTACAGATGTGTGAAAATATTTTGATATACTTAGTTAGACCTTCATCCAACAAATTCTAGAAGTATTTGGATTCATTGTTGAATACACTAGATAAAAACATTATTAAATCATATTTATATTAAATTCATATTAATGGTTTTCCTTTTCACGTCTTCCTAACATGTAGATTAATCAGGTAAGGATTAAATATCCTACCACTCTTCATATTCATTTTAATAACTAAATACCTAAGGAACAACCTAAATCCAAAGTAGATAGACAACTAAAATATGATTCCAAACTGCTCTTGGAATAATAAATACCAAATGTACATATCATTGACGATACCATGCTAAGAAGCACAATCAAAATTTTGGGAACTTTAAGCATCTATATGACACCAACTTTCTCCTAACCTTAAGAGGGTATCATAATGATTCTAAATCCTCCATATTTATATTTCACACTCATCTCCTTTTCAAAAGGAGCATAAGTAAGACTTTATATTTTCACATAGGAAGTCTCCACTCCTCTCCCTAGGTATCCCATTAACTAAGAATGTTGGAAGAAGAATATATTAGAAATCGTTTCTCATGAAGCTCATGGAAATATTGCATAAATAGAACCTTATATATTCATCCCTTATTGATCATACACTTCCCCATTTCCATCTTCATGAACCTAGATACGAATTTCAAAGTGGTTATGTCTCTAACCAACATTTACATAATTTTCCTATATGGAGAGCCTCATTGGAAAGAGAATGGTGTCTAGTACGATGAAAGGATAAATGTATCTAAAACATTGAAGGATGCCTAGGAAAAAAGAAAATGATAAATAATAACCCTACCCAAGGAGAAAAAATCCATTAGAGATGGTTGTTTCCCCATATACCCTACTACAAGGGTGGTGGTTAGGGGGTGGATCGAGAGAGGTAAATATGCTCAATAACTTGATGAATACACTATTTTAAGAGAAAATAACCTCGTATATGGACCCTTGATTTGGGATCACACCAAAGCACATGCAACAGTGATTCATCATTACATCCTCTAAAAGGTAAATATGGAAAAATATATATGTTTTGAGGACTCATGGAAACAACTACCTTCCATAGAAACAAGACCATATTATCAACCAGGGAAAATTTTAAAGATGGGAAATTATCTTGAAGTTTAAAAAATTGGCGAATCTCACTAGTCTCTAATATGCAAACTATAAAAATTTTATTGATGTATTTGTAAAATTATTCAAACTTATAATGATATTATATATAGTGTCTGTATAATTTTGGCGATTTTTAACATAAAATAATTTTATATTGTAAAATTAGAGCGAATTATTTTTATAAAAAAATGGGAATTGACGAATCTATTTTTGGAAAAGCCATGGAAAATTAACCCATCTACAAATATTAGCCCCTAAAATTTTCCATGCTATCAACCTAAGAATCAAGAATATATTAAGAAAATATGGATAAGAGTTCATTACTTTTGGAAATATCATAATGCAAGCTTCCATCCCTTAAACAATGAATGGAGCTACAAGTATTCTAAGAGGGAAATTATTCGTACTCAAACAAAAAAATTACTTTTGACGCTCCTACAAAGAAGAGTGATATGATGGTAATAAGTTCAAGATACTCCTAGATAGATCCATAAGGGTTGTGGTAGCTACATGCTCTATGAGTTTTACAAAGTAATATCAAAGGCATTATAAGTCAGTGAAGATCACATTGTATGGAAACACATTTGGCTAAAAGTGGAATCCTTCTTATGACTATTAAAAAATAGAAAAGTATTCATAAATTAATATGCCTTGGATTATCTGAATACCATATATGTAAATTCATTGAAGAATTTGTTGAGAACATCTTAAGCCATTATAGCTTCTCCCACCCACATTAGATATTGGTGCCACATCATCATATCTAAAGATATAATTTAGATTCCTAGCCTTAATTTAGATATCTTAAGTAGTTTAATCCGTCTTATAATTCCTCCGATGTGGGTGATTAACTCTGCAGATTTGGTAGGCCACATGACCCCTCCACGTGCGAGTAGTTTGCCTCACCTCAGCGATGCACCTACCTCCAACGTGAGCGCCTTAAATTCCAACCACTGGGTACCGCCTTCATTCACTCCCCAGCACTTGCTTCATTCACTCTTGTGTATCGTGCCTTGACCTCATTGTCTCATTCTCTAGCCATTTATGGCCAATGGAGCCAACACCATTCCACATTCGCTCGGGTTCTCCTTCCAGTTTTCTCTCTATCGTGCTCTGCAAATTGCTAGCTTTAGCTCCACCAACCCCCATATTGTCTCCATCCTTCACGCTGCTCCTTAGCCTCCCTTTGCACTCTCCTACTTTCCCAGCATTCTATCGAAACTATGCCTCGCTGACACCGCATGAGATGTCGTTGGGGAGGAGGCAGAGGGTCACCCACCCGCCCTCCAATTCTGGCCATGGCGGGTGGCACACTCGCCTTCTCTATCGCTGTGGATGTGCCAGAGGTCTCTAACCCTCAATTACTTTCGGCCCAACTCTCAGTTTGACTTCCGGAGATTCAACAAAACCATTCTGGGTCTGGCACTAGGAAGCGGCCTCGAAATTCCACCCTCTCTCGTTGCTCGTCCTTGCGGCCTAAAACAATAGTGGGTCTTCTAGTCAAAAGCATGGAGGACGCTTCAGAAATTGGAGGAAGCAGCTCTGCAGAAGGAGCCCGACAAATTGACAATGAAGCGGACAAAGGAGCACGCGCTACCTCCACTGCAAAGTTGGCTCCCCAGCTCTCCAAGAAGGACACCTTGTCAGATTATGGTTGTTTCATTGTTGAAGAAACACCTCTCATGCAGCACCATGACACACATGACCAACAGTTGTAGAACCATAGCTCATTTTTTATATTTTCCATTGCACAACAAACTCAATCTTTTGATACTATATTAATAGTTGGTTTCCCTATGAAGGGCAACTCTTTTTATGTCATGTTGAATTTTTCTAAGAGCTAGTTTCCCCCCAAAGGCAGCCCAATTTTTAAATTTTTGAAATGTATTCTTTCAATAAAGATTGGCTAATTCAACAACCCCGAAACTTGAATGTACTCTTTTTTTTTATACCATATAATAAAATTTAGCTTTCGATAGAGAAAATTTTTCTGTATTATAATTAGAAAATAGTATTTCCATATTCCAATAAAAAAATTATTTCTTCTATTAGTTAAACTAAGCCAAAATAAAATATAATAACGGTCTTACCTTGCCATGGATTTCTGCTCAGCTGCTTCCCGAGATCATTGAAACGAAACTGTATTTATTTTCCTTTCGTTAACTTGTGTCGCCATTAATAAAAGCTTATCGTTGAGTGCAGCATCGACCCATCAAATTGTAGTTCGGTTCAAAGCGTCAATGCTGCACTCAATGATGAGCATTTATCTCAACACAGAAATTAATTCAACAAGACCAACAGTGCTAGAAACGACCCACAGATACTGGTTTAGATTTGTATGGAACGGGTGATATTTATAAGTGTCTAATTCATGAATTCAGCAGGTATGGCGGAGAGTCGCTTAGCTTAGAATTAGAATATTGGTAGGCGTAGCTTCAAGGTTGATTCGGTAGAATTGCACAAATCCAGAGTCAAGATTTCAATGAGATAAAGTTATTAGAAGCTAAGCAAAAGTAGGAAAGAAGGAAGCATGAATGATGCGTATAGTTAATGTTGTTCTCTTGGTCCCAATTAATGTTGTTTATCTTTGGTCCCTCCTGAACGTGTGAAAATGGGCCAACTACTGGCCTAACTTTATCTTCAAATAGATGAGCGTGCAAAAATTTTGTTCCATGGTATTTTGCCACTCTATTAATAAATTGGAGTACAAAAATATGGTTTGATAAGAATTTGCGCATGATGGGATCACTGAAATTTTGAGTTATGTAAGTTTCTAAGCGAAGATTCCGAGGGCAGTTAAGCCTCTTCCACATTTGAAGTTGAGCCACAGACTCGTGGCGTCATAGCATACGATTTTGGCGTTAAATTGTGATTTGGATAAGAGTAAAAAATTTGAGCAGGTCGCACGCACAAACTGCGCAACCTTTGCGTGTTCCGAAGAATTTCATGGCTGAGTAACCAAGACGGGTTCTAGTTATAGCTTGAGTAACCGAGACACCAATAAATCTCGAATGTTACAACAAAGTTTTTCCATAGTTCTTTCCTAGCACGGCTTACTATTTTTTCAACACCTTAAGTATCATTTGTTACGGTTAGTACTGCCGGGTAAATTTAACCGGTGGATAGAGTTAATTGTTCATTGAGTTAATTGATTGGACACAGTTTTTGGGTTTAGGTTTTGATAATCAATGATACTTTAATCCATTGTTTTCGTTTTTTCCATTGTATTCTTTGTAATCGAGTATCGAGTTTATTTAAAGAGATAAAAAATTTATTGTAAATTTGTTTTGGACCAAAAATGTATATCCATCATTTCTAATTAATCTTTTTAATTGTATTTTTTGTAATGTAGTTTAATTAAAGATATAAAAACTTTATTGTAAATTTGTTTTCGGACTAAGAATATATATCTATCATTTCTAATTAATCTTCTTACATCGGTTCCTAACTTAAAAACATTATGTCTATATTTATGTGTTTATGTTTTATTTGACTATTTATGTGTTTATGTTGTATTTGATTATGGCAAGAGAAATTGTGTGGATTTGTTTAATCTTGTGGTAACTTTAGTAGGTCATAGGGTAAAGTGAACTTTTTCATGAGAACTTGTAATTTCACATCTGGTACTTCCCATCAAAGTGGTACATCAAGAAAGTTTTGTTTTTTGTAAGTTAAAGAGAGCCCTTCACTTTTTGAGGATGTTGCACTTAAGAAAGCAAGAGTTGAAGAAAGTGGTTCTTTAGGATGGATTTATGAGAGAATGTGTGGATTTGGGTAATGCAAATGGGGTTGGAAGGCAAGATCAAGGTATGGATCAACATGGGCTTGAGATATAGCAAGAGAAAGGTTGCATTGTTGCATGGCCGAGAAAATGGATATGAAATCAATATTGGTGCCAAAGTCTGGTGACGGAGCCAACTTGTGATAGAGATGTGTAGTGGTGTGTGAACACCGAAATGATTTTACGTCCAAGTTGTAAACCCTAATCGTATATTTGCCAAGGGCGTGTTGCCAGTTTGTGTTTTCATAAGACTTGTTGTTGACGCATACATGCAATGTAGTACCAAATGCCATCTCAAGTTATGGAATGGACTACTTGAATAGGTATGGGGACTGTAGGTGCACTTATATGCTTAGTTAAAGTTAGTTTGTTATAAGACATATTATTTAGGAGTCTATCTTAGAGTGCAGTGTCACATGGAGTTGTGGATGTCTCAAGTTGTGGAATGAGTATGAAGATGGTAGGTGTACTTGTATGCTAACTTAAGATTAGTTTTATATAAGACCTATTATTTGTGCATATATATTGGAGTACGGTGGAGCATGGAGTTATGGATGTCTCAAGTTGTGCAATGAACCACTTGGATAGGTACTAGGTGGCAAGTGTATTGGTATGCTAGCCTGAGGGGGGAATGTGAAATCTCATCATGTGAAATGGTTGATGAACCAAAGCTAGTGCACCCTTTCTCCAATAGTTGTTCAAGCATGCAAGTAATGCACTACCACATGATGTCTCAGGTTGTGGAAACAACCACTTGGATAGGTATACGATGGTAGGTGCACTCATACTAGCCCAAGGAAGGGGAATGAGAAATCTCAAGATGTGACATGGTTGATGAGCGAAACTTTAGTGCACCCCTTCTCTAATAAATTGAGGAGATTTGACCCTGTAATCTCTTGTTACATAACACTTCATTGTCATAGTGATCACTTCTTAATAGATAACACTTCCTTATCTAAAGATCAAAAATTAAATAATACTGTAATTGTTAATAATATACATTTTGATCTATTTATTTTTCTCATATTGCTATTTTATTTTTAAACTTTATTTTCAAAAAAAAATCCCGAAGATGATAAGGATGACGAAACATATGTATTTCCCTGGGTGGCTGCGGGAGGCTACTTACCAACCTTTCCCCCAAAAAAAATAAAAATAAAATAAAAATCCAATAAGATTTCTGCCTCTCCTCCCATTACCTCTGGCCATCAACTTCACGTTGAGTCAATCTGCATTTTGGAAGCATTATTGTTTCCGCTTTTCGTGCGTGTGTCCATGTGTTTTAGACATTGTCCCATTGCATAGGAGGGCTCTTAGGTCCATTCACTGAGTCGAATTTGATAACTAAGGCGCTGGTGTAAGTGGTGTTTCATTCCCCGTCTTGGATACACATTTAGGCATGCTAGTGAATTGTGACGTTATGCTTCTCTTTGCATTTGGAGGTGCCTTTTGTGAGCTCCACATGGGTGTCTTGGAAGTGGTTTTACAATGAAAAATGCACTCCCGTTCTGTCGATGTGCTCTACATATTGTTTTTTTTTAAACTTATTTATGTAAATTTTTATAAAGCTTATAAATATAATAATATTATTTTTTAAATTATAAATTATTATAAAGTTTATATAGTTATTAATATTTTACGTTTTATTAATATGCTTTTTTAAAATAATTTTACAAACATTATGTAATTATTATTTATTTTTAGAAATATTATATATTATATATTAATATAATTTATAAGATATTATAATAAGCTTAGTAGTAGTTAACAATATGTAATTTTTATGTTTAAATTTACTCACTCAAATCGAGAGAAAGTAAAACATTTAGAACTATCAAAATTTTAATTGGCAAATGTGTATAAGGGAACAAAATCTTTAGCACACAAATAAGAGGATGACATCTATTACATATTAAATAACAATAATAATTTTAATTTTAATATTATATAATAATTATAAATAATTTTATTTATAAAAAAAATTATTCATTTTAACATTACATGAAATATAGATAATTGATTATATAAAATATGAAATATAAATAATTATTGACTAAAATAAAATGAAAATTGAATGGCTACCTTCAGCCAACTAACCAGAATCAAAATCCATGACCCACGAGCTACCATGGAGGGATTATGGTAGGTCGTACAAGCCTGTTGGGGAGAAAAAGCTATGTCTATTCCCTACTGATTTTTATATTTTATTAAGTATAATGTTATAAAATTTATATAAATATTAATAATCTTTTATGTTGATAACGATAATATAATTTTTTATGTTGAAATCCAAACATGTCTACTGTGGAGCAATTTCCAACCACTCAATATAAGAATCTAGCCCACATAAATTTGGAAACATTAATCTTTTTTTTTTAATTATATATATATATATATATATATATATATATATATATATATATATATATATATATATATATATATATATATATATATATATGTATGTATGTATGGATAGCAGCATATTATATCAAAAACTAGAAACGAGACGAGTCCCTTACATACATGAAGAGTTTGGTCCGAGAAAAATGCAAAGTTTTTTCAACTGAGACCTCAATGCTACCTTATTTATTTCTATATCCTACCAGTACATCATTTATACTAAAAAATTCTCAAAACACCGCACAGATATTTATAGTCTGACATAACATAAAAAACGAGAGACATGCTACCTTCGACCATCATTTTCCTCAATGTCTTGACTCGCAACAGAAGGAAGGCTTTGGTTCATGTTATTCACAACAACATACACTAGGACTAAATTCATAGCATCATCATTAGTCTCGAGAATTGGCACGGGAGCATTGAAAACCCCAAATACTTCCTTTACCACACAAAAAGTGGTTGTTTCCACCTTAACTTCTATATTATCAACTTTAGAATTCAGGTATATCATCCCTAAATTCAGATTCTTCATGGAATTCTAGAACAGTTCCATGTCCTTCCCTAATCTCGCAAAATGAATCAGCACAAGAGTCATATAATCCTGAATTTCCCTCACAATTTTCCTGGAATAATTATCAATAATCTCCTCGATAATACCTTTTCTCCCATGACCCTCGCCATCATTCCTGTTGGTGGAGTTCGCTACTGCCATCTTCTTCTAAATCCTCACTTGCACCAGGAGAATTTTGTTACACAGATGCAATGACCATATCCTATCTATAACTGTGTGGTCGATAAGAGAGGGGACTCCTTTATTATCACTCTTAAATGTATTCCTTGTCTACAACTTCATCCCAAAACACTCCTCAATCAACACCACTCCCAAAGAAATTTCACAGTGGGTTCTGAGAGTAATAAACAAAATCTCACCTGATTTATCCATTAATATCCAACTGGAAGGAATCAACTTGGCCTTCCACATGATCTTACAACCCAGCTGTGACCATATATGAGTTAAAATCCAGCTACCATCACCAAAATCTGGCTAACCCTTCGCCATCCCCAAGAACATAATTAGTACATTGAGTACAATCATTATCCTGGTGGCTCTACTCATCGATAATTTTGAGGTAATACCATTCACCAAGGTATGTGGAATTGAATGATTACCCCATCCCTATGCATAACACCTTGCACTAACGATGCTCTGACACTAGCTTGGAAATCCGCCTTTTGGTTATTGTTCCTTTTGACCTGAAATAGTTTGACTTCTTTCAATTTTTTTTCAAGTTCTATATCCTTAGAATCAATGAGGGGGAGTCTAACTTGAGAAGAAGTTCATTTTTGAGAAGAGAGATACATAAAAATGAATCACCTATAATGATTAATTTTTTTATACCTTTGGAGATGCATATTATCAATCCTTGCCATAGAGAGAGAGCTTAACTTAGTTATTCAATGCTTTCTCTAGTCCCCAAGTGAACTTTATTTCATATTTTTCTTCAAGGTTAAAAATCACCCCTCCCTCTCCTGCTTCCCCAAGGTTACCTTTCGAAGAACCATCGAAAAAGTGGTGAACTTGTCCTATTTTTCTTTGCCATTTTTCGAAGCGATCCCCAAGCAACTTGATACAGAATGGAGAAAATTTTCTTTTTTCATGGGAGTATGCTTTCGATGGGTGGAAACTTGGAGCCAAAATTTTTCTTTTATACTTATATAACTCAATTTCAATTCCTCTTATCCCTTGGAAGAGGTTACCTCAAACAACAACGACAATCCTTTGATGGTTTTTTATTCTGGAGTGCACCTTTTACCTTGGAAGATCGTTTGATTACTAGAAATTCATATACACCAGTAAAGGTATTTTGGGAAGACCGTCCAACATCACATGAAGAGGGAGTTCTTGGAAGATGAGTATTGTGTTTTCCATAGGACAAAAATTGTGTTCCATCCCTCAAGGATAGTTGATAACTAAATAATAGGCTTGAGCGAAACTTTCCATGTATTCATTGTAAAGGATCAATGGAAAAAATAATGCATGATGGATTCCTCCTCTCTGCCACAAAGCACACAATAGGAAGTTCCTTGGATGTTTCTTTTCCTCAAATTCTCTGCGTTCAAAATTTTCCCATCTACTAGATCCCAGCATAACATATTAATCTTTGGTAGTCCATCAATATTCCATACTTTCCCCCAAATTTTTGCATGATGGGGAGAGGGGAACTTTTTAATAAGAAAATTATATCCCTCCTTGAGATTATAATTCTTTTTTTCCTCTCCTAGACAAACTCTTTTGTCTAGTTTACTAGTAGCTAATGGATCAAAACCTTTTAGGTTAAGTAGTATCGATTGCCATAGGGTTAATAAGTTCATAGGTAAATTCACTTATATACACCCATTCCAGTTTCCAAACTCATCACAATTGGATATATCAGCAAGATGGGAAAAGGTCTTTCTCGGTCGTCTAATATGTTAATTCATAGAACCTATGATGAGATGCCAACAAATCATAAAGAGGGGTGAAATATTTCCACAAATGAATATGCCTCTCATTGTTGGGATATCAGCCCAGCTCATCCAATGGAGCTAGAGCCACTACTTTACAAAGCTTCAAATTTTTTGTTCCTTTTCCTGATCGGAATGGATGTTAGTAATGCTCAGCTAATTCCCATTTCAAATTTTAAATATGCTTGCTTCTTATCTTGTTAAGGGTTAAAGTTATGTTGCAATTCATTGAGTCTCATGAGTGTTTTTCATGTTAATTTAATGAGAAAATTAACATAAAAACAAGAGTTGAACAACGACAAATAAAGTATAGAAAATCACCATACATAACATTGACACAGGTATTTGATGAAGGAGTTCACCCCTCTCGGGCTACATCTCCTTAGTCCAACTTCCATCGATTGGGCCTCTATATTATGCTCAAATTGTCAAATTGACATGTTTACAATGTTATTTTCCTCATGTAACCTGCTCCAATGAACTCAGAATGGCCAAGAATGGCTATCTAGCCTCTTCTTGCTCTTCAATTGGTCTTCAGGTGAAGCAGATATGACCTAACCCTCTCGTGGCCCTAGGCATCCTTAAACTTCAAGCTGGAAAAATCCCATCCATAAGTACTTCATTGCTTCAAAAACTTACACCAATGAGACCAGAAGACCCAAAAATGGTAATCTGGTCTCTTTATGAGACTGATTTGGTCGAAAACTGCCTTAGTTATGAATTCTACCAGTTGCACCTAGAAAAACTCCACTAAATCTGGAAAACTAGAACTAAACTAGATTTTCCTTCCAAATCCATAGGTCCGCCAAGTTAATATAAAATTAATTGCTAAGTGGGTTTTAAGCACTAGTTAACCATCTTCAAGCACTAACTGTGCTTTTGAACTACTCTGCATTTTAATTTTTGGATTAGTCGTTAACCAATGAGATTAAGGTTAATAAATCCATGTTTATGGTCTTAAAACTCTGCTTAACTCCAAGCTCTGTCGGTGGTCTTGGGCGGTGGTCCTATAGATCGAGGTTGGGCCCTCTTTTCCCTGCCACCATTCAAATCTTAATTTAAATATATGTGAGATCTAATAAATGTTAAGATATAACATGTAACGGAGGTGGTAAATTTTGGTGCTAGCAGTGGGGAGGTCGGATGGTCAAACCCCGGTGCCTCCACCAAAATTTTACCAACAACCATGAGGGCACGTGGCGGCCTCTGGGCTTTCCATGTGTTGTGACCTCATTCGTCCAACCAAAGACCAATAAACAATCTGAAGCCGATACTTGTCACCTGATCATTGGTCCAGCTATGGAAATATTCTAAGAATATTCCAAGGAATATTCTGAAAATATATCTTTTTTTTACTGGATGGTACGAGTGCCTAGTCATCATCCCTACACAAAATTTACATGTTTAGCCAACCAAACAAATTGCGTTTCCAGTGGCATATGACGACAATTTTTCGTGAAACAAAGTGGACTAGAATCAAGACACTGATCACTACAAGGTCATTCATGCTTGAAGCCAATCTAAGAATTTTGATTTTGGAGCTAAAATTTGAGCTCCTAATCACACCTCCCAACTGAAATATTTTGGTCTCCAAAATAACACTTTCAGTTATCAAATTAAAGAATTCAAAACTCGGAAATATCCCAAAAACTCAATTGCAATGTAAAAATTTCAATTGGTACCCTTCAAGCCCCCATCAATGTACTTCACTTATCTTCCTCATGAAGACCTGTTGTCTTATTAAGCATTGAGCCATAATTCTTATATTTATTGCAGAACAAACACTGACGAGTGGAATCTAAATATTCTCTTAAAGCTCATATTTACATGGCTCCAAATAAAAATTCATATTGAAACGTCTCTTCAAGACAAACTTGGCCCCATCCTAGAGATTATAAACAAATCAACTTGCTTTGGCGTCTTCAAACTGAGCTTGTACAAATAATTAATTGGCTGCAAAAATTTTCATGATGTTTGGCTTTTCCTACAAAACTTAGTTATCTTTAAACAATATTAACAACAAGATTCATTCACAAAAGTTTTAACATGAATACTTGCATCAATGAATATGCGACAACTAATAGACAATTGATGAACGACAATATGTAAATTCACAAAGTTCATAAACATGTGGACTATCAAGCCAAACTTAGCATGAAAGTGCTCTAAACAAAACATGGTTGCATTTGAAGGGATTTATTTATGAATATCACCTTTTACAATAGTCTAACTATGGGACATGCAACTAGTGTAAAAAAAAATTTACAACTTCAATAGGACAAATAGATCACCCACTTCTTTCCCAACCAGGTAAGTGAACCCTCTATTTTTTCTTCCTCTTTTTCTAAAGTTGCATTAGGTATGGCTGCTTCTTGTGCCAATTTTTCCATGGTTTCTTCCTCTTCAGGTACATGGACAACTTGCTTGCCCTTGCCAAGCTAAAGATGCAGATGCAATTTCCAACATTACACAACCCAATGTCCAATAATTTTTCAATGAGTGAAAAAAATTCTTTGAGCTCGTCTTGCCTCGCATGGCTATGAATTTAGACTAGATTTTCCATTCTTAGGTTTATTTCCAATAGCCATGTACATCCTTTTGAAAATTTATTCCTTCTTTTAAAAATTATCTACACAATGGTTAGATGAAGGGCAAAAAGTACATGGAGATACATTCTTCAATAAATTGTTCAAATTTTTTGTGTGTCATCTTGAAAAAAAATTGATACAACAGGATGATTATACCTCTTTTTCTTATTCTTGGACTTTCTCTTCTTGCATGAAGAACTCGCATGGCGAGTAGGACTTTCATGGTGAGAAGAAATTGATTTCTTATCTTCTTCATCTTCCCCATATCTCTCTGGAGATAGCTTCAAGTCTTTCTTGTATTTGAAGAACCAATCAAGTACTAGTTTCGGATTCAAAGTCCAACACCTTGCCTCCTCATGTCCTCTTTTGTGACAAAAGGTAGATGGTACACAATAGTTGTCATCAGAAGACCATTCTTTTGTTGCAAAATAACCCAAGCCTTCATACTTAGGTATCTATTTGGCTTCAATTGGGTTCTTTATTCCTTGTTCATTCACACCAATACCTCCTTCCTTGTAACCCATCTTGTACAAGATCTTGGACCCAATTCCATTACCGTACTTCGAAAAATTTGTAAAACAACTATCTTCAACACTTTTATGATAAGAAGAAGTATGGAATTTATTATGAATAGTTCCATATTTTGTTTGAGGGAAAAAGATACTTCCAAAATCCCTTTTGATTTTATTCCTTCAGCTCACTTGGACTCTTTGGTTTTCTTCCTTCTGCTCCCAAACTTAGGTACTGATTGAATCTCATCCTCCACATCATGTGGGAAAAAGGTACATACTTTTCCATCATTTTTTTCTGAAGGAATTTCTACCCATGCATCTTGTTGGAAAGTTGTAGAAAAACATGGATTTTGTGGAGAGGGTGGTGACTTGACACCATTCTTGTATCCTTCTTCCTTTGAAGAACATTCTACACTTGGAGGTGGTGCAGATATTTCACCATGTAGCTTGGTGTGCCTCTCTTCATAGAGGACCTTTAGCATAGCTACCATGTATATAAAATACTTTCTATAAGATTTTACACATTCCCACATCTTGGTAGACTCTCCTCCTTGAAACATACTTTTTTTGAAGCCTCAAGCTGGAATTTTGAGGGAGAACTCGTGGTAGAGACTTGCTCTCCTTTCCAAAATCTTTTCTCCTCACTTGACCTTCAAAACACACAACTTGAACAAATAAACACAATCTAACAATAAACCTATAGCTCTTATACCAAAAATGATCTTAATTGAGGATGTTAGTAATGCTCAGCTAATTCCCCTTTCAGGTTTTAAACATGCTTGCTTCTTATGTGCTTAAGGGTTCAAGTTATATTGCAATTCATTGAGTCTCATGAGTGTTTTTAAGGTCAATTTAATGAGAAATTTAACATAAAAATAAGATTTGAATAAAAAAAAATAAAGTACATAAAATCACCATACATAACATTTACACATGTCTTTGATGAAGGATTTCACCCCTCCTGAGCTACATCTCCTTGATCAAACTCCCATGGATTGGACCTCTATATTATGCTCAAATTATCAAACTGACATGTTTAAAATGTTTTTTTTCTCTTGTAACCTGCTCCAATGAACTCAGAGTGGCCAAGAATGGCTATCTAGCCTCTTGTTTCTCTTCAATTGGTCTTTAGGTGAAGAAGATATGGCCTAATCCTGTGGTGGCCCCGGGTATCCTCAAACTTCAAGCTAGAAATATCCCATCCAAAAGTGCTTCATTTCTTCTGGAAACTGCACCAATGAGTCCATAATACCCAAAAATGGTAATATAGCCTCTTTCTAATACTGATTTGATCAAAAACTTCCTTAGTTATGACTTCTACCAGTTTCACCTAGAAAAATCCACTAAATCTCGCAAAATATGACTAAACAAGAGTTTGTTGCCAAATCCGGAGGTCCAAAAAGTTAATCTGAAATTAATTGCTAAGTGGGGTTTAAGTGCTAGTTAATTGTGGCTAAGTGCTAACTTCTCTTTTAAACTAATCCACATTTTAATTTTCGGATTAGGCGCTAATCAATGGGATTAATGTTAATAAATGTGTGCTTATGGTCTTAAAGCTCTTCTTAACTCTGAGCTTCGCAGGTGGTTCTGGGTGGTGGTCCTATGGACCGAGGCTAGCACCTCTTTCCCCTTCCACCATCCAAACCTTAATTTAAATATATGCGAGGTTCGATATATGCTAAGATGTAACACATAGTGGAGGTGGTAAAGCTTGGCACTGGTAGTGGGGAGGTCGCGAGGTCAAACTGCGGTGCCCCCACAAAAATTTTGACCAACGACCATGAGGGCACATGGTGGCCTCCGGGCTTGCCACATGTCGTCACCTCATTGGTCCAACCCAACACCAGTAAACCAATTTGAAGCCGACACTTGTCACCCGATCATTAGTCCACCTGTGTGAATATTTCGAGAGTATTCCAAGGAATATTCCCACAAAATAGATTTTTTTTACTAGACGGTACAGATGCCTAGTCAGCTTCCTTGCACAAAATTTACCTGTTTAGCCAAGAAAACAGATCGCGTTTTTGGGAGCATACGACGACCATTTTTCATGAAACGAAGTGTGCCAGAATCAAAACGATGAGCACTACATATTCATTCAGGTTTCACACCAATATGAGAACTTTTATTTTTCAGCTAAAATTTGAGTTGTTGATCATACCCATCCCAGGATTCTCCTTCAGGACTGAGAAATAAAAAAATTTGGAAACACATTCTTGTGAAAGCCTTTTTCCACCATTCATTTGAATGTCAAAGTATCCTCCACACCAGTTTTTCACCGAGAGCCAGATTCATGAATTTGGGGTCTTTGATTCCTAAACCACTAGAATTCTTTGGTTGCCTTACCACTTTCCAATTTACGAGAAGAAAGTTTTTTTCATTGTTTTCCCCTCCCCGCCACAAGAATTTTCGAATTAGGTTGCTCATACTAAGGAGTATATTATTTTGGGATAACAGCCCAGACCCTAGATATACAGGAAGAGAGGATAGAATCAACTTGATAAGGGTAACTCTACTAGTAATTTAACCACCAAGCTCTTCATGAATGGATTCTTCTTTTAATTTTTTAAAGGACAACGTCCAATCATCCCTAGATGCTTCCTTGAAGGATATTAGAATCCCAAGAAAGGAAAAGGAGGAATGATCCAAATCCACCAGGAACCCAAGCAAGCGAGAAAAATAAAGTAGAGTAGTGATCTGAAAATGATTATTAATTTTTGCTGCGCTAATATCAGTTTCAGATTTAAATAAACTTTTCTTTGGTTTTCTTATCCATTGAGAGTTTATTCATGAGCATGTATTGTTGAATCATTAAATTTGGTGAAATTTAGTGTTTTTCATGAATTCAAAGCATAGAAACTAAAATCTTAACAAAAAAAAAAAAGTACACAACAAGCACAAATAGCAGAGCTCAACACACAAGTTTTTGATGAAGGAGTTCACCCCTCCTGGGCTATATCTCCTTGGTCTAGCTTCATAGTGTGGGCCTTTGTATTAGCCTCAAATGTGAAAAATGTTTGTTTACAATCTCCTGTTGCCTTTGAATCCTACTCCAATGGCTTTAAAACATAAAAATCTACCAGAAATGACTCTTTCTGAGCTCATTTTGGTCAAACAATGAATGAGTTATGATAGAAACAAGTTTTCCTAGTATTTCTCCTTTAAAACTGGTGTTTCGATAGTTAATATGCGTAATTTTGGCAATTCCGCCTAAAAAGGCACCTCTGCTATCTCCGTCATCGTATTAATCTATCATTAATTAAAGATAAGCACACTTATCTTTAATATGAGTTCACATTAATTGATGATTTGCGCAAAGCACAACTTTTAAACTAATATCAGATTAGTTAACACATAATTTGGATTTAAAAAATCGTATTAGTGCTAACGTAGTTTTTAAATTTCCTGTTAGTCGAATTCTTTAGCACCTGGTTCTCCGTGGTTGAACACATGGGATGGGTCTGGCCCAAAGGGTTGGCCCCCTCCAAACCCCCCATTCATGGCACCTGTAGTCTTTAAGATGTAGCAGAGAGGAATATGGGTTAAGACCCATGGTATAGGAGGGGTGGTAACGGGTTCGGTTGGCAGGCAATAGGTCTGGGGATCGACCCTGACCCCCGCCATAACATTTTTTTCAAACCATTTTTCGACCTCGCCAAGATAGTCGATCCACCAAATGTGACTTCTCGACAGTTGCAATGTAGAAACTCCTCCACCTTTATTTGACTTCGACGTTTTGCATGTCTAACCTTAGGTTAGGATACATATATATGATATATAGTTATACCATATGATATGTATGTGCCCATATTAAAATGAACTCCAACCTTAGAATGTGACATGCCATGCCATGGGGGGGTTACGTGGCATGCCACGTGGCCCTTCCCCATTGGCTCATAATAAGTAATCATATAATAAAACAATGAGCCATTAATTAAAACTTTCTAACTTAATAAATAGAGGAAAAAATTCAACTTCCCATGGATACCTTGACAAATATGAAGATGACACTTGTCAGAGTGTCACTGGATGAAACTGAAGAATATACCCTGTGAATATTAATATACTCTTTTCAAGTTTCTCTTGCACGGTGTGATGTATCAACTAAATTTTCTCAATGAAATTACTTTCCTTATCTATGTCACTATGTCCAATTATAACAACATATTTCTCAAAGAAGAAGTCCAATGGTGATCTTGGCAAATAACCATAACATGCCTCAAATGACGTGTTTGTGAAAGAATGATTTTCCCTATTATATGCATGTTGAATGTAGTGTAACTGCTCATCCCACAACTTGGGATGCTTGCTGCAATAACCTCTAAGAATATGAATAATGGTCCTATACACCACCTGTGTTTGATCTTCTATTTGCAGATGAAATGTTGTACTCTTCTTCAACTTTGTGTCTATCATGTTCCATAATTTTGACCAAAAATTCCCAACAAATCAAGAATCTCGATCACTTACAAGTGAAGTAAGAAGACCAAAATGGACCGAAAAAATTTGAAAGAAAAGAGTAGTGTTTTGTTTAGCTCTAATGGTTTTCTTACATGACATCAAAATGCACATTTTTCTATACCTATCTACCACAACATACAAATAATCATGACCTCTCCTTGACATAGGAAGACTACCTACAAAATACATTGAGATAATCTCCCAAGGATGTGAAGGAACTGTAAGTGGGGTGTACAATCCAAGCTTCCTATTGCTAGGCTTACTTGTTGCACATAAGGAAAATACTCTAATAAAACAAGATACACTATCAATCATGCGTGGCCAATAACAATACGTTCGGAGATTCGCTAATGTCTAGCCTACAGAGAAATTTCATGCAATCAATGTTGTGTGCGCCTCCCTTATGATACTATTTATTTCTCCTTGTGGAATACATAACTTTCCCAAGTGATATAACAAACTGTTATGCACATGATAATCTAATTCTTCATTTTGGTTTCCTTGACTCAAACTATAATACGCATCTTGAAAATCACTATCATTTGCATATTGTTCAATGTAACTTTAATGCATAATGGAATTGTGTTTGAGTAGAATGGTTGAATTTACAATAGGCCTAGAGAGAATATCTTCTACCTTATTGCAGATTCCGTTTTGGTGCCTGATAACCAAATTAAATTTTTGTAGAAAACCCATCCATTTGAAATGTCTTGATTGCTACAACTTTGATTGTGATTGTAACTACTGCAATGGTTGATGGTCGGTATGGATAATGGTCTCTTTCCCCATCTATTAATGCTTCCATTTCTTTACACTCTGTATGAATGCATATAAATATTTATCATAGGTGGGATATTTAGTCACAGATCCATTAAAATTTTCAGAATGAAACGAGATTGGCTTACCATGTTGCATGAGCACTGCTCCCATTACATAATTACTGGCATCTTTTTGGTTCTCAAATGGCTGTCGAAGATCTGGAAGTGCTAAAACTGGTTCTGAACTTATCCTTTGCTTCAAAGAATCAAATTATTTCTTGTTAGGTCCCTAGATTACTAGTTTACTCCCTTATTTTTATTAGTGTAGCCCCCTTATTTTTTTTGTTGTACCCCTGTAACCCCAATATTGTTATTCTTGTTCCCTTACATTATTATTCTTAGGTCGGCTAGGATTATATTGTGGCCCCATGGACTCCTATATATAGAAGGAGGTTTTGGTCATTTGTATCATCCAAGAATTGTTCATTTATTTAATTTATTTGAGGTTTCCCCTTGGAAGTGGTTGATTTATAAGGCATTGATATTTCTTTTCTTCTATTTTTGGAGCTGGTTTGATAACGTTTGGTATCAGAGCTTTGGATTCTAGGGTTTCACTGCTCCAAATAGGTCATCGTGGCATTTTCTCTATAACCTTTTTTCTACAAAGTTTCAGAAGATGAAATTTTAACAGAGCTAAGCCAAAATACCTAGGAACATCGTGGAAAATTTTCGGATCTTGGTTCGCAATATTTTCGTAGATATGATTTCTGCAAGTTAGGGATTTTTGCAGGCTCTTGAATTTAACCTGAACAAGTCATCATGGAATTTTTTCTATAAATTTTCTTCTACAGGTTTCAGAAGCTGAAATTTTCACATAGTGAAGACGCAACCTTGAGGAATGGTGTGGAAAATTTTTTGAGCTTGATTCACAATATTTTCGGAGATAGGGTTTGTGGAAGTTAGGGATTTTTTAGGCTCCTGAATTTCATCTCAAAGAGGTGACCATGGTAAAATCTTCATAACTCTCTCTCTGAGCATTGGATTGGAATTCGGTAAAATGTGGCCCCAAGCACACGAACTGTAGCTTCCTCTCTATAAATTTCAGAGCCAAAGGAGGAAACAGTGACACGTAGCACGTCGTGCAATGTCACTCTACTAAACCATTCCATAATTAGGTCACTGTGGGATATTGGACATAACTTTTCCTTGAAAATCAAAATCAGGTCAGACCTATGGCATTCAAAATAAGATTCAAAGGGCTACTACAGGCCCAAATTTCATATATTGAAGATCTGAAATCACATAGGTAATTCAGTTTCAATATCGAGCTCCTCAAAAGAAAGAACAAGGTGTGGATTTTTTTCCAAATTGCATAAGTCTTGTTTGAAGAATCAATTTGAAATGATTCCAAGGGAATATTGTAGAATAGATATAAGTATTGGGTTCTCAAATGCCTCCTAAAAGGAATTCAACACCCATTAAGCCTTCAGAAGACTCTACTATGGCTCATGAAGATGAAGAAATGCAACATGACATATCAAAATTACAAGAGCAAGTGCACCAAATTTCGCTCTCGCAAAGAGCAACAAAAAATGAAATGGATGTTTTGAATAAAAGTGTGGAAGCTACGATGGATGGTTTTAAGAATGGTATGGAAGAAAAAATTGATGGTATGGAAGAAAAAATGGAAGGTTTGAAGGAATACATGGAAGGTTTGAATGAAGGTTTTTCAAACTTGATACAATAAATGATTCCTAATGGCGAAAAGATATTAGAGGAAACTCATGATGAGAATAAAATAAATGTTAATCATGATTTCATAAACTCTAAAGTTGGATTAAAGAACCACCATATTCTAAAGATGGATATGAGGAAGTTTTGTGGCAAGGATCCCATAACATGGATACTACAGATGGAGCAATATTTTGATCTCAATAATGTGCAAAACACACAAAAGGTAGACATTGTAACTTTACATTTAGAAAAAAATACATTTGTATGGTATCGATGGCTTTGCTCCCGTAAAAAAATTGTCACTTGGTCAATTTTTATGAAGGAAATAATAGCACATTATGAGGATACAAAGGCCAACACCTTCTTTAGCCAATTCATATATCTCAAACAAAAGGGTTTAGTGGTGGAACACATTGAGGACTTCCAAAAATTGAATATAAGGGTAACTGATATTCCATAGGAACACAGGACTGATGTCTTCATAGGGACATTAAAGGATAACATCCAACATGAAGTTCGCGTTCGGCAACCTGATTCATTCGAGAAGGCATTCAGGTTGGCAAGAAAAATTGAATGTAAAATTATGGCGACAAGGAAGCCTACCACTCACATCTATAAAGATGGAAGTGTTTCTACTCCTAGACATCCACAACCTACAAGGTTGACACCACAAAAATTGGAATAAAAAAGAGAAAAAGGGCTTTGCAATACTTGTGATAGTAAATATAGTAAAGGTCATAAGTGTGCTGAGATGAAATTATTTTACATAGATTGCGAAGAGGAAGAAGAAAATGAACAAGAATCTTCAAAAGAAGAGGATATATGACAGGAACCAACCCTAGAAGAGGAAGAAACGACTCTGGCCATATCGTGTAATGAATTGGCAGTAATTACCACTCTTCAAACTCTCAAGATAGAAGGACATATCAAGAAGAAAAAGGTAATAGTGTTGATTGATTCAGGTAGTAAACAAAATTTTATTCATTGTAAGCTAGCCAAGGAATTGAATTGTTTCCTTTACCCAGCACCAGAATTTCAAGTGATGGTTGCAAATGGAGAAACTATAAATTTCTTTGGAAAATGCCATAATATCAAGCTAACCATGGGGGAATATGTATTGAATAGTCCAATTCTTTCCGTTCCAATGGGAGGTGCTGATGTTGTACTAGGAGTACAATGGTTATAATCTTTGGGGATGGTAGCTTTTAATTTTCAAGAACTTCTCTTGATTTTTTTTTTTTAGAAGGAAAGGAAGTCGAATTACTGGGTATTGCAGGGAAGCCAGGAAAGATAATAAGCTCTAATGTCATGACAATGCTTCTAAAGAAAGAACAACGAGGCGTAATTGCACAATTATGCTCACTAGAAGTTCCAACATCAAAATCATCTATTTTTACAGATCTCCAAAAAGTCTTGGACAATCATTCCAAGGTGTTTTAAACTCCCAAAGGACTCCCACTTGTTCATGATCATGATCATGCTAATCACTTGATTCCAGGAAGTGTTCCTGCAAACATCACGCCTTATAGATATCCTTATGTCCAAAAGAGCAAAATTGAACGTATGATTGTAGAAACGTTAGAGGCTGGTATAATTTAACCTAGTCAAAGTTCTTTCTCTTCTCTAGTAGTATTGGTGCACAAGAAGGATCGATCATGGTGCATGTGTTCGAATTATAGGGAGCTCAATAAACTCACCATTAAAGATAAATTTCTCATTCCTGTGATTGATGAATTATTGAATGAATTACATGGAGCAATTTATTTTACCAAGTTGGATTTTCATTCAGGACATTATCAAATTAGAATGAAGACTGAAGATATTTCAAAAAAAACATTTCAAACTCACGAGGGTCATTATTAATTTTTAGGTCATGCCTTTTGGCCTTACCAATGCACCTTCTAAATTTCAAGGGTTGATGAATTCCATTTTCAAACCATTCCTTAGAAAATTTGTCCTAGTATCTTTTGATGATATACTATTATACAACAGGTCTTAGAAGGATCATGTTCAACATGTTGACAGGGTGCTCAAACTATTGCAGGAGAAACAATTATATGCAAAAACATCCAAATGTTTCTTTGAAGTACAAGAGGTGGAATATCTATGTCATATTGTATCTCACGAGGGTGTTAAGGTAGACCCTAACAAAATTAAATGCATTAAGGAATGGAAATTCCCCACAACCATAAAGAAGTAGCGAGTATTTCTCAGTTTAATAGGGTATTATCACAAGTTTGTTGAAAATTATGGGAGAATAGCAGCACCTCTACCAACATTATTGAAGAAAGATGCATTTTCATGGACTCCTGAATCAGCTAATGTGTTTTAACATCTTAAAGAGGCAATGTGCCTAGCACCGGTCTTCACTACGTTGGACTTCACAAAAATTTTTATTTGGAATGTGATGCCTCGGGAAATGGAATTGGTGTTGTTTTAATGCAAGAAGGAAGACCCATTACTTTTGAAAGTCGTCCAATCAAAGAACGTATTTACAGAAAGCTATTTATGAGAAGGAAATGTTAGCAATACTACATGCACTAAAGAAATGGTGACCTTACCTAATGGGAAGACACTTGAAGGTAAAAACTGATCATGATAGTCTTAAACACTTTTTGGAATAAAGACTATCTTCAGAAGAGCAGCAAAAATGGGTCACAAATATGTTGGGTTATGACTTTGAAATGCTCTACAAAAAAATGAAGCTAAATGTTGTTGCAGATGCACTTTCAAGAAAGAATGAAGAGGTGGAAGCATTTCTTTGTGCCATTTCTATTATCCAACGATATTAGATAACCGAAGCAAGGGATGAATCGAAGAAGGAAGAAGAAGTGTGAACACCCATTCAAAAGTTGTAGCAAGATCCTAGTACATCTGATACATTTAGTTGGAAAAATTATTCCTTATGGTACAAAGTTCGCTTATATCTTTGTAAGAATTACCAACTAAAACAAAATATTCTTTTAGAATTGCACACTTCTCCTTTAGGAGGATAGTCGAGATTTTTAAAAACTTACCACAGGTGCAGAAATGATTTTTTTTGGGATGGCCTTAAATATGATATTCAAAAGTTTGTGGTGGAATTTTTGGTTTTCCAGCAAAATAAAGTTGAGACAATTAAGACCCCGAGTCTTCTACAAACTTTATCCATTCCAAGTCAACATCGAGAGGATATTTCAATGAATTTTATCACGGATTTACCTATGTCTGAAAGAAAGAGTGTCATCGTGGTGGTAGTTGATAGACTTACCAAGTATGCACTTTTTTGTGCATTATGTCATCCATTTAAAGCAAGTACAATTGCTACTACATTTATAGACACAATTCAAAAGCTACATGGAAACCCAAAGATTATTGTAAGTGATAGAGATCCCATTTTTATTGGAAATTTTTGGACGAAGTTGTTTTCTTGTGTGGGTACTCAATTAGCTCACTGCTCATCTTATCATCCTTAATCTGATGGTAAAACTGAGATAGTGAATAATTTTTTGGAAGGATATCTTCGTTGTTTTGTATCTGATAAACAAACACAATGGGTCAAGTGGTTATCTCTCGCTGAATGGTGGTATAACACTTCCTTCCATACTGCAGAAAAAATGACCCCATTTATGGCACTTTATGGATATCATCCACCATCTATCACATCATCTTTAAGATAAAATTATAAGGTTCAAGCAGTGGAATATTACATCGAGCATCAACAAGAAGTTCTCCAACTCTTAATGGATAACCTAAATTTGGCACAAAATTGAGTGAAACAACAGGTAGATCAACATCACAGCGAGAGAAGTTTTGATGTAGGAGACTAGGTATTTTTATAGCTGCAACAATACAAACAAATTTCCCTCAAGAAAACTAAGAAGGATAATAAATTATCACCAAAGTACTATGGTCCTTACAAGTTGTTGCAGAAGATTGGTACTATAGCATAAAAATTGGAGCCTCTTACTTCTTCACGAGTGCATCCAATTTTCCATGTTTCATGCTTAAAGAAGATTATAGGTGAAAATCTTCCAGTTCAAACAATATTTCCAGAACTTGATGAGGAAGGAAAAATCATATTGGAACCTGAAGCCGTCACGGAAACAAGAACTCGACAACTATGAAATCAATCAATTTCAGAGTATCTCATCAAGTGGAAGAACTTACCCACTAAAGATTCTATATGGGAGGATGAGAATTTTATACAGAAGAACCCAGAGCTACTCAATCATTGAGTACAACACATTTTTGAAGGAGAGGGGCATGTTAGGTCGCTATATTACTAGTTTAGTCCCTTATTTTTATTAGTGTAGTTCCCTTATTTTTATTGTTATACCCCTGTAACCCCAATATTGTTATTATTGTGCCCTTACATTATTATTGTTAGGTCGGCTAGGATTATATTGTGGCCCAATGGACTCCTATATATAGAAGGAGGTTTTGGTCATTTGTATCATCCAAGAATTTTTCATTTATGTAATGTATTAGAGGTTTCCCCCTCGAAGTGGTTGATTTCTAAGTCTTTGATATTTGTTTTCTTCTATTTTTGGAGCTAGTTTCATAACATTTCTTTTGTACATATCCCGAGTGGAAGACTTTCTTCACACTTGTCAATGCACGTAATGGAGCTGCAATGCAAGAAAAATTAGCAATAAATTTCCTCCATTAGTGTGCTGCACCTAAGAAGCTTCTTACCTCTATAGCTATATTGGGCTTGGGCCAATTCAGAATGACCTCAACTTTCGAAGGATTGATCTTCAGCTAACCTTCTCCAACAATGGGTGAGAAATACACCAATCAAGTGTTACCAAACTTGCACTTTGACTTCTTTAAAAATAATTTCTCTTTTTTCAAGACATCAAGTACCTTGTTCACATGCATGACATGTTCTTGTCTTGACTTGCTGAATATGAGTATGTCATCTAAGTAAAAAATGAAAAAATCATCTAGAAATGGTCTAAGTACATCATTCATGACTCTCATGAAAGTAGCTGGTGCATTTGTTAAGCCAAATGGCATAACTAACCAGTCATACAATCCTTGTCTAGTTTTGAAAGTAGTTTTCCAAATGTCCTCTTCAACTATTCTAACTTGATGATAACCACTTCATATGTATAACTTGGTGAAATACATTGCATGCTTTAACTGATCAAGCAAATAATCAATGTGTGGGAGTGGGTAGCGATTATTTACCATGAATTTATTCAGTGCACAAAAATCCATACACATGTGCCAAGTCCCGTCCTTCTTTTGAACCAAAACTATTGGTGAACCACATGGCGAAGTAGATGGGTGTATGATACCTTTGTTTGGAAATTCTTGGATTTGATTTTTGATTTCCAAACTCTCCATAATTGACATGCGATACATACCAATGTTTGGAAGTGGAAGATCCTCATGCTGCTGAATCTCATGCTTAATTCCCCTCTTGGGTGGTAACCCCTTTGGTTCTTGAAACATCTTGCCATGCTGACTTACCACATCAAACAAATCAGATTTCAATTTTTCATCACATTCATCAAAATATTCATAGTCGACATCATCATTTTTCTTGATCATGAGAAGCACAAATTTTTTACTTGCATTTACTAGCCTCTTCTTTTTCCCTGCATTAACTAAACAAATGTTTAGTTTCTTGCGATGAGCTCTCACAATATACTCCGCTCCATCCTTGATCAAATGATATTTGTTCTCATTGCAATAAAACACCTCTTTCCTGTCATACAAATATGGACTTCCCAAGATAATCTCGGGAATGTCAAGTGGAACCACATCTAACTCGACTTCCTCAACAAAGTTTTTAGTAATAGAAAATATAAATATGCATTTCCTTGTAAATTGCAAATTGGCATTTTTAACAATCCAACTTGTTATCCCCCAAAAAAATTCAAAACATCATTGTGTCAACTTTGTTTTTTATCATGGTCTCAAAATGGGTTTGAAATTAATCTTAGGATTTGGTTAAGGGTAGGTTAGAGTTTTTATAAGTTTCAAGGTCATCATTGAATTAAAACAAAGTCTTTTAAAGGTCCATTCCATGATCAAATACTCACATTTTCCATTTAGGATTCATTCCATAAGGTTTCGGCTTAAATTTATGCAATTAGCCAAGAATCCTCCATTTTGTAGTGCCGCTAGTTCAAAAAAGTGTATTTGTGCTACGAAAGCACTAATACTTTCATAGTGAAAACTAGGAAAAATACACTTTGGGCACTACGAAAGCACGGTTTCTTAGCCATCTTGTCAATTGTGCTAAGATTTGTCAAAATCCGTTAGGAAATGATAGGATAATGGTATGGTGAGTCAGTTAGTGATAAGATTAAATGTACTTACCTCTCTCACAGTCATCATCATCATGATAGGGCATGAGTGAGGCATCATTCAATTATGAAATGACACCTTAAATTCAAAATATTGCCTAATTTGGTCATTCTCGTTTGCATTTGCCTCCATACAAGTGTCTGAGCCTTGAAGCTGTCAAGATAAGCCTGTGGCTATTCTATACAAAGGTTATCTTCATCCTAATCAAGCGAGGCTATTCCATATACTCAAGCGAGGCTGTTCATATCCTAATCAAGCAAGGCTATTTTATAGATTCAAGAGAAGTTGACAGGTTTTTCTAAGAAGCATGGAAGAGGAAAATAAATTCCAAAGAGGGGGACATTGCTTAAGATATGATTCTAAAAATATGAAGGCTATAATTGAAGATCAAACAGTGATGGAGGCTTTTAGCAAAACAGGTTGTCTTCGGTTTTGTGAAAAGATGGAGGGTTGCCACACACAGGTGTCTAAAGAATTTTCCTTAAACTTCAATGGAAAAACTACCAAAGTTGGGATGTTAAATGTGCCAATTACACCTTAGATTATTGCTTTTGTGACAGAAATACAAAGGGGGAAAGAAACTTGGTTTAAAGGTTTTAAATTTGATATGGAACCATGCAAGGAATTCATGAAACCTGATTATGCAGATATGGACCTCAATAACGCAATACCTAGAAGCTGTATCAAAGACACATGCAACGCTACTATTCAACATTCAAAGATACTTTACATGTGAAGGTAGATACCATAAAGTTTATACTTATCATTTTAAGTTTCTTCTGCATTTCACGGGTATGATATCACTAGATTTTCCCTTTTATTTGCATAGGAGCCTTGCCAAAATGGCTGATAAAGTACAAGCCAAATCTGATGGTTGTGAAACATCTTTGTTTCACTGTGGTTTGATAAAGTTATTGGTTTTGAATGAGCTTTAGAAAATAAGTATGGATTGGTATTCCTTTTTATTTATGAATGGTTTTGAACTGGAAACCCTAACCCCAGCTAGAAACCCTAAAACTAAAGGAACTCCTTCACCACTAGTAGCAGAGTCTAGTCAGCCCGTGGTTGCAAAATCAAAGAGGTTTGTAAAGTTGAAACCAAGGAATTAAGTTGATAAAAGGACAGAGAAGAAACAAGTGCTTTTTTCGCCAACTCCATCACCTACAAAGCTGAGGTCAAAAGTGTCAAAGAGGCAAAACAAAAAAAAGTTTCCAGCAAGCAGAAAATAAAGAGAGTGACAAGAAGCCAAGCAGTGGCATTAAAGGGAAAGACAGTTGTTTCAGTTTAATAATATAGCCTAGTAATTAAATGAAATTTAGATGACATGCTTCATGAAATTGATACAAAAGAGACACGCATCATGCAAGCTGATTTCATTGCAGTAGATGAACAGAAAGAGAAAAATGTGAAGTTAGCAAAGAAACTTGAATTTGAGGGTGAAAGTGCAGCCTTTATATTTCAAGCAAGGAAACCTTTAACTAGGCATGCTAAGAAGCTCAAGGAAGGCCACAAAGAGGTCCAAGAAACTATTGAAACAGCTAAAATCCCTGAAGAGGCGGTTTCTCTCTCATCACCAATAGTGGAGCATGCAGCTATCAGGACAAAGAAGGGAAAACAACACATAACAGAGTGTGAATATCTTAAGGAGAAATTTAGGTTAGTGAACCAAGAGATTACAATGATGATAAATAGGGCCAGAAAGCACAGTATTGAAAAAACATAATTCAAAAGAATGAAGGAATTTTGGGAGGGTCAAACTGGTTCTAGGTCTGAAATTCCAAATAGTGCAGAACAATTTTTCACATGGACAGTTCCAACCATCAAGGAAGCTAAATTTGTCAGAGTAATCAATACTCACTTGAGAGCCAGTAATAGAAGCCTAATAAATCAAGTGGAGGACTTGGATAAATAGCTGAAATTGACCCAGGATGAGCTAAAAAACAAAGGTGCAGAATGATGATCATTAAAAAAGTCAAAAGCTAAATCAAGTGAAAAATAAGAAGGAACCTCATGAAAAATGTGTTTTTTTAGTTCATTTGAATTTTTGTTTTGATGAAACCAGTGGTATTTCAAGTTTTGGCACATTTTTTGTTTTCATTTTGAAAAAATATGTACAAAAATTCTCACTCAGCAGTTTCATAGCGCAAACAGTGTAAAAAGAGTGAAAAGCGCTACGAAACTGTTGTAGCATCTTTTTTCACTCTTTCTCATAAATATTTGAAGGGAAAATATATGGATTATGAATTTAAATTGTTAGAGGAGTTGTGTTAAAGGATAATGAAGATAATCCTAAAAGAAAGAAACCAAAATTTTTAAGGTAAAAGGGTAAAAAGTTTGCGCTACGAAAAGCACTAGGAAACTATGTTGTTTTCGTAGTGCATGTCTACTTCAGCAAATTCGAACAGTTTGATGATGGTTTTGGACAGCTGGGACTTAATGAGGTTTTTTGACAGTTGTTACTTCAGTTTTAACAAAAAATAACCTCCAAGTGATGGGTTCATGATGGTCAGAGTGTCTCAAGAATACAAAAGACCATATGCCTAGAAAACAAGGGACAATTTCCTAGTTTAATGGAGATCAACATTGAGGTCATAAAGTGTTGAGGCCTATCATCTGGATTCAACCTTATGTAAATACACTTGGAAAATGATGTAGTCTAGTTTAGATAAGGTTGTTATGAGTAAAGTTAAGGAGTTTGAATTCTATTTGTAATAGGACTTCTTATTACATTTGCAGCTGTCACTTTGTAATAAATACCATGCCATATAGTTAGTAAAGGTGTCAAAAAGTAGGAATTCGATGTATCTAGCTCAGGATGAGGTTATCCTATGTCTTAAATGATCTATAAAATATCAAAAAGTTGAATATGCAGTGGTTGGATAATTTTAGCAAAAGACTGTGTTTATTGTGAGTGACTGGCTTTCAGCTTAATACGGAGTTTTATACTTAGCCAACTTGAGATTCATAAATATTTATAGTGTGTTATAGTTATAATTTCATCTTTTTACTACCCTATTGCAGTGGTGTTTGCTTATTTTACTCAGACTTCATCATTGATGCTCTGAATTCCTTCATAGACAAATTGACTGTGTGTTTTACAGTTTCACTTGTATATCTCTTAACTAGAACTCTGATATGCCTTGACTTCCATGCTAAGTAGATTGTTTGGTTTCAATGAATCTATTTTGATTCCATAAGCCCAATGTGCACTTGCTAATGTGATTTACAGCCAATATCTATCATTTATCTGCTTATTACCCCACATAGAGTTAGCCATCTACATTTTTATCAAAAAACATTAATCCTTGAGAGAGCCCTCTCAGGTTGAGGAGGCTAAGCCTCAATCAAAATATTGGTTTGAAACAGTTACATGATTTTGATTTGATTGGTAGCCTATCAAGTCTGATTTTGTGATAGCACAACCCAAATGGTATGGTTTATGATCTGGTATAGTTTCAAGGTTAAGATTTTGACTAAGTCTTCTGAAATTAAGTTTGCTTGTGATCCCGTATCAAATAATGCATCAATAGTTGTATGATTAAAAATCACTCCAACATGGAATAATTCTATCCTTATGTCTTCATTTGGAGTGTTCTTGTGACTTGATATGGCTTTGTTTCCTTTGTTAAACATGTCTACTATCTTGGTTTCATCTCCTGAATCGGATCCAAGATCTTGTTGTGTAGTGGCACTCGTATTTTGTTTCCCTTTGTTATTTGGTTTCTTTGGCCTTAACTCGGGATGAAATTTCCAACAATGGGATTCATCATGCTCCTCTTTGGAACAATGTTTGCATGTAGTTTTCTCTCCTTCTTTCTTGATACTTGCATTCTTGTTTCCCTTCCATTTTCCTCCCTCCTCTTTTCCCTTACCCTTGAATGGATTCTTCTTACTACCCTCTTCAGGAACGTTTTTTCCCCTTGCTTAAAGATGCGTGCCTTGCACACATACTTCATCTAAGTTGTTTGGGTTAAACATAAGGATAGTATGTTTCAAGTAGGAATGTAAACATCGTATATATTTCAAGAGTGTATCTTGTGAATTCAAGTTTACTCATACCAAAAAAGCCCTCTTTCTAAACTCCTGAGTGTACTCTTGAACAGTTTGGCCTTTAAGCTACCTAAAGTTTTTGCACCTCATAATTGCTTTTTGCATATAGGCTAAAGGATAAAATTGTATTTTAATGGAATAAATGAATTCAACCCAATAAATGGAAATCATACCATGGATTCACGTTTCCTCTTGTGTATTTTCCTCCCACCAAACTAGTGCCGCTCCTTCTAGCCTTAATGAAGCCAAATGGATCTTTATTTCATCTTCTTGTAAAGTCTGCAATCTGTAGTATACTTCCAATTGAAGAATCCAATTGTCTTGCTTCTCAGCATTAATTTCTCCATTGTATGTGGGAAGTTAAATCTTGATGTCCAACTTGAGTAATGGAGTACTTCCTTTTGGGATCTTGGAATGAGTGTGGGTATGAGTTTTTGTGGTGCATGTGGAAGATGAAGATGTCGATGAGGATGAGGAATATTAGGATGGTGGAGATGGAGGTGGCTTTCCTCTACTACCTTTTGAGCTCTTGTCTTCATCCTTATTACTGTTTGAAGATCCTTCTCCATGTGGAGGTTTTGAACCTTCTCTGGATTTTTCTGCAATGAATGGTTCATACATGACTTTAACCATTATTTGCATCTCTTTTAAGTCTCTCCTAACATCCTCTTCTTCAGAATTTTCATGAGTATCTTCATAGCCTAAAATTTTGGCCTTGGATTCAAGTTCAACCTCTGCAGCTTGTACCTCTTCAATCACTTCAGCCTCTTGTGCAATATGTACCTCTTCAATATGAACTGATGGAGATGGAATTTGAGGTGCTTCAGGTGTTTCTTTGAGTTGTCCTTTAGGGGAGGATGATGCTTTCTCAGCCTTCTTCCTTATTATCCTAATATAAGACTAGCTACAAGTAGCTTCCCTTCTCTCTACAATCTCAACCTTGTAAGCATCACAAAAATTGCAACTATTAAAACCCTTCAGGAAAAACTAGCAAGCAACCCTTTTCTCTGATACCAATTTGATCTGAAAATGATTGTTATTTTTTTTTTGTGTTAATATCCATTTCAGATTTAAATAAAATTGCCATTGGTTTTCTTATCCATTGAGATTTTATTCATGAGAATGTGATTTTGTAATCATTAAACTTGGTGAAATTTAATGTTTTTCATGAAATCAAAATCATAGAAACTAAAATTTTAATAACAGAAAATAAGAAAAAATAAAAGAGCTCAATACAGAAGTTTTTGATGAAGGAGTTCACCCCTCTTGGGCTACATCTCCTTGGTCCAGCTTCATAGTGTGGGCCTTTGTATTAGCTTCGAATGTGAAAAATGCTTCTTTACACTCTCTTGTTGCCTCTGCAACCTGCTCCAGTGGCTTCAAAACATCAAAATCTACTAGAAATGATTGTTTTTGAGCTCATTTTGGTCGAAGATTACATTAGTTATGAAAGAAACAAGTTTTCCTACTATTTCTCCTCTAAAACTAGAGTTTCTCCAGTTAACATGGCTATTTTTGGAAATTCCGCCTAAAAATATGCCTCTGCTATCTCTGCCACAGTATTAATATGTCATTAATTAAATATAAGCGCACTTTAATTGATAATTAGTGCAAAGAATGGTTTTTAAACTAATCACGGATCAATTAACACATAATCTAGATTTAATACTTTGTATTACCACTAACACATTTTTTAAATTCCCCGTCGGTCGGATTATTTATCACATAATTCTCCATGGTTGAACACATGGGAAGGGGTTGGCCCCCTCTAAACCCTCCATTCGTTGTTCTTGTAGTCTTTAAGATGTAGAGGAGAGGTATATGGTTTAAGACCCATGGTATAGGAGAGGTGGTAACGCGTTCGGTTGGCAGGCGGTAGGATTGGGGTTTGACCCTGACTCCCGCCATAAAATTGTGTTCAAACCATTTGTCGACCCCGCCAAGATAGTTAATCCACCAAATGTGACCTCCATCTTGTTGCAATGTAGAACCTCCACCTTTAGTTGACTCTGTTGGTTTGCATGTGTAACCTTATGTTATGAAATATATATATTATATATAGTTATACCATATGAGAAGTATGCGCCCATATTAAAACGAATTCTAGCGTTAGAATATGAATTTCCATGCCATGGGGGCGGGGTATGTGGCATGCCACGTGGGCCTTCCCCATTATCTCATAAAAATCCTCCATATAATAAAATAATGAGCCATTAATTAAAAATTTCCAACTTAAGAAATGGAGGAAAAAATTCAACTTCCCATGGCAACCTTGGAAAATCTAAAGATGACACTTGTCACAGTGCCACTGGCTAAAACTAGAGAATATACCCTGTGAGTTGACTAGACTTGCCACATCATCCCTGTATCTGTTCTGCTCATTTTTTGCCTATTTTGGAAAACCAACAAAAAACCATAATTCCCTCATACGAGCTCGGAATTTGATGAAACAAGTTTTGTTGGAATCTTGCAGACGAGTTCTATCCAGGTGTGCAAGTTTGAAGCATTTATGAGCAACTTCAATTTTGAGCTACAAACTGAGCCTTAGATCAACTAGGACTAGGACAATTCCAACCAATCAATTGAATTTTTCTTTATTAGTCATCCCACTAGAAAAAATAAGATAATAGTCCAATATCTTCTTGAATATTGAAGCTATAGAAATGGAGGCACCACCGAGGAGAAGGGTATCATCAACAAATTGAGAGTGATTGATTTCCTGAACATTTCTAGCAAGTCTTAAAACAGGAAGAGACCCCTCCACTCTAGCAACTTCAATATTATGGCTCAAGGATAGAACCATTATAATTCCTAGTAGAGGCGACAAGGCACGTCCCTGTCGAAGACCTCTAGAAGAAGAAAAAATGAGCTCGCATGCTATTGATTAGACGAGCAATCCAGGGGGAACCAATGCAAGCGTTTATCCATAAAACAAAATCTTTACTGAAACCTAATTTTTCCAAAACAAGGAAAATAAAGGAATGGTTTACCCAATTAAAGGTGTTGCCCATATCTAATTTAATAACCATTCCGACTTCTCCTGCCTCCTTACTGAAATGAATAACTTCTTGCACCAGAATAATGTTATCTAAAATATTCCTATGTTGCATAAAATCACCTTCTTTCTTAGATATAAAGGAGGTGATAAATGATTTTAATGTGTTAGCAATAATCTTGGTCAAAATTTAATACAAAGAGTTACACAACAGTATAGGACACAAAATGGAAAAGCTATAAGTGTTGGCTTACTCGGGAATAAGAGAAAGAAAGGAAGAATTTGTGTTCCCTCCAATTTTCTTTTTCTTTTTGATATCATTCAACATTCAAAGGAGATCCTTTTTATAGTATTCTACTGAATTATGTAAAATAAAATGGAAAACACATCAGGAACTGTGATTTTCTCAGGTTCTGAGGACCACACCAATTTTCTAAATTCCTCCTCTGAAATATCCATTAAAAGAGTCTGGTTGGCCATAAGAGAGATAACCTGAGGGAGAAAAACAAGGAATTCCTTGGCTTTCGAGAGGAGTATGGGAATTACAAGGAAAATATTTGAAAAAGGAGTAAGCCTCCTCCTTGATTCCCGTAAAGGATAAAACCTTCGGTTTCCCTTAAGGCTTAATTTCCTTTATTCTATTTTTAGCCTCCATGGATTTGGCTTGCTTATGCAAGAAATAAGTATTGGAATCCCCACATTTTAACCATAATCTATTGGATTTAAACCTCCAAATATTTTCTTCTTGGGGACTTAGAGAAGAAAAATGGCTCAAGAGATCATGTTCATATTGAATGTGTTTCTCTTCTATTAGAGCTCCTTCCATCAGTTTGCAGTGTTCCTAAAGTTATTGAACTTTATTACTCCTTTTTTTACGAGGAGGTTGGTAGTTATCCTTCAGCAATTTCCTCATTTCCCGCTTCATATTCTTTATGTTTTATTCCCAAAAACAATTCAGACAACACTAAACCTTTATCTTCCAACACTTTACCAATATTTCCCCTACCTTTTCCAACAACCCCCAATGTGGATTGAACTTGAAAGACAAAGGACATAAGTCTTCCACCTTTTCCATTTTAATCATTATGGGATAGTTATAAAAATATCCCAGGATTCTATTGTCGAAAAAAGATCAACCCCTCTGAATATCTAGCTACAATGAAGCAAAAAATGATCCAAGAGAGCTACTATGTATTGATTTCTGGTTCTTCTTTTGGACCAGGTATATGTTGCAACGTTTTGAATAATATCCAACATATAAAAAAATCCTATTAGGTCTTCCATACGCTCTTTGAAATGGTCCCTCACTATAGATCCTTCTGTTTTTTCTACATTATTTAAAATGGTGTTGAATTCTCCTCCAACCACACTTTTTAGATGAAGATTCATTCCTTTTAGCACTTCTAAGGAATCCCAAAAGTCAGAATTATCACTATAAAGTACTTGAGCATATACATTTATAAAAGGAATTATTTCTCCTCTTTCTCTCACCTCTAACAAAACCATCACTGAGTATTTTGATTTAAGTTCTTCCACAAGAGAGAGAATCTTGTTTGAACAAAAAATTCCTAGACCACCAGAAGCACCATTCAATGATTGGACCATCAAGGAGAACTCTTTCCAAAACACTTCTGCAACTTTGAAGGCCTTTGACTCTTCCAACTTTTTTTCTTGAATGAGGACAACCATTGGTGATTCTCATTTTATTAAGTCTCTCACAGCTAGGTTTTTGACATAGTTCCCTAGTCCCCTTATGCTACGTTACAAGATTCACCAAACATGGACCTTGAGGTTCGAAGTTCGGGGAAACTTGAGAAAACATTCATGTTCAATTCAAGTTCAACCCAAGTTCAATTGAATATTTCATTGTTTAGTTTGGGGAGAATTTCTAATGTTGTTACCTATGACCTACACCCTCACATTTCTCTTATGCACTGTTGTCCTTGATGAAAAATCCAAAGTCCATGTGTGTTGTCCGGTCTAATTTTTTTCCTATGGTTCTTGGAGAATGCCGACTTGTTTTTATTTGAGTAGTGCCTAGGATTTTCTTATACTCTCATTGAGAACACTTGACCCGATGGCGGTTGGATGTGTTCAATGGAAATCCCACCACAAATATCATATAAATTAATTTTTTATACATTTGTGTTAATATTTTAATATATCATATACCTTTAACTGTATGGCTGAAATTCATTCTCTTTATTATTGATCAAGTGTAAAGTGTGTATGAATTAAATCATATAGTTTATAAATAATTTTATGTATCTAACTTGACACAATGGAATGGATTCCAAATATCATATAAATTAAATTTGTACACTTTTAACGTATCATATATCCTTATGTTATATAACAAGTGCTACCTAGTAGCTAGTACCAGTTGATGGTTTAAATATAGCTAATTAGAGTTTGAGCTATTAACAAGCTCTGAGCTCATCAATTAAAGCGTTCATTAAAAAATATAAATTAAAGTGAAAATGTTGTGCTAAAATGTTGTTTTTTTGGTGAGCACCTTACATGATTGGTTGTAATGAAACTTTATTTCCTTGGCATTGTTTTGTTAAAAGTAATATGGAGAAACTTAGTTTCAAGTGAATGATATGTCAACTCCAAGAAACTTGTCTTGCACAACCATTTTTCTCCTACAAAGTTATTTGCAAATATGCATGATTGATATAGACTTCAATGAAATTGTTTTTATGGCAATGAAGGTAGGGTAATATGGAAAAAAATATGTTTATTTTTATCTCACATGGCTTCCTGCTTTAAAAATGATAGCTTTATTTTGCACAGAAAACTTGAGTCAGGATTATATATAATTTGTGATTTAGTATTAAATTAATTTTAAAATTAATTTGTAAAGACCATTTAATTAATATTTGTGAATAATACACAGTAGAAATTGTTTTACTATTAATATAACAACTAAATTAAGTAACACATTTATGTAAATTAAATCACTAGTAACTATAGATAAATATCAAAATACTTAGTTCCTAAAACATTTCACATCCTCAAAACTAAAAAAATCATATAAAAATTTTAAATATTTAAATAAATAAAACATATCATTATCATTTTTCAAATATTTTCCGAATATTGTAGATGTGTCTATGATTTGTGATTTACTGTTAAATTGACTGAATTTGACACATTCACTTTGAATAAAATGAGGACAAAAATTGTTGTAAATTAATTTTTTTTATCAAAATTCACACATTGATTTTTTGCATGGTAACTAAGACCAATATTTTGTGTTTTTTTGGAATAAATAAGGTAAAACAAATTCAAAAAACCAATTGAAATAGATGAGATATTGAAGACTAATATCTCAATAAACGTAGAACAATCTCATGCTGCCACTTGAAACATGATATAGAACGTCAAAGTGGGATCCTGGAAATACCCCACATTAGTAGAATTAGTTTGGATCCCATACCCCGGCCTTTACATTGTATAATTTGAATACCCTAAAATGAAGTTAGGATTTCTAGTGCATTGCATTGGATTTGCTGTCAGTAAAGTGTCCACCTTGGCTAGAGTTTAAAATCCTACTTTGACGTGCATAAAGAGATACACTCTGACATTAATCACAAACACAAAGGAGTGAAAAATAAAGAAATGAACTTCTCGAACGAGTAGTCTTTAGTCCGGATTTTTGAAGGCTTTTACGGTGATTTTTTACGGTGTAATTTCTCTAAATTTCAGTAGGAATTTATTGAAAAGAGAATTTTGATTGCTAACTTTGCACAATCGAAGTGCCCTAGAGGTTTTTGAGGGTGCTGAATCCATATATAGAGTCAAAAAACCAGTTTGAATAACAAAAACTAAGATTTTACCTCAAAATTTTTCACCAAATTCCGGCACCTGAAACTTCAAAGAGTCGCACTAAAGACAACTCCCTTCTCAAATTATTAATTCAAGAAGATAAATTTCTTGATTTCTTAAATTCAATTTCTTGTAATAAGATCAATTGGTTGAATTTGGCAAGCCATATTCATTGAAATGGAAGTTTTATTGTACAGTTGTTACATGTAGGAATGAAAATTATAGAAAGTTGAAGGTAAAAAAATAAAGTCAAATTAAAAAATAAAAAGAATAAAAAACACTACGATTAATGAAATTGACATTGAAAATAGATTAAAAAAACATATAAAATTGCAATATAATTCAAATTAAAAATATAACAGAGGATGCACAAGCACCATTGATGGAAGATGATGATGTAGAAAAAAAGGAGCAACAAGGATCAAAAGAGAAGATGACAAAGAGAGTCACACCAACAAGGAATCCAATATTTTCAGAGCAGCATGGATCTTCAAACATATCAATAGACCAAAATTCTCCAAGCAGCTAATTAGGTGATGAATCAAGAAATGGTAAAAGAAATATGAGAAGTTTGAAATATATCTATGATGATTTGGATGTTAGTTCAAATTTTGTATTGTTGTCATTCCAACCTTCTTTGTTTTAAGAAGCAATCATACATGAAAATTGGGTGCAATCCATGGATGAAGAGATTGATTCTATTGAAAACAATGATGCATGGGATTTGGTTGATTTTCCAAAGGATAAAAACCTCACTGGTGTGAAGTTGGTGTACAAGACAAAGTTGAATGAGAAAGGTGAAATTGACATATTTAAAGAAATATTTGTAGCAAAAGGATTCTTGCAACAATCGGGAATAGACTATGGAGAAACGTTTGCTTTAGTAGCCAGATTGGATATTGTAAGAGAAGTTCTAGCCACAGTAGCTCAGAACAAGTGGAAATTATATTATATGAATTTGAAATCAACCTTCTTGAATGGAATTCTAGAAGAAGAAATTTATGTGCAACAACCTCTAGGTTATGAAGTTGAACGTAAATAAGATAAATTTTATAGGTTGAAGAAAGCGTTCTAAGGACTGAAGTAAGCACCTAGAGCATGGTATAGCAGAATTGACAACTACATGATCAAGAATGGATTTTGCAGAAGCAACATTGAGCCTACCTTATACACAAAGGAAAATGAGCATGGAAAAATTTTGATTATTTTCTTATATGTTGATGACATGATTTCTAAAAGTGATATTGAGTTAGATGAATTTAAAGCAACCATGATGAAAGAATTTGAGATGACAAATCTTGATCTCATGAAATTATTTCTTGGCATAGAAGTTGAGAAATATGAAAAAGGAATCTTTATTTTCCAAAATAAATATGTTAGATATTTACTAAAAATATTTAGGATGGATAATTGCAAACCTGTACCTACACCAGTTGCAAAAGGTACAAAATTAAGTAAGGATGATGAAAGATTAGATGTTAATCCAACTCTATTCAAAAAATTGGTTGGAAGCCTCATGTATCTCATAGCTACCATACTAGATATTATGTAAGGAGTGAGTTTGATTTCCATATTTATAGAGACTCCAAAGGGTACACATTGGAGTGTAGGAAAAATAATTATGAGATACATAGCAGGAGCTAGAGATCGTGGCATAATGCATGCAAGTACATAAAATAAAGATTTGATTGGTTACATAGATAGTGATTTTGTAGGAAGTTTGGATGATAGGAAGAGCATTGCTGGTTATGTGTTTCATCTTGGTTCAAGTGTGATAGCATGGGCATCTAAGAAGCAACCCATTTTGAAACGATCATCAAAAGAAGCAGAATATGTAGCAGCAACATCAACATCATGTCAAGCAGTATGGTTAAGAATAGTATTGGATGGACTTAACCAGAAATAACAAGGATCAACAAAAATATATTGTGACAACCCCTCAACAATTGCAGTGTCCAAGAATAGTGTGTTTCATCAAAAGAGAAAGCATATTGATACTAGATATCACTTCATTAGAGAACTTGTGAGAAATGGAGAATTTCACTTGAAGCCTTCTAAATGTAGTGATAAATTGGCTGATATATTTACAAATCCATTAGAAAAATATGACTTTGAGTTTCACAAAAGAAACTTAGGTGTTGTAAGCCTAGCTGAGATATAGACCAGGAGACATGTTTGAGTTGTCATGAGTTATGTTTTAGTTTAGCAGTTGTAATTAAGGGGGGGTGTTAAAATATCTAATTAAATCCCGTATGGAGATTTAACTATATTTAGAGAGTCAATTAAGTGAGAGTTGAGTCAAGTTGAGTTATGTTATGGTCAAGTCGAGTTATGTGATAGATGAGTTTGGTAAGTGTGTTCATGTCAAGCAAGTCATTAGTCGAAAAGGATAAATACCCTTCATCGGGTTCATTGTATTCAAAGATTGGAGATAAACCAAGTTTGTGTGATCAATAGAAGAGTCACATATTGTGTGTGTTTTGTGTGTAAATTACTTGTGTGATTTGGTGACTTTACTCTTCTGCCTTTCCAACAGATATGACCAAAAGGGGCAATGACAATGCTTCCAAAATGCAGACTGACTCAGCGTGCAATTGACGGCTAGAGGTAAAGGGAGGAGATGCATAAATATTATTGGATTTCATTTTTTTTGGTTAGAAAGGTTGGTAAGCAGTCTCCTGTAGCCACCCAGTGCAATAAATACATTTTTCATCCTTATCACCCTCAAATTTATTTCTTGAAAATAATGTTTAAAAATAAAACAACAATATGTGAAAAATAAATGGACCAAAATGTATATTATTCAAAATTACAATATAATTTAGTTTTCGATCTTCAGATAATGAAGTGTTATCTATCAATAAGTGATCATAATTACAATGAAGTGTCATGTAACAAGAGATTACAAGGTCAAATATCCTCAATTTATTAGAGAATGGATGCACTAGTTTTGGCTCATGAACCGTGTCACATCTTGAGATTTCCCATTCCCATCCCTTGGGATAGCATGAGTGAACCTACAACCACATACTAATCCAAGTGGTTCATTCCACAACTTGAGACATCCATAGCTCCATTCCCCACCATACTCCAAGATATATGCCTAAATAATAGGTATTTCAACAAAGTAACCTTAAGTTAGATCCTACTACCTATTTAGGTAGTCCATTCCACAACTTGAGACATCAGGTGGTAGTGCATTGCATGTATGCTTCAACAACTATTGGAGAAATCATGCAGTAGTTTTGGTTCATCAACCATTTCACATGTTGAGAGTTCACATTCCCCTCCTCAAGCTAGCATACTAGTATAACTGCCACCTAGTACCTATCCAAGTGGTTCATTGAGCAACATGACACATCCATAACTCCATGCTCCACCGTAATTGATCTGAAATTTATTTTTATTTAATGTTGTGCTAATATTAGTTTCAGAATTAACATGAAATTGTTTTGGTTTGCTAATCATACAAGGGTTTATACATGTGCTTATGAGTGACAATTCGTTAAACTTGATGAGAGTAAGTGTATTTCATGAACTTAAAAACATGGAAACTCAATGTTTCACAACATCATAATAAAACACAGCAAGCACAAATAACATAGACAAATACACAAGTTTTTGATCAAGGAGTTCACCCCTCCTAGGTTAGATCTCCTTGGTCCTGCTCCATAGTGTGTGCCTTTGTATTATCTTCAGTTGTGAAAACGTGTTGTTTACAATCTCCAGTTTCCTCTGAAACATGCTCTAATGGCTCAAAAACATCAAAATTTACCAAGAATGACTCTTCCGGAGCCAAAATTCATCGAAAATTTCCAGAGTTATGGAAAAATCAATTTTCCCTAGTATTTCTCCACTAAATCTGGAAGTCCTCTAGTTAACTCCACTAAATATGGAGCTTCTACACATTTGGCTGGTCTGCTATATTTTAAACCAAGATAATTACATCATTAATTAACGATAAGTAGGAGTTAAGTGGGGTTAAAGTACGTTTAGCACTAACTCGTGATTATCTACAAAATCTTTGGATTATCATGGTATAACCATGTATTTACGTAATTAAATACATATTAATCTTCTTAAAAAAACTCCTCCAGATTGTAGGTGTTGGCTCCTAGTTCTAGGTAGTTGGACATATGGGAGGGGGATGGCCCACGGGGTTGGCCCCCTCCGAACCCCCATATATGGCGTCGTCACTCTTTAAATAAATGTGAAAGGCATTATGGTTAAGAACTTCGGTGGAAGGTGAGGTGGTAAGCCGTTGGACTATGGTGCATGTTGTCGTGGGTTCAACACCAACCTTGACCATATAATTTTGTTGAACACACTAAGGCTTGGACCATAGTATATAAAAACTTTGCTTTAAATATAATGCGAAATATATGTTTATTGTGTGCATAACTATGGTTTCGGCCTTAGTTCAAACCTGCTACAAAATTAATAATGTGCCTAATTCGACCTTGTAATAAAATTATCATGCCAACCAGCCTTTCCATGGGGGGGAGGGGGGGGGCCATGTGGTAGCCTCCGGTTGTGCCATGTGCCCCTTCCCCATTGGCCTAAAATTCACCCTTAAATAATAATAAGCCACCATAATAGAAATTTCCAACATAGGACTAGGAGGAAAAATTCAACTTCCCCAAGAAACATTGTTGAATCTGGAGATGACCCTTGTTACAGTGTCACTAACTAAAAATTGGAGAATATTACATGAAGATTCCTGAGGTGCTGAATGGATTACCAAGTCACCAGTCTGTCATTGTTCTGCACAATTTTTACCTTTTTGGGAAAATGAACAATAGACCATAACTCACTCATACGAACTTGAATTTTGATGAAATGAGGTGCGTTGGAATCTTGGTGACGAGATTTATCCGGTCAATCAGGCATGAAGCATTTCTGAGCACTTTCATTTTTTAGCTAAATACCGAGCTCCTGATCATTCCTCCCCACTGGAAGCCTTTTGTTCCCAAAAATATAATATCAATTGTTTAGCATGTGAGGGTAGAGCTCCCTCACCCTTTTACTCTCCATCCATTTTTCCTTTGAAGGATTTTGTCCCTTGAGTCCCAGTTTAAGGTATTTGACATCCCCTCTTCTTAAAGTTCTGATTCTTCTTTCAAGTATGAGATCTTGCTGAAGTTCACCAAGATATTCTGGCGAGAAATCATCTATTGATGGCAGCTAAACATGCTCTCCTTGATCATCAATCAAATAAGGCTCAAATAATCTCAAATTCTCAACATTAACGACTAAATATATTTTCATATAAGGAGGAAAATCTAGATTAAATGCATTAGTACCAATATTTCCCAGAATTTTAAATCGACCATAATGGATTGGCTTCAGATTTTTACCTTCCCCTTGTAATATTTATTTCCTAATATACAACCAAACTTCATCTCCATCCTGAAATTTGTGATCAACATGGTGTTTGTCATGCCTTGCCTTGTAGTTTCTTTTCCTCTTTTAAAGTTGTTCTTGCATTGTGTGATGTATCAAATGAATTTGCTCAATGAAATTCCTTGCCTTATATATGTCAATATGACCATCTATAGTGACATATTTCTCAAATATGAAGTCCAAAGGAGATCTTGGTAGATAACCATAACATGCCTCAAATGGCGATGTGTTTGTGGAAGAATGCTTTGCATTGTTGTATGCATGTTGAACGGTAATGAAACTGTTCATCCTACAACTTGGGATGCTTGATGCAATAACCTCTAAGAAGATGAATGGCTATCCTATTTACCACCTTGGTCTTACCATCTTCTTGTGGATAAAATTTTGTACTCTTCCTCAACTTTGTGTCCATCATGTCCCATAATTTTGACCAAAAATTCCCAAAAAACCAGGAATATAAATAACTTACAATAGAAGTATGAATACCAAAATGAACCAATACATTTTGAAAGAAAAGATTAGAAGTTTTTTCAGTTGTAATTTTTTTCTTACATGGCATCAAAAAACACATTTTGATGAACCTATCTACCACAACATACAAGTAATCATGACCTTTCCTTGACATAGGAAGACCACCTAAAAAATTCATTGAGATACTCTCCCAAGGATGTGAAGGAACCGGAAGTGGAGTGTGAAATCTAATTTTCCTATTGCTAGGTTTACTTATTTCACATAAAGGATATCCTCTAATAAAATGAGATACACTATCAATCATGTGTGTCCAATAACAATACCTTTAGAGATTCACTACTGTCTTGCCTACACCGAAATGTCCAACAATCAATGATGTGTGCACCTCCCTTATGATATTGTTTATTTATCCCTTTGGTATACATAGCTTGCCCAAGTGATACAAAAAACTGTTATGCATATGATGATCTAACTCTTCATTCTGGTTTCCTTGACTCAAGATTTCATACACATCTTGAAAATCACTATCATATGCATATTGTTCAATATAACTTTCATGCATAATTGAATTGTTCTTGACTATAATAGATGAATTTATAATAGGCCTAGAGAGCATATTAGCTACCTTATTGTAGATAACCTTTGGTACTTGATAACCAAATGAAATCCCATCCATCTGAAATGTCTTCATTACTGCAACTTTGAATGTGAATGTAAGTACTGCAATGGTTGATGGTTGGTATGGATAATCATCTCTTTCCCCATCAAATATTGCTTCCATTTCTTTACACTTTGTACCAATGCATATAACTCTTTATCATAGGTGGGATAATTAGTCACAGCTCCATTAAAAATTTCAGAATGAAACGAAATAGGCTTACCATGCTGCATGAGAACCATTGCCATAGAATAATCACTTGCATCTGTTTGGATCTCAAATGGCTATCTAAGATTCGGAAGAGCCAATTTCGGTGTTGAAATTATATTTTTATTTAAAGAATCAAATGATTTTTGCTGCATATCTCCCAATGGAAGAATTTCTTGACACTTATCAATGCATGTAGCGGAGCTGCAATGGAATAAAAATTAGTAATGAATTTCCTCCAATATTGTGTTGCCCCAAGAAAGCTTCTTACCTTTGTAACTGTATTGGGCTTGGACCAGTTTAGAATGAACTCTATTTTGAAATGGTATATCTTCAACTCACCTCCAACAACAATGTGTCCCAAGTACGCTAAATAAGTCTTACCAAACTCGCACTTCGACATCTTTAAAAACAATTTCTCTTTTTTCAAGACATTAAGTACCTTGTTCACATGCATGAAATGTTATTCTCTTGATTTTATGAATATAAGTATGTCATCAATGTAAACAATGACACATTCATATGAAAATGGTCTATGTATGTCATTCATGACTCTCATGAAAGTAGTTGGAGCCTTTGTTAGACGAAATGGCATAACTAAGCACTCAAACAATCCTTGTCTAGTTTTGAAAGTAGTTTTCCAAATGTCCTCTTCAACTATTCTAACTTGATGATAACCAATTCACAAGTCTAACGTGGTGAAATGTATTTCATATATTCAACTAATCTAGAAAATCATTAATGCATGGGAGTTGGTAGCGATTATTTACCGTGATTTCATTTAGTGCACAGAAATCTATGCACGTACACCAAGTCTTGTCCTTCTTTGGTACCAAAACAATTGGTGAATGACATGGCGAAGTAGATGGGTGTATGATAAATTTTTTCATAAATTATTTAATTTGCTTATTAATTTCCAAACTATCCATAATTGACATGCCATACATACAAATTTTTTGAAGTGGAACATCCTATTGTAGCTGAATCTCATGTTGAATTCCCCTCTTTGGCGGTAATCCATTTGGTTCTTGAAACATCTCGCCATGCTGACTTACCACATCAAACAAATCGGATTTTGATTTTTCATCACATCCTTCAAAATATTCATAGTCAACATCATCCTTTTTCTTGATCATGAGAAGCACAAAATTTTTACTTGCACTAACTAGCCTCTTCATTTTCCCAACATTAACTAAATAAATATTCAGTTTCTTGCGATGATCCCTCAAAATATACTCCACCCCATCCTTAAGAAAATGATATTTTTTCTCACAGTAATAAAACACCGATTTCCTGTCATACAAATATGGACTTCCCAAGATAATCTCGGAAATTTCAAGTGGAACCATGTCTAACTTGACTTCATCAACAAATTTTGTAGTAATAGCAAATCGAAATATGTATCTCCTTGTAATCTGTAAACTAGCATTCTTGACTATACAACCCAAAGGGTATGGTTTGACCAAGTCTTCTAAAATCAAGTTTTCTTGTGACCCACTATCAAACAATGCATCAATATATGTATGATTTGAAATAACTCTAACATGGAACAATTCTCTCCTTGTGTCTTCATTTGGAGTGTTCTTGTGACTATTTGAGGAACTAGTACTTGCTATGGCTTCCTTTCCTTTGTTAACCATGGCTACAATCTTAGTCTCATCTCCTGAATCAGATCCAAGATCTTGTTGTGCGGTGGCAATCATCTTTTGTTTCCCTTTGTTATTTGGTTTCATTGGCCTTGGTTCGGGATGTAGTTTCAAGTGGTGGGCTTCATCATGCCCCTCTTTGGAACGATGTTTGCATGTAGGTTTATCCCCTTCTTTATTTATTCTTGCATCCTTCTTTCCCTTCCATTTTCCTTCCTTCTCTTTTCCCTTACCCTTGAATGACTTCTTTTTACTACCCTCTTCCTGAATGTTCTTTCCCATTACTTCAACATGCGTGAGTTTCACACATACTTCATCTAATTTGTTTGGGAATCACATTAGGATAGTATGTTTCAAGTAGGAATGTAAACCCCCAATGTATTTCAAGAGTGTGTCTTGTGAATTCAATTTTACTCCTAATAACAAAACCCTCTTTCTAAACACCTGAGTGCACTCTTGAACAATTTTTCCTTGGAGTTGCCTAAATTTTTACCAACTCATTATTGATTTTTGCACATAGGATAATGGATAAAACCATGTTTTAATGGAATAAATGAATTCAACCCAAGAAATGGATATCTTACCATGAATTCACATTTCCCCTTGAGTCTTTGCCTCCCACAAAACTAGTGCATCTCTTTCTAGCCTTAATGAAGGTAACTGGATCTTTATGTCGTCCTCTTGTAGATTCTAAGTTCTTCAGTATGCTTCTATTTGACAGATCCAATTTCCTAAATTCTCTGCATTTACCTCACCATTATACATGGGAAGTTCAAACTTGATGTCCAACTTGAGTAATGGAGTTTTTCCTTTTTGGATTTTTAAATGAGTGTGGGTGGTTTTTCTGGTGGATGTGGAAGATTAAGATGTTTATGAAGATGATGAGGGTGAGGATCATGGAGATGGAGGTGGCTTCCCTCCATTACCTTTTGAATGCTTCACTTCATCCTTCTTACCATCTGAAGATCCTTCTCCATGTGGAGGCTTAGAACCTTCTCCTGCTCTTTCTGCCACGAATGCATCAAATATGATTTTAACCATTCTTTGCATGTCTTTGAAGTCTCCCTTAACATCCTTTTCTTATGAATGTCCATGAGTCTCTCCAACTCTTGAAATAATGGAAAAGGATTTGAGATCAACCTTTGATGTTTGTACCTCTTCAATCACTTCAGCTTTTCGTGTAATTTGTACCTCTTCAATCTCAATTGTTGGAGATGGAACTTGAGGTGCTTCAAGTGCAACTTTGAGTGGAAATTTGGGTGAAGATGATGTTTTCTTAGCCCTCTTTATCCTTGTCCCAATCTCAGGACTAACAAACAATAGCTTCCGTTCTCCTCTCTACAACTTCAACCTTGTAAGCATCACAAAATTGCAATTATTAAAACCCGTGTTACACAATCTCAAGCAAAGAAAGAAAATAATCTTTAGCAATGATGTTTTTTGATACCAAATTTATTTGAAACTAATTTTTATTTAATGATGTGCTAATATCAATTTCAGAATGAACATGAAAGTGCTTTGGTTTTCTTATCATCCAAGGGTTTATACATGTGCTTATGAGTGAAAATTCATTAAAATTGATGAGATTAAGTGTATTGCATGAAAATAAAAGCATGGAAACTCAATTTTGAATAGAAGCATAGTAAAACATAGCAAGCAAAATAACAAATACAAATACACAACTTTTTGATGAAGGAGTTCACCCCTCCTGGGCTACATCTCGTTGGTATAGATTCATAGTGTGGGCCTTTGTATTGGCTTCAATTGTGCAAAATTTTTGTTTACAGTCTCCTTTTGACTTTGAAACATGATCAAATTGGTCCAAAACATCCAAATCTACCAATAATGACTCTTCCTGAGCCAAAATTGGTCGAAAATTACCTCAGTTATGGAATACCCATTTTTTCCTAGTTTTTCTCCACTAAATCTGGAAGTCTGCCAGTTAACTCCGCTAAATGTGGAGCTTCTCCACATTTGGCAGGTCTGCTATGTTTTCTGCCAAGATAAGTACGTCATTAATTAATGATAAGTAGGAGTTAAGTGGGTTTAAAGTGCGTTTAGCGCTAACCCGCACTTATCCTCAAATCTTTGGATTATCGTGGTATAACCACGTATTAACATAATTAAATATGTATTAATCTTCATGAAAAAACTCTGTTAGATTTTAGGTGCTGGATCCTGGTTCTTGGCGCAGGGACATGTGAGAGGGGGCTGGCCTGTGGGTCCGGCCCCCTCCAAACCCCCTTATTTGGCGCTGACACTTTTAAAATAAATGCGAAAGCCCTTATGGTTAAGAACTTCGGTGGCAGGTGAGGTTGTAAGTCGTTGGACTATGGTGCGGGTGGTCATGGGTTCGAATCTGACCCCAACCATATAATTTTGTTGAACGTGCCAAGGCTTGGACCATAATATATAAAAATTTTGGTTTAAATATAATGCAATATATATGTGTATTACGCCAATAACTATGGTTTCAGTCTTAGTTCAAACCTCGTATAAAATTAATAATGCGTCTAATTCGACCTTGTAATAAAATTATCATGCCAACCAACCTTCACATGGGAGGGCATGTGGCAGCCTCCAGCTACGCCACATGGCCCTTCCCCATTGGCCTAAAATTCACCCTTAAATAATAATAAGCCATCATAGTAGAAATTTCCATCTTAGGACTAGGACGAAAAATTCAACTTCCCTAACAAACATTGGAAAATATGGTGATCATAGTTATCACAGTGCCACTGGTTGAAAACTAGAGAATATTCCTTGAACATTCCTGAGGTGCTAACTAGACTGCCAAGTCATAAATTCGTCATTGTTCTGCACAATTTTTATCTACTTGGGAAAACAAACAAAAGACCATAAATCACTCATACGAACTCAGATTTTGATGAAACGAGTTCCGTTGGAATCATGGGGATGATCTCTATCCATTCGTTTAGGTATGAAGCGTTTCTGAGCACTTTTATTTTTTAGCTAAATACTGACCTCCTTATAAGTACTCCAAGATATACGCCTAAATAATAGGTCTTATAACAAACTGACCTTAAGTTAACATACAAGTACACCTACCATCTTCATACTCATTCCACAACTTGAGACATCCATAACTCCATGTGCCAACACACTCTAAGATACACCTAAATAATATGTCTTACAACAAACTAACCTTAAGCTAGCATACAAGTGCACCTACGATACCCATACCTATTCAAGTAGTCCATTACATAACTTGAGATGTCATGTGGTAGTACGTTACATGTATGCATGACCAAAAAGTATTACTACAATATAACATGAAAGAACACCCATCCCGAATATATGAATAGAATTTACATCTTGGACCTAAAATCATTTGGTTGTTCACACCCCACTACACATTTCTATCATAAGTTGGCTACCTCATCAGACCTCAGCACCATTTATTTCATCTCTATTTTCTTGGACATGCAACAATACAACCTTTCTCTTGCTATTTCTGGAGCCCATGTTGATCCATACCTTGATCTAGCCTTCCAATGCCATTTTCACTAGACAATATTGGAAATATGATTATTTTGTCTTAATATGTTGTCTTGATGGCAACTCTTTGGCAATCGATAGAGTATATGTCTTATGAAGAAGCTTAGTAGGTTGAAGAAGGTCTATCAGAATAAATGTGTAAAGTCCAGCAGAAGTTGCTTAATTTTCATATTGAAGGTTCTATACATGGGTTTGTATAGGCCAAGTCGCATATACACATAGATAAGAATGATCCAAGTTGCACATGCCTTTTGCGCTCTCAAAATTTGATACTAGGGGGCTATACCATGGTATTAGCCCACAGTATTGAGCATTGTGTCATCTATTTGATTTTGTCCAAGGATACCATCGAAAATTGTGTGGTTTTGACTCATGGTATTGGTAAAGGTTAAATCTATATAAGGAGAAGAAAATCATAGTACAAGGTGTACATGTGTAAGTGTTTTTACTGAATACTTCTCTCTGAAGTATATCTACATGGGATGAACTCTGTTTTATTGGTAGATCTGAATCTATGATGCACCCTTGGATACAATGATGGATCAAGATCTCTTGAATTGAAATGACTATATACTTGATCTATTGAAGAGATGATTGGATCTATGACCTCACGCGTGTTTGCTGAAGTGAAGTGAAGAAATATGGGTAAGTTCTATAGATCTAAAACATTCTGCAAAATTAATATTTACATATCTATATGCTAGTTTGTCCTAGTAAAAGCACGTATATATGCGGCTTTGTCTCAGAAAAAGCGTGTATGGAAGTCAGGGTTTTCTGAAGCTTATTGCAGAGGTTATTTATTTATTGCTGTTGTATTTATACTATATATCAATGATATCTTCATGTAGATCTGGGTTGCTTGAATACTGTCTATGCTACTAAGTTGAATATGTACAAATCTGATCAATGAGTGAATAAATATGCTTAATGATGACTTGATGATTAAGGGTTCTGAATAGATATCTGACTGTAAGCCTTAGATCTACTTCTGAGACTAACTATATTCTAGGAGGTCAGTATTCACAGATCTATACGCAAGTTGGTGTGAAGGAAAGCATGTATATATGTGAGTTTGCTAAATCAACGTTGTGTATGCATTTTAAGATAATGAATGTTTAGGGTTGAGTTTGATTTTGCACACTGATTCTGAGATATAGGTTATTACTGTGCTCTGGTTACAGTGATCTCACTGTTCTCATTGAATTATTTGGCGAAGTTTATTATTATTGATCTTTATGAAGAGTTGTGTTGAAGCTGTGTGATCCAGTGTGAAAATTGATTAAGTGTGGTCTGCAGTGGTTTTGAGGGTTGAAGCCTTCACTGTGGAAGTAGGAGATTCCTGCCAGTAGAAACCGGTGTTCTAATCAGGGGGTTGGAGCTCCCTTCCAGTAGTGGCCAGTAAACGAGATCAGGGGGTTTTAACTCCCTTCCAGTAGTAGGTAGACAATGAGACAAGGTTGCAACGTTCTGTAGGTAGATGCATGGGTACTGATATGGGTCTACATCAGTACAATATTGTAAGCAGTTTTCCATATAATAAATATTGAAGACAAAGATGACAACAGAGGTGGTTTTCTCCCGAATTGGGTGTCCACCTTAAATCTTGGTGTTCATGCGTGATGATTTATTATACTATTACTACACATATTTATTGTTTAACTAACTGTTGCATAAATGATAAGCTAAGTTAAAGATTGTTTCTGAAATTTTATCTAACATTAAAGGTATCTTAGTATACAAAAGTTTATGTTGGTATATATGCATGCATATGCGAGTTGGGTTCATTAATGTCTTGTATGGAATTCAGTAAAGAAAAAGTTAAAAGTTATCAGTGAGCTCTAAATACTGATTCACCACCCCCCCCCTCAGTATTTTTCCCAACAATTGGTATCGAAGCAGGTCCTTCTGTAGAAGCTTAATCGCTAGAAGGAAGATCAGCTAAGATGAGAAATCAAGATGGGACAACATCTATCAGGCCTCCTCTCTTCAATGGAAACAATTTAATCTTCTGGAAGACAAGGAAAAGATCGTATCTTCAGTCTCTTGGAGCAGATGTATGGGATATAGTTGAAGGAGGCCATCAATATCCAGTGTCAGTTCCAATAGAACCAATTGTAAGTAAGAACTATGAAACCAATGAAAATGCAGTCAATGCATTATTAGGAAGTTTGATTGAATCAGAATTTTTCAATGTCATCCAGTTGAATACATAAAATGAGATATGGGACAAAATAATTCTAAGCTATGAAGGTGATGCCGAGGTAAAATGTGCTAAACTCCAAACTCTCAGAATTCAATATGAAAAACTCAGAATGCATAATGAGGCACGCATTTCTAGTTTCATTTTACACCTAGATGATATTGTAAATCATATGATAAATATAGGTGAAAGCATAATTGACACTACTCTGGTAGAAAAGGTTATAAGATCTCTAAGTCCCAAATTTGAGTCAAAAGTGTCTGCTATTGAAGAGAATCACGATCTACAAACTCTTATTGTTGTTCAACTTCATGAGATTCTGACTGCTTGTGAAATGAGAAAAGGAGGTCCATCTGAAGTCAAAGAAGTTGTCTTTAGAGCTACTGCAAAAGGAAAGGAAGGATAAGAAAAATAAGGATCAGGATATGTTTCAGAAGAAGATGAGATAAATTTTGTAAAGAAGCCACAACTTGGCACTAGAAGGTTCAGAGGTAAGCTTCCTTTTAAATTTTTTGCTTGTGGAAGAGTTGGTCATTATGCTGCTAAATGTCCTCATAAACATAATCATGAAAAGGGAAAGGAAGTGGCAAAAGGAAGTAAGAAATGGTTTTCAATAGAAAATTTTGTTATACTCACGAAGATAGTGATGGTCTATCAAATAGTGAAGAAGGAGAATCTAATTAAGATATTATACTACTCATGGATTTTGAAAAAGACTCTAGTGAGGCTACAGATACTTTTATAGATGCATTAGAAGAAAATGATTTTCTTGAAGAAATAAATCAGCTCAAAATATATCTGGAAGAAAAAAAAAATTCCATAGATACTCTAAATATTCAGCTTATAGAAAAGGAGAAGCACAATGAGAAAATAGAATGTGAAATAGTAAGTCTAAGAAAGGAAATTGAGAAAGTGAAAACTTTAAATCTTAGATTTTATAAAGAAACTAAAATCTTATATGAAATTATCAAGGTACAATGCTCTCCTCTTGTAAAGGCAGGTATTTTATATATCAGAGAATCCTCTCAGTCTTCAACACCAAGCTATCTAAATGAAGCTAAATCTAGCCTGCAACATTTTGACACTCAGGAAATGAACAAAGAAACTACAGAGGTAAAGCATGAACACTTCAATACAAGGAAGAACAATAACATAAATATAAATCAACATGTAAACATAAATATAAGGTTTCATGATCACAAAAAATTCTTCTTTAGTGGACAATGTTTCTCATGTCATAATTTTGGTCATAAAGCTGCTCCATGTGTTGCATACAAAAACATCATGACCAGAGAAGCAAGAAAGAAAAGGAATGAGACTGGAATAAAGATGAATAATTATAACAAGTTTTCTCCTCTTCAAAATGAAATTGAATGTTCTTATTGGAATAACTTTGGACATGAAGAATCTGAACGCATGAGAAAACTTCACCCAGAAGAGCATATACCGTAAAATTCCAAGGTATGGAGAAAGAAGGACTTACAGGTTGAAGGCTGTGGCATAGATTTATTTGTTGAAGGGGAAGAAAATCATTAGTACATTGATAGAAGATGCTAAAAACACATGATAGGTGATAAAAATAAACTCCTTTCATACAATTCTCTAGATAAGGAAAAGAATTCTACCTTTGGAAATGACTTTCCTGTTGTCATTAAGGGAAAAGGTTTAGTTTTTCTAAAAGAAAAGCTGAAAGATAACAATGTTATTTATGTGGATGGATTAAAGCATAAATTATTGAGTGTGAGTCAAATGTGTGATCAAGGAAATGAAGTTTTCTTTAGTTCTAAAGAATGTGTAGTACGAGAACTTGACACAGGAAAAATGGTAATAAAAGGAACTAGAAAACCAAGCAATCTGTATGTATTGAAAGGTGGCCAAGAGAAATGATCCTTGGGTAAATCTTCAGAAAATTGGCTATGGCACAGAAGTTTGGGACATTTTAGCTTCTCTCAAATAAGAAAATCTAGCAGACTCAAAGTTGTTCTTGATCTTTGGAGCATCACTCTGCCTGAAAGTACCATATTCAAGTCATGCCAATTCGGTAAACAATCCAGGGTGCAATTCAATGCCAAAGATGTTAGAAAATTATATATTACAGAGCAATGAAACACATAAAATATGTGGAAAACACAAGCACACAAAACACATAAACCTAGAGAGACACAAATATACGTGGTTCACCCAATTTGGGCTACGTCCACCCTGAACAGTCAGTCCTTCCTTTCTATTATCCAACAAAATGAAGAGACACAACCTACAAAATATCCTCTGTAATATCCTCTGTTCTCTCTCACAGTCTCCCTATCTGTTTCTCGCTCTGATAATACACATACAATACACAACCACAATAAAATACCCACATACAAAGTAACGGGTTGCCTTCTAGGGCAAGAAACCCTAAACTAAACATAACTTCTACCGTCAGATCATTTGCCTAATGAACAACCCAGATTGACTAGAAATTACTATACTTTTATGAGCAATTTTAAATCTATTTTTAGCTTCGGGGGTGCTACCCCGAAAACCCCCCACCAGGGGCAGGGGGCTCCATAAAGTCATAGCCACTCCATTGGACCCCCCAAGCAGCATTTAATTACGGGCGACGTTTCCATCCCATTAAGGTACATGGGTCCAATGTTGTGATACAAAATAAACAAGATAATCAAGATCCACACCCAACAATGTAAGGATTAGCAAGTAAGCCTCTTGAACTTATACATACTGATCTATGTGGTCCTGTAAGGAAAATGTCACCTCGTGGAGAAAAATACTATATTTTATTTATTGATGAATTCTCTAAAATGTATTGGATCAGTTTACTGAAACACAAAGATGAAGCATTTGAAAAATTTAAGATATTCAAAGATTTGGTTGAAAATGAATTAGATCTAAAAATCAAATGTCTTAGATCTGATCGAGGAGGAGAATATATATCAGATGAATTCTTTGATTTCTGTGAACATCATGAGATAAAAAGACAGTTTTATGTAGCTGGAACCCCACAAGAAAATGACATGGCAAAAAGGATGAATAGAACCAAGGAAAATTTTAAGGGCGAATTTTAGCCCAAAGGCGAAATTTAAGGGGTTTTAGATTTTAGAAGGGCGAATTTTTGAAATATAACCATTTTTGTAATTTTTGTATAGTTAGCCTCAAAATTATTTTAAAAATAATTAATTTTTATTTTTTAGCCCAATAAAATAGGAGCGCATAAAACGTGAAAGTCTGGATTCGCCTCCCATTATATTGGTTTGGTCTGTTTTCTTTGCATTCGCCCTCGATTTAATGGGTTGGAGGGTTTTGAAATGTCATTCACCCCACAGTGTACGTAGATGATGAGGGAAATGAAGTCAATTTACTGGGTTGGAGGGTTCTGGAATGACATTAGTCTCCATTTCCATTTACGATGAAGACAATGGAGTGTTTTGGAATGGCATTCGCTCCCAGTTTATGCCAGTTTATGCCATTGATGAGGGCAATGCCGCCGTTGATGAGGGCAATGACTAATGAATCTTTCCAGAAATAAAAATTTTGATACCTGAATTACCTCAGGTGGAATTTTATAGGGAGGAATAATTATTAGAAGGGAAGGGAAGCAAGGTAGGCAGGGAGGAAATTTACAGGAGCATAAGATGAATAGGGCCGGCATGTGGAAGATTGGATTAACATTGAAGTCTGGAGGAGCCGGCAGCACACGGTCATTCGCAGCGAAAGAAAAGAAGGGGGGAAAAGGGGGTGCGGTGGGTGCCCCTGCTGCTCCGACTATCACTGAGCAACAAAGAGCTGAAATCGAGCATGATGGTGGGGGCCAACATCTTGAAAGACGTAGTGGATCCTCTAGTGAAGCCAGACAACGAATACCCCGATTGGTTGTGGCACCTCCTCGACAAGAAGATGCCTCTCAGTGAACTGGAAAGAAAAGACCCCAACACCTTACACTTCCCTGAGCTCCAATGCTTCGTCAAGCTCGATAATCACCGGAGGATTAAGGAAAACAATGCCTCGAGAGCCAAGCACTGACTAGTAGCATTCCATTTTTTCCACTTTGTTCCAAAAACTTAAATCGTAGAATGGATGCATGTGCAAATAATGAGGGGTGTTTATACGCCTTCTTTCATTCGAAAACTATACATTCCTGCATTATTATACATAACGCTAAATGTTGTCTAGAAATTTCTGTAATTTTCATAAATGTTTATCCAGTTTGCCTCAAATTGTCCTTATCTGAAAAAATTTATCACTTTTAACACATCATCGATCATGATGGATTGGGATTGGTAACTTGTGCATTTCTCATTTCATTTTGTGATTGACCATCATTTAATTTAGCTGACGCAAAATTAAGGCAACATGTTTGCAAATAAGGGAAGCATTATGAAATGTACCATTGTTATTCAAGTGGTTAAGATGCCACAGTTTTTTTTTTCATTCTAATATTTGATTACAGGGTAAATTAACTGCTAACATGATATTAGTCAACTCGTTGTAAGTTCTACTGAATAAATCATGCTTGCTCCCAAAACCTGGACCACAGTCACCCATTCTAGTTCACATTCCATGACCTCTTGAAAATTTCTTCCATGACTATAAAATATTCTCTCCTCTTGTCCATTATTCCACATAGGTTAAGAAGGTTGGTCCATGACAGCACATAAGTTCCAACATACAATGGTACTTATGCTGATGGGAGTAGACAAGGAAGAGATGCCCCTATTAACATAATGGTTAAGTGGTAGTGGGTGGCATATGCTTGCTTGCTCAGCTGTCTTTCCCTTCTCTCTGGATGTGATGTGTGGGTGTGAAACAATAGTGTTGGATATTCCTATCTTGTGACATCTTGGAATTGCTTTTATGACTACAAAATCTCCTCTATCTTATCTCTCAGAACTGGGCATCAAGTTGCTTATGTTTAGGTATGGTGATTATTATAACTTTTCCCTATTTCCATATAATTTTGTTAAGATTGAAAACCTCCACCTATTGGTGTTTAGGCACCCAGTTCCTCTCATCACTGTAACACATTGATGGTTCATGTTTCTTTTTAATAGTTTTTATTTCACACGTACATACCTAAACAATTCAGAAAGATAGAATACTTTTCTAAATACTCGGGTTTGATTGAAGATTTGGTCTCTGCCACTTCAAAGTTCTTGGAAGATGAGTTTTGAAGATAGAGTTTGCCCCCTGATGTCCTTACTGACATCTATATCTTCCTGAGTTGTATTTAGCAAAAAAATGTTCTTGCTAATTTCACTTGTTTTGGCGATGCAAAGTTTATTTGGAGCCCAATGTATTCTTGGTGTGGCTTCATTATGGTTATTGTGGATCCTATTATTATGACTTACATGTCAGCCTAAATCTATTCATGAGAGAAATGGATGGTTTTGGGTTGCATTCGTCCCCATTTCCATTTTTTGGCTTGGAAAGTTGGAGGGTTATCGGAATGGCATTCCCTGATTGAATGAATGTGGAACATGAGAATTTTCAAGAGAATGTTTGTTATAGGAGATGTATCAAGGTTTAACAAAGGAAAGGCTAACCGAGGACAATGCAACCTTTCAAGAAGACCAGTTGACTACAGGGTCGAATTGTGGACCGTGGTTGGTATGCTAGTGTCACGGAATCTAATGATTGGAGGATATGCACATAATGGATGGGGTGAGGAGGCCATTGAGTTGTTTCGCCAAATGCAAGGGGAAGGCGTAAACCAAGACCCAATCACTTTCTCCATTGTTCTTGGCGCTTGCTCCAGCCTTGGAAATATGGACTATGGTAAGCAGATTCATGGTCATATTATCCAAGTTGGATACGAATCAAATGTTTTAATAAGGAATATTATTGTTGATATGTATGCAAAATGTGGAGATATGGAGGATGCACAACTCATGCTCAAAAAAATTCTAGAGCAAGATGATGTTTCATTTAAGATGATGTTTCATTTAATGCCTTGATTGTTGGATATGCTTGGCACCAACGCGGGGAAGATGCCTTGAACCTTTATAGCCAATTGCAAAAGAAAGGGCTAGATGTATCTGAGTTTACCTTTGAAAGGGTTCTAAGTGCATGTGCCAACTTACTAGCTGTAAATAGGGGCAAAAAAATCCATACCCATGTCATTCTAAATGGATATGAGTCGAATGTCTTTCTGGGGAATACCCTTGTTGATATTTATGCAAAATATAGGAGCATTGACAATGCAAAGAAATTATTCGTTGAAATGCCTCAACGGGATGGAATTTCATGGAATGCAATGATCACGAGATATGCCCAACAAGGGAATGGAGAGAAGGGCCTGAAGTTATTTTAACAAATGTAAGGAGAAGGCATGAAGCCTACCGACTTCACTTTCTTAGTGTTCTTAGTGCATGTGCTAATTTGCAATCTCTCGGACCGGGGAAACTAATTCATTCCCAAATCATCAAAACAAGATTTGATTCTAGTGTATTTGTAGGAAATTCTCTGGTTGATATGTATGCCAAATGTGGGGACTTAGATGAAGCACGCTTAATATTTGAGAGAAGACCTATCCGTAATTTCATCTCATGGACTGCAATGATAGAAGTCTAGGCACAAAAAGGACATAGTGAGGATGTGTTGAAATTATTTCAAGAAATGCAAAAGAGAGGCGCTAAACCAGACCAAGTCACCTTTGCAGGCATTCTTAGAGCCGCTGCCACTATAGCTGCCTTAGAACTGGGCAAGTAGGTTCAAACCCATACTTTTAAAACTGGGTTTGTAAAAAATGTCTTTGCTGGAAGTGCTCTCATTGATATGTATTCCAAATGTGGAAGCATAGAGAGTGCACTCCACATGTTAAAAAAATGCCTGAGCAGAATTTGATTTCATGGAATGCTATGCTTGCAGGATTTTCTCAGAATGGGTATGGCAGGGAAACACTTCAACTATATGAAGAAATGTTACGTTCTAACATGAAGCCAGACTAGGTCACTTTCATTAGTGTTCTCTTTGCATGCAGAAGGTTATCAATATTATAATTCCATGATTCAAGATCATTGTCTAACACCAAGAGCATAACACTATGCCTGCATGATCGATCTTCTTGGTCACTATGCATGCCTGGATGAAGGAGAATAATTCTTTAACAAGATGACATGTGAACCTGATGCTATTATGTGGTTGGCACTGCTTGGTGCGTGCAGAATTCATGGAAACATTCGGCTGGGAGAACGTACAACAGATTTCCTTTTCAAGTTGGAACTAAAAAATGCAGCACCATATATACTAATTTCTAATATACATGCCACTGCTAGAAGGTGGGAGGATGTAGAAAAGGTGAGGAAAATTATGAATGACAGGGGAGTTAAGAAAGAAACAACATATAGCTGGATTGAGGTTGAGGCTGGGGTGCATGCCTTTGTTTTAGATGATAGATTTCACCCACAAATTAAGGAGATTTATGCAACATTAGATAAATTGGCTATGTAGATGAAAGCAATTGGTTATGTGCAAGAAATTTTTTTTGTGTTGCATAATGTGGATGAGGAACATAAATAAAATTTCCTCTGTTATCACAGTGAAAAACTAGCAGTTTCATTTGTGCTTATCAACACCCCTTCTTGATAAAACTAGTAGTTTCATTTTTAAAATAACAGTATATTTACTTTCTGAATATAGTTTTTTTTCATTTTGGCATGATTAGCAATGTCAACGGTTAGATTCAGTTAATGTAATTGCATGGGTTTCGTGAAATGGAATTGTGCTTCTCGTAAAATGTTTTCAAACAAGGTTACTAAATGGATGTGTTTTCATGTGAATTAACCCCTATTATCCTTTAAATACAATGATAAAAGGATATAAAATTAAAAAATTAGAAGCTTATCTTTTAAAGGAAATGTAGGTAGAATTTGCCCCAAAATGTTGAAACCTTCAAGGGAGGCACTGGTGCAACTCTACCATTTGGTATTTCATGTTCTTATGTGTTTGAAATTTCTCGTTTCTTGATTTGTCTTCTATTATTGCACACACTGGTGGGATTCTCCTCAACTTGCCTCGTATATCTTAATTTTCATTAGATATCTGGAAACATGGAAATGTAATGCATTTCTGTGAAAATGATGTTGCATGGAAGGTACTGCTTGTGGGTTGTTCCCTTGTTCAGTTTTTCCATTCTTTTCAAAAGCATATTGTGCATTGATTCTGGACTTTTCTTTTTTTATAAAGTGTATTAGGTTTTCGTCATGCATTTATATTTTTATCTTACACTTGCTCAATTTAAGCTTGTTAATTCAAAAGTTTTGAGTGAAATATCATTTTCTCTTGGTACCTCCTACTCTGCCCTTGACTATATGTGGTGCACTTGTTTCTGGGCTTTTCAGTTATGTTTGCGAGGCTGCACAAGGTCGAATGCCAATGACATTGTAAAAAATGTCAAAGCACATACAATGCAACATGCACAAATTGAAGCATTTGAGAATTAGTGGTCTTTTTGGGATAACAAGAGAGCACCTTGAGAAGTTGAATTACTTTTTGCATGGTGGTTTTCAGCAGAAGTCTCATTCATTAAAACCACGATTTTATCCTAATGGTCGCTATTATTCACTTTCATATGATGATGACAGTACAATTGATATTGAAGATTTCCCTAGATGTGGGAATGCAAGGCTTGTTTATGACTACACCAATGAAAGTTTCCAAAAGAAAAAAGACCACACAGTTATAGAGTACCGAGATTGTACATTTTGTATTGCACGTTGTGACGAGTGTGGAAGGTGTATTGATGGTAGTGAATATGAAGAAACATTTTGTCTCAATATGCGATGTGCTGACTGCGTGCAGGCTTCTCAACTACCAAGAATCAGAAGAGCTTGCCTGTGGTAAATACACATTATCAGAATTTTAGCTTTACTTTAGGCTTCAATGATTTTGGGCTATTGCTTGCTCGTAATTTGGGCCCAAAATTGATTGTTTTGACCCTATCTCAGGGAGCTATTGAGGACAAAGAAAAAAAATCGTTATCTTTGTGTGTTTTGAGGTGTACATATTAGTTTTCCTTATTTTGAGAATCAAAGGTATATCGAGGACAAAAAATATGAAGAAATTCTATTTCAATTTTCATGAGAAGAAGGCAATAACAGTTTTGCCTTTGGTAGATTTTGGAGAATGTTGGCTGATAGTTTAGGCCCTGTGAGATTACAATTTTTGTTTTCAGGCCTTGTTCATGAGAAGGATACTGAACAGTAAAGCTGCATGTGGCCTGGATTTATATAGCAGTAGACAATAGTTGTAAATTACCTACATTTATCAATTTGAAAAAAAAAATTGTATAGGAAAATAACCTTCTTATGGGTCTAAAGAGAGAAACAATGTCTACCTCCAAATATTGTGGTGTGTTTGGTGGGTTGTGTTATGTCAGAACTAAACACAACCAGAAAGGTGGCTTTCTTATCATAATGGAGTGTTGTTTATGATAATCTCAAGACCAGGATCATATTACTCTGGTACAACATGATGTTTGGCGCCTATTTTCTGGGCAACTAGAATAAATAATGATGTACATGATTAGCCCATTTAACCACAAACATCAAGTGTATTTTATGTCAAAAAATATTCATTTATATTTATATTCTAAGAATGTAAATTTTTTTGTACATATTTGGTGAGTCACCAAATTGAGCAATTGGGAAAAAAACATTTGCAGCCATATAATATTTTGTGTTTGAGATGGCTAGAATATCATATCCATATATCTAATTTTTACTCTTAGCTACCAAGATGTTATATTTGTTGTTGGCCTGTCTTTTGAATTTTGATAGTTTGATGCCAGATTAAGGGAAATGCAAGCTATAATGAAAATGCTTGTAAAGTGTGAAGTTTCTATAATGACAATAGTTTTTGTTGTTGGTTACTTGCTTGTCTTTTTAAGATTTGTGTCAAGGGTAGTGGGAAGATAAGAGTACTCAAGAAATAAGTGTATGTCTAAGGTGTGATAAGCAACACAAAATTTTTCTCAAAGTAAACAAAGAAGCTTATTTGAGAGTGTAAACTTCTGTGATAAGGATAAAATTATCTGACGTAATATGGATAAGGATGTTAGTATTTTCGGATTGGCATGAATTGTTTGGAGGTGGAACTTGTGGATTTTAACAAAGATAATGCTTGTTTCAGGGAAATATATCAGGATGTGATGAAAGGAAAGGTGTGAATGAGGATAAATTGACATTCAAAAAATATATTTGATTGTAATGTTGAACTATAATTATAATTCCATTAAAAGAAAAATCATGCTACTCTTGTTGCTCCAGTGTCCATTTAGGAAAATCATGAACATGTAAAACTGAATGGACAATCGATCCTAATTTTTGTTTTACTGAAGAGAAGATTAGGATAGAATCGATCTTGCTCTTTTTTTTACTAAAAAGAAGTTGCAGCTAAGAGCATTTTAACATCAGTATAAAGGAAACTTTATGAGGATTTGACTGTAGTGGGTTAGTCAATATCTAGCATCAATGAAGGCATGGTGATGTCTAGACACCATCTTTCATGTTTTCAACCTCATAATTTTTATATGGCGTGGATTATGGTGAGAAGCTCCATCATTATTTTCACCGGTGAAGGACATATTTCCTTCAATGCCCCTCATTCTGGCAACCTAATTTTAGTTGACAAGCCTCAATGATGATTTTAAATTTTTACCATCTAAGGAATCAGAAGGTTGCTCCACTTAAAAGTTGACAAGCCACATTAACAATGATTTTACCATCTCAGCAATCAGAAGGTAGGCCATTTAAAATTTGACAAGCCTCAACAGAGAACATTCTCAAAATGTTATTGGCCTACATGCATTACACAAGCCACATCCTACAGTGGGATTTGAAGTAGTTAGACAATTTTTGGATGCCTGTGATGGGTTTCCCTTATCTATGATAGCTATTGCTACAACATTTAATGGAAAAAATGTTTTGGATTATTTGAAAGCCCAATTCTACAAAATATCTAAAGCACTTCCTTCAAACATACAAAGGAGGCTTAAAATTAGCTATGACATACCTGAAGAAGAGGAGAAATATATATTTTTCTCTCTGTGGATTTCCTCTGTCCCTTGCTACTCTATAAATTTATCGATAACTGTCTCGCTATCTAGAAATGAGACAGGGTGTAACAACCCTCTGCGGAGAAGTCTCTTACATCCCAATCCCTGTGATCAACATTTCAGTATGGGTCATGTGACAATATATTTTCTTTGTCATTTTGGTAGTATGCTTAAGCTTTGGCATTGGATAGATATCCCTTGTTCATGAGTTCATTTTGTTTCATATTTTGGATAGATTGTATAGTGCAGTTAGGCACCTAGAGCGTAGCTCAGAAAATCTACTATGAAGACATTCTGTGTTAAAAATGTAGATACATATAACAAGGGATATCTCCCTTTGTGTTAGGGAGTGGTTGTAGTTAGGGATAGGATAAAGTCTCTTTAAATCTCCCTTCTGGTCTCATGGGATGAATATGATAGATAGGGGCACTTCATGGAAATTTGGGATCCTTTCCCACTGTTGAAACCTAGAACCTTGTATCTCAAATTCTTAGTTATAGTTCTTTTCATGAGTATATATAATATATCTTAATTAACCTTTTATTTAAAAAAAATGGATGACCAAAAGAAAGAAGATAATTGAATATTGGCGGTCACTTTTTCTTCATAGAAGAAGATTATAGGGAATAAGAATAAAGGATGGATCTGGTTGGGGAGGATTGTTGGGTCTCCATAACTTGGAAAACAAGTGTATTGTAGAGGTCAACAGTAAACTCTGTATGTTGCACGATCACCTCTGTGAAATGGGCATAGCCTTTGGAGGAGGAGGAGCCTTGCCAACCTATGTGGCGCATCACTGACAACCTCAGGAGTTCAGTAATTTTTCCGTTGATATGAGGGGGTTGCGGCTGCTAAGGTTTAAAGGTGATTATTTGGGAAGTGTATATATTATATCCTGATGAGATGGCCAAATATTCAATGCCTCTACTGGGATAGTTGTCTGTACTCCTCCCAGCGTTCTCATATTCCTATAAAGAACTATTTTAGAAGTGGTAGAGGCTAGAGAAGCCACTAGGAAACATTTAGAATGAAAGTGAAGTGAAGTTTTCTAGTTCTGAAGAAAGCTTGTGCTCATATTTTGACCTTGCTAGAAGGTGGGGCTCTTGAAATAATCATATTTAATATTTAAGAGTGCATCGCAGGAGCCTCCACAGTTAACGGAGTTGATATTTCTTGCCTCCTTATGGTTACCAAAGATAGGGTAGCTAAAGCATCTAGAAAGTTAGAAACAATTGATCTAAAAGGATGCACAGTTAGATTGAAGAAACATATGGGGAAAGCTTACATCCTAACATTGCGAGAAGAATTTTTTCGTATATACTCCTTGAAGAACTAGACTCCAAGCGTGCATGATTTCGTTGCCAGATTCCTTTGGGAACTTAATAAACCTCTAACATATGGATGATTCAAGAAAAGGTGCTAGTTTTGCTTATTTTTCATTCCATATTTCATAAATCGCAGGGAAAAGCACTTTGATGTTACAAGAATAATGAAACCCCGAGAGTCCCCATTGAACTTGAGCATAGATTTGGACTTACTTACTGTATAGGTTTAGAAGATGTGTGGCTGTGCTACCTCACATCGACAACATTTGGCAACATGGGTGCTTTTAGAATTGGTAAACACTTATAGTGAGGTGTTTGGCAACTAGCTCATTTTATTGTTTTGGACCTTTTATTCTTCATATTTTAGTGTGTACACTGTAGATAGCTTATTTTGTAAACATAAATATTCGGTCATGTTATTGTTGGCAGTTGCTGGAGGACCTATTCATTCATTAAGTTAATGGTATAGTTTCTATTCTATGACTTCAAAATTTGTATGATTGTTTGAAATTGATAAAATCTAGATTCTAGATGGTTGATGCTCCAAACAAGTAATAACTAATGTTATATGATGGTTGATGGCCTATTCTATCTTGATTTATGTACATATATGCATGTTTTCATATATTCTGCAACTAATTTGGCATTCTGGATGTATATCAATGGAAAATTCCTCAAAAGGACTGTCACTACCTTGTAGATTGTAAACAAACTTTGGGGGTTGCTTTGTGGTGATGAAAGTGATCTTGTAGCTTCTTTACAACAACAAAGTTGCTCTGTAGAGTTATCTTAAATATGAGTTCAGATGAATTGATATTACCTTGGGCTGAGGGTGAGCCATAAATGGTTGTTAAATACCTTATGATGGGTGTGGGCCATTAGGGCCCAAGCATGCGAAATAAGATGGTGGGACATGAATTAATGGCCACAAGGACTGTGCTAGACCAGAAATCCATGCACCACAAACTCAAGCATAAAACCTAGCAGAGATACTATTTGGATATGATTGTTCTTTACAATCAAAGTATCATTGGACAAATATAGGTATTCTGATCTTAGAATGTCAGATGATAATTTCAGATTTCAAATCTTAATGGTATTTTATAACCCATATTATGAGTCCGTAGCAGAATACACGACTTAGACTTGAGAGAGTCACGGTATCACCTATCTGAAGGAGGTATTGGAAATACTAGTCATGTCATGCTCAATGTAGCTACAGTTTATGGGATAAGTTTTTTTAAGAAGCTTAAGCTTTAGAATAGCTTACTATTGTCTGGCAAATTATTGTGTTGGTAGCATTTTTCAGCCCCACCTAAACCTGCAAATAGTAATCCAATTTCACACAAGGTATAACAGTTGGTTAAAATGGAAATAATTTAAGGTCAATATCTTAGTTATTTCCCACAACGAATGTAGACCGCATGCCTTATCATTCAAGACCAACTATGTATAGCAAAAGGTTAGACTAGGGCCTTGACTCTTCTATACGCATAAATGTGAAAAGTTCAGGCTAGTCAGCAAGTGATGTGGTGGTAGCAGCCATCTTGGACTTGATTTGTAATGCCATATGTTATTATCAAGAAATTGTTATAGAAAAAATTGGATAAGGAGCATGAGTTGTAATGCACATGTTATTATCAAGAAGTTGTAGAAAAATTTGGATAAGGAGTATGAGTTGTAAGGAACATGTTATTATCAAGAAGTTGTAGAAAAAAATGGTTAAAGAGTATAATGGTGTAGAGGGGGCACTGCACATCTGCTCCAACTGTACCACATTTTTCAATGCTTTTTTGGTGGATTTTCCCTTTGTGGTGGAGGCTGAGCTTTTACCGAACACCGGAGATTGGGCTGCTTTGTCCTATTTTTTATGAAGCAGTTGGGTCTCCTTTGGACCGTGCTACCTAAAACTTGGAGAAGACTGCAACGGAAGGGCTAGATGAATTCTATGTAAAAGTTGTGACTTTGTTGCTGTTATTGAGATCTGGGCAATATCTGTAACAACTAGAGTTTACAATTAAATATGTCCTTACCATAATTGTCTTCGTCTTCCTCACGCCCCTCTTCTTTTCTTCTTTCTCCAAAAAAGGTTGAAGAGTTGTTGCTTTCCCCATTTGAAAATTCCCCTTAGTCTTATGCCAATCCATTTCTAGTCCACGATGTTATGAATCTTCTCTTCTTATTTATGTATGTTGAAATTCTAGGTTTTTTAGTTCTCATTGATTCTGCAATATTTTCTTAGGATTGTAGTGGAAGATTGGTTCAGCTGTCAAAATCTCTAGCTTTGACAATTCACTGGAATAAATTTGTATATGGGCATGATTCGTGATAGTATGCTTGACCAAGCTGATTGGCTGAACATAGTGTGCTTCCTAGACTTTGTGATCTGGATGAAACTATCCATAAATTTCCTGCAGAATTATTGTAATAGAAGCTTGTATAACACTTCGAGAGGAGGAAATGGGTAGAGTGGAAGTGAAAAAACATGAATGATGGCATACCAAACCCCAAACACTTCATATAGCATCTAAGGCTAGATATTCAAATCTCCTCCAACACGAAGATGCTATTTCCTTAACTCTTTCACTTGATATTTTTGTTTCTTGTATCATGATGATTTTTTGATTTTCCTTTTTAATTTGATCTTTGAGTTATCAATTTTCCTTTTTCATGATGGGTGTTCTTTCTCACTTTCGCATAATCTTGTTATAGCCTTTGCTTGATGCTTTTGTTGCTATGGTCGTGTCAAGCATTAATTAATTTTCTAATTTGTGAAAGAGATTGTCCACATTAAGGCTTCATTCTGGGCTAAATGTATTAATGTTAGAATGTGAGATGTAATTCTTTGAATGGCTTCTTCTCTACAAGGTATCGACTCATTTAATAAGGAGTGGTAGTAGGAGACAAGTTCTTGTTCCAAATTTTCATGTTTCATGCCTATCATAAGAGGTGAGAGAAAATATTCTATTGTTATGTATGTGCTTCACCATAGCCTTATGGAAGAAATTCAAGTTCCTCTCTCCTTATTTTTCAAGTTTAGTGCCCACTGATAACAAATTTTTCAAGATAATGATTAGCAGACTTTGGTTTGAGTAAGTGCCTAAATGTATGTTTTTTAATGACACCAACCCCTGAAACAGAAATTGATACTGAGAAAAAAATAGCAGCGATATCGTTTTCACTGATCAGCTAGTCCAGAAAGAAATAGGCAGAGGTGCTAACCCAAAGATTCCAAGATAAAGAGAAGAAAACTCTACAATTTCCAGACTGCTCGTAAATCTATTAAATTTTACTTGTCTAATTTTCAAAAACCCCTAATTTGTCCTGACATAATCTTAGGATATTTTTGGGATTGTCAATTTTCATTTTTGTTTATTACATATTTCTCAGTTCTGTGCAACTATGCAATGAAAAATGTCAGATGTATATGGCCAATCAGCAGAGTAAATATGACATTGAAATGTGAAACAAATCTTACCTTTTATCTCTCTGGGATGTCGCTTTAGAGTCCATACTGAACCGCCAATTGACATCAGAAAATATTTCATCCGCTTCTTTCTTTAACATTTTTTGCACTTCTGTTATCGGAATATTTGAAGCATCAAGTTGTTTAACATATATGACATCCTTCAATCCCATTTTGACACCAAAAATAATGTGTGTGCCATACTTCTCAATAAATCTGAAGAGAATGTACAGATATACAATTTTAAAAGTGCAACTTTTCTTTAGGTACATCCCAGATAACGTGTGGGCATTCTTCAAATGTTCAAAATAATAAGTTGTTAATTAACAAGTACAATGAACCAAACAAAATTTGAAATCACAGCCACATAGTGATCCATCAGTCATATAGAGTTCAATTAGAAACTTGATGATTCAATTCTAACATTAAAGATCTTGGTTAGTTCTACTTGTATTTTTTAAACCCCTCAACTTGTAATTAGTATTAATTATATAGATCCAGCACAATGGCACACACTATATGAAACAGTTCTCAGGAACTATTTCACTCTTTCCAACAATGTAGCAATAGACTAATATATTTGAAAGCAAGTACTGGACATGCAAAATATTTGAGATTACTAAATTAAATTGAAGCTATTATGCAGAAAGGATTCTATTAGACTATGGTAATAACATTTTCAAGATCCCACATTTTAGACTTTAAAAACTGCTTCTGATTGTTTTTATCACATTAAACCAAATTTCGTACTCTAAATTTAAAGAATATCTGAATGTCACCAAAAAGAAAAGTTGGTTTTGCAATTATACAAATTTTACTCATTGTGTTCTGGTAGATATGGCTCAAGTTTCAACCATGTGACATGGCCAATGAGTAGAAGCCACACTACATAAATACTCTGTCCATATTCTGTTAGATCATACCTATGAAATGAAGTAAACACTGTAGACTAAGCTTCTCAAATTTTGGGCCACGTCTTATACCAAGCCAGTTTCTTTCAGCATGGCTTAAAGATGAATGTATTTGATAATTCTTTCAGCATGACTAGTAAGCTATCCTCTTAATCCACAATAATTACATTCTTGTTTTCTTTGCTGTGACACACATCCGTCCGTTGCTTATGTGCGCTTGCATACTGAATCTTGACACTGAAGAAATTACTTTTAGGGTGAACCTTTTTAGTTTTTTTCCTGGTTATTGGTGGTTTTGAATCACTTGACAGTCGATAACATGTAGAGTGAGCTTCTTCATGCATAAATTGAATAACTTCTAGATGAAGTTGATCATGCAACAACATTAAGTCAATGACCTCATACAAGGCATTGAAATTTCACCATTTATTCATTCCACTATTGTTAGTCTAATTTTCCAAATTTTGAAGAAAATTAAGTTTATTTTTCCATGACTCCAGAGATTCAGCTCTTTTATAACTTTATTCCACAATACATTCTATTTTCTAAATGATATTGTGGAAGCTAGTGGATGGAGTGGATCTACAACTGCCTAATGTTAGGAGATACTAATGTTGTTACTCAACATCATATCAGAGTCATTGATGAAAAAGTCATTGGTTAATAAATTTGTGTTCCAGTTTTTGGAAAGTTCTGGTAAGTTTACATTATCGCACATTTCCTTCTTTAGTGTGATTCCTTAGTTGTTTTGAGGGAGCTTTGAATTTTTATATCTAATTTTCTGCCACCCTACTTACACTAATGATTATCACCTTATATTTTTAATATTTTGGGATGTATTTATTGCCTGGAGCTGAATTGGTATGTAAACTTGCATTGAACACATTTACTGCTACTTATATACGCCTTGTTATTGGTAACGATTTTTAAATTTCATGATTATATCTTGTTTTCGTAATTATTTACATTTTGAACTGTAAAATTGGCTTAAGATATGATCTTTCATCTACACTATGATTCCATGTTGTTACAACAAAACCTAGGACCCGCAAAAAGTATAAAGTCTCAATCACGATGGTGTTACTTTTTTACAATTCAAGAATAAACCTACTCACTTTGAGTAGCTTTTCCTTTCTCTCTTGGTTGGCTCTTCTTCAACTCAAGGGGGAATCCATAAAAGGTAGGATTGCTAGGCTATATAATGGGGGCACAAGGTGATTTAATAAGATGAGTGGTGGTTGTAGTGTATGAAATAGGATGAAGAAACAAAAATGGACACAAGCAAGGAATGAATGAGAAGAAAGGAAATTGGTGCCTATCAGTTATGGACTAATGGAGCCATAAGGCATTTGGATAAATGAGAGAACTTGTATGTCATAAACAACTACTTTTAAGCAGGTCATACGGTAGAATATTTTTGTTTACCATTTTCTACCAATTAGTAGATGAAGAAACAATTTGATACATTCATCTTTAAGGTGTGTACTTGAGATGAAAATGGCCTAATGTATGCATTTGATCCTTATGTGATCGCTGGAAATGTGTTGTAGAAAAGAAGTTTTCAAGGGATAAATTGCTACTCATCAATCCGTTCATAAGGTGTTGTTTTATGGTTGTAGTATGCTTCAAAATCTGCAACATAGTTGATAGAAGAAAGGGAAGAAAGTGCATAAACAGATAGTCAATGTTAGGGTATCTGTGGTATTCCTGTTCTAATTATGCAATATTTCTTGTTCACAGTTATGGTACGCATTAGCCAAGACACAGTCAGAGAGGGCTGCATGGGTGCCAACCATGGACAGAGGGTTGAATATGGTGACAATCAACGCATCTCTAATTGTGGGACCTGGTATCACATAAAAAATCTCAGGATCTACCATTGCATATCTTAAAGGTGAGGGTGAGAGATCTGCATACCAAATAGACTCTGTTCTAGAACGTACAAATATGGTATAGTAATCCCTTGGAGAGGATCTAATCTATTGGTATAGTAATCCCTTGGAGAGGATGTAATCTATGGAAGTGCAAAATATTTGCTAGTTTATTTACAGTTGCTAGTCTTTGTGATGGCAGGGGCTGCACAAATATATGAGAAGGGCACTTTAGCTAGTGTGGACATAAAGTTTCTAGAGGATGCTCATATATGTGCTTATCAAGATCCATCTACCTATGGGAGATATATCTATTTCAATCAAATAGTTAGTAATGCAAAAGATGTTGTCAATTTAGCACAGAGTTTGTGACACCTGCTACCGTTCCCTGATAGGTATAGAGAAATTAGTTATTGTTCAGTTATTAAAATCACTGAAGATTCTGTATCTTCAAGATTTAAATTAGGTTTCTTACATATTGATATTTTATCTTTAGCTATTATGTCACAATGAAATTAATCATACATAGATACTTGTTTAACACAACTGATACCATTCCCTAACAGGTACAGAGTAATTAATTATTCTCCAGTTATTGAAATCATTGAAGGTTATGTATCTTCAAGATTTAAATTGGGTTTCTTACCTAATGGTATTTTTTCTTTAGCTATTATGTCACAATGAAACTAATCATACATATATACTCTCCAAAGATAATCATGAATTCATTATTTATTTGATTTTTTTCATAATTTGGTAACATATTTGAAAAACCAATGGTCTACCAACAACGTCTGAATAATAAGTAGTTGATTGGATTGATGGTTGGATATGGAAAACGTGCAACCCTAAGCAGTGAACTGTAAGGGAAGGGGGGGTTTCCCATGTTACATCTTAAGAACAACCATGAATGAGGGCCACAAGAAAACTTGGGGAGTTTACATGTTCAAACTATATCCATTTTTGTACATACTGTAATGTAATTTTCACTTAAAGGTTTGGATAGTTGGAAATAAGTCGATTTCCATAACGACCAACATTAAAATTTTAGCTGGTGACTAAGGCTCTCTACCATATGCAGTTTTTTTCGTTAATTTTTTATTTAAAATCAATTTCCTGATTTCTGGCAAGGACAAGTGCAAGACTGCAAGTAATTTGTTGATGGGTTGTTTGGTGTGTGAATAAAAAGTGGGATACCCCACACTTTGGAATTGTTTTATCATTATTAGAGTTCCTCCTTTTGTTTTACCATTATGGGAAGTTGCACTTTCTCTTATCATGAGTTGTGTTATGAATGGAATGAGAAGTTACACTTTCTCTTATCCTGAACTGTTTTATGAGTGGAGTGTATATTGTTCGTTTGATGGTATTTTTATATATTGGGATGTTGAATTCTTTAATTACAAGATAAAAAATTGAATACTACTTTTCCTGGTCAAAATTTTATTTTTAAAGTTTTCAGTCAAGCACCGTCAAAACCATAAGGATTCATTTTCGAAAATGATGAAAAACTTGTTTGCAAGCTTAAAAAGGATTTATATGGTCTCAAACAAGCTCCTCGAGCGTGGTACTATCGTCTTGACAAATATCTTCATCAACAAGGTTTTACAAGGGGATCTGGTAATAGTAACTTATACATGAAAATTGAGAATGATAAACTATTGATTTTAGTTGTATATGTTGATGACATCAGTTTTGGAAGTAATGAAGAATCCATGAGTTAGAAATTTGCTTCTGTTATGCAACAAGAATTTGAAATGTCTTTACTTGGGAACGAACATTTTTTCTTGGCTTACAAGTACAACAAGCAATAGATGGCATATTTTTATCACAAGCCCAGTATCTAAAGCAAATTCTGAAGAAGTATGGGATGGAAGATTGCAAACTTGTGAGTACTCCAATGGTAACTGGATGTAACCTCAGTTCTCATGATGATTCTCCCACAGTGAATCAACCATAATATGATCCATGATTGGAATTCTACTTTATATAACCAGGACAAGACCATCCATTATGCATGCAGTTGGGATTGTTGGACGATTCGAAGCTAATCCAAAAGAGTCTCACCTTCAGGCTGTAAAAATAATATTCAAATATCTACAAGGGACTCAAGACTTTGGTCTATGGTATCCAAAGAATCTTGATCTCACTCTTCATGCTTACACAAATGCGGATTGGGCTGTAAATGTTGATGATCAAAAAATAACTAGTGGTGGTTCATTTTATATGGTGCCCCGATTAGTATCTTGGTTCAGCAATAAACAAATTTCTATTTCCTTATCTATAGTGGAAGAAGAATATGTGGTTGCCACATCATGTTTCACACAACTTCTTTGGATGATGTCGACACCATAAGACATTCAAATCAAATGTTCACCTCCCATCTCCATTCTATGTGATAATATGAGTGCCATTAGTATCTCGAAGAATTCTGTTATGAATTCCAAAACCAAGCACATTCCTATCAGGGATCACTTCCTACGTGAACAAGTACTTGAAAAAAAGGTTAACTTGCAGTATGTTCCCTCCAAAGAACATGTTGCAGATATATTTACTAAACCTATTCCCAGGGAATCTTTATAATATCTCAGATAGAATCTGGGAGTTGTCTCTTTCTCTCTGATCAAGTCTGCTTAATTTCAGAAGATTAAATTCAATACGTTGGTTTCATAAAGGAAAATGGTTTATATACGCAAGTTTCTATGCATAAAACTGCGTATGGTATTTTCTGACAGAAATTCTCTGGGTCAGATTTCAGAATAGTTGTGGTAATGTTGGGTAATATTTGTTGTTGTTCCAGTATTCATCTTTCTATTTATGAGGTTTCCTTAATGAATTGGTTGTTGAAAGTGTCCAGGATGCACAAGCTTAGGGGGAGCACCTACGTTGTTGAAAAGGATTCATTGTTGGCATTCTCATTGGTTTTGAGAATTTTTGGTCCTAATTATGAAAAGTCATCTCTATAATTTGATGAAAAGGTCATGTCGATACCCATGATGTAAATTATTATATTCAGTCATGAAAGGACTTGTTCAAAATTGTAAACCCACTTGGTTGGGTAGTTGACTCAAATATGTAATTCCACTTGGTTGGATCAGTGATGTAAGCATGAGTCCTTGGTGATACTCGGTTGAGTTATATAGTCATGTAGTTCATTGAAAAATCTATTCGGCAAGTCAGCATGACCTAAGGGGTAGCATGGTCAATATAATGCTCTTTGCCCTTGATGTCAAAGTGGGAGAGTATTTTGGGTGTTTTGAATAATGGTTATGTTTAATGTATCTATCTGTTGTGGCATGTTGTGGTGATAAAACACCATCATGGTTGCCATCAAGTTTAAAGGGGGAGATTGTTGGCAATATGATTCTTATGTCTTAATATGTTGTCCTTGATGGAAACTCTCTGGAAATCAATAGTGTATATGTCTTCTGGAGAAGCTCAGTAGGTTGCAGAAGGTCTATCAGAAGAAATGTGTAAAGTCCAGTGTCTATCAGAAGAAATGTGTAGAAGTCTACCAGAAGTTGGTTAATTTTCATATTGAAGGTTGTATAAGCGGGTTTGTATAGGCCAAGTAGCGTATACACGCTGATAAGAACGATCCAAGTCGCGTATGCCTTTTTTTCTTTAAAAATATGATACCAGGGGGCTTTGCCATGGTATTAGCCCACAGTATTGAGCGTTGTGTCATCTATTAGATTTAGTCCAAGAATACCATCGACAATTGTGTGGTTATGACTCATGGTATTGGTAAAGGCTAAATCTATATAAGGAGAAGAAGATCATAGTGCAAGGTGTGCATGTGTAAGGACTGTTACTGAATAATTCTCTTTGACGTATATCTACATGGGATGAACTCTGTTTTATTGGTAGATCTGAATCTATGATGCACCCTTGAATACAATAATGGATCAAGATCTCTTGAATTGAAATGAATATATACTTGATCTATTGAAGAGATGATTAGATCTGTGACCTGGCACATGTTTGTTGAAGTGAAGTGAAGAAATATGGGTAAGCTTTATAGATCTAAATTATTCTGCAAAATTAATATTTACAGATCTATACGCTAGTTTGTCTTGGTAAAATCACGTATATACGCAGCTTTGTCTCAGAAAAAGCACGTATGGAAGTCACGGTTTTTTGAAACTTATTACAGAGATTATTTGTTTATTGTTGTTTTATTTCTGTTGTGTGTCAATGATGTCTTCATGTGGATCGGGGTTACTTGAATATTGTATAAGCTGCTAAGTTGAATATGTACAAATCTGATCAATGAATGGATAAATATGCTTAATGATAACTCACTAATTAAGGGTTCTGCAAAGATATCTCACTATAAGCCTCATATCTGGTTCTGATACTAACTATATTCTGGGAGATCAGTATTGACAGATCTATACAGACGTTGGCATGAAGGAAAGCACGTATAAATGCGGGTTTAGTGAAGTAACGTTGTGTATGCATTTTAAGATAATGAATGTTCGAGGTTTAGTTTGATTCTGCATACTGATTCTGAAACATGGGTTATTACTGTGCTCTGGTTACAGTGATGTCACTATTCTGATTGAAGTATTGGGTGAATTTTATTATTATTGATCTTTCTGAAGAGTTGTGTTGAAGTTGTGTGATCTAGTTTAAAAATTGATGAAACGTGGTCTGCAGTGGTTTTGAGGGTTGAAGCCTTTAGTGTGGAAGTAAAAGCTTCCTTCCAGCAGAGACTGGTGTTCTGATTAGGTGGTTGAAGCTCCCTTTCAGTACTGGTTGGTAAATGAGATCAGGGGGTTTTAGCTCCTATCCAGTAGTAGCTGGAGAATGAGAGAAGGTTGTAGCCTTCTGCAGGTAGATGCATGTGCACTGAAATGAGTCTGCATCAGTACAATATTGTAAGTAGTTTTACATATAATAAATATTGAAGACATAGACGACAATAATGGTGGTTTTCTCCTGAATCGGGTTTCCAGCTTAAATGTTGGTGTTCATGTGTGATGCTCTTGTGTGATGATTTATTATGCTGTTACTACACATATTTACTGTTTAACTAACTATTCCATAACTGATAAGCTGAGTTAAATATTGTTTCTGAAATTTTATCTAACATTAAAGGTATCTCAGTATACGAAAGTTTCTATTGGTATATCCATGTGCATACATGAGTTTGGTTCATTAAAGTATCGTATGGAATTCAGTAAAGAAAAAGTTAAAAGTTATCAGTCAGCTCTAAATACTAATTAACCGCGCCCTCCTCCTACCCCTCCCCCTCCCCCTCAGTATTTTTCCCAATGGCCAAATTCACACATTCTCTCATAGATCCATCATAAGGAACCACTTTCTTAGACTCTTTCTTTCTTAGCTGCAACAACTTCAAAAAGTGAAGGGTTCTCTTTAACTTACCAAAAAACAAAACCTTCTTAATGTACCACTTTGATGGGAAATAACACATGCGGAATAATAAGTTCTTAAGAAATATTTCAATTTACTTTGTGTCCCACTATAGTTATCACAAGATCAAACAAATCCACACAATTTCTCTTGCCATAGTTTTAATATGAATTGTTAGAAAGTAAAAAAATGATAAGAGAGAAATACTCAATTACAACATAAACACATAAATATAAACATGATATTTTTAATTTAGTAACCTATATAAGAAAATCAATTGCAAATGATAAATATACATTCTTGATACAAAGACAAATTTACAATAAAAATTTTGTCTCAAAAATAAACTACATTACCAAGAATACCAAGAATACAATGGATTGTGATTATCAAAACCTAAACCAAAAAACTCTGCCCAATCAATTAAAGCTATGAACCATTAATTCTATCCACCACTTAAATTTATCCGGTAGTACTACCGTAACAAAATATACTTGAGGTGTGGAAAAAATAGTAAGCCGTGCTGGGAAACAACTATGGAAAAACTTTGTTGTAACGTTCGAAATTTGTTGGCGTCTCCGTTACTCAAGCTATAACTAGAACCCGTCTTGGTTAATAAGCCCTGAAATTCTTCGGAACACGCAAAGGTTGCGTAGTTTGTTCGACCTGGTCCAATTTTTTACTCTTATCCAAATCACAATTTAACGCGAAAGTCGTATGCTATGACGTGACGAGTCTGTGGCTCAACTTCAGATGTGGAAGAGGTTTCACTGCTCTCGGGATCTTCGCTTAGAAACTTACAGAACTCAAATATTTCGCAGCCAACCAGATTATCTTATGATTAGAGTGATCCCATTCTGCGCAAAACCTTATCAACCCATATTTTTATACTCCAATTTATTAATAGAGTGGCACCATTCTCTGCAAAATCCCATAGAACAAAATTCATGCACGCTCATCCATTTGTATATAAGGTTAGGCCAGTTGTTGGCCCAATTTCACACGTTCCCTACATCTCCTATTTTTAATCCGGAGGGACCAAAGAGAACAACATTAATTATACGCATAATTCAAGCTTCCTTCTTTGCTTAGCTTCTAATAACTTTATCTCATCGAAATATTGACTCTGGGTTTGAGCAATTCTACTGAATCAACCTTGAAGCTACCCCTACCAATATTCTAATTCTAAGCTAAGCGACTCTCCGCCACGCCTGCTGAATTCATGAATTAGACACTTATAAATATCACCCCTTCCACACAAATCCAAACTAGTATCTGTGGGTCGTTTCTCTTCATCTTGGAGTGGCGCAAGCACTGTTGGTCTTGTTTAATGAATTTCCGTGTTCAGATAAATGCTCATCATTGAGTGCAGCATTGACCACAATTCGATGGGTCGATGCTGCACTCAACGATAAGCTTTTATTAATGGCAACACAAGTTAACGAAAGCAAAATAAATACAGTTTCATTTCAAGGATCTCGGGAAGCAGCTGAACAGAAATTCATGGCAAGGTAAGACATAGTTATTATATTTTATTTTGGCTTAGTCTAATTTATAAAAGAAATAGTTATTTTATTGGAATGTGGCAATACCATTTTAATTAAGAATGTGTTCTAATGATACATATTAAAGTACTTAAATTCAAGATTTTAAAAATCTTTGTCAGTTAAGATGAAACTTAAATAAAAAAAATATCTTTAAAAATTTATTTTTATAACTTAGAATATGCCTCACATCTTGATGCGGGGCTAATCGCTAAGCCCGCTTTTACCCTAGTTTTATACTCATAACAAAGTACATACTCAGAATTTGACTCATTCAGATAGGTTCATAATATTGCTAAGAACCTTTAAAAATTCAGTTTAATCATTAAAAACAATCATTTCGTGGAAGCGCCCTTCAATCCAACCTTATGCCAAACTCATATCAAACATAAAAAAATCCCGAACTTCTACACAGGATAAGCATCAAAACCAACCTTTCTAGGACTCCAGTTAAGAACCAAAGTAATCCTTCATAATAAGCGCATTTAACATTAAACGCTTATGCATACCTTATCACCTTTCACAATACCAAATGGCGCATCGCAAATTTATATCGCAGATATCCATCACATCACAAATCTATGTTGCATTGCAATATTACAATATTACGCCACATTAAAAACTTATATCCTTTAATCAAATGTGATATGCGATGGTGATTTCACATCATAATATTGCAACCCAAGCAATATCGCATTTCACAAAACCAAGCCCATCGCAGATCGCAAACTTTAGCTCTTACTACTGAACACGATATGTGATGGAACCATATGCCGACACATGGCTCCTCATTTCTCCCACCTCATCTTTGTGATGTTATCTTCACCATCAATCTCCCCTTCATATCTATGATATGATCCTAACCGTCCATCGCTCTTACTTCAATTATGTGATTTGATCTCTACCGTCCATTAAACCTCACGCTTCCATTCAAAAATCTCTTAAGTTTTTGGAAAAAATTGTGGTTTCGGCCTTTGGGAAAATGTACTAGATTTCCTCTTGTTTGAAACTGTAATTACTTCACGAGCTGGTCCATCCACTTCCATATAGGTATCAACAGCTTTAATGTTTTCCATTCTTTGAGATTTAAGTCCTGCTCTTTAGATCATTCACTAGTCCGTAAACCATAATACTTCATGCTACTCTTTGCATTAATTCATTCAATGACCTTATGTGATTCCATCTTCCTCCATGGCATTAAATCGTCCTGAGCTTTATTTCGCTTCTTCACTTGTATCCAGAAACTATCCCGATCACTGCAACACCTTTTCACGTTGTTCTCAATCCGATCCTCCTCAGACTCACATACAATACCTGCGTTAGGCAAAATATGAAATTGTATAATTCATTAACATATTCGGAATTACCTCCACTCACTGCACCCACATAAACTCGGAATTGAGTTTATATTCAAAAACAAATATTTACAGTAATAAATCACTTCTTAGCCTGATTTTATTTAAAAATGGCCTTCTCTCATCCCTCTCTCTGCCCGTAGGCTTACAATCAAATCTACTCTATTTCCTATCTAAGCATATGGTCTCTCTAATGCCTTTGATTCTTACAAATATATTCGAAAGGTTTTGCAACCAATTCTGGTTCAGATCTTCAATCCTCTCAACCAAATCCTAAGAATCCTCTAAATCCACAAAATCATCAATTAATTCCTAAGTCTAAGATTCACAATCCCTATGAGATCTCAACTAGCCTAAATCTCCCATGTTCTCCTACATTCGAGGACATTACAAATATCCCTCACAATATTTGATTAAATCCTATCCTAAAGTTCTCACATAAAATCACTCAAAACATTAAATACGTAGGGAACCAACTCCCTTGAAAATACAAGAACCCCTAGATTCTACTAAATGTACAAAATTCGGAACCTTGATTCTCTTGCATTAGACTCCCAAGGTAGAAAACAATCATGATCTCCAGATCATGTGTCTTCAATGTTGATGGAATTCCTCCTGGATCCAAAACTTTAGTTTGTAATTTTTCAAATGCTCTACACCTTTGTTGTTGCTGCATGTCTGATGTCTTCTAGTTTATTCTCCTCTTTTCAATCAACTTTAAATTCTGATTGATCATCCCTTCTGCTGTCAGTTTCTTCCATCTGGACTGTTTCATCATTAACTTCCACAGTTCCTCAATTACTATCTCCAGCATATTCTTTGGTTGGTACGTACTCAGCCATTGCATTTTACTATAATTTTTCCATTCATATTTAAACTACTAATTACCTTCTTCAGCTTTTATTGCTTCAACTTCTGTTATTTCTCTCGATATTTCTCCAGATACTGTTGTAGATATTGCTATTGTTGTCACCCAAACTTCCTGAATATTCTCGAAGATATCTCTCTCTGCAATATCCAATTTCTACTCTTTATCTGAAAATTTACTTTCCAATAATTTAATGTCTTCGCTCCATCGGTTAAGTACAATCATGGAATCTTCTTCTTCCTCCATCATTTGACTATTCTTCTGTGCCAAATATTTTTTTTCTTTGCAACAATATCTTTGTCAAAAACTGCAATCATATATCCATTATCAGAACTAAAAATATAAGGCCTCATAGCCTTTTCCCTCTCTCGAAGCATCTCAATATGCTGCTCTAAGTTTTCCTCTAAATCATTTATCAGCACATCAGTATGTTAATTTAAATTTTGCAAAGAGTTCACAGGACTATCAACTAGTCTCTCTTCCATATCATCCATTCCAAGGATGTCTCCTTGCTCTGGTTCAAAATAATGATCTTCTTCCTCTACAATTTCTATTTTCCGCTTCATATCTTTAGATTTACTTTTGAGAAGTGAATTTCCTATCGCCTTCGCGATTGCATACTCATCCACCTTTTCTTCTCTGCTATCCAGTACTCGAGAATCAACCAATTCATTAAGAATAAATGCTTTACTCTGTTTTCTCTGTATGCCAACATTTGTGACAACTTCTTTTCCATATTTGTCATCCATGACAACCTCTTTATTCTCATTCATATCTGATTTTATAGTTTGAATACTTATTCTTTGGTTTTATAAAATCTTCTCCAAAAGACTTATCTCATGCTACAAATATTCCATCTCACTTGGAATTTCTCTCAAAATCTCTACCAATCTTCACTACCTTTGTTGTCTATAACAATTTTCAATAGTCCTTCTTTACTCTTGCTATCTTCAATATTAAAAACCTTCAGTAATTGTTTACCATCTACAAAATATTCTATAACAATCTTCAGTAGCTGCTCTTCTGTGGCTTTAGTCTTCAATAGTTGTCCAACACCTGCATAATTCACTACAACTTTGTTTAATAGCTGCCCTTTCTCTTGCATTACAAGATTAGGTGAATGTCCTTCTTGTATCTTCAGTTCTATGATTCTCTTCTCTTTTTCCTGAGACAAATCGGCCTCACCTCCTTTTTCAACATATTTTTCTTTATTGTCTTTCTGTAAGCCCTCTTCATGAGCTATCATTGCCCCATTTTCTGCAATACCTATAATAATGCGCAAATTATCGATTTTAAAAACATAAGGCCTTGCGGTCTCACTTGATGCTTCAGTCATCAGGTCTTCTTGCTACTCTGAATTCTTCATATGATTCAGATCCTTTGTAGGATTTTCATCTGTCTCTTCATTACTTTTAGAAATCAATGGGTCATGTTCTGGTTTACATACCAAAACGTTCTCCACATAATCACTTATTTTTAGCAATTCTTCCTTCAGTTGAGCATTCAATCTATGCTCCCACTTCACTTGCAATCTATGCAATTTAAATTTCCTTTTCATAGCCCAACCATACCTCTAGTCTTCCCTATTCATCTGTAACATATCCATCAATAACCCAATACCTAATTTTTTCCCAGCTTTATGTCTGTCAAACTCTTCTTGACTCGTCATCTTTATGCCATTTTCCTTGACATATTTCCTTTGTTGTGGCTTTCCTCTGAATCCCTACAATGACCTTCAATGATCATTGACTTCCCCTCTTTTCCGAACTTCATCTGTTCACTTGTGAACTGTGCTAAGCCTCTCTTTCTCAACAAGTCTCCATACAAAGTGCAAGTATCTCGCCAAGCCTTATCTCCTTTGAGTTCGGTCTTTTGGTAACATCGGTTCTCTATCTCTGGAACCTCTATTGAGCAACTCCTTTTCTCCTTGTCTTCTGCAATTCCACTTTCTTCTCAGAACAATCTTGCCCTCTTTTTCCAACCTTTAGCTGGAACATTTAGATTCTTTTCCACTTTCCCTCAGAGCATCCACTTTACTCTCCCTTCAAGAACGCAAATGGTTCTTCTTTTACAACTCCTCTTGCTATTATTTTGTTGAGATATTCCCTCTTTGTCTGCAACCTGAAATATGCAAACATATTCTAAACTAGAGTTAAAATAAAAACATACCATATCACCTTCCATATCTCTGTATGATCTTGTTCCACCATTCATCTGCACTTTGAATGGAATATTCCCTGTACCTTTTCCTCTGTAAATTATCTTCAAGAGTATCAATTATTCTCCATATCCTACCACATTGTATCTCTGTGTCTCTGCTACCTGTCAGATTTAAAATCTGAACCTTCTTCCTACAATTGCAATTGTATTCTGCACATACAAATTCAAGAACATAAATCTGCTCTAAATTTCTCCCAAAAGAGCTTTTACTTCTGTGATACCAAATCATGCAGGGCTAGTGGTTAAGCCCACTCTTAAGCCAATATTATACTCATAACAGAGTATACACTCTGAATTTGACTCATTTAGACAGGCTCATATTAGTGCTAAGAACCTTTAAGAACCCACTTTAATCTTTAAAAAATTCATTTCGCGGACGCTCCCTTCAATCCAACCTTATGCCAAACTTATGTCAAACATAAAAGAATCTCGAAATTCTACACGGGATAAACATCGAAACCAGGCTTTGTGGGACTCCGGTTGAAAACCAAATTAATCCTTCATAATAAGCGCATTTAACATTAAACGCATATATTTACCTTATCACCTTTCGCAATACCAAATGGCACATCACAGATTTATATCGCAGATATCCATCGCATCGCAAATCTATGCCACATCACAATATTAAAATATTAAACCATATTACAAGCTTATATCCTTTAATCAAATACAATATGCGATGGTGATGTCACATCGTAATATTGCAACCAAAGCAATATCGCATTTTGCATAACCAAGCCCATCACAGATCACAAGTTTTAGCCCTTTCTACCTAGCGCGATATGTGATGGAACCATATGTCGTCACGTGGCTCCTCATATCTTCCACCTCATATTTTCGATGTGATCTTGACCATCGATCTCCACTACATCTCTATGATATGATCCTAACCGTCCATCGCTCTTACTTAAATTTTGCAGTTTGATCTCTACCGTCCATTCAACCTCACTCTTCCATTCAAAAATCTCTTAAGTTTTGGGGGAAAATCGTGATTTTGGACTTCGAGAAAATGTACTATATTTCCTCTTGTCTGTAACTATAATTGCTTCACGAGCTGGTCCATCCCCTTCTATACAGGTATCAACATCTTTAATGTTTTCCTTTCTTTGAGATTGAAGTCCTGCTCCTTAGATCATTCACTAGTCCTCAAACCATAATACTTCATGCTACTCTCCACATTAGTTCATTCAATGAACTTATCCGAATCCATTTTCCTCCATAGCGTTAAACCCTCCTAAGATTTATTTCAGTTGAATTGTATCCATAAACTATCCTGATCGCTACAACACCTTTTCACGTTGTTCTCAATCTGATCCTCTTCAAACTCATGTACAGTACATGCGTTAGGTGAAGTACACAATTGTATAATTCAATAACATATCAGGAATTAAATCCACTCACTGCACCCACATAAACTCGGAATTGATTTTTATATTGACAAACAAATATTTAAAGTAATAAATCACTTGATCCGGATTTATGCAGGAACGCAACAGAATAAACATATAAATATAAATACAGAGATGCAGCAGAAATAACACTTCATTTCATTAATATCAAAGAACTGAAATTTGCTTACAGACAGAATGGAAATAAAACTAGCTAGGGCGCTGGTAGCTATCTCTGAGAAGAGATGTGGCGGCTACAGGCCTCTGAACTGAGTTACAATGAGGCTCGAAGGCCTATTTATCATTTAGAAACAATGGGAAATCCTAAACAGCCAAAACCCTAACCCTAGGAGATGAAGCGCCAAAACTATGGGCCCCGTTTGGGTAAATTGGTGTTTCAACTTCCCAGGGCGTAACTTTGGCATACGATCTCCGTTTGACGCGTACCATGCCTCGTTAGAAAGATATATCCGAGGAATACAAATTTGGAATGAGCAACATCGGTCCATGGACCCATGTTTCTCTCTGTTTTCCCAAAAAAACGTCGTTTAGGGCCTCAAAACGGCTCCCGAAGTTTAGGACCCGAAAAACTGCTAAAAATAGTAAACTGTGCCGAAACTGAAAAATTGAAATAGACAATGGTGGGGCCCCAAGTGGAATAGGCGGGTGACCACCAATATCCACCTGGATCATTCCTCCCCCCTTAGGAAGCAATGGTCCCCATTGCGTTAAGTTCCTCCATGAGATGAGGAAATTTCTGCTGAACTTGGTCCCTGGTGAACCACTTTCCTTCGTGCAGGAGTTGGCCAGCTTTGACAACCCGATATAGTTGGATCTTCTGCTGGCGAGTGTTCTTGATTTGCATGTCCATGATGCAATCTGTGGTGGCCTGTTCCATGCAGTCTGGATTTAACTCAGTTGGTGTGAGTTGTTCTGCAATGTCCGAGGTGTCGAGTAGAGGTGGGAAGTAAGGACGAAGGCGATCCACATTGAAGACTGGGTGCAGACCAAGGAATGGTGGAATACTGAGCTCGAAGGCATTGTTCCCTACAGCCTTGGTGATGGTGTACGGCCCGTATCGGAGCGGGCGAAGCTTGCGGCGGGGTCCAGTGAGGCGCTCCTTCTGCAAATGTAGCCATACTTTGTCACCCACCTGGAAGTTGTGTGGCACCCAGTGTTGATCATGGCGTTGCTTGTACTTGGCATTGGCTCTGTCCAATATATCATGAACCTGTTGGCGGATGTGTTGAATGCGCTCGATGAAGCTACTAGCTTTGTCAACTTCAGACTGGACATGAGCTGAATTGGCCTGAGCAGCTGCAAATGGCATGGCTACGTCAATGGGACATAGTGGCTGGAATCCCAAGCCCACCTGAAAGGGGCTATGGCCGATTGAACCGTGGAGAGCCCGATTATAACTATGTTGTACATAAGGGAGGCTCTCGTCCCATGTGCGTGGATGCTTTGAATTGTACATGCGCAGAATGTGTACAATCATTCTGTTGACGACCTCTGTCTGGCCATCTGTTTGGGGATGGAAAGCTGTGGACTTGGTGAGCCTGGTATCCAACATCGACCAGAGGCTAGACCAAAATGTGCTGAGGAACCTGCTATCCCGATCTGATATGATAGACTGTGGGATCCCAAAGTGCACCCACACTCGTTCAAAGAAGAGTTTAGCAGTGGCTTCTGCTGTGATATTCTTCTTGCAGGCCGCCATAATGGCCATCTTCGAGAATCTGTCAACGACCACAAAAACACAGTTATTTCCCTGCTTAGTAGAAGGCAGGCCCGACATGTAATCCATGGAGATGGATTCCCAAGGTCGACTAGGGGTAGGTAGAGGAGTATATAGGCCTTGCTTCTTGATGTTCGGTTTGGCAATGGCACAAGCAATGCAGGATCTGATGTGCTTCTCGACATCCTTTCGAAGGTTCGGCCAATAGAAATACTTCTGCAGGATTGCTACTGTTTTCTCGACCCCGAAATGCCCAGCGACTCGACTGTAGTGTGCTTCCCATATCATCTTGGCACGCTCGCTTCAAGGAACACAAAGGTGTCCCATGTGACATAAAAGTGCATCTTGGAGGTGAAAATTTGGAACTTGCGTACCCCCCAAGAGTGCCTTGTAAGTTTGGCCGAATTCTGGGTCACTCTCATAGAGAAGCGGCTAATCAGAAGTCTCGTGCCCACAAGAGTTGAGCACAGTGGTGAGCGCCACGATCGGTGGTCGGCTGAGGCAGTCTGCAACATGATTGGTGCTACCCTTCTTGTACTTGATGTTCAAATGAAACTGTTGCAGATATGTGGACCACTTCTGATGGAAATCATTCTGCAACTTCCCTTTTGTCTGTATGAACTGCAAGGGCCTGTGGTCCGTGTGGATGATTGTTTCCTTCCCAAAAATGTAATGCTTCCATTTTCGACAAGCTTGCACAATGGAGTACATTTCTTTGTCATATGTGGGGTACTTGCGAATTGTGTCAGACAATGTCTCACTGTGAAATGCCACTGGATGTCCCTGTTGAGTAAGAACTGCCCCAATAGCATAGTCAGAGGCATCTGTCTCGATCTCAAATGGTTGTTGCAAGTCTGGTAAAGTGAGAACTGGGGCAGAACAGAGGCGGTTTTTCAGTTCTGTGAACGCCTTCTGTTGAGGTTCCAACCAAAAAAATTTTGCTCTCGCTCCTCCCTTGGTGACTTGACTCAAGGGCCAAGTGATATGAGAGAATCCCAACACGAACCTCCGATAGAAATTAGCAAGACCCAGAAAGCTGCGAAGCTCTGTTATAGTGGTTGGGGCTGGCCAATCCCGAATGACTTGGATCTTGGCTGGATCCACATGCACCCCCCTTTCATCATTAATGTATCCCAGATATTGAACCTGGGTCATGCCAAAAGTGCACTTCTCCAAATTGGCACACAACTTGTGTTGCCGCAGTGTTTGGAGGACTCGTCGGATGTGGTGAAGGTGCTCTTCCCAAGTCTGGCTGAAGATCAGAATGTCATCCAAGTACACCACTACAAATGAGTTGGTGAATGGCCGCAAGATGTCGTCCATCATCCTCATGAAGGTGGCGAGAGCATTCGTCAACCCGAAAGGCATGACCAGCCATTCGAAAAGGCCTTCCTTGGCTTTGAAGGCAGTCTTCCACACATCGGAGGGTTCAATTGGTACCTGGTGATACCCAGACTTCAGGTCGATCTTGCTGAAATATTTTGCACCTTTGAGTTGGTCCAGAAGGTCATCAATCCATGGGATTAGGTACCTATTCCGGACAGTGATCTTGTTCAGCGCCCGATAGTCAATACAGAGTCTCCACGTCCCATCCTTCTTCTGTACCAACACGATCGGGCTCCCACAGGGCGATGAACTTGGTTTGATGTGACCTTTCTGCAACAGCTCCTGAATCTGCCTCTTGATTTCATCATTCTCTAGAACAGAACGCCGATAGAACGGTCCATTAGGTAGCGGCGCACCGGGGGTCAGATCAATCGGGTGCTTGACCTGACAGTGCAGAGGAACCCCTGTGGGTGAGGTGAATATGTCCCCGTACTCCTCCACAACCTTATCCATTTGTTGTTGTTGTGCAGAGGAGCCCTGTCTGGAGGTCGTGGCCACAGTCTTCTTCTTGCCCTGGGGGCGGATCATCAGGAAAACGAATTTCCTGGTTTGGGAAATGAGCTTACTACATTGTTTTGCAGTAACCAAAGAGATAGCGGCAGGAGGTGGTACCTTTGGTATCCTGTACAACTTATTTCCCAAAGTAACAATAACAGCACGAGGCCGAGACTCATACACAGCATGACGCTTCCACAAGTATGGTTGTCCTAATAATACATCAGAAACATCAATAGGAGCAACGTCACATAATACCTCATCTATGAAGGGCTTGATGCTATAGGGAAGGCGACACTGCCGGCTGACGCGGAGATCTCGTCCTTGGTGAAGCCACCCGATGGTGTATGGATGTGGGTGAGCCGTGGTCGGCAAGCCCAACCGCTTCACGGCGTCTGCTGAAATGAGGTTCTTTTGGCTCCCATTGTCGACAATGAACTGTACAGGGGAGCCCTTTACCCACATCTGGGAGTGGAAGAGACGTTCCTCCTCCTCCGGATCTTCCGGTTCCTCCTTCTGGACCTTTGTAGTGGCAACAGTGGCGTTGGGCTCCGCATCAATAATCTGTTTCCCTTTTTCATTCCCCTTTTCAGGTTCTGATTCGGAGTCAGAGCATGCATCTGACTCAGAAGCCCTCATCTCGGCCACTAGCAATTGCTTGGCCCGACACTCACTTGTGTTGTGAGTGGAGCTCTTATGGAACTCACACCACTTTCCCGTGTCCTTCTTTGGCTTTGCGGTGCTGTTCTTTTCTTGTGGCTTCGATGAGTTGTCTTTAGTCGCCATGCCTTGGCTCGGTCCTTTGTTCTGCGGTTTGGAAGCACCTTTCCCTTGCTTTTGATTCGCATATCCAAAGTCTCGCTTCTTCTGCTTGAATTTCTGCTCAATCTTGGCAGCATACCGGTATGCCGTACCAAGCGAGGAGATGTCAAGGAACTCCATTTCCTCCTGAATGTATTTGTGTAGACAGCTGCGATACTTTAGCACCAGATGTTTCTCTGAATCTTTGATACCCAACTTTGTGCGCAGGGTATGGAACAGATTCGTCAGCTCATGCACATCTTGATCCCTTTGTTGTCGCAGCGTGGTCCATCGTATGTACTTGTCCTCATAGCTCCCCACAGGATAGTACTGTTCCTTGACGGCGTCTCGGAAAGAATTCCAAGTTGGTACGGCCGAGAACAGAGAGGGTTCTGTCCGGTCCTTGTTCTCACAGTAGGTTTCCCACCAGTCCTTAACATGGGGGGTAGCTTTGAGGAGTGCAAAAATAATCTTCTCCCGGTCTGAAAAGTCATGAACAGAGAAATATCCTTCTAATAGATTCAACCATCTATCTACCGCATCTGCGTCTATTTGACCCTCAAATATGGGAATGTCAAAATTTACTTGTACCTTAAAAGGAGTCGCACCTCCAGAGTGGCTGCTGGATGCAGATGCGCCGCCGGTGGGCAGCCGTTGAAGGATCTGAGCAAAGTTATCCATCATCGCGTTCCTTTGTTTTTCGAGGGCCTTCTCGAGCAATATTTTGATAGGATCTCCTGCTCCCTCATCTTTCTTTTCGTCCCCCATGGGCGTCCGTCGAGGTTTGCGAGGCTGATCTTGCAAAGGTTCCACCAGATCGAGCCCCAGCTCCTTATACCCCGACCTCGTTGGGGACATGCAAAGAAGGATCGAGAAAAAGCAGACCGCTCTGATACCACTGATCCGGATTTATGCAGGAACGCAACAGAATAAACATATAACCATAAATACAGAGATGCAGCGGAAATAACACTTCATTTAATTAATATCAAAGAACTGAAATTTGCTTACAGACAGAATGGAAATAAAACTAGCTAGGGCGCTGGTAGCTATCTCTGAGAAGAGATGTGGCGGCCACAGGCCTCTGAACTGAGTTACAATGAGGCTCGAGGGCCTATTTATCATTTAGAAACAATGGGAAATCCTAAACAGCCAAAACCCTAACCCTAGAAGATGAAGCGCCAAAACTATGGGCCCCGTTTGGGTAAATTGGTGTTTCAACTTCCCAGGGGCGTAACTTTGGCATACGATCTCCGTTTGACGCGTACCATACCTCGTTAGAAATATCTATCCGAGGAATACAAATTTGTAACGAGCAATATTGGTCCACGGACCCATGTTGCTCTCCGTTTTCCCAAAAAACGTCGTTTAGGGCCTCAAAACGGCTCCGGAAGTTTAGGACCCGAAAAACTGCTAAAAATAGTAAACTGTGCCGAAACTGAAAAACTGAAATAGACAATGGTGGGGCCCCAAGTGGAATAGGCAGGTGACCACCAATATCCACCTAGATCATCACTTTTCGACGTGATTTTCTTTAAAAATGGCCTTCTCTCATCCCTGTCTCTGCACGTAGGGTTACAATCAAATCTCTTCTATTTCCTATGTAATAATTATGGTCTCTCTAATGCCTTTGAGGATTACAAATATATACAAAAATTTCTGCAACCAATTCTAGTTTAGATCCTCAATGTTCTCAACCAAATCCTAAGAATCCTCTAAATCCACAAAATCGTCAACTAATTCCTAAGTCTAGGATTCACAATCCCTATGAATTCTCAACTAGCCTAAATCTCTCATGTTCGCCTACATTCAAGAGCATTTACAAATATGCCTGACAATATTTAATTAAATCCTATTCTAAAGTTCTTACATAAAATCACTCAAAACATTAAATACATAGGGAACTAACTCCCTTGAAAATACAAGACCCCCTAGATTCTACTAAATGTACAAAATTTTGAACGTTGATTCTCCTGCATCACATCCTAGCAGAGAACATCTTTATGTTTATTAGTTATACAAATGGAATAACAAAATTTATCATAAAAAATTATTAATAATTGTTATACTATTTATATATTATTTAATTTTAGTTAAGTTTAGTTTTCACACATATATTCACTTTGGATAGATCCTTGTTCAAAAATAAATAAATTTTTTATTTGAATTTAATTATTTATAAATTATTATTTTTTGAAATAAAAAATATAAAAAAATAATATTTTAACACCAAAGATCTATAAAATAATATGGTTGATGATTTTGAATGAATTTACTATTAATAAAAATGTTATCATAAACTCTTTGAATTGATTTTTGTTTACAATCTAAAGGGAGAATGTGAATTTTCATATATATATATATATATATATATATATATATATATATATATATATATATATATATATATATATATATATATATATATTTCTTCAAAAAGGTCAAATAGACATGTTTAAAAAATTCCTAAATAAAATAATAACCATGTAAAGAAAATACAATAACAATAGAGTATATCTTAAAGAGAGGATCCTAAATACAACAATAAGGGAGTACACTAGTGAATTGAATAACATCATGTAAAATATAAAAGACTTCCAAAGTGAATCAATAATAGTTATAACTAGGATTGGAGTCTTCAAAATTTCACATTGAATAAGAAAACCTTTCAACTATTCATCACGTTTGGTTTTGGTTATAGTGCTAGGGATTTCCTCTTGCAATAACTTTAGGAAAATTCCATTGACCTAAACTAGCTATAGTGTTTTTTGAGAATTTCATTGGATGGTGGAGTGAGGGTTCTATCCAAATGGAGAAAGGATTTATATGACAAGTTTATGAGAATGAATTTGAAAATGAAAATCTTAGTGAAAGAGGAAATGAACATACCACATCATGTCAAGGGTGTTCTAAAAAGAGTATGGTTACCTATAGTGTTTATGGGATCTTCCTTTGGAAATTTAAAGATGGAGTGATCTTCACCTTTCTTACCTTTGATGGCATCCCATGCTTCATCATTCAATCTAACCACCTCAGATAAGGAACCGCTAAAGTAAGAATAGGTATATAATAACAACTGTTGTTTATTTTCATCCTTGTAAACATGGTAGGGATACATATTTTAAAAAGTGGCATAATATACGCTTATATTCACTAAAGTCCTCACTATCATTCTTAAGAGTAACTTTTCTCTTTCTTGATTTCCCAAGGGACTTGTGAGTATTAAAAAATTAACCCATTATAGGAGGATTTTGGGTGCCTTTGTCATGAAGACAATATGGATTCTCTATATCTTGGGTATTATAGCTCAAGTTTTTTTATCATATAAGAATGGGGACAAAACCATCCATTAAGCTAGGAGTGGGTGGAAACATAGAGGTCAGTTGGAATTCAGATGGGAACATTTTTAGAGGAAGGAAAGGATGACAAGTGAGATGTAGGATTTGATTGGAAATGGAGATTGAAAACACTAACAATGTGAAATGAAAACTAGGAGTGAATAAGAAGTTACATTTAAACCTTTTATTCCATATTGATCCATGATGAGGGATGATCTATAATGATCCCAAGGTGGTGAAGTCCATGGGGAAAACATGATTGAAAGGTTAGGCTATAATTTCTTTGATTGTAGACTGCAGTCAATAAACGATCATAAGGACTACGACATGTCAAAATATCATTTCCATAATAAATGCGTGTATAGTTTTTTACAATAATTTGTATTATCAATTTCAAGTGGTGGCTTAAGAGCACCTTGGAAACGATCACTATGAATGTCCTCAGTTAAACATGTCATTATTATCTAATATCATAGTTTCCAAATTGATTGATAAAGAAGATTATATGCCCATTGAAGTTATGTGGGTGCATTAATGGAGTAGGTGCATGTTAGTTGATCTACTGAAAGTGAACTCTAGGTATTTGTTGGATATTGATGAGCCTTCATTGCCTACTCTATCAAGGAGATTTTTTTCTTCACGATCGATATACTTAGGATATGAAACTTATATATTTTTTACTTGGTAGCATGTATGTAAGGGTAGTAGATAATTTCCTATGTCATGAGATAAACTATGTATTTACTCCTTTAAAAAGTTTGTTGAGAGCCTTTATGCCTGTAGGGAAGTATATTTTAATGAGAAAAATTGACCAATCATGCTTCTTGGTTACAACAACACCTACTTCAAGAGCTTTCAAGTCAGCAAAGTTACTCGTGGCCATGCCTCTAGAACTAGAGAACGAGGAGAATATTTTTTCGATCCAAATATTTGAAAACACCTTCAATGTGTGTAGATGTTTGATTTCCTTTGAGTCTCGTTTAAATTTTAGCTTGGTCATGCTTGCAAGGAATAGGAAAAAGGATCACTACAAGGAAAAGAGCCTCAAGCGGATTTTTTTGAGGAAGCCCTTATAAAAATATCCCAGACATCTGTTTGTAGCAGAGGTCACTAGAGGAGGTTGGTGGGTGGAGGTTTTTTGCGGATATTTTATTTGGGGTGTGTTTCTAATCATAACATGCACTAGTGCGCTTGATATATATGTAATTGACCAGTGCATAGTAGAGGCTAAAGAAGCGTTGCAAAGTTATTTTTAAGTACTACGGAAACAACGGTGCACTTAATACATACAACACACCGATGAGTTTTATATAAAGCGCACTGATGCGTACTATCAAATGGCACACCAAGACACTGTGCTCTGATTACAAACCTGCCTTGTGTGTGTCAATAATACAACGAACCGTAAAGAAGTTTGGTGCACCATTGATACAACTGCACCGAGAAAGGGTTAATTTAAATAAAACACTGACCATAAAAAAATTCATTTTTACTTGTTATAGTGTTTTAGAGATCTCAAGCAGTGGTGCGAGTTTTAATTCTCTGAGTCACCCTACCATCGATGCTCCCATTTCTTGAATTGCTTCCGTCCATTGCTCATTTCAAAACGGTGGGAAAAATTGGTTTTTAGTATTTCATTGCAAAGATGCCTTCTCGACATAAAAATTTGAAGGTAATCTACTTGTTTCTCACCAAATTAAGCTTTTAGCTCATTAATTTCTTAAATTGAGTTAAAATTCACCGTCTTTTTGAAAAAAAAAATTCCTACCTAGTGCGTTCAAGCCGTTCAGCTCGAACTGTTTTCGGTGCTCCCTGTAAGTTTACAGGCCCCACCGCGAATGGTGTTAACAGGAACCGCACTGGGTAGTAAATGTGACAAATCGGTGCGGTACCAATAAAAAACACATCGTTTTAACAATAAAATAGTGTTGTGCATGTTGGTTGTCGGCCGCACCGACAATGTAATTTTTTTAAAAATAACACTTTATTTACGGCAATGCGGTCATTTACTGGAACAAAATGGGCATTATGTAAAAAGAGACATAATGGCCTGATGTGTCCATATTATGGGAACACACTGCCAGTGGTAAAATATTGCCAGCTCGCGGTGCGTTGCACTATTAAGCGCCCTAGGGCGGATAGTTTGGTCAATGCATAAAAAAAAAATATTTATTGAAGTAAGATTTATTGTTTTCGCAATGCATGAAGTTTTTTCATTCATGCTGTGGGTGGGGCATGATGGATAGGTATGCATCGATGGTGGTGCATGACTGTTTTTTTGGGGCGCACCGATTTTTTTTTCAATAAAAGTTATATTTATATATTTGTAAATAGATTTGTCATTTAATAAAAAAAAATAGGTTTTATGTCTGAGGTAGGTTGATGTATTTAATGTGTGATTTGTTCAGCGACATCAACAAAGAGTGGAAAGGCAACAACAAGAGCAGAGGGAGAACAATTAATCATGATATAGCAGTGGGAGGCACGATAGAGGGAGAGAATTTTGTAGCCTTGCCCTATTACGACACCCACCTAGTTGTTCTTAAGGGAGGTGGGCCTCCTTAATTTCTATAAGGAGGCTATATCCCTGAAGGGGAACATTGGGTTATTAGGACAATTGATCTACAGGTGGGATGACCACCGATAGGATTTTCGGGTCGGTCCTAGCAAGTGGCACCAACCCATCGAGGAGGACATTTATTTTATTATTGGCCTATCTAGGAGAGGGAAGAATTTCCCCCAGTTCCCAGATGTCCCCATTGGTTATGAAGCAGGGATTTAGTTGCTGTACTCCCAAAGATACATTAGGGATGATATAATTTCTCCTTCAGATTTTCAGGTATTTGGGGATTAACTACACATTGCTTTGTTTGACCTAAAGGAGGTTAGGTTCCTCTCACTATTACTGAAAACCATTGCACATTATACCAGTGATAGACACCGCATTAGTTGCCCTCTTTTATTCTATGTTGATTATGTCTTCCAGATGCCATGACTTGTCAGATGGTCTACCATTTTTTTGCGACAATTTTGTATAACATTAGATAGATTTTGTTGTCAGGCATGTGGGAGTTTGACCTTCCCTTTTGCTTCAAAGTTACTTTTTTTATTTTTTGTGAGGTTTCCGGAGACGAGGCCTACTCTTTTCCGCGAGCCTCGTAGGCCAATGTTACATGTATGGATGCAAATGTGGGGCGAGATAATTCCCAAGAGCATCCTCTCCGAGTATCCGGCCAAGATTTCTAGTCCCTAATGTTACTTGAGACTTTACATTTTCATCTAACATGGAAAACATAGAAATGTTTCCAGTCATATGGTTGCTACATCCTGAATCTAGAAACCATATATCTTCATTCTTTTCTTCTTCCATATTACATGCTAAACACAACTTCTCTTGACTGATATTTTCTTTAGTAAAATTAACATTGGGTCTATTACCCATGTCACTCTGTTTCTTTCTACATTCATTGGCATAATGGCCATACTTCTTATATTCATGACATTGGACTTGGGATTTATCATACCTTTGTCCATGTGCTTGATTTTTTCCACCTTGTTGGTTGCTCCCTTGGCCTTGGTTCTGATTTTGATTGATGCCCCTTCCATTTGTATTTGCCAAGCTACTTCTTCCTCCTTAGTTCTGGCTTCTACCTCTACCTTTTCCTCTGTAATTTCCTTTGCCTTGACCTCTTCCTCTTCCAAAGAACATTTGGCTCTTGAAGGAATGCTCCAAATATGAGTCTGTTGTTCTGCTCAATCTTTCTTCATGTGTCATCAATGATGCGTGTAGCTCATCAACTGTAAACTTGAGATCCTTTATCTCCTCAATGGTTGTGACTATCACATCAAACCTTGAGGGTAAGCTCCTAAATAATTTCTCCAATATTCTTCTTTCTTCTATTGTCTCTCTATGAGATCTCATTTGGGTAACTAACCCGATCAGTAGAGTAAATAATGAGTCTATTGTATCATACTCTTTCATGCAAATGAATTCAAAATCCCTTCTCATTAATTGAAGCTTTGTTGTCTTTACCTTCTCCATACCTTGGTAGGCTGTCTGAAGAGTATCCCATGCATCCTTGGACCTCTTTGCTACTGTAATCCTTGGAAACAAACTTTCATGCACTGCTTGATAGAGATAGAAGAGGGCTTTTGAGTCCTTCTTCCTATTTCTCTTCAAAAAATCCTTCTCTGCCCGTGTCAAGGCATTATATGCTTGTTCATCTGCTGGTTTTTCGAGACCATCTTCAAATAGCTCCCATAAATCTTAAGAGGAAAACAAGGTTCTCATTGTGATTGCCCAATAGTCATAGTTCTTCCCATTGAACTGTGGGAGTTGAGTATTTCCCATACTTGTGCTTGTGCTTGCTCCTGCCATAGCTAGCTTTCTGAACTATGCTTTAAAAAATTGATTGTGTTCTTAAATAAACCTTCTCACTACTGAGATATAAACTCTGTCTCTAACAGACTTCTTCTTTACAGTTCTCTGGACTGTAATCTTCAAGCAAACAAAAAAATCTATTTTGTAAATACCTTGCTTTACTGAACCTTCACTCTGCTGGAGAAATCTTCAGCAAGCTTCTTCTTCCTTCCTTCAACTTCTTTGTCAAACACAAAGAGCCTGGACTAGCTCTGGTACCATGTTGGAATTTCTGAACAATTCCGAACACACAGAGGAATAAAAAAAATTCCTCAACTTCAACACCGAGATTTAAAAAAAAATTGCGTACATAGAGATGGCATAAACACTTCTATTTCATTAAAAAACAAAAAATCTGTTACAAAATGAAATTCTTCTTCAGAACGAAGTTCTGGATTCACTTCAAAAATAGTTGTTGGTTGCATCTAAGAACATAGATTTTGACTTCCTTTGTGTCTTTGGATCAAAGCATGGTTCTCCTGCATGAAATACACAAAACTCACCTATACACCCTCATATTTCATTGATCTTCTTTGCGAAAGCATGCAATGGCACTCACCCTCCCATTCTGGAAGTATGCTTTGTTTCTTCCTTTGGAGTTGTAGTGTACATTCTTCGTGGAAAAAACTATTACATTATGTCAACCCTGGTACCATGTCCCAACCTTTGAGTTTACACACATGTTGAACGAGATTTTGTATATTTGGTTGCATCCACGAAGACACGTTTTATGGGTTTTACTAAATCTATTTGTCCAAACATAGGAACATTATAAAACTAATTATGCCTCTTACTATTTATCTTCTTAGGAACATTATATACAAGTAAATTAGAGTACATTTAAATATAAACTTTATACAAACAAAAAATAATAAAGTGTCGAACGAGCATTCTAATAACAAGTGTTGCATGAGTTTAATCTCCTACTCAAATTAGAAATGCATTATAAATAACAAGTGTTGCATGAGTTTAAACTCTGCTACTCAAATTAGAAATGGATACCATAGAAAATCTACATCACTATATTTAGTCTTTGATTTACTTGGAATTCAATTTTTGTTGGTTTTTATTATTATTTAAATCTATATATTTTTATTAGTTACTAATTTTTTTTGTTTTATGTTTTTTTTATTAATATATATATATATATATATATATATATATATATATATATATATTTTTCTCTTTTTCTATTATTGTGTTTATGAATTGTAGTTTTTTCATATTTTCAGTTTAAGATGAAAATTTTTAAAAAGGAAAAAATAGTTAAAAAAAAATCCCAATAAGTTTTTTTTCTTTTTTTTTAGATTTATTACTTGTTAATTTGACTTATATTGTCTTTTTCTATGTTTGTTTCTCTATTTTCAATGTCAATTTCATTAGTAATAGTTTCTTTTCTCTTCTTGTTAATTTTTAATTTGATTTTAGTTTTTTTCACTTCAATTTTTATAATTTTTGTTTCTACATGTAATAATTATACAATAAAACTTCCATTTCAATGAATATAATATGCCAAATTCATGAAATTGATCTTATTACAAGAAATTGAATTCAATAATGCAAGAAATTGATCTTATTGAATTAAGAGTTCCATAAGTTTATTTCTTTCTTTTCTTCTCTTGTTTGTATCTTTTTTGCAGGTCAAAGGAGGATTTGAAACTCTAGCCTAGGTGGACACTTTGTTGGTCGAAAATCCAATCCAATGCACTAGAGCTCTTAATTTCATTTTAGGGTATTCAAATTCTACAATGCACAGAATCGTGTGTGGGATCCAAACTAATTATACTAGTGTGGGGTATTACTAGGATCCCACTTTGATGTTCCATATTCTGTAATTATACTAGTGTGGGGTATTACTAGGATCCCACTTTGATGTTCCATATTCTGTGTCAAGTAGCAACAAGAGATTGTTCTGCATTTATTGACAGATAAATTTTCAATTTGTCATCTATTTCAATTGGTTTGTTAAATTTTCTTTACCTTATTTCTTCCAACCAAACAAAAAATATTGGTCTTAGTTACCATGCAAAAAATCAATGTCTAAATTTTGTTAATGTTTTTAAATTTACAACAATTTTAGTCCTAGTTTTATTCAATGTAAATGTGTCAAATTCAACCAATTTAATACTAAATCACAAATAATAGAGACATGTACAATATTTGGAAAATATTTTAAAAAGGATAATGATATGTTTTATTTATTAAAATATTTAAAATTTATATATGATTTTTTAGTTTTGAGGATATGAAATGTTTTAGGAACTAAGTATTTTGATTAGAAAATAAATGTTTTGATATTTATCTATAGTTGCTAGTGATTTAATTTACATAAATGTGCTACATAATTTAATTGTTAAATTAATAATAGATTTTTATTTATTTATACTGTGTATTATTCACAAATCTTAATTGAATGGTCTTTACAAATTAATTTTAAAATTAATTTAATACTAAATAAAAAATTATAGATCATCCTCGCTCCAGTTTTCTTAGCAAAAGAAAGAAATAATTTTTAAATTAGGAAGCCCTGTGAGATAACAATAAAAGTTTTGTTCCATATTCCCCTACCTTCACTGCCACAAACACAATTGCATTGAACTGTATATCAATCATGCACAATTCCCATGAACTTTGTAGGAGAAAAATGGTTGTGGAAAACAAGTTTCTTGAAATTGACATCTCATTCACTTGAAACTAAGTTTCTACATATTAATTTTAACAAAACACTGCCAAAGAAATAAAGATTCATTACAACCAATGATGTAAGTTTTTTTAATAAATGCTTTAATTGATTACCTCACAGCTTTAGAATAGTTCAAAATCTAATTAGCTATATACCATTTTTTATATAAGATAAAAAATATAAGACCAACCTAGATCCATATTAACATCTCTCGAAGTGAAAATTTCTTTTTTGAGTGCAAAACTCGAGGAAATGTTTGCACATCCCTCTCAGCGCTTGATAGATCTGGAGTTAAGATGGATTTAGGTTGGTTTCAGTTTTGTAATTCCAAGGAAAATCTATCGAGATTAATTTTATCAATAATATGTATATATATATATAATATTAATGTAATCATTTTAAATATGATAAATATTTCTGAGATTAACTTGGTCATTTAAATTTTAAATTTTATTAGTTACCTCACTTTGTTGAGATGATAAATATTGTTAATAACTTTAATGATGAAAAATGTTGAAATAATTTTTTGAATGCAAAGTGACAATAATAATGTTGCAAGATAGAAAATGTGAATAATAAGAATGTACTCATGTTACAAATAGTCTTCAGTGTGATCAATCTCAAACTATTCTCTTCTACTATTTTTATTGTCACCCTTGTTAGCTTTGTCATCTTTTCATATAGATTATATGAAAAAGAAAATTTAAATCGTAAATCATTTAAATCTTTAGCTCAAGTTGTTGTAGTAAACATGATACCTTGTCTCTCTTGCTCTCCAATATTTACGTTAAATTACTATAACACAAAAATTAATGTACATTGTCAATAAAGTTTTGTGATTACACTAAAATCAATGCATATTGTTAATCCAATCACTTTAAAATTAATGTACCATCATATATCCAATTATATCAAATCAGAAATCAACATCTACATTGACATCAATCCATTTAATTCAAGAAATCAAATAAGATTAGAAAATAACTTCTACACTGAAATCAATGCATCTAGTGCAAGTAATCAAATATCATTAGAAATAAATATCTACACTAAAATCGATGACTACATTGACATCAATCCATTTAATTCAAGAAATCAAATAAGATTAGAAAATAACTTCTACACTGAAATCAATGCATCTAGTGCAAGTAATCAAATATCATTAGAAATAAATATCTACACTAAAATCGATGAATCTAATGCATATAATCAAATACGATTAGAAATCACCATCTCCACTTAAATCAATCCATCTAGTGCAAGAAATAGTCTTCCCTCTCTCCACTCTGCATCCATATCTATATCCCCCCCCATCTCTTCTTTTTTGTCTCTCTATCTCAGCCCCCTAAACACACATGCTATTGCACTCCATATCTATCAATCTCTTTGTCACTCCCTCCTTCTCCCCATCTCTTTATTCTTCCCTCTCTTCACCTTCCATCTATATCTCTATCTTCCTCTTCTCTCCCTCTCCACCGCTAATATCTCTCTTTCTTCCTTCTGTCCTCTCTCCCTCTCTCTCCATCTTCCTTATAACTCTCTCTCTCTCTCTCTCTCTCTCTCTCCACCTTTATCTCTCTATATATTTCTTCTTACCTCCCTCTCTCTCCCCCTCGAAGTCCATCTCTCTTTCTGACCCTCTCTCTACTCTCTCACATCCTCTCTCTTCCTTCCTCTCTTTCCCTTTCTCTCCCATCTCTCTCTCTCTCTCTCTCTCCACCTTTTATCTCTCTATATATTTCTTCTTACCTCCCTCTCTCTCCCCCTCGAAGTCCATCTCTCTTTCTGACCCTCTCTCTACTCTCTCACATCCTCTCTCTTCCTTCCTCTCTTTCCCTTTCTCTCCCATCTCTCTCTCTCTCTCTCTCTCTCTCTCTCTCTCTCTCTCTCTCTTCACCCACCAAATATGTTACTATATCCCTCCCTCTCTCCTTATTTCTCCTTCTCTCCCCCCTTATCTCCATCTCTCCTTCTTTGTCTCTTTATCTCACCCCCAAACATATACACTCTCTCTCTGTCTCTCCCATGTCGCTCCTCTCTATCCACATCTCACTCTCTATATTTCTTATTTCCTACCTCTCTCCCTGTCCAACTCCATCTCTCTATTGATCCCTCTCTCCTTCTATCTCTCAAGTCCTCTCTCTCGTCCTTCCTCTCTCTCCCTTTCTCTCCTACCTCCATCTCTCTCTCTCTCTCTCTCTCTCTCTCTCTCTCTCTCTCTTTTCCCTCCAATACTCTCTCTTCCCCCATCATTATCCTCCTCTCTCTCAAGTACTCTCTCTCATCCTTCCCCTCTCTCCCTTTCTCTCCTACCTCCCTCTTGCTTCCCCATCTCTCTCTCTCTCTCTCCCTGCCCCTATCTCCCTCCAAATACATTACTATATCCCTCCCTCTCTCCTTCTCTCCCCCCTTCTCTCCATATATCCTACTTTGTCTCTTTATCTCACCCTTAAACATACACACTCTCTTTCCATCTCTCCCTTGTCACTCCCTGTCTCTCTCCAATTCTCTCTCTCTACATATTTCTTCTTCCCTCCCTCTCTTCCCCTCTAACTCCATCTCTCTATCCCTCCTTCTCTCAAGTCCTCTCTGTGGTCTTTCCTATCCCTCCCTTTCTCTCTTACCTCCCTCTCTCTTCAACCATCTCTCTCTCCCTTTCTCTCTTACCCCCCTCTCTCTTCTGCGTATCCTCTAATCCTATCACTATCTCCCTCCCCCTCTCCTTATCTCTCTCCCCACTCCATATTTGTGTCCCCCTCTCTCACTCTTCGTTCCTCCTCTCCCCTTTCCTTTAGTTTATCTCATTCTCTCCCTTGTCAATCCCCCTATATCTCCACCTCTATCACTCTATATCTTTGTTCCTCCATCCCATATATATCTAGAGTTTATATATATCATGATATATTTATAAACATTATAATATAATAAATTTAATATTGTATTAATAGAAAGTTATTAAATTTAATAATATTAATATTATAATATATTAATATGAGTATTAGATTTAATAATAATAATAATAATATTTTAATATTAATTAGGGTTAATAAGGTTTTTTTGCATGGTATTAATAAAAATTTAGCCCATGGTATTTGGACCATAGGCTTCACCTAAATAAAATCTATTTTTTCAGTAAATATAAAGCAGGTTATGGAGTAAATATGAAAAGAGGTTTTATTTACTTACCATACCTTTTCTTTATTTATATTTTTATTTATTTACCATACCTCTTTTATTTCCTATGGTATTTGGCCCATAGGCTTGCTATATAATTAGATTTTTATTTATAATCATATTTGATATATTTTTATTTATTTACCTTACCTCTTTATACCTCTTTTATATTTATTTATTTACCATACCTCTTTATACATATTTTATATTTACTTATTTATCATACCTCTTTATACCTTTTTTTATATTTATTTAGTTACCATACTTGTTTTATAAATATGGTATTTGGCCCATGGTATTTAGCCCATGGTATCAATATTAATTTGTCCCATGGTATTCATGCCATAGGCTTCATCTAAATAAACCTCGTTTTTGAGTTTTTTTAAATATAAAAAGGTTTATGGAGTAAATAGAAAAAATAAGTTTTTATTTATTTACCATACATCTAGTTTATATATATTTTTATTTATTTACCATAGCTCTGGAGTAAGTATAAAAATAGGTTTTATTTATTTACCATACCTACGATTTATTTAGATTTTTATTCATTTAAATTTTGAAATACTGCAATTTTGATGGGGAAAAATTTCTATCTTTAAAGATTTTAATTTGTCCATAGAACATGGGTTGTATTTTTAAAGATTTATTTTACAAATATTTAATTAAAAGAAATATTAAAATATTTTGGATTTTGATTATTTGTGTTGAATTAACTCTTTTCTTTTGATTTAGGAAATGGTATTGACTTTAGTAAAGAGTAAAGACGTTTACAATTTTACTTAATTTGGAAATTCAATGTGGTAATTTTTTTTGTTAAAGGTAAATTTATAATCCATTCAAATTCACCTATATAATAAAGAAATTATTAAATGGTTGAGATAATTTGCTATCCCTTCAAATTATATAATCTCAGCCCATTAATAATTTGAAAAAGTTATATATAATCTAAATATTCAAGTTATATAAAATTGAATATTAGGTTAATGCTTTTGTTGACATTAGCAAAAATAAAATTTATTATTTTTTACGGACATGACATAGTTGACCTACACTGAAATCAATGCATCTAGTGCAAGTAATCAAATATCATTAGAAATAAATATCTACACCAAAATCGATGAATCTAGTGCAAATAATCAAATATAATTTGAAATCACCATCTCCACTTAAATCAATCCATCTAGTGCAAGAAATAATTTTCCCTCTCTCCACGCTCCATCCATATCTATATCCCCCTCCATCTCTTTTTTTTGTCTCTCTGTCTCAAACCCTAAACACACATGCTATCACACTCCATATCTATTAATCTCTTTGTCACTCCCTCCCTCTCCCCATCTCTATCTTCTTCCCTCTCTTTACCTTCCATCTATATCTCTATCTTCCCATTCTCTCCCTCTCCCCACTAATATCTCTCTTTCCTCCTTCTGTCATCTCTCTCTCCCTCTCTCTCTCTCTCTCTCTCTCCACCTTTATCTCTCTATGGATTTCTTCTTACCTCCCTCTCTCTCCCCCTCTAAGTCCATCTCTCTTTCCCTCCCTCTCTCTACTCTCTCACATCCTCTCTCTTCCTTCCTCTCTTTCCCTTTCTCTCCCATCTATATCTCCCTCTCTCTCTCTCTCTCACTCTTCACCCACCAACTATGTTACTATATCCCTCCCTCTCTCATTATTTCTCCTTCTCTCCCCCCTTATGTCCATCTCTCCTTCTTTTTCTCTTTATCTCACCCCCAAACATACACACTCTCTCCCTTGTCACTCCTTCTCTCTATCCACTTCTCACTTTGTATATTTCTTATTTCCTACCTCTCTCCTCGTCCAACTCCATCTCTCTATTGATCCCTCTCTCCTCCTATCTCTCAAGTCCTCTCTCTCGTCCTTCCTCTCTCTCCTTTTCTCTCCTACATCCCTCTCTCTTCCCAGATCTCTCTCTCTCTCTCTCTCCTTTCCCTCCAATACTATCTCTTCCCCGATCTCTCTCTCTCTCTCTCTCTCCAATATTATCTCTTCCCCCACAATTCTCCTCCTCTCTCTCATCCTTCCCCTCTCTCCCTTTCTCTCCTACCTCCCTCTCGCTTCCCCATCTCTCTCTCTATCTCTCTTTCTCTCTCTCCCTCTCTCTCTCTCTCTCCGTGCCCCTCTCTCCGTCCAAATACATTACTATATCCCTCTCTCTCTCCTTCTCTCCCCCCTTCTCTCCTTATATCCTACATTGTCTCTTTATCTCACCCCTAAACATACACACTCTGTCTTCATCTCTCCCTTGTCACTCCATCTCTCTGTCCAATTCTCTCTCTTTCTATATTTCTTCTTCCCTCCCTCTCTGCCCCTCTAACTCCATCTATCTATCCCTCCCTCTCTCAAGTCCTCTCTGTGGTCTTTTCTATCTCTCCCTTTCTCTCTTATCTCCCTCTCTCTTCCGCTATCTCTCTCTCCCTTTCTCTCTTCCACCATCTCTGTCTCTTCTAATCCTATCACTACCTCCCTCCCCCTCTCCTTCTCTCTCTCCACCCTCCATATTTGTGTCTCCCTCTCTTACTCTTCATTCCCTCTCCCCTCTCCTTTAGTTTATCTCATTCTCTCCCTTTTCAATCCCCCTATATCTCCACCTCGATCACTCTATATCTCTGTTCTTCCTTCCCATATATATCTAGAGTTTATATATATCATGATATATTTATAAACATTATAATATAATAAATTTAATATTGTATTAACAAAAAGTTATTAAATTTAATAATATTAATATTATAATATAATAATATGAATATTATATTTAATAATATTAATAATAATCTTTTAATATTATACTAGGGTTGATAAGGTTTTTTTGCATGGTATTAATAATAATTTAGCCCATGGTATTTGGACCATAGGCTTGACCTAAATAAAAACTATTTTTTGAGTGTTTGTAAATATAAAGAAGATTATGAAAAGAGGTTTTATTTACTTCCCATAGCTCTGTTTTATTTATATTTTTATTTATTTACCATACCTCTTTTATTTACTATGGTATTTGGCCCATAGGCTTGTTATATAATTAGAATTTTATTTATAATCATATTTGATATATTTTTATTTATTTACCTTACCTCTTTATACCTCTTTTATATTTATTTATTTACCATACCTATTTATACCTATTTTATATTTACTTATTTATCATACCTCTTTATACCTTTTTTATATTTATTTAGTTACCATACTTCTTTTATAAATATGGTATTTGGCCCATGGTATTTAGCCCATAGTATCAATATTAATTTGTTCCATGGTATTCATCCCATAGGCTTTATCTAAATAAACTTCGTTTTTGAGTTTTTTTAAGTATAAAAAGGTTTATGGAGTCAATAAAAAAAAGAAGTTTTTTTATTTATTTACCATAAATATAGTTTATATATATTTTTGTTTATTTAAATATTTCTATCTTTAAAGATTTAATTTATCCATAGAATATGGTTTTTTTTTTTAAGAATTATTTTACAAATATTTAATTAAAATAAATATTAAAAGATTTTGGTTTTGATTATTTGTGTTGAACTAACTCATTTTCTTTGATTTAGGAAATTGTATTGAAGAGTAAAGATGTTTAAAATTTTACTTAATTTGGAAATTCAATGTGGTAATTTTTTTTTTTTTGTTAAACTTAAATTTATAATCCATTCAAATTCACCTATATAATAAAGCAATTATTAAATGGTTGAGATAATTTACTATCCACTCAAATTATATAATCTCAGGCCATTAATAAGTTAAAAAAGTTATATATAATCTAAATATTCAAATTATATAAAATTGAAGATCAGGTTAATGCTTATAAAAAAGTCATATAATCTAAATATTCAAGTTATATAAAATTGAAGATTAAGTTAATGCCTTAGTCGCAAAAATAAAATTTATTATTTTTTGAGGACGACTCTCAGGTTAATAAAAATATATAATACAGTAAAAGTATACGAATTTACTTTAAAAGTCATCTGTCAAGTTGGATAAATGAAATTATTTATAAACTATATGATTTAATAAAGAGAATGAATTTCAACTATATACTTTAAAGGTATATGATATATTAAAAGATTAACGCAGATGTATGAAAATTTAATTTATATGATATTTTTGGTGGGATGTCCATTGAACACGTCAAGCCGCCATTGTGTCAAGTGTTCTCGAAGAGAGTAGAGGAAAGCCCTAGGCGTTGCTCGAATAAAAACAAGTTGGCATTCTCCTCGAACCAGTTAAAAAAACATTAGACCGAACAACACACATGGATTTTGGATTTTTCATCTAGGACAATAGTACCTAAGAGAAATGCTAGGGTGCAGGTTAGAGGTAACAACATTGGAAACACTCCCCAAGCTAAACAGATAAATCTTCTTGAGTTTCGCGGAACATTGACCCTCAAGGTTCATGTTTGGTGAACCCTGTGACGTAGCATAAGGGGACTAGGGAACCCTGTCAAAAACCTAGATGTGAGAGACTTAATAAAATGAGACTCACGGATGGTTGTCCTTATTCAAGAAACAAAGTTGGAAGATTCTGAGGCCTTCAAAGCTGTAGAAGTGTTTTGGAGAGAGTGCTCTGTGATGGTCCAATCATCCAGCGATGCTTCTGGTGGTCTAGGCATTTTTTTAGTCAAACAAGGTTCACTCTCTCATGGAAGAAATTAAATATAAATCCTCGGTGATGGCTTTGTTAGATGCTAGAGAAAGAGGATAGCGAACTCCCTTTCTAAATGTTTATGCTCGAGTGCTTTATAGTGAGAAGGCTAATTTTTTCGATTCCTTAGAAGTGCTAAAAGGAATGAATCTTCATCTAAATAGTGTGGTTGTAGGAGATTTCAACAGCATTTTAAATAATGCAGAAAAAAGAGGAGGATCCATAGTGAGGGACCATTTCAGAGAGCATATGGAAGACTTAATAGGAAGTTGGTATATGCTGGATATTATTCGAAAGGTTTCAAAATATACATGGTCCAAAGGAAGAACCATAAATCAATACATAACAGCTTTCTTAGACTATTTTCTGCTTCATAGTAGTTGGCTATTCAAAGTGGTTGATTTCTCTTTGACAATAGAATCCTAGGGATATTTTGATCACTGTCCCATAAATATTAAAATGGAAAAGATAGAAAACTTAGGTCCTTTTTCTTTCAAGTTCAATGCATATTGGGGGTTGTTGGAAAAGGTAGGGGAAATAGTGCGAAAGGCTTGGAAGATCACGGTTTAGTGCTCCCCAAATTTTGTTTGGGAATAAAAAGTAAAGAATGTGAAGCAAGAAATGAGGAAATGGTTGAAGAAGAACTACCAACCTCCTAGTAAAAAAAGGAGTAATAAAATTCAAGAGCATGAGGAACACTACAAACTGATGGAAGAAGGTCTAATAGAAGAGAAGCACATTCAACATGAAAAGGAACTCTCAAGTTAGAGTTTTTCTCTAAGTCGCCAAGAAGAAAATTTTTGAAGGTTTAAATATCGTAGATTATGGTTAAACGGTGGGGACTCCAATACTTCTTTCTTTCATAAGCAAGCCAAATCCCTCGAGGCTAAAAATAGAATAAAAGAAAATGAAGCCTTAAGGGAAACTGAAGGTTTTCTCCTTTACTGCAATCAAGGATGAGACTTACTCCTTTTTCAAATATCTGCTTAGTAATTCCCATACTCCTCTCGACCAAGTGAGGTAATTCCTTGTCGTTCTCCCTCAGGTTATCTCTGTTATGGCCAACCAAAATCCTTTAATGGATATTTCAGAGAAGGAAGTTAGAAAAGTGGTGTGGTCCTCAGAACTTGAGAAAGCCCTGGTCCTGATGGGTTTTCCATTTTATTTTACATAATGTACTAGAATAATAAAAAAAGGATCTCCTTTGAATGTTTAATCATAGCAAAAACAAAAATAAAATTGGAGGGAACACAAATTCTTCCTTTCTTGCTCTTATTCCCAAGGAAGCCAACCTTTCTAGATTTTCCACATTTTGTCCAATATTGTTGTGTAACTCTTTGTATAAAATTTGGACCAAGATTATTTCCAACATAGTCAAAGCCTTTCTCCCCTCCTTTACTTTACATATGAGAATCAAGGTGGGTTTATGCAACATAGTAATATTCTAGAAAACATTATTCTAGTGCAAGAAGTTATTCATTTGAGTAAGGAGGTGGGAGAATGCGGAATGGTTATTAAATTGGATATGGCCAATGCCTTTAATCAGGAAAATCATTCCTTTCTTTTCCTTCTTTTGGAAGAATTTGGTTTCAGTAAATATTTAATTTCATGGATAAATGATTGCATTGGTTCCCCCTGGATTGCTCCTCTGATCAACAACATGTCAGATCATTTTTTTCTGCTTCCAGAGGTATTCGACAAGGATGTACCTTGTCACCTATACTGCACATTATAATGGTTCTTTCCTTGAGCCATAATCTTGAAGTTTCTACATTAGAGTGGTCTCTTCCTAGTTTAAGGATTGCCATAAACATTTAGGAAATCAATCACTCTCAATTTGTTGATGATACCCTTCTCCTTGGTGGTGCCTCCCTTGCTATAGCTTCAATATTCAATAATACCTTGGACTACTATCTTCTTTTTTCTGGTGGGATGACTAATAAAAAGAAATGTCAAGTTATTGGTTGGAATTGTCCTGGTCCTACTCTGCTTGAATTTTCTCAGTTTCTTGGGTCCTCGATGGGTTTTGATCGTTCCTCCTTTTCCTATATTCGAATTCTAATATCCTTCAAGAAAGCGTCTGGGGATCATAGGGACCTTTTCATTCGGAAAATTAAAAGAAGAATCCTTTCCTGGGGATCTCGGTGGTTAAATATTACAAGTAGATTTTCCCTTATCAAGTCGGTTCCATCCTCTCTCCCTGTGTATCTACTTTCTGGGTTGTTAGCCCAAAAGAATATAATCCTTAATATGAGAAACCTAATTTGAACATTATTGTGGTAGGTAGGGAAAAAATGAAAAAAAAATTCATCTCGTCAATTGGAAAGTGGTAAGGGAACCAAGGAATTCTAGGGGTTTAGGAATCAAAGACCCCAAATTCATGAATCTGGTTCTGGGTGAAAAACTGGTGTGGAGGATACTTTCATATTCAAATGAATGGTGGAAAAATGCTTTCACAAGAAAGTATTTCTACAAAAAACTCTTTCTCACACCTGAAGGAGAATCCTGGGATGCAAAAGGAAAAAAAATATTGAAGCTTTGTAAAGTGGTGGCTTTGATTCTGTTGGATCAGCTAGGTTGGGAGCCCGGAAATGAGAGGCATATACATTTGTGGAAAGACTATACCCCTCTTTATGATTTGTTGGCATCTCATCATAGGTTCTACAATTTAACATATTGGATGGTCGAGCATGGCCTTTCCTATCTTGCTGATATATCCAATTGGGACGAGTTTGGAAACCATAATGGGTGGAGATTAGTGAATTTACCTAAGATCTTATTGCCGCTATCGAAATTGCTACTACTGAATATAAAAGGTTTTTCTCCATTAGCTACCAGTATACTGGAAAAAAGAATTTGTATAGGAGAGGAAAAAAGAATTATATTGTCAAGGAGGGATATAATTTTATTATTAAAAGGTTTCCCTCTCTCCCTCATGCCAAAATTTGTGGGAAAACATGGAATATTTATGGAACCAAATATTAATATGATCTGTTGGGATCTAGTCGATGGGAAAATTTTTACAACAGATTATATGAGGAAAAGAAACATCCAAGGACCTTCCTTTTGTGTGATTTTTGGCAGGGAGGAGCAATCCATCATGCATCATTTCTTCCATTGGTCGTTTACAATGAATAACTGGAAAGTTTCCCTCAAACCTATTATTCAGTTATCAACTATCCTTGAGGGATGCAACATAATGTTTGTCCTATGGAGAACACAATACTCATCTTCCAAGAACTCCCTCTTCATGCAATGTTGGACGGTCATCCCAAAATATCTTTGTTGGTCTATATGGCTCTATAGTAATCAACCAATATTCCAAGATAAGAGGTGCACTCCAAAATCGACAACCATCAAAGGATTGCAGTTTTTGTTTGAGGTGAACTCCTCCCAGGGTTATGAGGAATATGAATTGAGTGATTTATGTATAAAATAAAAATCTTGGCTCCAATTTTCCACCCATCCAAAGCATACTCCCATGAAAAAAGAAAATTTTGTCCGTTCTGCGTCAGGTTGTTTGGGGATTTCTTTGAAAAATGGAAAAGAGAAATAGGAAAAGTTCATCTCTTTTTCAATGGTGCTTCGAAAGGAAACCCTATGGAAGTAGGAGTGGGAGGGGTGATGTTAAACCTTGAAAAAAATATGAAATAAAGTTTTCTTGGGGACTAGAGAAATTGTCGAATAACCAAGTTAAAGTTCTCTCTCTATGGAAAGGATTCATAATATTCATATCCAAAGGTATAAAAAAATTGATCATTGATTCTAAGGATAGTGAACTTGAATAAAAAATTTAAAGGTTTGAAAGTATTTCACATTAGAAGGAATAACAACCAAAAGGTGTATTTCCAAGCTAATGTCTGAGCATCGTTAGTGCAAGGTGATACGCATAGGGAAGGGGTTTTCATTCAATGCCCATACCGTAGTGAATGGTATTAATTTGAACGTATCGACGAGTAGGGACACTTGGATAAACATTGTACAGAGTGTATTAACGATGTTCTTGGGGATGGAGAAGGGTTAATTAGAATTTGGTGATGGCAGCTAGATTTTAACTCACAAATGCTCATGTTTGGCTTGTAAGATCATGTGGAAGGACAAGTGGATTCCTCCCAATTGGCTACTAATGGAGAAATCAGATGAGATCTGGTTTAGTACTCTAAGAATTCAATGTGAAATTTCTTTGGGGGTGGTGCGGGTGGAGGAGCATGTTGGGATGAAGTTTCGTACAAGGAATACATTTAAGAGTAATAATACAGGAGTCCCATATCCTATTGACCACATGGTTATATATAGGAGATGGTCCTTGCAGCTGTGTAACATAATTATCCTAGTTCAAGCGAGGATTGAGAGGAAGATGGCAGTGATGAACTCCAGCAATGGGAATGATGGTGAGGGCCATGGGAGAAAAGGGAGTACCAAGGAGATTATTGATAATTCTTGCACACAAATTATGAGGTAAATTCAGGATCAGATGACTATTTTGCTGGTTCATTTTGCATGCTTAGGGAAGGACATGGAACTGTTATAGAAAACCATGGAGAATTTGAATTTAGGGATGATATACTTGAAGTCTAAAGTTGATAATATATAATTTAAGGTGGAAACAACCATTTTTGGTGTGTTAAAGGAAGTATTTTGGGTTCATGATGCTCCTGTGCCAATTCCAGAGACTAATGACGATGCTGTGAATTTAGTCCCAACGTCTACGACTTGGAATAAGATGAACTAGAGCTTGCCTTCTATTGTGGGTCAAGACGTTGAGGAAAATGATTGTAGCGGGTAGCATGTCTCTCATTTTTTGTATTATGTCGAACTGTAAATATCTGTGGGGTTTTTTTGGGAATTTTTTAGTATAAATGATGTACTGGTAGGATATAGAAATAAAGAGGGTAAGATTAAGGTCTCGGTGGAAAACGCTTTGCATTTGTTTGAGACAAAACTCTTCAAGTATTTAAGGGATTTGTCTTGTTTCCAGTTTTTTATATAATATAATAGAATCCTGATCTAAATAGAATGTATTAGTTTTTTTTTGCTAAGTATCCAAATAGTAATTAAAATGTGTGCATAAGGTTCTCTGAAGTTTGCAGGTGAAACAAATGGTTTTAGCTTTGTTAAATAGATTTATGTGTTAGGATTAATTAAGTATTTTAATTGTTTATTGTTGTACAACAGTAAATAACAGAGAATAAAACATCACATATCACATTGCTCAGCAAATTTGATGAAGCAGTTCACCCCTCCTGGGCTACATTTGTTGGTCCAGCTCCCAATGGCATGTCCCTCAGATATTATTGCTCAAAAATGGTAAGTAAAAGTGAAAATAGCCTCAATACGCTGTGCTCTCTATAAAATAAACTTCAAAATGTATTAAATAGCCAGAGATGACTATTCATTTGCATAAAACAAACAAAGGATGCTCAATACACTGCCTTCTTCATGATGGCCCTGATGGCTCCTTAATATTCCCTGATGCTAAACCTACTGAAGATGACCTTTGATGGCTCTGAAACCTATGCCAAACTGCTCCGAATGTTGAGAATACCCAAAATTGACTATTTTTTCACCCAATTTGGTTCAATAATGAGGGAGTTATGGCCAAATTCTTTTTTCCCAATATCCCTAAAAAAACTCCTCCAAAACTGGAGGAACTCCAGTTAAGAGCGCTAAACTAGTAATCTCTCAGAAATTGGGGGATCTGCTCCAAATTAGGCAGTAACTGCTGGTGGTTAGCATCAAATGTTGGAGGTGGTCACATGACCCCTCCGCCCAAGTGATCCAGGTGGATATTGGTGGCCAACCACCTATTCCACTTGGGCCACCACCATTGTCTCTTTCAGTTTTTCAGTTTTGGCATAACTTACTATTTTTAGCAGTTTTTCCGGTCCCGAACTTCCGGAGCCGTTTTGAGGCCCTAAGTGATGTTTTTTGGGCATCGTGCCTCCAGCGAATATCAAAATGATATTCGTGACGAAAGTTGTAGTCCTCAGATAGAGCTTTCTAACGATGTATCATGTGCGTCAAACGGAGATAGTATGCCAAAGTTACGTCCCTGGGAAGTTGAAACACCAATTTACCCAAACAGGGCCCATAATTTTGGCGCTTAATCTCCTAGGGTTAGGTTTTTGGATGTTTAGGGTTCTCCATTGTTTCTCAATAATAAATAGGCCCTCGAGCCTCATTGTAACTCAGTTCAGAGGCCTATAGCTACCACATCTCTTCTCAGAGATAGCTCCTAGCGCCCTAGCTAGTTTTCCATTATGTTTGTAAGCAAATTTCAGTTCTTGATATTAATGAAATGAAGTGTTATTTTTGCTGCATCTCTGTATTTATGGTTATATGTTTATTCTATTGCGTTCTTGCATAAATCCGTATTAGTGGTATCAGAGCGATCTGCTTTTTCTCGATTCTTCTTTGCATGTCCCCAACGAGGTCGGGGTATAAGGAGCTAAGGCTTGATCTGGTGGAACCTTTGCAAGATCAGCCTCGCAAACCTCAATGGATGCCCATGGGGGATGAAAAGAAAGATGAGGGAGCAGGAGATCCTATCAAAATATTGCTCGAGGAGGCCCTCGAAAAAAAAAGGAACGTGATGATGGATAACTTTGCTCAGATCCTTCAACGGCTGCCCACCGGCGGCGCATCTGCATCCAGCAGCGACTCTGGAGGTGCGACTCCTTTTAAGGTACAAGTAAATTTTGACATTCCCATATTTTAGGGTCAAATAGATGTAGATGTCGTAGATAGATGGTTGAATCTATTGGAAGGATATTTCTTTGTTCATGACTTTTCAGACCGGGAGAAGATTATTTTTGCACTCCTCAAAGCTACCCCCCATGTTAAGGACTGGTGGGAAACTTACTGTCAAAACAAGGACCAGACAGAACCCTCTCTGTTGTCGATCGTACCAACTTGGAATTCTTTCCAAGACGCCGTCAAGGAACAGTACTATCCCGTGGGGAGCTATGAGGACAAGTTCATATAATGGACCACGCTGCGACAACAAAGGGATCAAGATGTGCCTGAGCTGACGAATCTGTTCCATACCCTGCGCACAAAGTTGGGTATCCGAGATTTAGAGAAAAATTTGGTGCTAAAGTATTGCAGCTGTCTGGACAGATACATTCCGGAGGAAATGGAGTTCCTCAGCATCTCCTCGCTTGGTACAACATACCGGTATGCTGCCAAGATTGAGCAGAAATGCAAACAAAAGAAGCGAGACTTTGGATCTGCGAATCAAAAGCAAGGGAAAGGTGCTTCCAAACCGCAGAACAAAGGACAGAGCCAAGGCATGGCGGCTAAAGACAACCCATCAAAGCCACAAGAAAAGAACAACACCACAAAGCCAAAGAAGGACACGGGAAAGTGGTGTGAGTTCCATAAGAGCTCCACTCACAACAAAAGTGAGTGTCGGGCCAACCAATCGCTAGTGGCCGAGATGAGGGCTTCTGAGTCAGATGCATGCTCCGAATCCGAATCAGAACCTCAAAAGGGGACTGAAAAAGGGAAAAATATTATTGATGCGGAGCCCAATTCCACTGTTGCCACTACAAAGATCCAGAAGGAGGAACCGGAAGATCCAGAGGAGGAGGAACGTCTCTTCCACTCCCAGATGTGGGTAAAGGGCTCCCCTGTATAGTTCATTGTCGACAATGGGAGCCAAAAGAACCTCATTTCAGCAGACGCTGTGAAGCGGTTGGGCTTGCCGACCACAGCTCACCCACATCCATACACCATCGGGTGGCTTCACCAAAGACGAGATCTCCGCGTCAGCCAGCAGTGTCGCCTTCCCTATAGCATCAAGCCCTTCACGGATGAGGTATTATGTGATGTTGCTCATATTGATGTTTCTGATGTATTATTAGGAAAACCATACTTGTGGAAGCGTCATGCTGTGTATGAGTCTCGACCTCGTGCTGTTATTATTACTTTGGGAAATAAGTTGTACAGGATACCAGAGGTACCACCTCCTACGACTATCTCTTTGGTTACCGCAAAACAATGTAGTAAGCTCATTTCCCAAACCAGGAAATTCGTTTTCCTGATGATCCGCCCCCAGGGCAAGAAGAAGACTGTGGCCACGACCTCCAGACAGGGCTCCTCCGCACAACAACAACAAATGGATAAGGTTGTGGAGGAGTACGGGGACATATTCACCTCACCCACAGGGGTTCCTCTGCACTGTCAGGTCAAGCACCCGATTGATCTGACCCCTGGTGCGCCGCTACCTAATGGACCGATCTATCGGCGTTCTGTTCTGGAGAATGATGAAATCAAGAGGCAGATTCAGGAGCTGTTGCAGAAAGGTCACATCAGACCAAGTTCATCACCCTATGGGAGCCCGATCGTGTTGGTACAGAAGAAGGATGGGACGTGGAGACTCTATATTGACTATCGGGCGCTGAACAAGATCACTGTCCGGAATAGGTACCCAATCCCACGGATTGATGACCTTCTGGACCAACTCAAAGGTGCAAAATATTTCAGCAAGATTGACCTAAAGTCTGGGTATCACCAGGTACCAATTGAACCCTCTGATGTGTGGAAGACTGCCTTCAAAGCCAAGGAAGGCCTTTTTGAATGGCTAGTCATGCCTTTCGGGTTGACGAATGCTCCCGCAACCTTCATGAGGATGATGGATGACATATTGCAGCCATTCACCAACTCATTTGTAGTGGTGTACTTGGATGACATTCTGATCTTCAGCAAGACTTGGGAAGAGCACCTTCACCACATCCGAAAAGTCCTCCAAACACTGCGGCAACACAAGTTGTGTGCCAATTTGGAGAAGTGCACATTTGGCATGACCCAGGTTCAATATCTGGGATACATTATTGATGAAAGGGGGGTGCATGTGGATCCAGCCAAGATCCAAGTCATTCAGGATTGGCCAGCCCCGACCACTATAACAGAGCTTCGCAGCTTTCTTGGTCTTGCTAATTTCTACCGTAGATTCATGTTGGGATTCTCTCATATCACTTGGTCCTTGAGTCAAGTCACCAAAGGAGGAGCGAGAGAAAAATTCTTTTGGTCGGAACCTCAACAGAAGGCGTTCAAAGAATTGAAAAATCGCCTCTGTTCTGCCCCAGTGCTCACCTTACCAGACTTGCAGCAGCAATTTGAGATCGAGACAGATGCCTCTGACTATGCTATTGGGGCAGTTCTTACTCAACAGGGACATCCAGTGGCATATCACAGTGAGACATTGTCTGAGACAGTTCGCAAGTATCCCACCTATGACAAAGAAACGTATTCCATTGTGCAAGCCTGTCGACAATGGAAACATTACATTTTGGGGAAGGAAACAATCATCCACACAGACCACCGGCCCCTGCAGTTCATACAGACACAAGGGAAGTTGCAGAATGATCGCCATCAGAAGTGGTCCACATATCTGCAACAGTTTCATTTGAATATCAAGTACAAGAAGGGTAGCACCAATAATGTTGCAGACTGCCTCAGCCGACCACCGATCGTGGCGCTCACCACCATGCTCAACTCTTGTGGGCACGAGACTTCTGATTGGCCGCTTCTCTATGAGAGTGACCCAGAATTCGGCCACACTTACAAGGCACTCTTGGGGGGCACGCAAGTTCCAAATTTTCACCTCCAAGATGCACTTTTATGTCACCCGGGACACCTTTGTGTTCCTTCAAGCGAGCGTGCCAAGATGATATGGGAAGCACACTACAGTCGAGTCGCTGGGCATTTCGGGGTCGAGAAAACAGTAGCAATACTACAGAAGTATTTCTATTGGCCGAACCTTCGAAAGGATGTCGAGAAGCACATCAGATCCTGCACTGTTTGTGCCATTGCCAAACCGACCATCAAGAAGCAAGGCCTATATACTCCTCTACCTACCCCTAGTCGACCTTGGGAATCCATCTCCATGGATTACATGTCGGGCCTGCCTTCTACTAAGCAGGGAAATGACTGTGTTTTTGTGGTCGTCGACAGATTCTCGAAGATGGCCATTATGGCGGTCTGCAAGAAGAATATCACAGCAGAAGCCACTGCTAAACTCTTCTTTGAACGAGTGTGGGTGCACTTTGGGATCCCACAGTCTATCATATCATATCGAGATAGCAGGTTCCTCGGCACATTTTGGTCCAGCCTCTGGTCAATGTTGGACACAAAGCTCACCAAGTCCACAGCTTTCCATCCCCAAACAGATGGCCAGACAGAGGTCGTCAACAAAATGATTGTACACATTCTGTGCATGTACAACTCAAAGCATCCACGCACATGGGACGAGAGCCTCCCCTATGTACAACACAGTTATAACCGGGCTCTCCACAGTTCAATTGGCCATAGCCCCTTTCAGGTGGGCTTGGGATTCCAGCCACTATGTCCCATCGACATAGCCATGCCGTTTGCAGCTGCTCAGGCCGATTCAGCTCATGTCCAGTCTGAAGTTGACAAAGCAAGTAGCTTCATCGAGCGCATTCAACACATCCGCCAACAGGTTCATGATATATTAGACAGAGCCAATGCGAAGTACAAGTAGTGCCATGATCAACACCGGGTGCCACACAACTTCCAGGTGGGCGACAAAGTATGGCTACATTTGCAGAAGGAGCGCCTCACTGGACCCCACCACAAGCTTCGCCCGCTCCGATACGGGCCGTACACCGTCACCAAGGCTGTAGGGAACAATGCCTTCGAGCTTAGTATTCCTCCATTCCTTGGTCTGCACCCAATCTTCAATGTGGATCGCCTTCGTCCTTACTTCCCACCTCTACTGGACACCTCAGACATTGCAGAACAACTCACACCAACAGAGTTAAATCCAGACTGCATGGAATAGGCCACCACAGATTGTATCATGGACATGCAAATCAAGAACACTCGCCAACAGAAGATCCAACTATATCGGGTTGTCAAAGCTGGCCAACTCCTGCACCAAGGAAAGTGGTTCACCAGGGACCAAGTTCAGCAGAAATTTCCTCATCTCATGGAGGAACTTAACGCAATGGGGACCATTGCTTCCTAAGGGGGGAGGAATGATCCAGGTGGATATTGGCGGCCACCCACCTATTCCACTTGGGCCCCCACCATTGTCTCTTTCAGTTTTTCAGCTTTGGCATAACTTACTATTTTTAGAAGTTTTTCGGGTCCCAAACTTCCAGAGCCGTTTTGAGGCCCTAAGCGACGTTTTTTGGGCATCGCACCTCCAACAAATATCATTCCGTTCCAAAATGATATTCGTGGTGAACGTTGTAGTCCTCAGATAGAGCTTTCTAATGATGTATCATGTGCGTCAAACGGAGATAGTATGCCAAAGTTACGTCCCTGGGAAGTTGAAACACCAATTTACCCAAACGGGGCCCATAGTTTTGGCGCTTCATCTCCTAGGGTTAGGTTTTTGGATGTTTAGGGTTCTCCATTGTTTCTCAATGTTGTGTTCCTGCATAAATACGGATCACCAAGCCGCTTGCATAAACGTTGAAAATCTGTTTTAAAAATAGTAATATTTAATATATGGCTATCTGTTTCTCACATATCCCATCTTAACCGCCAAGGGGACGGTTAGGTTTAACCATCAGAGGTTAAAGGTCATGGTCACAACGCTCCGGTCATGTGGGCTCGGATATACATGGGTCATCCCTTCCTCCCGCCAAACGAATGTTTTTCAAACTTCAAATCACCTTTATGACCACAGTTAGTTAAGACGTAATGTGCAACCCAGATGGTCAGGCCTATTCGCTTGCAAGCGAGCAACCTATGGTCGAGCCTTGTCGCCATAGAAATTTTAATAGACAATTTCTCTGGCCTAGGGTCACGTGGATGCCTCCGGGCTTGCCACATGGTACCCTTTAATTGGCCAAGAACCCAAAAAGTCAATCCATCCACAAATAAAAGTCTGCCACTTGTCAACAAATAATTCGCCTGAATGGAATATTTCGGGAAATATTCCAAGAAATATTCTTCGAATATTCCTTAGAATATATTTTTTAAAATTTTTCTAAAATTAAAAAATCAAATTTGGTCAACTCATTTTTGGATTTTACTAGCCTTTTCAAACCTTCATAACTTTTGCATATGACCTATCTTTTGCGAACCATTCGTGGCGCTAGAATCACAACGACGAGACCTTTCCGGTCGTTCAGGTTGCAACCAATTTTGAGCATTTTCATTTTTGAGCATTTTTTAACTCTGACATGATCTCCTTATCACATCCGTCTCTTCAAAAATATATATATAGATATGTATAGTTAAAAAATAATCATAATTAATGTTTGCAATTTTATGTTGGGTAGATTCTTAGATTGAGTGGTCGGAAATTTCTCCATAGTAGACATGTTTGGATGTCGACATAAAAATTTATATACTCATTATCATAATAAAATATTATTAATATTTATATAAATTTTATAACATTATACTTAATAAAATATAAGAATGAATAGGGAATAAACAAATTTTTATCCCCGAGGGGCTCATACGGCCTACCATAATCCCTGCATGGTAGTCAGTGGTTCAGGGATTAAAATTATTATTTTTATTTAATATTTGATAGATGACATCCTCTTATTTGTGTGATAAAGAATTTGTTCACTTATACATATTTTCCAATTAAAATTTACATAGTTCTAAATGCTTTAATTTTTCTAAATTCGAGTGAGTAAATGTAAAATTAAAAAATTACATACTGTTTGTAAAATTATTTTCTAAAATTAGTAAAGTGTAAAATAGTAATAACTAAATTTTAATATTGATAATTATATAATTTTTATAATAATATTATAATTTAAAAAATAATGTTATATAAATTTGTTTTTTATGAGTTCATTAAAGTTTTATAAAATTTTACATAAATAATTAAAAAAAAAAGTATCGAGAGCACACGGATTTAAGTGCATTTCTCATTGAAAAACCACTTCCAAGACACCCATGGAGCTCACAAAAGGCAGCTCCAAATGTAAAGAAAAGCATAACATCACAATGCACTAGCATGCGTAAACACTAATCACTACAAGAGAAGACCCTCTAGCGGAGGTTATAATCGAGGTTTTTAGTCTTATAAAATTGGCCAAAATTGTCAAAAAAAAAAATTCTCCAACATCTGTTCTCGGTAATGGAGGTTTTGTCGGAGCTTCTAACAGAATTTAAAAACAACTAAAAAAACCTGGGCGACCGGAGGCTATTACAAATATTTCTATGATCTGTGCGCTAATCAGGTGTCAACGCACCGGTGCATTTTAGAGTGAACGCACCAGTACTGCAAACCTACAAAGCACCGAGATGGAAAAAAATTATAGGATGCCCCGAGGCATTTAGAAACGTCCCGGTTCATGTCAGCCAGACAGTCACCTGGGGGCAGTCGATTTTGCATGAACCAGGCCATTAAGGTCTAAAAGTTCACTGGGCACATTGTAGGTGATACAATGCACCTAGCCGTTCTAATTGGTATTGGGATTTGTGCGGTGCCCATAGGTCATATCAACACACTGATGCGTAGTATTATAAAAACACATCTATTCGAAGTACCACACAAATGCACCAAACATTGTAATTGGTATTGGTATTGGTGCGGTGCCCATAGGTCATAAAAATGCACCGGTGAGCAGTCTCACATAAATGCACCGGTACGCAGTATCGAAAAAATGCACCAAGAGTTATAATTGGTATTTGTATTTGTGTGGTGCCCATAGGTCATAGAAACACATCGATGTGCATTAGAATACAAACACACCGGTGCATAGTAACTTACATGCACGAGTGTTCATTTTGTATTTTTTAGAAACATCAACCTGTGACAGTGCAATTATTGTGATTTTTAAAAATTCATTATTAATCAATAGTAAAAACATATATTATAACACTATTCATATCAATTCAATTTTTATTAGTGCATTTGAATGTGATTTTTGGATTAATTTGTTATATCATATCATAATTATTGTGATTTTATAAAATTCATTATTAATCAAAAGATGACACATATCCTATAACAATATTCATATCAGTTAAATTTTTATTAGTGCATTTGAATGTGATGTTTGTATTAATTTGTTATATCATATCATCATATTTCACATCTGTTCATTATAATATTTAATCATCCATATATTTAATTAGTGGTGTTCCCCCGGATCTGGGTGACACACGCCGACTGTGCGAATATAGATATTCCCATGCTCAGGTTGACGAAGCCCTACAATGCCAGCTTTAATTTGATGTGGATACTCATATTGTCAATCATTTATAATGTTGCTCTGTTGTACCTAATCTCTTGCAACACTTTGATTCACATGTAGTCTCACTTGGGCAGTCCCTCATCGCATCTGCATGTGTGCCACAATCCCTCACCGCATCTGCACTCGTGCCACAGGTATTCAAAAGGCACTGAAGCTCCTCATTCCGCCATCTCTCTACTACTCCAGCTAGTATCCAGATCCATTTATGTTATTCCCCTCGCCATCACGCTACTACAGCTTCCTTTCATGCTCCCCCTACTGCGCACTTCCCCTAACGAGCACGCCCTCTTGTACTGCACCCTCCTGCAGTGCGCTCCTCCCTCTATTTCCCTCCCGGATGCTCCAGAACTATTGTGTGCTCCCCATCTGTGTGCCTCCCTGTGGAAAGCCCCTACTATTTTTCCTCTCCCCATTGCGCTCTATCTGCGGGTGGATACCTGACTATGCGCGACCCCATGTTATTGTGTGGCCCCTTGTTGTTGTGAGCCCCCCGCTGAGCATCTCTTCTGCATGCTCTCCAGCTACACACATCTTTATTTTGCACCTGGATTCACCACCTTTGCCATTTATATTCCTCATGGTGCTGCGTCAACATCAAAATACCATCAGGGTTAGCAAAAGAGGTTCATTCTGGGGGCGTTATCACCGCAGACAAGATCAATGTTTGGAATGCATTGAAGGTTCCTCTTCAGGCAACCATGATAGGGAGGCTACTCATTTTCCTGATCGAACTAAGGAAGAGACAGTCTTAACTTCGGAGAATCTGAGGGGCAGAAGAGGCCTCGGGAAGTCTACCATTGCGCACTCTGAACCGCCCACAGCCTGAAAAACCGAGCTACTCCATGTTCATGAGCCAAAGGAGGAGGAGACTGATGTTTGGATCATCGAATCAGATGGATTCTAGACCATAGTTCTTGATGTTGAGTACCCCGTTGCTCCTATAATCCATGTAGCACCCCCAAAGCAAATGCGTAACACCCCAATAGCTGAGGAGGAGGCCATTGCGTGTGAATATGGATTCCTAATCGAGGAGGAGGACCCTGCAGCAGAGGATGATGAAGGAACACCATGACTGTATGACAACATGATTATTCACCGTTTTTTGTCTCTCTGGTACCTATTATTGCTACTATGTTTATATTTGTGTTAAGGAAAATTTTGTAAAACATGATTGTTTGACACTATTAGGGGGCTGGTTTCCTCCTCGGAGGCAGCCCCAAACCTGCTTTATTTTGAATTTTTTTAATGTTGGGATTGGTTAAGCACCGTTTTCCATCTGAGCCCAATTCCTATGTAAATTTTATTTTATGATATAATATAGCTTAGCCTAAATCACAAAAAAAAAAAATATGTGGTGTTACATTTCACAGTGGCAATGGAGGACACAATAGAATAAATTAAAACATATTTTATTATATATATATATATATATATATATATATATATATGTATGAATAAGACAGTCTTTGTCATACGAAATAAGACATTTATTGGTGTCCATTCCTCTTTCAATTAGGACACTATGTCCATTACATTAAATAAAATGTTTGATTTCACAAACAAATATTTCAAAAAATACAACGCGTTGATTTGATATCCAAACATAATGATCATCATTCTTTGCTTGAACTTCTGTCATTGGTCGAGCTACTTCCATGACTTGGGTTATTTTTAGGAATGTTTTTTTCATGGTGTTGATTGTTTTCTTATTCTTCTCCTTCCATCTACAAACATAAAAATAAATTGTAATGAGTGTATATACATTGCTGAGAATAATGATAATTGCAATATTAAATAATATACATCAATGTAAATAGAAAAGAAATGACGTACCATAGCAACAATTGACTCATGAACTATACACATTATTTCAAAACCAAATTTCATGCCATATTTCAAGATTTCATTTGTTGGTACAGTTCCATACTTTGTTTCCTGCAAGTTTTATACCCCATAAAAAATCATATATTTAATATAAAATATTTTTTTGTTCTATTATTTATAGACGGAGCTAGGTAAAACAAGATCAATAGATGCTTACAAATTCCACAATTAATTTCTTGTAGGCCAACATATACTGACAAACCATATTTAACCCAATGTAAATCGATTCGTCTGATGGTTATTCTTTGTATGTTACCACCTGTTTGAAGACATTCAATGATGATTGTTGTAAAAAACTTAAAATATACAAAAATAAAATCTAGCTAAGTTTTTATAAGGAAGTAACAATTACTCACAGACTTCGTCCTGTTTTATGTGTTGAATGGGTTCCATTTTCTTTTCTTTTCTGCAAGAAATTACTTGAAAATTAATATTTAATTCTAAATTGTTTATTTATTGTACCTAATCGAAAAATTCAATGATTTCATATTACATTTGAAGCACTTTGTTCTTGAGATGACTCCTCGTGCGATGCAATTATGCCCATTTCTTTGACCATCTCCTTGTACACCATTTTGGACATTCCTACTCGAATATTTCTGATATCAGATCGTTCATCCTTTCAGATTTTCACAATCTTCCTGAAAATGTAACATGATAATAAACTATTTGATTTTTATATTGATATATGAAAAGTAAATATAACAAAAGTCGTATGTATAAATGATTGTTTTCTAGTAATATATACATATAATTGTAGAAAAACATTTAAAGGAATATTTCTTTTTCATTCCTTCTTTTTTGTTGTTGTACATTTTTGCTATTAAAAGTCTGACATCTCTCATTGACCAATTCTATGGAAACTCATCCGTTATTTTAGATAAAATTTGGTTCTTGGAATGATTGGATTGATTTTTGTATTGTAAGTGGAAAGAAAGTTTATACATTCATTCCATTAGATCCCTCAAATTTTTGTAAAAGTTTTTCCCTCTTTTGTTAACCTCCAATACCACTCCATATGAGCTAAGGAGCAATTCATTTTCATTTGCATGTTCGATTTTTTTTTGTTTTCTTAGAACAAAATTCCTTTTCTAAGTTGTTGGACCCTATAGAACATTAAACATATGTGAATTAATATATTGTTTGAAACATGTTACATAATAATTTTAACTAAATTATTAATGAAAATTAAAAAAATAAACTCATATTGGATCAATAGTAATTTTTCATTCACCTGTTCTATCGTTTTGCAATTTTTCCATCGAGATTTTATGCTCTTCTCATCCTAGATTAGAAATAATCTCATCGATATTCGTCATTTTGTGGCTCTTCATGATACACAGTAAACAATACATATTAGCTAAACTTACATATAGTTCAAAAATAATAATTTTTCTAAATAATTTACAAAGAACTTGCCTTTTTTTCCTTTCTTGATGTGCTATCAGTATTTTCATTACTTTATATTTTGTCAGGAATTTCATTATCAATATTAAACCTGTACCATACCATTCATTAATATATTTTATAAATAAATCATAAATTTTTTAGGTAAAAAAATAAAAAATCAAGAAACCGGTGCACCTTTAATGATGTACTCACTGACGTTGGTGTGACTTGTTCTTATAAACACACTGCCAAAACAGTAGAAACGTACAACGCTCTATGTCAACAAGGAGCACTAGTGTGTTATATGTTGACTAGTGCATCGATTAACACGGAAATATTAATAGAAATCCTCTAGTGTTATTTCTTTTAGCATATGATGTCGTGGAGGTGGCCATGGGACATGTTCTTATAAACGTGGCACGAAAACAGGGGACAACTATATGATGCTCTCTGTCAACAAGGAGACTTGGTGCATTATATGTTAGACGGTGCACCGATTAACACAGACATAAAATAAAATAAAAATTGTCAAGCAGTATGTGTGCGATGCACTATAATGAAATAGCACACCTCTGCCCTAATTTACATATGGTGCATAGATTAAAGAAAAATATGTTTTTAAATTTATTTTAAAAACAACACATGTGCGGTTCCTTGTGATAAACAATGCACTGGTGCACTAGTTTACACAAGGTGCATCGATTAAAAAAATTATGGTTTTTTTAAATTCACGCAATGACCAACATGGATTGAGATCTGAATATGCAATTTGTCTCGTGGGTTAGATGTCATAGGCCTATATATATATATAGATCAATACAAACCCTATAAGTCTAAAATGAAAAGCCCTAATTCTGAAATCCCAGAAATAGGAAGAAGTAAGGGAAGAAACAAAAATAATTGAGTGTTTAACGTACGAATGGGTTTCTTTTTTTTTCTTTTTAGAAAATGAATAGTAAATTTAATTTTTTTACTTACTGTGTAAAAAATACTACAGAAAATATAAAAAAAAAACAACAAAATTTAATCACCAGATGGTTTGAAATTATATGCTACAGGGTTTGAATCATCATAGGTTTGGAATTATAATTATTTGAATAATTATGTTCGAAAGTATTTCGCTACTCCACAGTGCTCTCATGCTCTCTTGATCCAGGTATGTCTGGTGCAAATCTCTCCCTAATTTTTTTTGAAAAAATAATGAAATAATCAAAAGTGTTCACTATTTAAAGAATTGTTTATGAAATTAGATTTTCGAAAATATTTTGCTACCCATTTTTCAATTTACCATTTTTTTTAACTTTAAAAAAATATAGTTTCTCATTTTTTGTTTGTAGCTATTCGGCTTTGGTGATTCAATTAATAACACCGCACTGGTGCACAATAACTAAATAGCACTGGTGCGGTTATCTATACATTAGCATCGATAACAATAAGTCTATTTTTAAGGCACCGAAACTACTTTTAGGTTCGTACACCAAAATTTATTGTTGATTTTGCTCAAATGCAGGGAGAAACTATCATAATTATATCGAATGGAAAATTCTTCAAAATCCAGCATGTTCCATAATATTTCTCAAAGTCCATTGCGAAGTTCTCCCTATCCATCTCGAGACGTAATATTTACTTCAGATTTTATTTATATTTTCATTATCTAATTGAATTTATGTTTTTTATCGATGTCAATCAGATTAATAAAATTTATAATGTATAAAAATTTGCAGGTTCATGCAGATTCAAAATCAAGTTCAGATGCGTAAAATATTCAAACAACTCCAAAACTTCAGAAGCTCTTATCAGGAGTGGCATACCACAAGGCGCATTTGGTAGATGAAAATGGATAGCCGCTTCACCCTACTAATTGTAACAATATTGCATCTTCTAGCCAAAATCCCAGGACAATGATGGTATTACTAATTGTTTGGTATATTAATGTAATTATTTCAACATCAAACCAATTAATCATGCATTGTCAACGTGCTTACTAATTGATATCATATATTTTGTACTAATCATGTTCAAATATATTTTTTGAAATGATTAGGATTCTATTGATGATAAAGGACCTACCTACCATCTTCCGTTGCACCCCACGACAATTTCAAATAAATAGAAGGTTTAATTAAGAGAAAAAATCAGAGAGGAATGATACCAAGAATGGTTGAATAAACCACCTATTCAATTCCCACTACGTCTAGATTCACCAATTAGGAATGACTAAATAAATAGTATTTCTTCACAAGATGGAAATGGAGGCAATCAAATAAAGGTTGGTATGGATGATTAATTAAGGGATATGATTGCCATGGAGACAATGTTGTTCGATGCATTCTGGAAATATGATCAGCTGGGGTATGATGCTCATATCACTGAAACCCTTTTCGAAAGCTTGAAATTTGGTTCCACCACCCCTCTCTTTGGACCTGGCGGTCAGTAAAATTCTACCCAGTTGGGGACAACGATGCTACTGTACAACTTGAAAGCAAAGTTTGGCTTGTCGAATGCATGTTTCTCGGAAATTTTGAGGTAAGTTACTATAAAGTCCTCCCTTATATTTTGAGAAATATAATCACACAATCAAAATTACAAATGGTCAATTTTATGAACGTTAATAATTATATCGTTATTAATGTACATTTAATATTTCCCATGATCACCAACTAGAGGTAATTCAAAGATAAGGTTATTCTAAGCGATAATGTTTTGCCTGGTAGCTGCGAGGAGGCAAAGAAATTGTTTAAAATGTTGTGTGTTGAGTGCATATCATATCATGCATGTCCAAATGATTGTATTCTATATAGAGGAGAATAAGCAGAAAAAGAGATATGTCTAAAATGTTGTTATGAAACTAGCTCCAAAAATAGATGAAAAGAGAGATCAACGCCTTATAAATAAGCCACTTTGAGGGGGAAACCTCCAATACATTACATAAATGAACAATTCTTGGATGATACAAATGACAAAATCTCCTTTCTATATATATAAGTCCATGGGGCCACAATGTAATCCTAGTCGACCTAACAATAATAATGTAAGGGCACGATAATAACAATATTGGGGTTACAGGGGTACAATAGTAACAATAAGGGGGTTACACTAACAAAAATAAGGGACTATACTAGCAATATAGGGACCTAACATGCTCCTCTCCTTCAAAAAGGTGTTGTCCTCAACGATTGAGTAGCTCCGGGTGCTTCTATATAAAATTCTCATCCTCTGATGTAGAATATTGAGTGGGTAAGTTCTTCCATTTGATGAGATACTATGAAATTGATAGATTTCGTAGCTGTCGAGTTCTTGTTTCTGTGACTGCTTCAGGCTCCAATATGGTTTTCCTTCCTCATCAATTTCTTGCAATATTGTTTGAACTGGAAGTTTGTCCCTTATAACCTTGTTTAGACATGAAACATGGAAAACTGGATGCACTCGGGAAGAAGCAGAAAGCTCCAATTTGTATACCAAAGTACCAATTTTTCCAACACCTTGTAAGGACCATATTACTTTGGCGATAAATTATTATCCTTCTTAGCTTGCTTAAGGGAAATTTGTTTGTATGGTTGTAGTCGTAAAAATACCTAGTCTCCTACATCAAAACTGATCTCACTGCGATGTTGATCTGCATGTTGTTTCATTCGATTTTGTGCCAAATTTAGGTTTTCCTTTAAGAGTTGGAGAACTTCTTGGTGATGCTCGATGTGATCTTCCAATGCTTGAACCCAATATTTTTCCCTTAAATAAGATGTGATGGACGGTGGATGATATCCACAAAGTGCCATAAATGGGGTCATTTTTGTTACAATATGGAAGGAAGTGTTATACCACCATTCAACGACTGGTAACCACTTGACCCATTGTGCTTGCTTATCAGATAAAAAACAACGAAGATATCCTTCCAAACATTTATTCACTATCTCAATTTGACCATCAGTTTGAGGATGATAAGATGAGCTATGAGCTAGTTGAGAACCCAAACAAGAAAATAATTCCGTCAAAAAATTTCCTATAAAAATGGGATCTCTGTCACTTACAATAATCTTTGGGTTTCCATGTAGCTTTTGAATTGTTTCCATAAATGCAGTAGAAACTGTACTTTGTTTAAATGGATGAGATAATGCACAAAAGTGTGCATACTTGGTAAGTCTATCAACTACCACCATGATGACACTCTTTCCTTCGGACTTAGGTAAACCTGTGATAAAATCCAATTGAAATCTCCACCCAAAGTTGACTTGGAATGGATAAAGGTTGTAGAAGACCCGGGGTCTTAATTGTCTCAACTTTATTTTGCTGGAAAACCAAAATAATTTCCACAAACATTTGAATATCAGATTTAATGCCACCCCAAAAAATTATTTCTTCACCTTGTGGTAAATTTTTAAAAATCTCAAGTGTCCTCCTAAGGAAGAAGTGTGCAATTCCAAAAGAATCTTTTGTTTTAGTTGGGAATTATTGAAAATATATAAGCTATCTTTGTACCATAAGGAATAAATTTCCAACTAAATGTATCAGATGTACTAGGATCTTGCTGCAAATTTTGAACGAGTTTCCACACTTCTTTGTCCTTCTTCCATTCATCCCTTAATTTTTGTTTTGCTGCTTTGTTTTATGAATAAGAGGACAATAAAGGTTCATAAGTCTTGTTAATAATAAATAAATAAATTCCAATGTGAAAAGGATATATCTTGGGAGCTTAATTGAGCACCCTTAGGTGTGAAAAGGGGCTGGAACACCTTGACTAGGTCAACTTTGACCAAATCAACATCGTTGTCATGGAGGAGTGGCCATCAATAAAAGACACTGCAATTTTAGATGGAGATGCTTTTCATGGAAGTAGTTCCATTATAGGATGGGGCCTAGGGTTTAGAAGCTCACAAATTATATAAGGAAGATGATGACATCCATATTCATTATATTGATGTTGATATATTTGATATTTCTAAATATATGGTCTGTTTAGACATATATCTTTCTCTAGCTGCTTAGCTGAGATTGAGTGATGTTTAGCATTGGGTGTTCCTGATCAGGAGTCCCACCTCTTCCATTGAGAAGCTATTGGAGGAGTCTTGTACTACATTTTCCACTTTCAGGCTTAAGGCCAAGCTTCATCTTTCATTTACAGTGCAGATCCTCTTGAGGGTTGATTTTTCTTACAGGTTGCAGCAGTGAAGACAATCTTTGGGTCACTTCAATACTTATTTTCAGTGAAGAAGGGTTCCTTTCCATTGGGAGGATAGTAGGCAAGGACCTTGAGCTTATTATCATATCTTGGCTTTAGGCCATTGATTTATTTTCCCCTAAAGTGTATTTTATTTCCAAATATGTGTTATTTTGTGGGAATAGTTGCAGGGTGGTTTTGGCACACCATTTAGAGAGGAGGTTTCCTAGAGAAGGGATCAACCATTGATCTAGAGAGTTTATTGGAGGAGGCTACATTATTGATCATATCATATCAGCCACACTTTCCAGATCTATATTTTGAAGTGGATCTTCAGCCCTAGAGCTTGGATTCCCATCTTATACATGGTGTTTTGCTAAAAACCCTTAAGGGGTTCTTCAAAGGAGGTTGTATAGTGCTCAGATCTGTAATATATCTATATTCTATGGCCTATATCATCCCTATATCTGTTGTATAACCATTTTCTATAGTAGTGCCTTTTAAACAATCTTGTAGCAGCCTTCCAACTCTTTATATATAGTAGTAGAACCTCTTTTGAGGGATTTTGTCCATTGGAGGCTTGTTCCTTCTTATTGTACATCTTATGACCCATTTATTATGCATATTTTTCTGCTTTTATAATGAATGAAAGGTATCCACATTGACCTCTTGCTTTCATGTAATGTTTTCAGTGCTATTTCCATGGTTTTGCACTATATTCCTTTTTCTCCCATTTCGGAATATTACAATGGTATCGGAGCATAATATTGGCACATCCTGTGCACCTTGAAAAGCAAATATATCATATAAATAAGGAGATCGTCTTACTGATAGAGAGAAGAGGTATCAAAGAATAAGACACTGGAATTTTGATTATACAAATGACAAAGAAGACAAGGGTAAAACCCCTTTATCTAGAGGAGAAGATGAGAAGAAAGAGTTTCCTAACATTCTTCTCAAAGCTATGCAAGACATTGCTAGATAAATAAAGGAGATTAGGATGGATAGATACAAGGAATCCCCTAAATGATTTCAACATGGTGAAGGCTCCATCATTTCTCATCATTGGAGTGATCAACCAGTGTAGTAGCAACACATTTCCCAACGCTCTACAATGCCTACATTCTTGGTAGTGGGAAATTAAGGGTGTCAAGAACAAGAATCCCTTAAAGAGTATTTCATGGAGTATGAGTCTCAAACTTAGAGAATCAAGGACCATTTGAGTTTTCAAGAATTTTGTCAAATAAAGGACAATATGAGACCTAGGCATCACAATAGAAGTGGTGGATTCATTTAGAATCATGATCTACACCGCACTATGGGCAGATTTTTCTTATCCAAATTTGATGGGTCATCTAAATGCACTGCCAAATAATGGGTAGATAAGCTTGACATCTACTTTCAATTGAACAAATTTCCACAAATGGAGGCCATTAAGATAGTAGCGCTAAACCTTGAGGGTGAAGCACATGATTGGTGGTTCCATGGCTTGTCTACATTAGGTCATGCCAATGTGACTACATACTCAGAGTTCACAAGGAGGTTGGTGGAGAGGTTTGACAGAATACATCCTGAAGCACCATTCATGGGGCTTGCAAAGCTAAAAAAATCAGGTAATCTAGAAACTTATATTTCTAAATTTTTAAGACTTCCTGTTATGGTTCCTGATTTATCTGCAGCAAGAAGGGTCTTTATGTTCATTGATGGGTTAGATGAACCTCTTCATGGGTTTTTTAAGTCTAACAAGCCCACTACCCTTCAAGATTCCATTGAAAGGGCTAGAGATATTCAAGATGCCTTGCCAAAAGCAAAGGAAACATTTCAACACAAGCCCTCTTTTCCATCAAAGGGAAAATATGAGAAGGCTCCTCTTTCAAAGGAGAGCCAAAGGAAAAAAACCTCTTGATGATGATGCCCAAAGAGATTTGAGGAGAAGGAATCTTTTCTTCACATGCAAAGAATCATGGGCACCCAGACATAAATGTGTAGCACGAAAGGAACACTACATAGAGGTCTTCTTAGATGATGAGGAGGAAGAAGAAGAAGAACAGGAGAGGGGTCACAAATCTATAATAGTAGGAGATGATACACCATGACTAGGAGGCAAGGATGGATCAATTGCTCCAGTTAGAGGGACTATTGCATCATTAAGAGTGGTACCTAAATATCATGAAACTTCCACACAAGAAATAGAGTTGGATTTGTGTATTGGAAGCAAGGACGTGATAGTACCATCTATTATGCATATGAGATTGGCCCATGAGACATCACTATCTTGTGACAAAACACCTAGGAGGCCACCTGATCCAGACTTGGTGAGGCATGTTTCACATCATGATGCACCATTCATAGATCCAGGAGGAATGGGAGCATTAGGAGGCCATGATACAGCGCTGAGAGTCTTAGGTAGACTCAAGGAGGAGGGAGACATTCTCCCCACATCATCATTACCCACTCTCATTTCAGATTCTGGGTTGCAGGAGGAGAAGCATGGGAAGGATAGTAGCCTTCCAACATATACCTTTGGCATGGGAGATGTCAAGGAGAAGGGTAGCCATATGAAATATTTTCTTTGTGATAGATCATGAGTGTTGTCACTATGGAAGATTGACCCATATTGGAAATACCAACTATTGGTGGATTATTCCAAGGATATTTTTACATGCATGATACTTGATGACTAGCTACATGAAGAGAGATATTTAGTCCAAAATGAAGTCATATATTATCATGGTAGGATATTATTATCTAGAGCGTCCAAGCTCAAGGAGAAGTTGCTACAAAGAGCAGATGAAGAACTCATTTTCAGCCATACTTATTCCATGAAGGCCTATAACACTATCATGGAGAGATATATTTGGGAAGGATTTGAGGAGGAAATATATCACCATTTTCTAAGATGCATGAACCATGTGGAGTTGGAGGAGAGAAATGACTCAATCAAGGAGTTATCACAACCACCTATTTCCTCTTTTGGAATGAGAGGGGATCTATCTACGAACCACTCCATTTGTATGAGCAGAATTTTTGGTAAGGAACATGCTTATGTACATAATGTTTCATTTGATGATTAATTGCATTCCTTTAACATGTATGTGTAGGCCATAGCTCCAAGGAGGATCATTATTCCATATAAAATTCATGGCCAACTTTGAGCCATAAACATTTCTGAACATGGCCACTCCCTTGCAGGATATAGGGATATGTTGTATCACTGTGGGTACACTCCAAAAGCACCAAACATATCTCACACTTTCATCCAATGTGAAAAGCCTTGGGAAACAATTAAGTGTTGGGGAAACCACTTACCATATCATTATCTGATGCAGTCATGAGATTTACTGTGTTGGTTCCACATGTGGGACTATGACCCGCCTCCATTTTTACAAATTTCTATTTGTATGTACTTATTTTTGATCCCATACATTGATGATGTACTTATTTTTTTTATGGGAATGATTGGAGGGAGGATGGGAGGAATGTATGTGCCCTATGGGAGAGATATTCTCCATGTTCATTATGCTACATGTTTCAGGGAGAACATTAAGAAAGCATGTTTGTTCATTCGAACTATTGTCTCCTTGTGGGATGAATTATTTGCATCTCATAAGAACTTTGGAGGAGCATTTCATGGAGGGATGGATTGGTAGAAACTCAGCTTATGAGGGAAGCTTATCACATGTTGATGTCACCAAAGGTGGAGGAGAAGAGTTGCAACACTCACCTTGTCAGTTGCTTGAGGACAAGAAACATTTGTGAAGGGAGGACTGTAATATTCTCAATTAGCCATGAGCTAGTTGGAATATTAATTTTTGTTTTGCTGCTTTGTTTTATGAATAAGAGGAAAATGGAGGTCCATAAGTCTCCTTAATAATGAATAAATCAATGACAATTTTAAGAGGATATATCTTGAAAGCTTAATTGAGCACCCTTAGGTGTGAAAACGGGCTAGAACACCTTGACTGGGTCAACTTTGACCAAATCAACAATGTTGTCATGAAGGAGTGGCCATCAATGAAAGACAGTGCAATTTTAGATGGATATGATTTGCATGGAAGTAGTACCATTATTGGATGGGGCTTAGGGTTTGGAACCTCAAAAATTATATAAGGAAAAGGATGGCATCCATATTGATTACGTTGATGTTGATGTATTTGATATTTCTGAATATATGGTTTGTTTAGACATATATCTTTCTCTAGTTGTTTAGCTGAGATTGAGTGTTGTTTAGCATTGGGTGTTCCTGATCGGAAATCCCACCTCTTCCATCAAGAAGCTCTTGGAGGAGTCTTGTACTACATGTTCCACTTTTAGGCTTAAGTCCAAGCTTCATCTTTCATTTACAGCGTAGATCTTGTTGAGGCTTCAGTTGTTTTGTAGGTTGCAGCAGTGGAGACCACATTTGGGTCACTTCAACACTTATTTTCAGTGGAGAAGGGTTCCTTTCCATTTGGAGGATAGTAAGGAAGAACCTTGAGCTTATTATCATATCTTTCCTTTAGGCCATTGATTTATTTTTGCCTACAACAAAGTTTATTTCCAGATCTGTGTTATTTTGTGGGAGGAGTTGAAGGGTGGTTTTGGCACACCATTTGGAGAGGAGGTTTTCTAGAGAAGGGATTAGCCCTTAATCTAGAGAGTCTATTGGAGGAGGTTACATTATTAATCATATCATATCAGCCACACATTCCATATGTGTATTTTGTAGTGGATCTTCAGCCCTAAAGTTTGGATTCCCATTTTGTACATGGTGTTTTGCTGAAAACCCTTAAGCGGTTCTTTAAAGGAGATTGTATAGTGCTCATATCTGTAATAGATCTATATTTTGTCGCCTATATCAGACCTAGATCTGTTTTATAGCCATTTTATGTAGCAGTGTGTCTTAAACAACATTGTAGCAGCCTTCCGGCTCTTTATATATAGGAGCAACAACTCTTTTGAGGGATTTTGTCCATTGGAGGCTTGTTATTTCTTATTTTACATCTTATGGCCCATTTATTATGCATATTTTGCTGTTTTTATAATGAATGAAAGGTCTCCATATTAGCCTCTTGCTTTCATGTAATATTTTCACTGTTATTTCCATGGTTTTGCACTATATTCTTGCTTTTCCCATTTGGGAATATTACATATTATAAGACACATGACACTATGATTTTTTAACCTTTTTATAGGTGCATTTGTTCTCATCTATGTGAGAATATGGACACCATTTTCACACAGAAAATGCTGATGATGGACACATGACACAAGACTGTGGTGTGGAAGTCGAGTTCGATCAATCTAGTTGATCTAGTCACCATGATCAAAACCTAGTACGAGGAACATTAGGTTTTGTCAGAAAGATACAGTAGATCATTGAAGTGGATTTATATTATTTCCAATGTGTTACTTTTAGGTGCAAAAGGTGGGAAACCTTTGATCAGAATAATGTAAAGGAAGATAACGATAGTAGGCTAATATGTATCAACTCTAGAAAGATGTGGGATGAAGCTGAGGAGCCCTATGTTTTCCCCAAACACTGCAACCAGGTTTTTTTTTACCCAGATGTGTTGGATAGGGATTGGTGGTTCATATTGAGACATGGCCCTGGATCAAAACATATTTTTTAGAACAATAGTGTTATCATGCCAAGTGAGCTAGAAGATAATAAGGGTGATCATGAGAACCGAGAGTGATATGGTACATGTGTTATTTCATCATTTGTACTTTTTAAGATGGTTTTTTATAAAGAGGATGACTTAATTACCTTATAAATAAGACTTTTTTTTCAAAACATTATAATATGTATTTTGAATTAATTGATAATTTCTATTATGTTAATGTTAAAATCATTTCACTTGATAATTTGCAATTATGTTGATCTAGAAAACAATGGCGTACTGTATACTTTTTTTTTTGGTATGTAAGATCATAATAAAATAATGATAATTCTGAAGTATATGAATTTATTTGCATTATTTTATAAACTTTATTATGTTACAAAAATTCATATTATTCTAGATTTATTATTTTACAGTTATTTATATTCGTACAAATTTACAAATTTACAATTATGGTAATTTAACAATATCTAAATATACATTTTACTTATGGTAGTTATGGTTCAAAATTGACAATTAATTTACAATTTTACAATTTCACAAATTTAAAATTTTTAATGAAATCATTTCACATTAATACCATTAAAATTTTACAAATATTTTACATAGAATTACAATTACAATTACAATTATAATTACAATTACAATTACAATTACAATTTTACAATTTCACATACAATTACAATTACAATATTTACAATTATCATTTTAGAATTTTATATACAATTACAATCATTTTGCATTAATACAATTTAAATTTTACAAATATTTTACATAAAATTAGAATTACAATTACAATCACAATTACGATTACAATTTTACAATTTCACATACAATTGCAATTAAAATTACAATTACAATTACAATTACAATTTTAGAATTTTACATAAAACTACAATTACAATTTTACATATATATAATTAAAATTATAATTATAATTACAATCATTTCACAATAAAATAAATATTACAAATACAACTACAATTACAATTTTACAATTTTACATAGAATTAAAATTAAAATTTCAATTACAATCACGGCATAATATTTTTGTTAGATCTAAGACTTTTGTGATCTATAATGTAGATAAAATAACTTTCGGAATAATCACATCATTAGGATTAGGTCGACATTTCGAACCAACTAATGTGATTCATCCTCAGGACACGTGGAGAGACTGATCGATCTCGATGAATAAATAGTGGAGATGCATCATTGCCCGGAAATAGTTGTTGAAAACTAGCCGTTAGGAAATTAGTTTAAAAATAAATAAACTAATTAAATAAAAATTAATTATAAATATGTTAATAAATTAATAAGTACTTTAAAAATAAATATAATAGGTAATAGGGGGTAATTTTTAATTATATAATTAATTAATTGTTTAAATAAAATAATACAAAACAAAGCTACCTAAGAAATATTAGGGTGGAAATTTTTATTTATAATTAATTTTTTATAATTAATTAATTTATTTTTAAACTAATTTCCTAACGCCTAGTCTTAACGGCTAGTTTTCAATGGCTATTTCCAGGCAATGATGCATCTGCACTATTTATTCATCGAGATTGATCAGTCTCTCCACCTGTCCTGAGGATGAACCACATTAGTTGGTTCAGAACGTCGACACAATATTTAATAAATATCATGATTTAATATTAAAAATAAACATCACGATCATGATAACCATCGTATAACAAACATCGTATTCGACTAAAAAACACATTTAAATTTTCTAACACCATCTAATCATCATGATCATGATCATCTAACAAAACACAAGCATTGTATCACATCGTCACAACACAAACATCAAATATACATCTCATGTCAAATAACTGCTATCACATACACATCTATCTGCAAGTTGCACATTAAATGAACATATCTAACATGAACTAACAATATACATGTCATGATGATCACCAACATGTAAATTAAGTACAACTTCAACATGAACATAAAATATATGGACCATATATTTATATAACTGTATAATGTAAAAAATATACAACTGTAATATAAATGTCAAATATCATGTGGTGATACATCAGTAGTACTACTAGTCGAGGCCTGCTAAGTCAATGGTACAACCTCAACAAGCTTAGATAGATGTTGATCATCATGTGCTTGCTGATCTGGAGGTGCCTCATGATGATCAGGATCAATTTCTTTCTCATGATGACTAAACATGGATGGACCAGCCTGCTCATGATCATGACTATTGGATGTTGCAGGCTGCTCATGATGACTCAACTATATATATATATATATATATATATATATATATATATATATATATATATAATGTAAAAAATACACAACTGTAATATAAATGTGAAATATCAGGTGGTGGTACATTAATAGTACTACTAGTCGAGGCCTACTCAGTCAATCGTGCAACCTCGACAAGCTCAGATAGATGTTGATCATCACGTGACTGCTGATCTGGAGGTGCCTCATGATGATCACGATCAACTGCCTGCTCATGCTGACTCGACGTGGATGGACGAACCTGCTCATGTTTATGACTACTGGATGTTATAGGTTGCTCATGATGACTCGACGTGGATGGTCCAACCTACTCATGATCATGACTTTTGGATGCTGCAGGCTACTCATGATGACTCAACATGGATGGTTTAGCCTACTCATGATCATGACTATTGGTCGATGTTGTAGATTGCTCATCTCCGACACGAGGTGAACGATGATCACTCCCCTGATCGTGATCATTAGATGATGCGATGTTGCTCAATAGTCAACGTAGTGCATTTTGACCACGCCTACATCGAACGACCCTCCTCCACTGTGCCACTAAGCTAGTAGCTCCAACGACATGCCGCATCAGGGTCAAAAAATCATGTGGCATGCCTCTCCATATCGTTGTCAGCCTATCTTTGGCCTGTATCTTTCTCTTAGTGGCCGCCCTGACACCCTCCTCCACTATCTGATGCCAGAGTTGGTCACCCAACTCCATCCTATATCTAGTATCAGGCCTACGCCTCACACCCGTCGGTACTTGCGGATGATCATGAGGACCAGGTCTCTCACCGGCCCTATCCTCTGCATATGTCATATCCTGATCGTCATCAGGATCTACACCTAGATAATTTTGTGGCAGTGGCATGTCATCGCCAAAAAATGAGCCAATATCTACAAAATATATATAAGTACACAACAATAGTTAGACAATTTCATTAAACAATTTAGTAAAAACAAGTTAAAGAACATGTTAGAATAAATTTAAAGAAAACACTAATATTACCTCTATCATCTGATGGCTCATCAACTGTAAAGAGGATTTTGGAACACCCTCACCAATCCAAACCAACATATGGACACGGGACCAGAACAAAGGCATGATCATCAACACTGGATATCAACTCCAGTGCATCATGAGATATCCTCGTGAAAAAGTCTCGCCCCTGTTGGGCATCATATGTCCCCACATTTTCATTCGTACATGCAACATCGGCCAATGAGGCTATTGAATTAAAGTAGGCCTCATCTCTGGAAACCTCTCAAAAAAAAAAAAAATAGCTCTGAAGAAAATTGGAATTTCACCCTCCCTTGTGCCTAAGCACGACATGTATCTAAATCTGTATAGAACTGTCGCAAAATAATTGTAGACCACCTCACAAGTCGTGGCACATGTAATAAGGAATAAATATAAAATAAAAGCGGGCAATTGATGTGTTGCCCATCACTGTTATGGTGTGCAATGGTTGAAATCAGTAGTGAGAGGCACATCACCTCCTCTCCACCAAATGAAGCAATATGTAACTGACCATCAGAGACCTGAAAATCTGCACGAGACAATATATCAATGCTAATGTATCTCTTGGAGTACACCAATTGACTCCCTACTGCATAGCCAATGGGGACCTCTGGGAACAAGGGAAAATCCTTCCCTCTCCTCGACAGGCTAGTAATAAAATACATGTCCTCCTCACTGGGCATGTACCACTGGTTAGGACAAACCCAAAAAGCCTGTCAGTGGGCATTCCACCTAAAGATAAGTTGTCGCAATAACCCATTATGGCACTTCAAGGATGTAGCCCCCTCATATAACTTTAGGAGGCCTACCTCCCATAGCAGCACCTGGGCGGTTACCTTAATAGGGTGAGGGTACATAATTCTCTCCCTCTCTCATGCCTCCCACAGGTGAACCATGTTATATTTGTCTGCAATATGTTCATGTTGTTCCCTCTCTTCTCTCCATTGACGTTGTTGAATGATTCACATATTAAATACAATTTTTTTATTAAATGAGACATGTATTTACAAATATATATATATATATATATATATATATATGTTTTTGAAAAAATAAAAAATAAAACATTCGGTGGGCCAAAAAATACATTCATGCATTGGTACCGGTGTGTCTCTTTTTATCGCGCACCATCCATGGTGCGCCTAGAAATTTTCAACACACTACACAACATGAACTGTACTTTCTCAAGTGGTGCGTTGACTAAAATATCCATCCCAGTGTAGAGAATTCCGTCAACGCATCACCAAACATCAGTTAATGGTCAACGATGTGGTCATTTAACCAATCGCATGGTTGACTACGTACAAATTTGGGAGGGCAGTGCACTCACCAAACTACTCACCCTAGGGTTGATAGTTTCATTATCACACCACCCTCCTGGAATCATTACATGGTCAATGATGTGGTGGCATAATCGACCACACCGTTGACTATGTACCAGTATCGGGAGGGTAGTGCGTTGACCAAACTATGCGCCCTGGGGCGTATAGTTTAGTCAGTGTACCGCTCTCCTGACATCAGTACATGGTCAACGGTGCGGTCATTTTCATGAGCACACCACTGACTATGGACCAGTGTCCAAAGGGCAGTACGTTGACCAAAATATTCATCCTGAGGCGCATATTTTGGTCAGCGCACCGCCCTCTCAAACTTGGACATAGTCAATGGTGCGGCCAGTTAACCGACCACACCGCAATTTATGTATTTTAAGAAAAACACGGTGTGCCATTTCGGTACCGCACCAGAACTGGTGCGGTTACTGTTAGCACCGATCATGGTGCAACCTGTAGATTTAAAAGTAGCACCGCGAACCGGTGCGAGCCGAATGGCTCGAGTGCACCACGGGAGATTTTTTTTTTGTTTAAAAGGGTGAATTTTATGTTTTTTTACAAAAATAATCTGCCAAAAAATTTAATTATGGAGAAACAGGTAAAATACCAGTACATTTGGGCGTCGAGGAAGCATATTTGTTGTAGAATTTGCAAAACTAAATTTTTCCGTAGTTTTACAAAATTTGAAATTAAGATGGTGGGAAATGGACAACAACAGTGTGTGCAATGGGAGCACTGATGGCAGGGTGCCACACACAAGGGAAATTTGCACCAGTGCTTGAGAGCTCTTCACTGAAGAAGTGAAAAATGCGGATTGTTGGCCGTCATTTTTTATTATGTAACCTTGTTCCAGTGCATGGGTATTTGAGGTGCACCGGGCAGTTTGTTCCAACTGCACTGGGCTGTTTCAGTTTTGGCGCAGGTTTTTAGGATGGACCAGGGCTGAATCTGTGTAGAGCACCAATGCGCTACAATAATTAGATGCACCGATAGGATTTCTACAAGAGCACGGTATCCTGGTGTGCCAATTTCTAGTATGCACAGGTGCTTTTCTAGTTTAATGCACCTGTGTAGTGTAGGATGAGAAACACACTGGACAAAATACATTTGCAAAAACCTCCACCCACCCATCCCCTCTAGAAACTTCCGCTACAAATGGATATCTGGGCTATTTTTATAAGGGGTTCCTCAAAAATATCTACTAGAGGGTATTTTCCTTATAGTGTATCGAAGACGGGAAATGCAACACCACTTACACCAGTGCCTTAGCTACCAAATTCGACTTAGTGAATGGACCTGAGAGCCCTCATGTGCAATGGGGCAATGTTTAAAACACATGGGCAGACACAACAAGACCAAGATACGACCAAAAGAGGCAACACCAATTCTTCCAAAATGCAAACTGACTCAGCGTGCAGTTGATGGCCAGAGGTAAAGGGGGGAGAGGCAGAAATCTTATTGGATTTTTTTTTTGGGAAAAGTTTGGCAAGCAACCACCCAGGGTAGTAAATCTGTTTCATCATCCTTATCACCCCCCGGATATATTTCTCGAAAATAATGTTTAAAAATAAAACAACAATATGAGAAAAATAAATAGATCAAAATATATATTATTTGCAATTACAAGACAATTTAGTTTTGGACCTTCACATAATGAAGTGTTTTCTACCAAGAAGTGATCATCATGACAATGAAGTGTTATGTCAAAACATTACAGATCAAATCTCCTCAATTTATTAGAGAAGGGGTGCACTAGTTTTGGCTCATCAACCATGTCATATCTTGAGATTTCTCTTTCCCCTTGCTTGGTCTAGCATGAGTGTGCCTACCACCACATACTTATCCAAGTGGTTCATTCCACAACTTCAGACATCCATAGCTCCATGCCCGACCACACTCTAAGATATATGACTAAATAATAGGTATTTCAACAAAGTAACGTTAAGTTAGATCCTCATACCTATTTAAGTAGTCCATTCCACAACTTGAGACATCATGTGGTAGTGCATCGCATGTATGCTTCAACAACTATTGGAGAAATGGTGTGCTAGTTTTGGTTCATCAACCATTTCACATGTTGAGATTTCACATTCACCTGCTCAGGCTAGCATACCAGTACACCTACTACCTAGTACCTATCCAAGTGGTTCATTACACAACTTGACACATCCATAACTCCATGCTCCATCGCACTGCAAGATATATGCCTAAATAATGGGTCTTATAACAAACTAACCTTAAGTTAGCATACAAGTACACCTACCATCTTCCTACTCATTCCACAACTTGAGACATCCATAACTCCATGTGCCACCACACTCGAGGATATACGCCTAAATAATATGTCTTACAACAAACTAACCTTAAGTTAGCATATAAGTGCACCTATGATCCCCATACCTGTTCAAGTAGTCCATTACATAAATTTAGATGTCATGTGGTACTATATTGCATGTATGCATGAACAACAAGTCTTACGACAACACAACATGACAACACACCCTTGGTGAATATACGATTAGGATTTACATCTTGGACCTAAAATCATTTGGGTGTTCACACACCACTACACATTTCTATCACAAGTTGGCTCCTTCACCAGACCTCGGCACCATTGATTTCATCTCCATTTTGTCGGCCATGCAACAATGCAACCTTTCTCTTGCTATTTCTCGAGCCCATGTTGATCCATACCTTCATTTTGCCTTCCAACACCATTGGCACTAGCCAAATCCACACATTCTATCATAGTTCTATAGTAGCTACCACAAAACCACTTTATTCTACTCCACCTGTCTTAAGTGCAACATCCTCAAAATGTAAAGAGCTCTCTTTAACTTCATGAAATGAAACTTTCTTGATATACCGCTTTGATGGGAAATAAGAGATGTGAAATAACAAGCTCTCGAAAAAGAATTCACTTTATCGTGTGACCTATTATAATTACCACAAAATCAAAGAAATCCATAGAATTTCTCTTGCCATAACATTGATATGAATTTTTAAAAAGTAAAACAATAATGTGAAAGAAATAATTAAATACAACATAAACACATAAATATAGCCATGACCTTTTTTAAGTTAGAAACTTATGTGAGAAAATCAATTGCAAATAATAGATATACATTCTTGGTCCAAAGACAAATTTACAATAAAGTTTTTATCTATTTAAATAAACTACATTGTAATAATGGAAAAGAAAAATGGATTAATCTATCATTGATTATCAAAACCTAAACCCAAAAACTTTGCCCAATCAATTAACGCTATGAACAATTAACTCTATCCACGACCTAAAGTTATCCGTTTATACTACCGTAAGAAATTATACTTTAAGGCGTGGAAAAAATAGTAAGCCGTGCTAGGGAAGAACTATAGAAAAACTTTGTTGCAACATTCGAGATTTATTGGTGTCTCGGTTACTGAAGCTATAACTAGAACCCGTCTTGGTTACTCAGCCATGAAATTCTTCGGAACACGCAAAGGTTGCGTAGTTTGTGCGTAATTTTTTACTCTTATCCAAATCACAATTTAACGCCAAAATCGTATGCTATGACGCAACGAGTCTGTGACTCAACTTCAAATGTGGAAGAGGTTTAACTGCCCTCGGAATCTTCGCTTAGAAACTTACCTAACTCAAATATTTCGCAGCCAACCAGATTAGCTTATTATTAGAGTGATCCCATTCTGCGCAAAATCTTATCAAACCATATTTTTGTACTCCAATTTATTAATAGAGTGGCACCATTTTGTGCAAAATCCCATGGAACAAAATTCTTGCACGCTCATCTATTTGTAGATAAAGTTAGGCCAGTGGTTGGCCAAATTTCGCACATTCCCTACACCTCGTATTTTTCAACCCGACGGACCAAAGATAACAACATTAATTATACGCATCATTAATGCTTCTTTCTTTCCTCCTTTTGCTTAGCTTCTAATAACTCTATCTCTTTGAAATCTTGACTCTGAATTTGTGCAATTCTACTGAATCAACCTTGAAGCTACCCCTACTAATATTCTAATTCTAAGCTATGCGACTCTCCGCCATGCTTGCTGAATTCATGAATTAGACACTTATAAATATCACCCCTTCCATACAAATCCAAAAACAGTATCTGTGGGGGTCGTTTCTCTTCATCTTGGAGCACTGTTGGTCTTGTTTAATTAATTTCTGTGTTGAGATAAATGCTCATTATTGAGTGCAGCATTGACCCATTGAACCGAACAACAATTCTATGGGTCGATGCTGCATTCAACGATAAGCTTTTATTGATGCCGACACAAGTTAACTAGAGGAAAATAAATACAGTTTCGTTTCAAGGATCTCGGGAAGCAGCCGAACAGAAATTCATGGCAAGGTAAGGCAGAGTTATTATATTTTATTTTGGCTTAGTTTAACTCATAAAAGAAATAGTTTTTTATTTGGAATATGGCAATACCATTTTAACTAAGAATGTGTTCTAATTATACCTATCAAACTATTTAAATTCAAGATTTTAAAAATCTTTACCAAATTATATGATGAAAACTAACTAAAAAATTCTTAAAAAAATTACTTCCATAACTTAGACTACCCCTAACATCCTAGTGGAGACAATGATCTTTGTAAACCAAACAACTAAATCAACATCTTTATATTTATTAGTTATACAAATGGAATAACAAAATTTATTATAAAAATGATTAATAATTATTATAGTATTTATATATTAGTTAAGTTTAGTTAAGTTTGGTTTTCACAAATATGTTCATTTTGGATAGATCCTTGTTCCATTCAATTTTAAAAATAAATAGATATTTTATTTGAATTTATTTCTTTATAAATTTTTATTTTTTGATATTAAAAGTTTATAAAATAATATTTTGTTACCAAAAATTTATAAACTAATATATTTGATGAATTTGAATAAATTTATTATTAATAAAAATGGTATCATAAATTTTTTGAATTGAATTGTGGGAGAATGTGCATTTTCATATATATATATATGATTTTTTTCTCCAACAAAGTCAAATAAACAAGTTTCCAAAATGCTTAAATAAAATAGTAACCTAGTAAAACAAAGACAATAATAATAAGGCACTAGAGTATAGCTTAAAGAGAGAATTTAATAACATCATGTAAAAATTAAAAGACTTCCAAAGTGACTCAATAGTAGCTATAACTAGGAGTGGAGTCCCCAAAATTTGTAATTGAATAAGAAAACATTTTAGCTATTCATCATTTTTGGTTTTGGCTATAGTGCTAGGGATATCCTCTTGCAATAACTTTAGGAAAATTCCCTTGACCTAAATTAGCTATAGTGTTTTTTGAGAATTTCATTGGATGGTGCGGTGAGTATTCTATCTAAATGGAGAAAGGATTTCTATGACTAGTTTATGGGAAGGATTTTGAAAATTAAAACCTAGGTGAAAGAGGAAATGAACATACCACATCATGTCAAGGGTGTTCTAAAAAGAGTATGGTTACCTCTAGTGTTCATGGGATCTTCCATGAGAAATTTAAAGAAGGAGGGATCTTCACCTTCCTTACCTTTGATAGCATCCCATGCATCATCATTCAATCTAACCACCTCAGATAAGGAACCATCAAAGTAGGAGTAGGTACATAATAACAAGTGTTGCTTATTTTCATCCTTGTAAACATGGTAGGGATACATATTTTAAAAAGGGACATCATATAGACTTATCTTAACTAATATCCCCACTATATAACTCGAGAGGAAATTTTCACTTTCTTGATTTCCCAGGGGACATGTGAGTATTAATAAATTAACCCATTATAGGAGGATTTTGGGTGCCTCTGTCATGAAGACATTAGGGATTTTCTATATTTTGGGTGTTATATCTCAAGTTTGTTATCATATTAGAATGGGAGCACAACTATCCATTAAGGTAGGAGATGGTGGAAACTTTGAGGTGGGTAACGAATTCAGATGGGAACATTTTTAGAGTAAGGAAAGGATGATAAAGGAGATATAGAATTTGAATGGAAAGGGAGATTGAAAACAATAACAGTGTGAAATGAAAAGTAGGAGTGAATAAGAAGTTACATTTAAACCTTTTATTCCATATCTATCTATGATGAGGGATGATCTACAATCATCCAAATTTGGTGAAGTCCATGGGGACAACATGATTGAAAGGTTTGGCTAGAACTTATTTTGATTCTAGGAGTGCAGTCAATAAACGATCATAAGGACTAGGGCATGTAAAATATCATTTCCATAAGAAATGTGTATGTCTTCTTACAATACTTTGTATTATCAATTTCAAGTCATGGCTTAAGAGAGCCTTGGAAACCATCACTACGAATGTCCTCAGTTAAAAATGTCATTATATCTAATATCATAGTTTCCAAATTAATTGATAAAGAAGATTATATGACCTTTGAAGTTATGTGGGTGCATTCATGGAGTAGGTTCATGTTAGTTGAAGTAGTGAAAGTGAACACTAGGTATTTGTTGGATAGTGATGAGCCTTCATTGGCTACTCTATCAAGGAGCTTGTTTTCTTCACAATTGATATTCTTAGGATATGAAACTTATATATTTTTTACTTGGAAGAGCATGTATATTAGGGTAGTAGATAATTTCCTATGTCATGAGATATACTATGTTTTTACTCATTTACGAAGCTTGTTGAGAGGCTTGATTCCCACAGGGACCTTTTAATGAGAAAATTCGACCAATTATGCTTCTTGGTTAAAATAACACCTACGTAAAGAGCTTGCAAGTCAACAAAGTTACTAGTCACAATGCCTCTATAACTAGAGAATGAGGAGAATATATTTTCCATCCAAATATATGAAAATAACTTCAATGTGTGTAGATGTTTGATTTCCTTTGAGTCTCATTTAAAGTTTCGCTTGGCCATGCTTGCAAGGAGTAGAGAAAATAAGCTATGGGTAGGGATTTATACTTTACAGTTTTGGAGTTGAGATTAAAATTAATGTTTTTGAATCCTCAAATGATCATATATTTTCCATAATGGGGATCCTAGGGATCATATAAGGATGAAATATGAGCATGGAGGGATCCTAATATGTTCCTTTGGAAAACTCAAATGATTACATTCAAGTAAGGGGTTTTCTTTGAAAAAATTGATGTTTCCTAATCCAATTATCCTAATCCATTAAGTTTCTCTCTTGCTTGCAGGAAATCCTATGCAATTGACATAACAAGATAAATTCTTGCATAATTTTCTAAGTTGACTTACCTCTAGGATCTGGAAGACTCTTTCTTATTATTCAGTAAAATAAAATGTTGTCTTGTCTAATGGCCACAAGGAATTGCCTATTTTTTCAATACAAACTTGTGAAAAATAACTAAAATATCATGGTTTTGGTTTCCAATGTCATTGATTAGTAACAAAATTTTACACACATGTAATATTATGTTTTTACACATCATGGTTGTGGTTCCAATATCATTGACTAGAAACCAAATTTTACAGATACAATATGTTATTTTCTTACATATCATATTTTTTGTTGTCAACATCATTTATTGGAGAGAAAATGTTACTCACACATTATATTAAGAGTAGTCTAACAAGGCCACAATTTTTCCTGGAAAATAGTGGAAATTCTATCATGCTTTGGAAAAAATCTAGTAGAATTTTTGGGAGTTGGTTTATAATTGTCAAGATTCAGGATTTTGGGTGTTCTAGGGGTTTTTGATGGCGCTCAATAAATTTACACCATAAAAATATATGATTCAAACACACCCTGTGGTAAGATTTATTGAAAAAAAGAATTGATCGGATTGCAGCAAAAAATGACTATTCCAGCAAAATTGTGGCCTCGATAAACAATGTCATTATATTATGTTCTAAAATATCATGGTAGTGGAATTTTTATGGCAAGAATTTAGGACAAAATTATTTGATCGGACCCATACTTTCCTTCTCTGGTAACCTCACAAACATGTAGTACTTGTGAGATTTTTCCCCTTTTGTTGTATGTTCTTTAACGTTTACCAGTTTATTCTGTAATTATTTGGATGAAAATGGATTTAATCTAAAGGTATCAATCATATTCATTGATTCAGGTCCTTTGGAATAAATAACTCATATGGCCCTGCCACAAAGGAGCTTGGAAATCTGGTTAACTCGCTTTCATTGTAAGATTCCTTTCTCTCTGTATATAATTTAACCTGTGATTTATTAACTGTATGAAAGAATTAAAAACTTAGAACTACAAGCTTCACATTCTACACATGTAATATATCTATGAATTTTCATGGCTATAAGAGGCCAGTGTTTTTTTTTAATTTCTTTGTATTGGTGGATACTAAACCAGTTATTGAATTTGTCGAAGTTTTCCCTCACCCTACCAGTAGATTACTAGTATTGCCTACTCAATTATTAAAAAAAACAATAGTAGTTCAACCTTTAGATCAAAGAGAATACCAAATAAAAAAGGAAAAAAGACAAATTGGTCTTGTCTAGTCGATTCCTTAAAAAAACCATAGTATGTCAACCTTTAGATCAAAGAGAATACCGAATAAAAAAAGGAATTAAGAAAATTTGGTCTATGATTTCATGTTTTCATGTTTAATTATAAATTATGGCTCAACTGGAAGACCAAATGGAAAGGGAAAAAAACCAGACTCATGTTTCCATGATTATTCAATGGAGCAACAAAATAAGTAAGACAACAATTACTTGTTTCTTGTGATTTTCTTTTTTGACTTATTTTTGGGTTATTTCTTACATGGAATACACCATGGAATATTATTGGATATCCATGCACTAGACGATCCATTGACAGTGCCCATTAGTGATACTTCTATGAATCATGCATTCAATTGTGATTGCACCTTCAACAACAATTCCACTCGCCATGTTGTGCAAATCTAAAACTTCTTATAACTATACCATTTTGACTTATTTTTAAGTCTTCTTAAAATAGATTCAATGCACTATTACACTTCGAGTAAACATGAAGTTGTCTTTATTGATTTTTAGATCTCACCCCAAAGGGGTCTCTTTTCAAATTATAGCTACAAGACCCAAGTATCCTAATCCATTAGTTACTCTCTTGCTTGTAGGAAAGCCTATGCAACTGACATAACATGAGAAATTATATTTAATTGGCTAAATTGATTTCTCTCTCGGATATGTAGTACTCTTTTTTATTTTTATGTAAAATTGAATGTTGTCTTGTCTAATGGATATAGGGAATTTTATTTTTCTTTTCAGTACAGACTTGTGCTAAATAACTAACAAATCATAGTTGTGGTTTCTCAACATCATTGATTGGTGACAAAATGTTACAGAATCAGAAGATCCTACCAAGAAAAAGGCTAGAGAAAATTATTTTATTTAGCACAGAACTGGTGTATCATTTCCTACAGGTCCCCACCACATATTACAGAGATTGCAATTCCAGATGATGCAATTCACAATCTTGCCTATGAACATAGATTTGAAGTCAAAATTAATTTTGTTACTTCACATGATGTTGCAACTTGTAGAGACTTGAAGAAAAACATATTGGTATTTTTCTTAAACACTTTGTGATCTTCAATTTTGAAATTTTGACCCACATGGATTGTCGTTTTGATCCTTGAGCTCCACAGGTAGTTGTAGGTCTCTAGTTTCTCTCTATTATTTGATGTTGGTGCGATTTTTGGACTCTTGCCTACATTAGTGAGGCTACTTGTTCTTTTTATTTTACTGTTGTTATTTAAATGCTTGAAAACATACATAAGAAATATTTTACTTAAGTTGATCCTGTTATGATATTTTTTTTTAGTGCTTTTTGGCACACATAATGTTATGTTTCTATATGAGAAATATCAAGATCAAGTCAATTCCTTTGCGCACAAAGTATCTGTGAAAGCCAAGCAGCAGGACAAACTTATTGATGCCAAAATTTTAAAGAAAATATGAAGGGGTCCGACCAAGGATAAAAGATATTTGTAGGGATTGTCCCTTCTATGAGGAAAGTTTTAGAGGAGCTTTTGAATTGTTAGATATCCTATATTTTCAAGTGAATTTTTCATGGTAGTGCTTGGATGGAATGACTACAATTATGGTTTGTTATCTAGGTGCTAGTCCACCTAAATTTAATCTCGCTATCATGTTTATTCTATATTTTTTGCTTCTTATGTAATCATAACATTCACAACCATATTCTTAGATCTTAAAAGTTCTGCAAATATGTGATATTTATGAATTAGGTCTCAAAACTATCATGTCCTTTCCATGATATTAATTCATAGTATGAAAGGCATGTAGATCCTACGAAGAGGACATTTGTGTTTTTGGAAAATAAATAATATCATTTTTTTTTTACTTTGAGTTTTCTATGCCCTAGGGTATGTAATGTTTTCTAAGTGATTATGTGTTGCACATCTCATTTCATGATAAACATACCAGTAAAATAATGATTATCACTTTTCATGTTTGGTCCTAAAACATAGTTTCACTCATTTTAATTTGTCCAACATGAGAAAACATAAGAACATTTATTGCACTCATCTCTAATATTGATAATACATTTATTTCTAGAATTGCTAAAGCACATTTCCATTTTCAAATATTTTAATTAAGGCCCTGAAATTCAAAGAAGACAACAATGTCTTTACTCTTTAGGAATATTGAATGAGGTCTCTCCTTGAGGTCTACTTAGTGGAAAAAAATACTGAGTGGAAAGCAAAGGTTCTGACATGGAGGAGGACAATATAATTTCTGAAAATATGGCTTATGGAAGGAAGAGTTTAAGAAAAAAATATATTTCTCACAATCATCCCTAATCTGTATATTTCTCTTTGCAAAGCTCCCTAATTTAGTATTTGTATCTAATTTTGTTGTTAGGTCCCTATATTACTAGTGTAGTCCCTTATTGTTGTTAGTGTAGCCACTTATTACTATTATTGTACACCTGTAGTCCCCATATTGTTATAATTGTGCCCCATAAAAGCCCACTATTGTTATTGATGTTCCTTTACATTATTATTGTTAGGTTGGCTAGGTTTATATTGTGACCCCATGGTCTCCTATATATATAAAGTAGGTTTTTCCATTCGTATCATCGAAGAATTGTTAATTTATGTAATGTAAAGCAGGTTTCCCCCTCGAACATGCTAATTTCTAAGGCGTTGATCTATCTTTTCTTCTATTTGGAGAGATTGTTTCATAACATTAGGTATCAAAGCTTTGGATTCTGGGGTTTCGTTGCTCCATACAGGCCATCGTGGATTTTTCTCTATAAATTTTTTTCTGCGAAGCTTTAGATGCTGAAAAAAAACCCATTTGAGCTAAAATCCTTAGGAAATCTATGTGAAAATTTTAGATCTTGGTTTGTTAAATTTTCTAAGATGTTATCCAAGGATGTTAGGGTTTTTGTAGGCTCCAAAATTGCATCTCAAACAGGTGGCTGAGGGAAAATAGACATAACTTTCATTTCATACATCAGATTGGAATTTTGTAAAAAGTGGCCTAAATTTCATGGACTGTAGTTTCTTTTGTATCAGTTTTACAATCAAAGGACGAAACAGGGACATGTGGCATTCCATACAAGTTCTCTCTACTGAACCAATCTATAATTAGGTCATTGTGGGAGATTGGACATAACTTTGTATTGATGAATCCAAATCGAGTATGACACATGGCATTAGAAATAATACTTAGAAGGCTACTACAACACCAAAGACCATATATTGGGGATCTGAAATCGAAGAGATACCTCAGTTTTAATATTGAGCTTCTCAAAAGCAATTAAAAGGTGTGTATATTTTTTTTAATTGCATAAATTTTAATTGAAAAATAAATTTGAAGTGATTCCAATGTCACATTGAAGTCTAGATATCAATGTTGGGTTCTATAATTCCTCCAAAAATTAATTCCACACCCTTTACGCCCTCAGAAAACTCTACTATGATGAATTAAGAGGAAGGAGTGCAGTCTGATATATCAAAATTATGAGGCCATGTGAAGAAAATTTCTCTCTAAAAAAAAATAACAAAAAATCAAATGAAAGCTAAAATGGATAGTTTGAAGAAAGGCTTGGAAAATAAGATGAATGGCATGGAATCTAATATGGATGGTTTGAAGAATGGCATGGAAGATAAGATGGATGGTTTGAATAATGGCATGGAAGCTAATATGGATGGTTTGAAGAATGGCATGGAAGCTAGGATTGATGGAATATAAGGAAACATGGAAGATTTTAAAAAATCCATGGAAGGTTTGAAGGAGGGTTTGGAAAATTTGCTACAAGAAAAGATTCCTAATGGTGAAAAGGTAGTAGAGGAAACTCGTGATGAGAAAAAAATAAATGCTAATCGTGATTTCATAGTCTCTAATGTTGGATTGAAGACCCGCGATATTCCAAAGATCGATATGAGGAAGTTTGATGGAAATGATAAAGGTAACTTGGATACTACATATAGAGTAATACTTTTATTTCCATAATGTGAAAAACACACAAAAGATATGCATTATAACTTTATATTTAGAAAAAAATACATTTGTATGGTATCGATGGATTTGTTCTCGTAAAAAAAAAAAAATCACTTGTTCAATTTTTACTGAGGAAATGATAACACATTATGAGGATACAAAGAGCAACACCTTCTTTAGAAAATTGATAAATCTCAAACAAAAGGGTTCAATGGTGGAGCACATTAAGGACTTTCAAAAATTGAATATAAGGGTAATTGATATTCCAAAGGAACACGAGATCGATGTCTTCATAGGGACTTTAAAGGATAACATCAAACATGAGGTTTGACTTTGGGAACTTGATTCATTGGAGAAGGCATTCATGTTGGCAAGAAAAATTGAAATAAAAATTATGGCGACAAGGAAGCCTACCACTCACAACCATAAATATGGAAGTGGTGATACTCATAGACTTCCACAACCTACAAGGTTGACACCACAACAATTTGAAGAAAAAAGTGAAAAATGGATTTTTTACAGTTGTAATAGAAAATACACTAAAGGTCATAAGTGTGATGATAAGAAATTATTTTACATAGATTGTGAAGAGGAAGAAGAAAATGAACAAGAAACTTCAAAAGAAGAGGATATACACCAGGAACAAACCCTAGAGGAAGAAGAAATGAATCTGACCACATCCTGTAATGCATTGGTAGAAATTTCCACTCCTCAAACTCTCAAGATAGAAGGACATATCAATAAGAAAAATATAATAGTGTTGATTTATTCGGGTAGTAACCATAATTTTATTCATTTTAAGGTAGAAAAGGAATTGAATTGCTTCTTATACCCAACACCAGAGTATTAAGTGATGGTTGCAAAGGGAGTAACTATAAATTTCTCTAGAAATTGCCATAATATCAAGCTAACCATGGGGAATATGTATTGAATATTCCAATGCTTTCAATTCCAATGGATGGTGTTGATGTTGTACTAGGATTACAATGGTTACAATCCTTGGGGACAATATCTTTTAATTTTCAAAAACTTTTCTTCAATTTTTTTTTGGAAGGAAGGGAAGCTGAATTACGGGGTAACATACAGAAGCTGGAAAATATAATAATATCTAATGTCATGACAAAGCTTTTGAAGAAATAACAACGAGGTGTAATTGAACAAGTATGCTCACAAGAAGTTCCAACATCAAAATCAACTATTTCTCCAGATCTCCAAAATGTCTTGGACAACCATTCCAAGGTGTTTGAAACTCCCAAAGGAATTCCACCTATTCATGATCATGATCATGCTATTCATTTAATTACAGGAAGTGTTTCTCCAAACATCAAGCCTTACATATATCCTTATGTCAAAAAGAGCGAAATTGAACGTATGTTTGCAGAAATGCCAGAGGCTGGTATAATTCAACCTAGTCAAAGTTATTTCTCTTCTCCAGTAGTATTGGTGCATAAGAATGATGGATCATGGTGCATGTGTCCAAATTATAGGGAGCTCAGTAAGCTCACTATTAAGGATAATTTTCGCATTCTTGTGATTGATGAATTATTGGATGAGTTACATGGATAAATTTATTTCATCAAGTTGGATCTTCGTTCAGGATATCATCAAATTGGAATAAAGATTGACGACATTTCAAAAACAACATTTTGAACTCATGAGGGCCATTATGAATTTTCGGTCATGCCTTTTGGCCATACCAATGCACCTTCTACATTTCAAGGGTTGACGAATTCCATTTTCAAACCCTTCCTTAGAAAATTTGTGCTATTATTTTTTGGCGATATACTAATATATAGTAGGTGTTGGAAGGATCATGTTCAACATGTTGATAGGGTTATCAAACTATTGGAGGAGAAACAATTATATGAAAAAACCTCCAAATGTTTCTTTGGAGTACAATAGGTGGAATATCTCGGTCATATTTTATCTCAAGAGGGTTTTAAGGTAGACCCTAACAAAATTAAATCTATTAAGGAATGGAAAGTCCCCACAACCATAGAGCAGTTGCAAGTATTTCTCGGGTTAAAAGGGTATTATTGCAATTTTGTTAAGAATTGTTAGAGAATAAAAGCACCTCTAACAACATTATTGAAGAAAGATGCATTTTCATGGACTCATGAAGAAACTAATGCCTTTGAACATCTTAAAGAAGAAATGTGCCAAGAACCGATATTAGCTATGCTAGAATTCACAAAAGCCTATATTCTGGAATGTGGTGCCTCAGGAAATGGAATTGGTGTTGTTTAAATGCAATAAGGAAGACCCATTGCTTTTGATAGTCATCCAATCAAAGGAAATTATCTACAGAAAGCTATTTATGAGAAGGAAATGTTGGCAATACTACATGCACTAAATAAATGGTGACCTTACCTAATGGGAAGACACTTCAAGGTAAAAATTGATCATGGTAGTCTTAAATAATTTTTGGAACAAAGACTATCTTCAGAAAAGCAGCAAAAATGGGTCACAAAGATGTTGGGTTATGACTTTAAAATTATCAACAAAAAAGGGAAGCTAAATTTTGTCGCAGATGCACTCTTAAGAAAGGATGAGGATGTGGAAGCATTTGTTATGCCATTTCTATTATGCAACCAGATTGGATAACCGAAGCAAGGAAATAAGTGAAGAATGACGAAGAAGTGTGGACACTCATTCAAAGTTTGCAGAAATATCCCAGTACATCTGATACATTTAGTTGGAAAAATTATTCCTTATGGTACAAATATCACATATATCTTTGTAAAAATTCCCAATTAAAACAAAAGATACATTTTGAATTTCATACCTCTCCCTTAGGAGGACACTCAAGATTTTTAAAAACTTAACACAGGGTGAAGAAATATTTTTTTTAGGATTGCCTTAAATATGATATTCAAAAGTTAGTGTCATAATGTTTGGTTTTCCAGCAAAATAAAGTTGAGAAAATTAAGGGCCCAAGTTTGCTACAACCTTTATCCATTCCAAGTCATTGTTGGGAGGATATTTCAATGGATTTTATTGTAGGTTTACCTAATTCTGAAGGAAAATGTGTCATCATGGTGGTTACACAACCAATAGACTCATACATCATTTGACCAGCTCAACAAATACCTAATTTTTCGTATTTTGTTGGTCAGCCATTTTTTTCTCCTCTTTTCACTCACTTGTATTTATCTCAGCCACCCTCCTCTCTTCTTGTCAGGTTCGTGTCTTGATGATGAGTCTTGTTTAGACTCAAAACATAGATGTAATAATGGATATTGTGGAGATTCTGAATCCCCCACTTCAAAAATCATGGTGGTAGTTAATAGACTTACCAATTATGCACACTTTTGTGCATTATCCCATCCATTTAAAGAAAGTAGAGTTGATACTTCGTTTATGGAAACAATTCGAGAGCTACATGGAAACCTAAAGATTATTGTAAGAAACAGAGACCCATTTTCACTCGAAATTTTTCGATGGAATTATTTTCCTGTTTGGGTACTCAACTACCTCATAGCTCATCTTATCATCCTCAATCTGATGGGAAAACTAAGATAGTGAACAAATGTTTGGAAGGATATATTCATTGCTTTGTATCTGATAAATAAACATAATGGGTCAAGCGGTTACCTCTGGTTGAACGGTGGTATAACACTTCCTTCCAAACTCCAACAAAAATGACCCCATTTATGGCACTTTATGCATATCATATACCATCCATCACATCATATTTAAGAGAAAATTATAAGGTTCAAGCAGTGGAAGATCAAAACGAGCATAAAAAAAAAGTTCTCCAACTCTTAAATGATAACATAAATTTGGCACAAAATCGAATGAATCAACAGACATATCAACATCGCAACGAGAGAAGTGTTGATGTAGGCGACTGGTTATTTTTACGGCTACAACCATAGAAACAAATGTCCCTAAAGAAATCTAAGACGGATAATAAATTATCGCCAAATTACTATGGTCCTTACAAGGTGTTGTAAAATATTGGTACTATGTAATAGAAATTGGAGCTTCATGCACGTTCCCGAGCGTGCCCATTTTTTCATGCTTCATGCTTAAAGAAGGTTATAGGTGAGAAACTTCTAGTTCATACAATATTTCTAGAACTTAATGAGGAAGGAAAAATAATATCGGAACCTGAAGCAGTCACGGAAGAAAGAACTCGACAGCTACGAAATCGATCAATTTCAGAGTATCTCATCAAGTGGAAGAACTTACCCACTGAATATTCCACATGGGAGGATGATGATTTTATATAGAAGCATCTAAAACTACTCAAGCATTGAGGACAACACTTTTTTGAAGGAGAGAGGCATGTTAGTTCGCTATATTAATAATGTAGTCCCTTAATGTTGTTAGTGTAGCCCCTTTATTGTTATTGTTGTGCCCTTACATTATTATTGTTAGGTCAGCGAGGATTATATTGTGACCCCATGGAATCCTATATAGAACAGAGGTTTTTTCATTTGTATCATCCAAGAATCGTTCATTTCTGTATTGTAAAGGATGTTTCCCCCTCGAAGAGGTTGATTTCGAAGGCGTTGATCTATATTTTATTCTATCTGGTGAGATTTTTTCATAAAAATTCTGGTGGCCAAAAAACCCTTTGATCCATGGTGGCGTGAAGCAAGGTCCCACTCCATCCATTCAGGCATATTTCCATCAATACACTAGATTTATTATGTGTAGAATGAGAATCATTGGCTGTAGAATGGTAGCCACTGCACCACTTCTTGCAGTGGCAGATTGGACTGAGATATTCAAGAATAAAAAAACAATTCTAAAGAAGTCCAACAAAATGAAAATATTAGAGAAGGATACATCATGAATCATGCACCAAAAACATGTGGATTTTTATTTTGAGACTTGAATTTTGATCACTACTTAGCACTTCCAAAGAAATTTATCTGCATTGATTTGATAGTTAGAAGTCTGATTGGAAATTAGAAAATATAATTCCTCATGGATGCAATACAAATCAAGGTTAACCCCTACTATTTTTTAAGGTAGTGCGTATAAAGTATCAAAGATAAGCACAACAGCGAAAAAAATAATTGGTTTCACCATAAAATTCGTGTCATATATGATTCACAAGAAAAAAATGTGCATTTTATGAAGAAGCATGACAAACATTCAGTGTGTATGCCAAATTTTATTTTTTCTAAAAGCTTAGTTTTCATATATATATAACATATAGAGTTAGAGAGTCACGCGTGCCATGATAAACAACTTTGATAAATGAATTTTCCTACAATATTCAACATTTGTCAAATTTAATTTACTGTGATGATATGTTGTATCAAAAAGCTTCACATAGAAGCTTGTTTGTTAACATGAGCCTCACTGATAATTCCTTCATGAAGCTAGCAAAATTGTTTGCTAATGCGATCTGGGCATCATTTTATCATAAGAATATTTAGAAGGATGTTGAAATTGAAGACAACAAGGGGTTGTACAAGATTTGAAATCACAAAAAATGCAATTATGTGATATTCTTGTCAAGGTAGGGAGAGTTACAAAATAAATCCATGTAGATAAAGTCTAAATTTTTTCAGCTTGTAGTCCATAACATTAGCAGACCACATCAATGTGTGAACATGATTATACAAATGACTAAAGAATATTTTTTTCTCCTGTGATTAAGATTATGAATTAGATTCGGTTGAATCTTATTTTTTGGGTTTTTCTATGGGCCATTTCGGGTTTTGGGGCATGGCATATTATTTTGAATTTTATTTTTTTACAAAAGGAAATACTTAGGCAAAGACCATGGTTTAAATTTTTACATATAAAATCAACAAAATATATTTTATTTAATGATTCTATTTTCTCTTGCAATAGAAACATGCTTGTTACTCATCTACCCTCGATATATGAAACTAAACTTAAATGAATTTTGATGGTCATTGTTCCAAGAAGTTTCACACAATTCAGGTGACAAAATCCCACATGTGGGCATATATTTTTTTTACCCAACAGCAGGATTGGCCCCTACCTAGGCATAATCCAACTTGGAAAAAAAATAACTGAATATTTCCAAATAAATATTAATAAATTGGTCCTTAATGACCTATACCAATAATATGAATCTTTCTAAAAAAATATCCAAGAAACACCCGAAGTTCTATTGGACGTGCAAGGAGCTAAATTAGCTTTACTAGATAACAGCAAGGTAGTGGCAGAGTAATGCCCTTTTCTATTCACCAATCATCCCAACACCCTTATCTGGTAAGGAATACCCTCTATGTAGGCCATGTAGAGATAAAATAATGGGGTTTTAAAGTTCAATACATGTTTGCATTACGATGGTGTACCATGTAGATACAAACAGATGATTAGACAAGCCCTTAATAACTTAGATCAGTACTTTTCCTGAAAAATATCAAACAGGGACCTCAAATTCCATTGGACATGTCAGGTTTCATTTATTGGTTAAGAAAAATGCATTGAAAGAGTAATGGGCTTTTTTCCATTCACCAATGAGCTACCCAACCCTTGGTGCATCCATTTAAGATATCTTCAGGGTGGTCTGCGCCCTCTTCTAGCCATGTAAAAACCACTATCATATTCAACGCAACAAAAAACCTAAAACAGGCGATCACTTTGTTCTCTACTCTTCTAGAGGTTCATTTTAATATAAAAACATAATTACCTGACACCCTATAATTAATAAAATTTATAAACAAAATAAAATTACCAAGTCTTGATAGAAATCAAAACTAGATTACTGAGTAAATAATAGAAATATAGTAGCAAATCATAAATTTCTTCAAATGATTCTTTATTTAACTAACAAGAAGGATTTCCTAAATAAATACTAGATATGTAACTATATAAGTCTCTTCCATAAAAGTAAGTGTTCAAGAATCATCAGTGACATGTTTCTAACTCTGGTCGGTCTGCTGTCAATATTCAAGGATTAGATGTGTGATCTTCCCCTTATGTAACGTATCCTTGCTCCATCACAATTGGCCCCTGCCTAGGCACAACCCAATTTGAAAAATAAAATAACTAAAGGTTTCCAAATAAATATTAATAAACTGGTCCTTAATAACCTAGATCAATAATCTCAAGCTTTATAAACAAATATCCAAGAAACACCTGAAATTTCATTGGACATGCAAGGAGATGAGTTAACTTTACTATATAACCACAAGGTAGTGGCATATTAATGCACATCTCCATTCAGCAATCATCCCAACATCCTTATCTGGTAAGACACATACTCTCTTCAGACCATGTAGAGATAAACCAATAGGTTTTTAACCTTCAATCCATGTTTTCATCACACTGGTGTACCATGCAGATACACACATCTGGTTAGACAAACCCTTAATAACGTAGATCAGTAGTTTGCCTGAAAAATATCAAACAAGGACCTCGAATTCCATTGAACATGTTCAGTTTCATTTCTCATTTAAGAAAAAGGCAATGAAAAAGGAATGGATTATTTTCCATTCACCAATGAGCTACTAAACCATTGCAGCAGTTGTTTTGGATATATTTGGCACAGTGTACTATGCGCTGTTCTATCCATGTAGAAACTACCAGTATATTCAACGCCACACCATACCTGAAATTGCTAATCACTCTTTCCTCTCCTCTTCTAGAGGTTCATCTTCATATAAAAACATAATTACCCAACACCCTATAATTAATCAAACTTATCAACAAAATAAAATTACCAAGTCTTGATAGAAATAAAAATTGGAGTACAAAGAGTAAATAAAAGAAATATAGTTATAAAATCATAAATTTTATACGATACTTTATTTAACTAAGAAGAAGTATTTCCTATGTAGATAGTAGATATCGCAAATTATATAAGAGAATCTACCATAAAAGTAAGTGTTCAAGACTCGACAACAATGGGTTTCGAACTCAGGTTGGCTTGCTGTCAATATTCAAGCATTAGATGCATGATCTTCCCCTTCGGTAGAGTATCCTTTCTCCATCACACTTAACCAAATGAAAACCGTAGTAAAGTTAGAAACCACAATGACCTTGTCTCTTGCTAATTCGATCCTTACAATGCCCATCACAGGGAGTCCCTGGCTCTTGGGTGTGGGCAACGGGTTTACCTACAAGAGAAGAGTTTTCCTTTGCAAAATACATGAGAATGAAAATGCCAAAATGAAGCTCAGCATCTGGAGAGGGTTATATGAAGGTTGTAGTGATTCAGTTGAAGCTGTATTAATCTGAGGACATATGATTGTTCAATCGTCTAACAATGGATCTAATAGTCCCAAGTAGTGCAGAGTCGCATCTAGATGAGTTCTTCTCAAAGGGAACACCTTGCAGCATAAACACCTTGCAGCGTAAAAATCATAAAGACAGATTTTATCACAAAAATAAAACAACTAATAAAATATTGTATTATTGAATATCAAAATATGATAAATTAATATGGTTTATATTAACCTATAAACACTTTAATATATATATATATATATATATATATATATATATATATATATATATATAGATATAGATATAGATATATATATATATATATATATGAAGTTGGGTTACACTCTTTTCCCTTTTTTGCGAAAAAAAATTTCATTTTTTTTTGTTCTTCAGCTTTCTGCAAGCCAAAACAATTTTTCTATTTAGAATTTCATTTTGCAATAAAAATAAAAGTTGTCATAAATTTTATTAGCTTTCTATTACTTATTTTTTAGAATTTTTTTATACACATTTGATATTTCAACTTAGTGTTTCTTTGAGTGTGTATTTTTTAACAATCAAAGGATTCATAAAAAGTCATGTTAATACGCACTGGTGTATTCTTTGAAACTTTGTGTTTTTGAAAAACAAAATGTGTTACAACAATCTAGACAGAATCTACTTCAGTTTCGTTATATTTACAAAACCAACTGATGCATATCATAATTACTAGAATTTTTTGAACTAATCCAATATGAAAAAACTGCATTTTTTTTAATATGTTTCGTGATGCACGAAATTTCTCAACATATAAGTTATAAACTAAAAATCTAAAAACTACCCATTAAAATTTACAGACGACGGACGAATGTAATGCACCATAATTTTTTCAATTTTTTTAACAATGTATTTTTGAAGATATAGAATATTGATTTCATTGAATCATAATGACCTTCAGAAATTGTTTGCACTCATTTTATTACAAAATTAATTAAAATTAGTAAATATTTATGAAATTCCATAAAATTTATATTTCCTGAAAGTAGATTGAATTCTGAAAATACTTGTCTTTGTTCCGAAAGTTAATTCAGAATGTTTCATGGAGTTTAATCAGGAAAAAGTTGAAGATATGTATTCATAGCTTGGCTCTGCGTAATTGCAGACGTGTTAGTTCAACCGAACTTGTAAAAAAGTTCAGCCGAATTATTTTTTGCGCCGACAGCCCGTCAAGTCTAATGACACAAAATTTAGGCCAAATTTATTAAAAAAGTTCGGCCAAACATTTACTTAACTTTCCGTCTATCGGAAAATACAACGAAGCCCCTCCAAAAAAAGAATTTCGTGGAAATATAAATTGACGTAAAAGAATTCATTATTTTCGCATAATTTTGCACATTTCTTCATTTGATCTGATTTTGCAAAAGATTTTTTTGGGTTTAAGGACTTTTCTTGGAGATACATTCAAAGGACATTTTTGCAAAGGATTGTTTTGGGTTTAAGGAATTCAAAGGACATTTTTGCAAAGGATTGTTTTGGGTTTAAGGACTTTTCTTGGAGGTACATTTAAAGGAAATTTCTTGGAGGTATGTGATACATTTTTTGAATGTTTTTTGGGTTTAATTTTTTTTAAGGTATTTTGTTTTTAGAGGTTTTGGGCTCAATTTTCATCCTTTTTTTTTAAGGTATTTTGCTTTTAGAAGTTTTGAGCTTAATTTTCATTGGTTTTTTTTTAAGTATTTTTTTTTTTAGAAGTTTTGGGTTTAATTTTCAAAGGACATTTTTTTGGATGTATTTTGTTTTTAGAGGTTTTTGGGCTTAATTTCCAAAAGACATTTTTTGGTTTTAAGCTATTTTGTTTTTAGAAGTTTTGAGCTTAATTTTCATTATTTTTAGAGGTTTTGGGCTTAATTTTCAAAGAATTTTTTTTTGATGTACTTTGTTTTGAGAGGTTTTTGGGCTTAATTTCCAAAAGACATTTTTTTGACTTAATTTCTAAAGGACTCTTTTTAGGCTTAATATTCAAAGGACATTTTTTGGAGGTATTTTTTAAAGTGATATTTTTTAGAGGCTTTTTTGAAGTATTTTTTAAAGTGGCATTTTTTAAGAAGTTGGAATTAATTTTCAATGGACATTTTTTGGAGGTATTTTTTGAAGTGACATTTTTTTAGAGTACTTGTTTTGGGTTGAAGTAAATCTTTTATAATGATTTTTTAAAATGAGTTTTTGTCTAACTTTTTAAATGAAATTTTTTTGTAGGACTTGGAAGGAAATATTTTGAGCTTCGTTTCATTTTTATAAGACATGTTTTACTCTGATTTTTTAAAGTAAGTGTTTTTGATTGAAGTATGTATTTTTTGCAAAATTTTTAAAACGAGTTTTTTTAAAATTAAATCTTTTGTGATGTTTTTTTTTAATTGATTTTTTGTCTAAATTTTTGAAGGAAATTTTTTGAACTTCATACTCTATTATCATGGGAAATTGAAGGAATTGTACGAAAAAATATGATCAAAAGGAGACCCTGAGGAACGTAGAGAAGAGACGAGACAATCTCGCAAAAGAAAGATAGAAGCACTCTCAAATATTGAAGGGGAAAATCAACCTCAACTAGAAGTTGAAGTAGGTATGTAAATGTAAATATTATGAGTTTGATATATTTAAAATTTTCCTAGTGTAAAATGTGAAGCTTAATTTTTATTTGATGAACTAATTTGAAAAATATTTTGCAATGTAAACAGATAGAAATATTCCTCAAAAAATTGATGATGAGATACAAAATTTTGAAAGAGAAAGTGAAAGAGATATTGAACCAATGATTGAATATGTTGAAAATGTTGAAAGAAATTCAAGTGAAGAAATTTAATCACAAGGTATGCACACACACACACACACACACACACATATATATGTTGAACACATGCATGTATTATTGAAATTATACATATATTTATTAATTTAGTTATTTATTGAATATGTAAACTTATTATGTACTATTCATTCAAATATGTACAGATGAAATCAATGTTGATGATGAGATGTTAGAAAATGTTGACACTCACACATATGGAGATAAAAGAGCTGACCATGTAATACGATATCGTGTTAAACACATTTTTGATACGTACTTCATAAAGAAAAATGTGACAGTTCAAGCCCAAATGTTGAAAGGTCTCCTGTCATTAAGGAAAATAAAAGAAGCTATGACTTTATTGGTTATTTTAAAATCAACAAAAGATTAAAAATGAAGGAAAATATGATACAAAATATAAATAGTGCTATAAATTCAATTAGAAGATCTAGACAGAAAAATGTTTCAGTTGCACATAGAGAAATACATATGGCAGTGGTTTCATCAAGTACTAAAGAGAATCACTTGGTAAAATCTATGGCACGATCATTAGCAACCTCACAAAAAACTTCTCTCAAACATTGGAAATTTCGGTTGCAAATAGATGTAAATGATGAAATCGCTTGTTCGAGAGCTATTTTTAGGCAACCATACAAAAATAGACCTGGAGAAAATGTTGAAAAAACAATATATGAATATTGGAAGAAAAATTCACGTGTTTTGCCAAATGCAAGGGATGTGATGCGAAGAAGAATAACATGAAATGAATACGAATAACATGAAAAACATTTCTTGGACACCACTCGGATAGAGTTGCTCAAAAATTTCAGAGAAGAGAATCATGAAACTGATGTCTCAATCAGTGCTTTTGTTCAACAAAAACCATGGTATGTAAAACTTGTCACCGTACACGACACTTGTTGTTGTCATTATCATGTGGAATTTCAGTTATATTATGACACATTCCTTTATTTTGGTAGAACATTTTGGAAAGATTCACCTCCTTCCACTATCCATGATTTCATATCTCAAATTCTATGTGGAAGAGAAAGCCATGAATTATTTTATGAAAAGAAATGTGTCGGTGGCCAAAAATTTGATGATTGTGGGAATTTGACTAAATTTCAAAACAAATATCGTACTGATCTAAATGATCTATCACTGTCCAACTTGAAAGTGAAATGGAAGAGATATGAATATATCCATACAGTGATTCAAGGTTCAAACAGTGCTAAAATAATTGAATTATAAGAAGAAGAAATGTTTGAGATAGATTTTTTGAGAAAGTTTGAGGCTGAAAATTTATAAATACACCAAGCATTCCCATAGAGCTTGATGGCAAGTCTTGCAATTGAAAAAATCCCATGAATTTTTTCCACCAAGGACCATTTTTTAAGTAATTGATTTTGCAGAAAACTACACATTTGTTCCACAAAAATAAATTGAGAGTGAATACTATCATTCTGACCAAGTCTCCATTCTCGTAAATATTCTATATAGAAAATCTAAAAAAAACGTCGATCATATATAAAGCACCATTGAAAATTGGCATGCTATTAAATAATATCACTTTTATATCAGTGACGATCGTAAACATGATACATATTTTGTACAACACTATTTTGGAATGATTTATGAATTCTTGAAAACTCATGGAATAAAATTCAATGAACATTGGATATGGTCAGATGGATGTGCGGGTCAATTGAAATATTGATGATCATTCTTTTGGTTGTGTTGTCTTCATGAGAAAACCTGCATTAAACATTGTTGGAATTTCTTTGAGACTCGCCATGAAAAAGGAGAACATGACGGTGCAGGGGCATGCATAAAATGAGCACTTTGAAGATATCAAATGAGCCTCCCTGCAAACCAACTTGTGGACGCTAAAAAAGTTGTTCAATGTTGCATCGCTACACTAAGCCATGAGACTAACTGATCAAGGGGAGTGTGAAGGTACATTCAATTTAATTTTTATCAGATATCTAATTTTAAATAGTGTACATCTATCACAATGATTATCTTTGATGGTATTTTGATATCATATGTATATTCTTCTTTGAATTTTCCATATATAGCTTTTTTTATTGCATATTGGGGTCGAAGATGTAGATATATCGATTGGAAACGACATTGAAACAATAAAAGGGACTCGAAAATTGCATTCAATTAAAACAAAGTTGTCCACAAATGTGTTTTCATTGGATAAAAGAAATTATTCTTGTTTTTTTCATGTTTTCATAGACAACACAGAATCCAATGATGTTTGTGAAAACAAAATGTATGTAAAATATTGGAAACATACAAAGCTAAATACAAAGGGGAAAATGTTCATTTCAATGTTTGAAGAAACGAAATCAGAGGAGACTAAAATATCATCTGATGGTGATCGAGTTTTTGATCTTGTTAGAGAAGGTAACATTTGAATTTATTCCAAATGATAGAGATCTAGAAATAGATACTAAAATTATGGTAAAGTTAATTTTTCATGTTAATTATGATCTAAATTTAAATACATAAGTTTGTTTTATTGTGTAGGAGATGTTTTTGCTATTATTGCACCTACTGAAAACGATGAAAATGTGAAGTATTATTTGATGCGTTGCACTGAACGAAAGATGAAATTATTAGAAAACTATAATGATCAGGAATTTCCATATGAAGGAGGATATATTATACTCAAAGGTTATTTTTTTAGACAAAATAATCAAAGTGGGGATTTTTTTTACTTTGAAGACTATTAAACTGATGTCATAAGTTGTCAATATAGTCACTTGGTGTGTGGAACATGCATAAAGTTGATACAGGTTCAATCAAATAAAAAAATGAAAATTAAGAAATGGAAAATGTCAAAATCCGATCATGAACAGATCATTGAAGATGGCATTCCATTGGATTTTTTTTATTGAACTTCCCACCAATTTATTCTCTTTGGATTCATGTTTTTGAACTTCGAGAACTCAACCAAAAATTGAACTGCCTTGTTATGTTATCTGTTCAAGTGTTTTCACATGTACATTGTTTTGGTACATGCACACTAGTATCAACTGAAAGTAGCTTTTCTATGTGCATTGATGAAAAATGTTGCACGTATTAGATATATATATGTTCTCGAATGAAATTAACTGAAAGTAGCTTTTCTATGTGCATTGATGAAAAATGTTGGACGTATTGGATATATATGTTCTATACTGCAATTAACTGAAAGTAGTTTTACTACATGTGCATTGACGAAAAATGTTTCACGTACTAGATATATATGTTCTAGAATGCAATTAACTAAAAGTAGGTTTTCTATTTGCATTGATTAAAACTGTTGCAAGTACTGGATATATATGTTCTAGAATGAAATTAACTAAAAGTTGCTTTTCTAAGTGCATTGATGAAAAATGTTGCACGTACTGGATATATATGTTCTAGAATGATATTAACTAAAAGTAGCTTTTCTATTTTCATTGATGAAAATTTTTGCAAGTACTAGATAATATATATGTTCTAGAATGCAATTAAATGAAAGTAGCTTTTCTATGTGCATTGATGAAAAATGGCGCACATACTGGACATATATGTGCTAGAATTCAATTAACTGAAAGTAGCTTTTATATACATGCATTGATGAAAAATGTCGCACGTACTGGATGTATATACATTATATAATGCAATTTTAAAATTTTATGATTATTTGACACATCTAACAAGACCTAGAATATTATGATTGTTTATATATATATATATATATATATATATATATATATATATATATAGATGTCGATATGAATTGTACTTCAATCGTTTTAATATATATATTGAAACATGTACTTAAATCATTTCTACATGTACATATATATATTCATCTAAACATTTTTTTTTTTGGAAAATGACAACTTGAATTAAAAAAAAAATGGAAAATGTGGTTCAACTATCCAAAACTTGAGTTTTCAAAAGAAAACATTATATCACGAAATTACTTCACATGCCAATTTTAGTTCAACCATCCAAAACTTGAGTTTTAAAAACAAAACATTATATCACAACGTTAGTAAACATGCCAAACGTAGTTTAACTATCCAAAAAAACAAAACATTAAATATCAAAATCACATGCCAAATGTAGTTCAACCATCCAAAACTTGAGTTTTAAAAACAAAACAAATCATATCACAACATTACTTCACATGCCGAAAGTAGTTCAACTATCCAACAAAAAAAAATCATTATATCATGAAATCACATTCCAAATCTAGTTCAAGGATCCAAAACTTGAGTTTTAAAAACAAAACAAATTATAACACAACATTACTTCACATGCCAAATGTAGTTCATGTTGGGAAAAATACTAAGTGGGGTGGGGGGGGGGGGGGGGGGTGTGTGAATCAATATTTAGAGTTTACTGAAAACTTTTACTTTTTCCTTACTAAATTCCATATACGACTTTAATGAACCCAACTTGCATATAGACATGGATATCCTTAGGAAAACTTATGTATGACCAGAGATCTTATTATGCATATAATTCTTTACTTAGATCAGTGCATCATTCATTCATCAGATGTTTAGTAAGTAGTAAGCATGTGTATTAAGAACAGAATAAATCATCATATATAAGAACCACACATGAACACCAAAATTTAAGGTGGAAACCCAATTTGGGAGAAAACCACCGCTGTTGTCATCTCTGTCTTCAATATTTATTATAAAAAAAACTGCTTACAATCTTGTACTAGCACAGACTCATACCAGCACGCAGGCACCCACATGCAGAAGGCTACAACCTTCTCTCATTTTCCAACTCCTACTAGAAGGGAGCTACAACCCCCTAATCTCGTTTACTAGTCACTACTAGAAGGGAGCTTCAACCCCCTGATCAGAATACTAGCTTCTACTAATAGGAAGCTTCTACCTCCCTCAGAATCACTGCAGACCATGTTTCATCAATTTTCATATTGGATCCCACAACTTCATCTCAACTCATCGTAAATATCATCAAAAATAAACTTAACCTAAACTTCAATTAGTACATTGAGAACATTGTAACTAGAACACAGAAATAACCCAGACTTCAGAATAAGTATTCAGAATCAAACTCAACTCTGAACATTCATCATCTCAAAATTGATATGCTACTTCGCTTCAATGATCCCGCATGTATACGCGCTTTCCGTCACACCAACATGCGTATAGATCTGTGAATACTGTTTTTTTTTTTTTTTTAGAATATGATCTGTCTCAGATCCAGATTTGAGGCTTTCAGTCAGACATCTTTTTAGAAATACAGAACCTTTAAATAGTGAGCCACCATTAACCATGTTTACTCACTTATTGATCAAACTTGGACATATTCAACTTAGCAGCATGTGGAGTATTCAAGCAACCCAGATCTTCATGAAAACCTCATTGAAAGACATCATAAAAAATAACATAAAACCTCTGCAATAAGCTTCAGAAAACCCTAAATTCCATACGCACCTTTTCTGAAGAAAAACCACGTATATATGCACTTTTAGTGAGACGAAATAGCATATAGATATGTAGGTATTTATTCAGCATAATGTTTTCTGATCTTTAGAACTTACCCAAATTTGTTCAATCCACTTCAACAAACATGCGCTAGGTCTCAGATCTAATCATCTCTTCAATGGATCATGCAAGAATATAGTCATTTCAGATCTAGAGACCTTGATCCATCAATCTATCCAAAGCTGCATCATAACTTCAGATTTATCAATAAAACATATTTCATCCTATTCAGATATACTTCAGAGAGAAATATTAGTGATAGCCCTTACACATGCACACCTTTGCACTGATCTTCTTCTCCTTATACATATTTAGCCTTTAACAATACCATGAGTCAAGACCACACAATTGTTGATGGTATTCTTGGACGAAATCAATACAACACTCAATACTGTGGGTTAATGCCATGGTAATGACCCTTTGTATCATAATTGTAGAGTGCAAAAAGCATACGCGACTTGGATCATTCTTATCCACGTGCATATGCAACTTCGCTTCATAAAAATTTCATATATACTAATTCTGAATGTATACGCGGGTTTCCTTCATAAAATTAGCATATACATTGCATCCATACGCGGATTTCCTTTATCAAACCTGCATATACATTGAGAGATATTTCTTGATTCATTTCTCTGGCACTTACTGTAATTCCTTTCTCTGTCACATTTGAACTGACTTGTAGAAACATCGTTTTTACATATTTAACACATAGGTTTCTTATCATAGGCAAATCATCAAGTAGGTTTCCATCAAGGACAACTTCATCAAGTATGTTGCCATCAAGGACAACATATTTCATCATATTTCCAACAATATTCCCTTTTGGACTTGATGGCAACCATGATGGTGTTTGATCACCACAACAGAGAAATACATTAATCATAAACTTTATTAAAACACTAAAATACTCTCCCCCTTTGACATCAAGGGAAAAAGGGCAGATCAATACCGAAACAAGGGTTGTCTTGCCTTGTGTAAAGAAGAGCTCTGTAGATTTGATGTGCACTCATTTTACCATGCTCCCCCTAAGTTCATGTTGGATCTTTAGAATATTTTTGAATGAAGTACATGAATCTATAACTCAACCAAGTATGAATTTTCCTATAACCAAGAACTCATACTTACATCAATGACCCAACCAAGTGGGTTTACAAATTTTGACTCAATTACCCAACTAGGTGGTTTTACAAATTTGAACAAGTTCTTATAGGACTGAATATAACAATTTTACATCATTGGTCTCAACATGACCTTTTCATCAAATTACATATATGACTTTTATAACCAAGACCAAAATACCTCAAGAGAGAGATCATATTTCAAAACCATCATAATTCCAACAACGCATTATTCGTAGCAAGGCTAATGCTCCCCCTACGTTTGTGCATCCTGAACACTTTCAAAAACCAATTCATCAAATAATTTCCATCAAGAAGATAAATATCAGATAATGATACAGAAATATGAAAACTGGATCAAAACAAAGTTTACCCAACAACACCACATATGTACTGAATGTTGAGCCAGAGAATTTCTGTCAGAAAAACCCATACACGGTTTTTTGCACAGAAACTCGCGTATATACATGATTCACGTTCATAAAACCAACGTATTGAATTTAATCTTTTGATATTAAGAACATTTAATCAGAAAGGTAGAGACAAATCCTAGCTTCTGTCTGAGATATTCGAATGCTTCCCTGGGAAGAGGTCCAGTAAATATATCAGCAACTTGTTCTTTGGAGGGAACATACTCCAATTTAGCCTTTTGTTCAAGAACTTTTTCACGTAGGAAGTGATACTTGATAGGAATGTGCATGGTCTTGGAATGCATAACATGATTCATTGAGATACTAATGGCACTTGTATTATCACATAAAATGGAGATGGGAGGTGAGCATTTAATTTAAATGTCTTGTAAAGTCTGCATCATCCAAAGTAGTTGTGTGCAACATGATGCAACAACCACATATTCTGCTTCTGTTGTAGATAATGAAATAGAACTTTGTTTCTTGCTGAACCAAGATACTAATTGGGGCCCCATATAGAATGCACCACCACTAGTGCTTTTTCGATCATCAACATTTCCAGCCCAATCCGCATCTGTGTAAGCATGAAGAGAGAGATCAAGATTCTTTGGATACCATAGACCAAAGTCTTGAGTCCCTTTTAGATATTTGAATATTCTTTTTACAGCCTAAAGATGTGACTCTTTTGGATTATCTTGGAATCATCCAACAATCCCAATTGCATGCATAATGTCAAGTCTTGTCCTGGTTAGATAAAGTAGACTTCCAATCATGGATTTTTATTCTAGTTGATTCACTGTGGGAGAATCATTATGAGAATTGAGGTTACACCCAGTTACCATTGGTGTACTTAAAGGTTTGCAATCTTCCATCCCATACTTCTTTAGAATTTTCTTAACATAATTTTCTTGTGATAAAAATATGCCATATGTTGCTTGTTGCACTTGTAAGCCAAGAAAAAATGTTAGTTCCCCAATTAAAGAAATTTCAAATTATTGCTGCATAATAGAAGAAAATTTCTGACTCGTGGACTCTTCATTACTTACAAAAATGATTTCATCAACATATACAACTACAATCAATAGTTTATCATTTTCAATTTTTGTGTATAAGTTGCTATCAGTAGATCCCTTTGAAAAACCTTATTGATGAAGATATTTGTCAAGACTATATTACCATGCCCTTGGAGCCTGTTTGAGACCATATAAAGCCTTTTTATGTTTGCAAACAAGTTTTTCATCATTTCCCAAAATGAATCCTTCTGGTTGTTCTATATAAACTTCTTCTTCTAGATCACCATTGAGAAAAGAAGATTTAACATCCATTTGATAAAATTTGAATTGTTGAAAGCTTTAAAAGGAAAGAAACATTCTTATGGCTTCAAGTCTAGCTACAGGATCAAATGTTTCTTCAAATTATATACCTTCTTGTTGAGCATACCCTTTACAAACAAGTCTATATTTGTTTCTAATAACATCTCCGTTTTCATTTAACTTCTTTTTGAATATCCAATTTGTTCCAATAACATTTTTATCATGAGGTCTTGGAACTAATTCCCAAGTGTTATTCTTTTTAATATGATCAAGTTCTTCATTCATGGGTTGAATCCAACATTCATCTTTGCTAGCTTGATTGACATTCTGAGGTTCAATAGTGGATAGAGATGCCAGATAGCTAGGATATCCTACAAGAGTTCTTCTTGTTTGGACACCTGATCCCTTTTCTCCCAAAATTTGAGATTTTGGATGATTATTTTGAGCATACCTAGATGGAGCTTTTTTAGATAGATCATCTTTTGTTGCTTCATAGGGTTCCCCTTCCATGTTGTTTCTATTTGATGTAGGAGGATATACATAATCATCATCTTCATTTGTTGTTGGTATTTCCCTTTTAGGAGCTGAGAGAGACTCATCAATTACAACATTAATGCATTCAAGAATCTTAAAAAGTATTTTATTGTAACATTTATATGCTTTAATTCTAGAAGAATAACCAAAAAATATTCCTTCATCTGCTCTAGGTTCAAACTTACCAAGTTTTTCATCATTGTTCTTGATAAAAAAATTTCTTCCAAAAACTCTAAAACACTTTACAGTTGGAAGATTACCATACCAGAGCTCATAAGGAGTTTTATCAGTGTTTACATGAACATGAGCCTTGTTAAGAATATTTATTGCGGTATGTGCTGCTTCTCCCAAAAAGGTATTAGGTGTTCCAAAATCATCAAGCTTATCATGAGTGATTTGGTGAATTGTTCTATTCATTATTTCTGCCACGCCATTTTTTTGTGGGGTTCCAGCTACAAAAAACTGTCTTTTTATGCCACGTTGTTCATAGAAATCAAAGAATTCATCTGATATATATTCCCCTCCACGGTCAGATCTAAGACATTTTATTTTTTGATCTAATTCATTCTCAACCAAGGCTTTGAAGATCTGAAATTTTTCAAATGCTTCATGTTTTTGTTTTAGTAACCCAATCCAACACATTCTAGAGAAGTCATCAATGAATAGAATATAGTATTGTTCTCCACGGGGTGACTTTTTCCTCATAGGTCCACACAATTCAGTATGTATGAGTTTATGAGGCTTACTTGTTGATCCTTCTTTGCCCTTGAATTGCACTCTGGTTTTCTTACCGAATTGGAAAGATTTTCATATGATATTTTCAGGAAAAGTGATGCTAGGAAGATCATGAACAGCTTCGAGTCTGCTAGATTTGATGATTTGAGAGAATCTCAAGTGCCCCAATATTCTATGCCATAACCAATTTTCATAAGATTTACCCAAGTAACATTGTTCTTTGCAACCTTTCAATACATACAGATTTCTTGGTGTTCTAGTTCCTTTTATTACTATTTTTCCTGTGTCAAGTTCATGTACCACACATTCTTTTGAACTAAAAAAAAAATCATTTCCTTGATCACACATTTGACTTACACTTCACAGGTTATGTTTTAATCCATCCACATACATAAAATTGTTAGCTTTTACCTTTTCTTTTAGAAAAAACATAACCTTTTCCTTCAATGACAGCACGAGTATCATTTCCAAGGGTAACATTCTTTTCTCTTTCTAGAGCATTGTATGCAAGGAGTTTATTTCTATCACCTGTCTTGTGTTTCGAGCATACGATATCAATGTACCATTGATTTTCTTCCCCTTCTACAAATAAGGCTATGCAAAATTTCTCATCCTGTAAGTCCTTATTTCTCCATACCTTGGAATTTGAAGGTATATTCTCTTTTGGTTAAAGTTTGCTTCTACATTCAGATTCTCTAGGACCAAAGTTATTCCAATAAGCACATTCAATTTCATTTTGAAGAGGAGAAAAGTTATAAGTATTATTCTTTATTCCAGTCTCATTTCTTTTCTTTCTTTCTTCTCCGGTCATGATGGTTTTGCATGCAGCACATTGAATAGCTTTATAGCCAAAATTATGACATGAGAAACATTGCCCATTAAAGAAGAAATTTTCGCGATCATGAAACCTTATATTTGTGTTTACCTACTGATTGGTATTTCTCTGATTAATATTTCTGCTATTTTTCTTTGTATTGAAGTGGTCATGCTTTAGCTGTGAAGTTTCTCTATTTTCTTGTTGACTAATAGAATGTTGTAGGCTAGCTTTAGCTGCATTTAGATAGCTTGGTGCTAAAGACTGAGAGAATTCTCTGATATATCCAAGACCTACCTTTATAAAAGGAGAGCATTGAACCTTGATAATTTCATCTAAGGTTTTAGTTCCTTTAGCAAATCTAAGATTTAAAGTCTTCTCTTTCTCAATTTCCTTTCTTAGACATACTATTTCACATTCTAGTTTCTCATTGTGCTTATCCTTTTCTGTAAGTTGATTCCTTAGAGTATTTATGGAAATTTTGTTTTCTTCCAAACATCTTTTGAGCTGATTAATTTCTTCAAGAAAATAATTTTCTTCTAGTGCATCCATAAAGGTATCTTTAGTTTCATTAGAGTCTTTTTCAAAAGCCATGAGTTGTCTAACATCTTGATCAAATTCTCCTTCTTCACTATTTGATAGCCCATCACTATCTTCATGAGTATAATAACTTTTTCTATTGATAAACTGATTCTTATTTCCTTTTTCCACTTCCTGTCCTTTTTCATGTTTTTCTCTATGGGGACACTTAGCAGCATAATGACCAAATCTTCCACAAGAAAAACATTTAAAAGGAATCTTACCTCTAAACCTTCGAGTGCCGAGTTGCACCTTCTTTACAAAATTTATCTCTTCTTCTTCTGAAACATACCCTGATCCTTCTTTTTCTTCTACTTCTTTTCCTTTTACGGTAGCTCTAAAGAAAACTTATTTGACTTCAAATGGACCTCCTTTTCTCATTTCACAAGCATTAAAAATACCATGAAGTCTAACAATAGTAAGAGTTTGTAGATCCTGCTTCTGTTCAATAGAAGACACTTTTGACTCGAATTTGGGAGTTAGAGATCTTAAAACCTTTTCTACCAGAGTAGTGTCAGTTATGGTTTCCCCCATATTCCTCATACGATTTACAATATCATCTAGATGTAAAAGGAAACTGGCAATGCTTTCCTCATTATGCATCCTGAGATTTTCATATTGAATTCTGAGAGTTTGGAGTTTAACACCTTTTACCTTGGTATCACCTTCATAGCTTAGAATGATTTTGTCCCATATCTCTTTTGTTGTATTCAACTGCATGATTTTGACAAATTCTAATTCATTTAGAATTCCCAATAATGCATTGACCGCCTTTGCATTGGTTTCATATTTCTTTCTTTCTACTGCATCTGTTGGAACTGATGTTGGATATTCATAACCTCCTTCAACTATAGCACATACATCTACTCCAAGAGACCGAAGATAGGATATTCTCCCTGTCTTCTAGAAGATTAAATTGTTTCTGTTGAAGAGAGGAGGCTTGATAGATGTTGTCCCATCTTGACTGCTCATCTTAGTTGATCTTCCTTCTAGTGATTAAGCTTCTATAGAAGGACCTGCTCCGATACCAATTGTTGCGAAAAATACTGAGATGAGGGGGGGGGGGGTGAATCAATATTTAGAGTTTACTGAGTTTAGTAAGAAGTAAGCATGTGTAGTAAGATCAGAATAAATCATCATATATAAGCAACACACATGAACACCAGGATTTAAGGTGGAAACCCAATTTGGGAGAAAACCAGAGTTGTTGTCGTCTCTATCTTCAATATTTATTATAAAGAAAACTACTTAGAATATTTTACTGGCACATAATCATACCAGCACACAGCCACCCACCTGTAGAAGGCTGCAACCTTCTCTCATTTTCCAGCTACTACTAGAAGGGAGCTACAACCCCGTAATCTCGTTTACTAGTCACTACTGGAAGGGAGGTTCAACCCCCTGATCAGAACACCAGATTCTACTGGAAGGAAGCTTCTACTTCCCTCAGAATCACTGCAGACCACGTTTCATCAATTTTCATATTGGATCCCACATCATCAACTCAACTCATTATAAAAATCATCAAAAATAAACTTAACCCAAACTTCAATTAGTACAATGAGAACACTGTAACTAGAACACATAAATAACGTAGACTTTAGAATAATTATGCAGAATCAAACTCAACCCTGAACATTCATCATCTTAAAATTCATACACTACTTCTCTTCATTGATCCCGCGTGTAGACGCGCTTTCCGTCACACCAACCTACGTATAGATCTGTCAATACTGTTATATTTTTTTAAAATATGATCTATCTAAGATCCAGATCTGAGGCTTTTAGTCAGACATCTTTTCAGAAATACAGAACCTTTAAACAGTTAGTCATCATTAACCATGTTTACTCACTTGTTGATCAGATTTGGAAATATTCAACTTAGCAGCATGTACAGTATTCAAGAAACCCATATCTTCATGAAAACTTCATTGACAGACAACATAAATAATAGCAGCAATAATAGAAAACCTCTGCAATAAGATTTAGAAAACCCTAACTTCCATACGCACCTTTTCTGAAGAAAACCCATGTATATATGATATTTTACTGAGATGAACTAGTGTATAGATCTGTAAATATTAAGTCAACAAAATGTTTTCTGATCTATAGAACTTACCCAGATTTCTTCACTCTACTTCAGAAAACAAGCGCAAGGTCTCAGATATAATCATCTCTTCAATGGATCATGAAAGAATATATTCATTTCAGATCTAGAGATCTTGATCCATCAATCTATCCAAGCGTGCATCATAACTTCAGATTTATCAACAAAACAGAGCTCATCCTATGCAGATATACTTCAAAGAGAAATATTAGTGATAGCCCTTACACATGCACACCTTTGCACTATAATCTTCTTCTCCTTATATAGATTTAGCCTTTACCAATACCATGAGTCAAAACCACACAACTGTTGATGGTATTCTTGGATGTAATCAATACAACGCTCAATACTGTGGGCTAAAACCATGGTAATGACCCTTGGTATCATAATTTTAGAGTGCAAAAGGCCTATGGATCATTCTTATTCGATTGTATACGTGACTTCACTTCATAAACATTGTGTATATACTAATTCTGAATGTATACGCGGGTTGCCTTCATAAAATTAGTGTATACATTGCATCCATACGTGGGTTTCCTTCATCAAACCTCTGTATACATTGAGAGATATTTCCTGTTTCATTTCTCTGGCACTTACTGGAATTCCTTTCTCTGTCACATCTGAACTAACCTATAGAAACATCATTTTTACATCATTAACACATAGGTTTCTTATCATATCCAACTCATCAAGTACATTTCCATTGAGGACAACTTCATCAAGTAGGTTGCCATCAAGGGCAACATATTTCATCATATTGCCAATAGTTCAACCATCCAAAACTTAGGTTTTAAGGACAAAACAAATTATAACACAAAATTACTTCACATGCCAATTGTAGTTCAACCATCCAAAGCTTGAGTTTTAAAAACAAAACATTATATCACATTCACATGTACCAAATGTAGTTCACATAAAATATGTCCAAAATTTGTATCTCACAAGTATTAAGTATCAAGTATCAAGTTATATATGACTGCATCTAGATAACACCATATATATATATAAAAATTTAAGACTATTTATCTATTGGAAATGTAATTTTGCATGTGCATGTTCATCATCCATGAAATATAGATGGATGTAGTGTCTCTCCCAGCAAAGTCATGATCCTCGAGTTGTCCTGCAAAGCGAAAGAATGGGGAACCTGTACACAATTTGTACAAACATTAAAATTTAATTTTTTAAAATTGAATTCGAATATATATAACTTCATATAAAAAAACAAAATGTAAAAAGAAATAATGAAATACCTCATGAGGTTCCGTCTCCATTTGTTGCCCGTCGACTAAAACTTCGCCCACTGGAACATCTTCAACAATAAACTGTACAATATGCATGTACAAGTATATATATATATATATATATATATATATATATATATTAAAAAATGTCAAATGAAAATGCATATATAAACTTATTTTCAATAACATTAAAAAAATGTTAGACAACTTGTTCAAATGGTTGAAATTTTGTGGATGTTCCTATCTCCATCACTAGAGTCTATGGAGAAAATAAATCCTCTATAGGAACCTAAAATTCAAAAAATGTATTTAAGTATAAAATAACTAAATATCTAGATCTCAATTTCTAATAAAACTTTTGAACTTCAATTTATAGCTTATAAATTAAAAACATATATCTAAGTGAAAAAATGAATACTTGTGCTAGTGGATTTGGCACATCTCCTAAGAGATGCTCCAAAAGAAAATCTCCAAAAATCTAAAATTCAAAAAATTTAAAATAACTCAACATCTCTAGATCTCAATTTATAATAAAATTTTAAACTTCAATTTATACCGTATAACTTAAAAATATATATATTTTTAAGTGAAAAATTGAATACTTGTGCTGGTGGATTTGGCACATCTCGTGAGAGTGTCTCGGAAAGAAAATCCCCAAAAACCTAAAATTCAAAAAATTTAAAATAACTCAAGATCTAGATATATCTCATTTTTTAATGGAAATTTTTGAGGAGGAATGTATAACTTAAAAAGATATTTAAAAGTGAAAGGTTGTGCATACCTGTGATGGTGGATCTGGCACATCTCCCAAGGAAGAAGAAGGTATCGTCATCCCAAAAACATCAGATAGAATCGGAATCTGTTAAAACATTTTATTATATATATATACATGTACATGTGTGCACAATTATTTATTTTAAAAATATCTCATCATGTTTCGATATATATAATAATAGATAAAAAAATAAGTGTACATCATCATGTGTTCACTTAAAAAACACTAACATTTGCCAACGTATATTGATGGTGAGAACCATCTTGATTGTATGATTGATGGTGGGACCCATCTTGATTATTTGAACTGGAGGCTCCGACTGTGATATCAACATTTTCTTCACTCATCAAGCATGAAAACTGCAAATGGTGTTAACATAAAATGATATACTTTTTTTAGATTAATGTATACAAATATATGTTTGTATATATATATATTTATTTATTGCAGATTGTACATGTGTTAAAATAATCACCCTAACCATTAACACATAACATTTCCATGCCCTCTTTCTCATGAACAATTAGGTCTTTCCAACCATTGAGACATTTCCTTGCATATGTTTTGAGATCTTCAACACTCATGTTGTCAACCTCTTCATCTGTATAATACAAAAAATTAGTGCATGCATTCTCATGTGCTCTTTGTTGATTCCGGAAAACATCGACTCCACCCAATCAACTGTGAACATTGTCAATGATGGCATCCCTTACTTCTCGACTAATTTGAGAAGTGGCATCCATCTCTGACTGCAAAGTTTCGACACGAAGAGGTCTACTAACCAATGGTGTCTCAGGGCGAGGCAACTCAACAACATGCCTAGTGCTCCCATGGTCACACAATCAACCTTTCCTAGGACCAAAAAGTTCAGAGGGAAGGTCATTGTAATTGGGTTTCATTTGCAAAAATAATTCTGCATAAAATAATTTTGCAAAATAAAGAGGAACCTTGTCGTTCCATGGGAGTCTTTCATAGGCCACAAGGTGTATATCATACAAATAGTGAGCAATATGCGGGTGCTTGAAATATTCCACCTTCAGCATATTCCTTTTCGGCCCTTCTTTGAAAGTAAACATAGACTTGGCCATTTATTATGTAACTCTTTGTTTAACAACCTCCCATGTATCGAGACCCATCACTATTTCCTTTCTTTTTCTCATCACTTCTACAAAAGTATCAGTGGTTGGCCCAAGCTTTAGGTACACATCTACTAGTTCGCTTAAAGAGTGTGTAACTATTTCCAAGCTTTGCCGACTCTCAGCAGGTAGAGTCAAAGCCACGAGATCTGTCTTCAATTTTTCATGAAGATGTTGATACCTTTGTAAGGTGCATTGCTGCATGTTTGTTTCCCAAGGTATATCAGAAATGTCAGACAGATAAGTCATGGTTTCTATACAACCTTCTTCTTGAATGATGCATTCTACCCTACGTCTTTTTTTAGCAACATTTACAACAACATTTTCAGCCTTTGCATCAATATATAAAATTTTGTATATTAAAAAAACACATGTAAACAAATTTTTACAAATTGAATGAAAATAATATTCAAATTGATGGCCACCGAAATGTGGTTGGCTAGCATCTTTCCCACCCTGAGACTATTGAGAACCAGAACAACCTTGCTGAGAACCAGAATGACCACCGATTGGTTGAGAACGAACATGACCATCCGTTGATTGGCCTCTGGGGGAGTACATATCGCCACGTTCATGCAATCCGCCAACACTTATTGATGGCCCTCCAAGGGAATGTGAACCACCACCAACCTCATGAGATGAGAGACAAGCTTCATAAAAAAATATGAATTTATAATCAATTCAAAAATACATGTACATATTCATTGATTAAATTGTGTTAACCATACCATGATTGCATGAACCAGGGGAAGGCTCAATTGATGGAGTAGACACCCTTGTCCTCTTAGCTCCTAAAAAATAAAAAAATAAGACTTATTAACAACGAATTTAACTCACAAAATTGATAAAAAATCAATTCCATATGTACACACAAGTATGTATATGTATGGAGATTTAAGATTATATTTAAATAGCATGAACATCCCTCGATCCCTGATCCCCCTCTCTTGTAGAGAGATGGGATTCTATTGATCTTCATCGTTCATCCTCCATGCTATATATATCTACAGTGGGAATTTACAATTATTTTTTTAAATTAATATTTAAAATAAATTCAAAATAATTTCAAAAAATTAATGTAATTGAGTGTACAAAAATTATGTAAACACAACTTTCAAAGCACTAATTGATGTGCGAAACTCAATTTAAGCAAAAAATTAAATATAAAAATGTTAAGTTCACCAAATTGCGCTTCACATGGTGGGAGCACCCTTGGTATATAACTAAAAACATGGTGGAAGCACACTCGGTATAAAATTGAAAAAAACACATGGTCATTAAAAAAGAAGCGTGAAACCCCATTTAAACAAAAATTTGTTGAAGTACTCACATTTTAATTTTATAAAAATGTGAAGTTCACCACTTGTTGCAAATGTGAAGTTCACCAAGTTGTGTTTTACATGGTTTGGTGGGAGCACACTTGGTATATAATTGAAAAAACACATGGTCATTAAAAAATATGCATTGATAAGTACAAAACACACACATATCCAACATATGTTACAACGTCCATCAATAAATTTTGAAGGAGAGTGTCTCAACACTAATTCATCTTTCAGAGTTAAATCTTGAATTTTTGAAGAAGAGTGTCTCAAAACTATATCATCTTTGAGAGATTAATATTGCATTGGCATTTCCCCAGATAATTCTAATTCATTTATTAAATCATCTTTGATAGATGAATCCTGAATTGGCATTACCCAACACAATATATCATATAACATCTTATTCACATTTGTACAATGTCTTATACTAAAAAATTGAAATTGGAAAACAATATTGTTTTCTATTTCATGCAGTTGTTTTATCCTCTCGTTCTTAACATGGTACACGCCTTTCATCTGGTTACACACAAGTTCAGAATTGCTGAAAAATACAGTTCCATTTCATCCATACTCCCTAGTTGTTCCCAAACCTTCTATCAATTCAATATAATATGACTCGTTGTTTGTTGTTCTTCTCGGTATATTCATTTTCCTTTTGACAACCTGCTAGTTGTAATATTGGAAAGCACATATGTAATCCCTGCTTTCGCTGGATTGGGATAGCAAGAAACATCTATGCATAATGTCCATTTTCAACCATATTTAGTGGATTTTTTTTATCACTGAATTTTTTTTTTCAATAAAATATATTAAATTAAAATTTATTGCAAAAGCATGGGAGAAATGACCCATGTGCGATAAATTAGATGTGTCAAAGATTGCATTGCCTAGATTTTAAGGGATATTTATGACACATATACATGGTTCATGCATTGTTTGCCTTAAATTTTGCCTTAAAATTTATGGCAGAAATCATATCTAGAAATGAAATCCATTAAGAAAGGATGAGATCCAGAGGCTACCTGGCCCTTTACATGAAATGACATGCTTTAAGAAAGAATGAGATCCAAAGGCTACCTGGCCCTTTACATGCCTTAAGAAAGGATGAGATCCAGAGGCTACCTAGCCCTTTACAAACTCCTTTAAAACTTGTAGAATTTAACACTCAACAAACAAACTAAAATCCTGTGGAAGTTCGGCCATTTTAGGTTCAGTTTTTAGGCCTTAAAGTTTTCCTTGAATTAATGGGGGAAAGCCTTGAGTTTGAGGGATCATATCCTATGGAAGTTCAACTACTTTAGGTTCAGTTTTTAGGCCTTAAAATTTTCCTTGAATTAAAGGGAGGAAGCCTTGAGTTTGGGGGATCCTATCCTATGGAAGTTCAACTACTTTAGGTTCACTTTTTATGGCTTAAAGTTTTCCTTGAATTAATGGGAGAAAGCCTTGTGAAATGACGCATGCTTTAAAGTTAATTGGAGAAATCCAACATGAGACATGCTTTAAAAATTTTTCCTAAGAATTTATGGGAGACATGAAACATGTATAGAGTTTTCCTTAAAGTGGTTGTGGTTTATGGATATTAAAATGAAGAAATTCTATTTAGATTTGTTCCAGAGATTGACTGTAGGGGCATTTACTGGATATTTCACCTTTCAGAAAAGATGAGATCCAGAGGCTACCTAGCCCTTTATAGAGTCTTCCTTTAGAACTTATAGAAGTTAACACTCAACAGACAGAATAAAATCCTATGGAAGCTCAAAATCCTATGGAAGTTCAGCCACTTTAAGCTTTTAGGCCTTAAAGTTTGCCTTTCAATTTATGGGTAAACGCATTTAGTTTGTGGGAAAAATGGCATATCCATTGTTTGCCTTAAGTTTGTGGGAGAAATTAGATATATAAATGACATGCCTTAAAGTTTTCCTTGCCTATAGTTTAAGATAGAAATGACATGTACGTAGTTTGCCTTAAAGTTTGCATTATAGTATATAGGAGAAATGACATTGTCTTATAGTTGTTGGGAGAAATGACAGAGAAATGACATAGAAATGACATATGTCAAAAGTCACACCTTTATGAGTTTGTGGGAGAAATGACATGTAAAGGGTTTTCCTTAGAATTTAGTTTGCCTTAGAATTCAGTTTTCTATGAAATTTATGGGAGAAATCACATCTAGAAACCTTTATTTTGACATCTATAAATAGGCTAAGAACATTAACAAAAAAATTTCAACTTACAAATTAATTATGTCCTTAATAAGAAGTATGATTTAGCACTTATCAAATTGTTTAATAATTTATAATAATTTCATTTTTGGCTTGTACTATCATTCATCCTTGATATGTACAAGAATTTTACAACTTCAACATCAACCTACACTATCATCATAAATTAGTTATGTCCTTAATAAGAAGTATGATTTAGCACTTATCAAATTGTTTAATAATTTATAATAATTGATATGTAAAATATTTTTACAACTTCAACATCAACCTACACTATCATCATATAATTTTCGCCATGTCAATCTAGATTATTTATATCAATTACATCATAAAACACTCCACTTTTAACATTTCAAAAGAATAAAGCAACATGGAAGGTGTAAATTTAGGTACATTAATACACTCCACTTTTAACATTTTCGGAGAATAAAGCAACATGGAAGGTGTAAATTTAGGTACATTAATAAAATACAACCATGTCAATCTAGATTATTAAGATCCAATACATCATAAAACAAAATCTAGATTATTTATATCCATTACATCCTAAAACACTCCACTTTTAACTTTTTAAAAGAATAAAGCAACAGGGAAGGTGTAAATTTAGGAACATTAATAAAATACATTGATGTCAATCTAGATTGTTAAGATCCATTACATCATAAAACACTCCACTTTTAACATTTTACATTTTACTCCACTTGAGTTTGGGGGATCCTATCCTATGGAAGTTCAATACAGCCATGTCAATCTAGATTATTAAGATCCATTACATCATGAAACCGTCCACTTTTAACATTTTACATTTTACTCCACTTGAGTTTGGGGGATCTTATCCTATGGAAGTTTAGCTACTTTCAATTTTTAGGCCTTAAAGTTTGCCTTGAATTAATGGGAGAAAGCCTTGAGAAATGACACATGCTTTAAAGTTAATGGGAAAAGCCAATGACACATGCTTTAAAGTTTTCCTTAAGAGTTTATTGGAGAAATGACACATGTACACGATTTGGCTTAAAGTGGTTGTGGTTTATGGATATTAATATGAAGAAATTCAATTTAGATCTGTTCCAGAGATTGACAATAGGGGAATTTACTGGATATGTCACCTTTCATAAAAGATGAAATCCAGAGGCTACCTAGCCCTTTACAGACTCTGCCTAAAGAACTTGTAGAAGTTAGCACTCAACAGACAGACTAAAATCCTATGGAAGTTCAACTACTTTAGGTTCAGTTTTTAGGCCTTAAAGTTTTCCTTTAATTAATGGGAGAAAGCCTTTAGTTTTAGAGTAACCTTATAAAATTCTTTAATGTGAAGATAGTAATTTACCTAAAAAACAATGGAATTGAAGACTGTGCTTATATATCAGAAATTTTTTATGACAACATTATCTTCCCTACTTGAAATGCTATTATCTTCCTTTCCCTATATATTTCACTGTACTGAAAGAATGGATTTTCTGAATGGCATGGTTTTCAAGATGTGGAGTTGTTTGTTAGTTTTACTTAGTATTCTCGAAGGGATAGACATTTAGAATCATTTCTGAAGGTTATTTTATTTGAATTCAATCATGTCATTTTGAAATAGAGAAAACTTAAGCGAGGAAGGCCGAAAATGAAAATAGTTTAAGGCAATCCATTAATGAGACTTAGTATTGTCGTGGGACACATCCAGCATTAGGCCATTGAGTTATGGATTCACTTACAGCTATTGAGTCCTACTCATTTGACCTATAACTGTTTCTCATTTTTTTGTTGATCACAAAAGTTGGGTTTGGTTGGAGGTTATGCAGTCAAGGTTTGTTTATTCAATTACATGGATTCCCCTGTGGAAACTTTGAATTAGTTGTCTGTCAATTTAAGCCTATACGGAATATTTCCTATAAATTGTGGATCAAACTTATAAGCTGAGATTATCCTAATTTTATTTTATTTTCATCATTCAAAGCATCTAGATATCTTCTTATTACAGATTATGAGGTATTAATTGGCTTTATATGAATTTTTTTATCATTACAATCTATCCCTTTATTAGAAATCTATCATTGGAAACCACAAGAAATAGGTACCCAAGGGTCCAAAATATTGGAAAAATGAAAGTAGTCTCTAAATGCGTGTCATCTACATGCTAGATAAAACGCCTTAAACTTGCCAAAATCTGTCCAATATTAACAACATTTCCAATGATCTATAGGTATTTTTTTCATAGATAAATGGGAATTTTGAGCTATGCTCCAAAGGGAATTTTTTCAATCTTCCTATGAAGGAATATACTAAGACACGTCTTGGAAAAAAACCCAATCCTTTAAATAACCCTTCAAAGGCTTCCTGAGTAATTTGATACTCTCCTTCATATAGCTCCACACATACCAAGTGAAAAGAACATAACATGGCATGAAGGAAATGAAACCAAAGAGTGTCTTTAGGTCATGAAAGATATCACATGGAAGAGCGTATATGTTTGTTAGCTTGGATAAACACTATTCCTGCAGCCTCTATGATGTTATCCAACTCATTGACGTCATTCTCCTATGTGGGTTCACCATGTACAACATGAACTTCATCGGGTATTTTTTTAAGCAATTTAGTTTTAAGAAATTTATGAAGCACATATGATAATGATGTTGATGCCTCTTCATAGATACCACTCACCAAATAAAACTCAGCAAAAGAAGCTAGGAACATCAAAGCAAGTAGAGGGGTAAGTAGTAGCTCACCTGGGATCTGTTTCATTTTGAGAGCTATCATAAACTCGGATTTCTCCATATCTGATAGCGTCTTCCCCATTCGCATTTATCAATTCTTTGTTTTCAATTTTTTTTACATGGTTCTCTATTGAAACTAACAATTTGTTACTTTTCATTTTTAGCTCTAACTTTCCACATTGGTCTGGCTAGCATCTCCTCATTCATGTCGTTCTTTTAGTGTGAAGACCTTTGGGTTAGCGTTGAACCAACTAGAGGCCACTCCAAGTATTTTAAGTAATAGATCTTAGTTATTTTACACTTATTAAGGTCCATATGCCATTTACGCTATGAAATTCATGCCTCCAATATGATTCTATGGGTTATAAAATTCATATCTCAACGTTTAACTGTAACTGTATTCGTTGTTTCCTATATATCCATATACTGTAACTTTAATTTTTCTTCCATTCTGCTTTGGGTTTAGTATATTTTCCAGTTTGATAACCAACAAACTGAGACAGGTAAAAAGACAGAGAAGGAAAGGGCATTAGGAAATACGGAATAAAATCCAAAGGTAACTCAGATTCTTTTATTTCTTCTTATTAAGGGATTCTCCATTGACACCCTGACGAAAGGACGATTGGATTCCATCCTCGAAATCTCTCCAATAAAAACATGCAATTTGCAATAGAAAAAAAATTATGGAAAAAAAGCGACGTAAGCTACTTGTCGAAACTGTGGATGCTAGAATGTGTGGCGAGACAATGAATGATGACTATATTAAACCAGTGAAAAGACCATCTAAATGTGGGGCATTTTAGTTAGATTTTATACCATGACAAGAAGTTAAAAATAAAATTTATAATTTATAATTTTATTTAGTGACTTTCTTTCAATGTCTTCCTTTCAGGATTTAGCTCCAACTACTAGTTCAATAAAAATACAACAATTTCAAAATAATAGTGACTCAATATTATGAAATTCTAAAAAAAATCTAACAATTATAGTTCGCTTCATATTATTCCAAGGTGTTATACCAACCTAGAAATTCGGAGCCGAGGCCGCAATTCAGAGACGAGACCAAAATTCAAAGACAAGGCCACAATTCGAAGACAAGGCCACAATTCAGAGATCAACAAGGCCACAATCAATGAGGAAGTCGTGGAGGACAATTACCTACAAACAAAAAAACAACGATAAAATTAAAATAGAACAAAAAATTAAAAAAAAAATAAAATTAATTCACCAACAACAGAAAAAATAACAGAAAAATACCCAGCAAAACTCGTTCAAGACTCTGCAAACACAATCGCAGCAACATAGCTGGAATAAGCCCGAAACACAGAAAAAAAACCCAGCAAGACTCTGCCAAGACTCTGCAAACACAAACATAGCAACATAGCCACGATAAGCCTGAAACACAGACACGATAAGCCCAAAACACAGATGCTAATAAGCCTGAAACCCATTAACGTGTCTGGGTTGGTGAATTTATAAACTAAATTTTGGCCAGATTATTTTAATAGTTCGCCCGAACTAATAATTCGGTCGAACTAATAGTTTGACCGAACTTGAGTTGCCGGTTTTCCCATCTCTGGCCAAAAATCTATTTTCCCACGCCTTCAGTACATCGTCAATGTAAATGGCAGAATGAGTTTCACCAAACCAATTTCGAAAGTTTAGCCGAACTATTGGGAAAAAGAGTTTTCCGCCCCCGATTCTCACAAAAGTGTAACCCTCCATGAGGTTTGATCCTCGGTTGCCTTACTGACAAGGCCTATCCTCCATCAGTTGTGCTAGGTAGACTTAAATATTTTTAAAATAGTTATTAAAAAGATATAATTTTATTAATTTAAAATTATATATATTCCAAATATTATATATGCTTTTATTTGAAGGATAAAGAATGTGCTCCTTTACACATATTTGACTATGAAAGCCTACAAAGATTTAAATGCTTTACTTTCTCAAGATTTGAGTGAATAAATTTAAAAATAAAAAATTACATATTCTATAAATTTTTTAATTATAATAATTTATTTTAAAAATTAGATATTAATATATGATATATAATATTTCTAAAATAAATAATAATTCCATTAAAATTATTTTATAATATTAAAAATAATATTAATAAAATTTTAAATATTAATAATTATATAATTTTTATAGTAATATTATACATTATATAATTTTTATAGTAATATTATAATTTTAAAAATAACATTATTATAAAGTAAGAAAATTTTTGGTAAAAATGACATCATTAGAGTTTCGTTGATGTGTTTCGGACCATCCAATGTCGGCATCTAGATTATATGGATGGCAGTGCATTTGGCATTCAAAAAGCCACTTACAAGACACCCATGTGGAGCTCACAAAAGCCAACTCCAAATGCAAATAGAAACATAACGTCACAATGCACTAGCATGCCTAAACGCTTATCCAAGACAATGAAATGAAATACAATGAACACCATCACATAGGAAGACACGACAAGACCAAGATACAACCAAAAGTGGCAACATAAATAAAATTTCCATGTAGAACTTCCAAAATGTAGATTGTCTCAGTGTGGAAGGGCACACCCCATCCTCTGACGCTAAGAGGTAAAGGCAAGAGAGGCACTAGGAAATCCTCCTGGATTTCAAAATTTACTTTTTTAGTAAGCAGCGTCAGGGAAATAAATTTGTTTCATCATCCTTACCACCCTCGGGATTTCATTTTGAAAATAATGCTAAAAAATAAAACAACAATATGAAAAAAATAAATACATCAAAATATATAATATTAAAAATTACTATATCATGTAGTTCTTGGTGATGTGTGAGACAATGAAATGTTATGTACCAAGAAGTGAGCACCATGATAATGTAGTGTTATGTAACAAGAGATTACAAGTTCAAATCAACTCAATTTACTACAGAACGGGTGGGCTAGTTTTGGCTCATCAACCATTTGACATCTTGAGATTTCTCATTCTCCTACCTTGAGCTAGCATAAGTGTACGTACAACCTCATAAGTATTTGAATGGTTCATTCCACAACTTGAGACGTCCATAGCTCAATGCGCTACCTCACTCTAAGATATATGCCTAAATAATAGGTCTTACAACAAGGAAACATTAAGGTAGCATACAAGTAGACCTACTAGCCTCATACCTATTTAAGTGGTCCATTCGACAACTTGAGACATTGTGTGGTAGTGCATTGCAGGTACGCCTGAACAAATACTCAATAAGGGGTGTACTAGTTTTGGTTCATCAACGATTTGACATGTTGAGATTTCATACTCTCCCCCTCGGGCTAGCATACGAGTATACCTGCCACCTCGTTCCTATCCAAGTGTACCTATCCAAGTGGTTCATTCCACAACTCAATACATCCATAACACCATGCTCCACCATACTCCATGATATATGCCTAAATAATAGATCTTATAAAAAACTAACCATAAGTTAGCATAGAAGTACACCTAACTTCCTCATACTCACTCCACAACTTGAAACATCCATAACTCCATGGGCCACCACACTCTAAGATATATTCATAAATAATAGGTCTTACAACAAACTAACCTTAAGTTAGCTTACAAGTACACCGACCATCCCCATACTTATTCAAGTATTCCATTCCAAAACTTGAGACATCATGTGGTACTACATTTCATGTATGCATGAACAACATGTCTTGCGACAACCTTGGTGAATATACAACTAGGATTTACAAATTGGACCAAAAAGCATTTGGGTGTTCACACACCACTATAGGTCTCTATCGCAAGTGGGCTCCTTAATCAGACCTCAACACCATTGATTTCATCTCCATTTTCTCGTCCATGCAACAATGCAACCTCTCTCTTGCTATACCTCTAGCCCATGTTGTTCCATACCTTGATCCAGCCTCCCAACACCATTTGCACTAGCCAAATCCACACATTCTTTCATAATTCCATAGTAGCTACCACGAAACCACTTTATTGAACTCTTGCTTTCTTAAGTGCAACATCCTCCAAATGTGAATAGCACTTTTTAACTTACATGAAACAAAAATTTCTTGATATACCACTTTGAAGAGAAATAGAGATATGAAATAACAAGTTTTCAAGAAAAAGTTCACTTTACCTTGTGACCTACCTGCTATAATTACCACAAGATCAAACAAATCCACACAATTACTCTTGCCATAGCATTGATATGAACCATTAGAAAGTAAGACACTGTTAGAAAGTAAAACAATAATGTGGGAGCAATAATTGAGTATAACATAAACACGTAAATATAGACATGACGTTTTTAAGTCAAAAACCTATGTGAGAAAATCGATTGCAAATGATAAATATACATTTCTTGGTCCGAAACAAATTTACAATAAAATTGTTATCTCTTTAAATAAACTACATTACAAAGAATACAATGTATTAATCTGTCATTGATTATCACAACCTAAACCCAACAACTTTGTCCAATCAATTAGCTCTATGAACAATTAACTATATCAACCGATTAAATTTACCGGGTAGTAATTTAACCGGGTAGAACTACCGTAAGAAATTATACTTTGAGGTGTGGAAAAAATAGTAAGCCGTGGTAGGAAAGAACTATGGAAAAACTTTGTTGTAACATTGGAGATTTAATGGTTTCTCGGTTACTCAATCTGTAACTAGAATCCGTATTGGTTATTCAGCCATGAAATTCTTCGGAACACGCAAAGGTTGCGTAGGTTGTGCAACCTGCTCAAATTGTTTACTCTTATCCAAATCACAATGCGACGCTAAAATCGTATGCTATGACGCCACGAGTCTGTGGATCAACTTCAAATGTGTAAAAGGTTTAACTGCCCTCGGAATCTTCGCTTAGAAACTTACATAACTCAAATATTTCGCAGCCAACCAGATTAGCTTATGATTAGACTGATCCCATTCTGCGCAAAATCTTATAAAACCATATTTTTGTACTCCAATTTATTAATAGAGTGACACCATTCTCTGCAAAATCCCATGGAAAAACAATTCTTGCACGCTCATCTATGTGTAGACAAAGTTAGCCCAGTAGTTGGCCCACTTTCACACGTTCCCTACATTTCGTATTTGTCATTTGTCATCCGGAGGGACCAAAGAGAACAACATTAATTATACGCATGCTTCGTTCATTCCTCCTTTTGCTTAGCTTCTAATCACTTTATCTCATTGAAATCTTCACTCTCGATTATTTGTGTTATTGTACTGAATCAACCTTGAAGCTACTCCTACCAATATTCTAATTCTAAGCTAAGCGACTCTCCGCCATGCCTGCTGAATTCATGAATTAGACTCTTATAAATATCACCCCTTCCACACAAATCCAAACTAGTATCTGTGGGTCGTTTCCCTTCATTTTGGAGCGGCCCGAGCACTGTTGGTCTTGTTTAATTAATTTCTGTGTTGAGATAAATGCTCATCATTGAGTGCAGCATTGACCCTTTGAACCGAACTAGAATTCGATGGGTCGATGCTGCACTCAACGATAAGCATTTATTAATGGAGACACAAGTTAACCAAAGGAAAAAAAATACAGTTTCGTTTCAAGAATCTTGGAAAGCAGCTGAACAGAAAGCTATGACAAAGTAAGGAAGAGTTATTATATTTTATTTTGGATTAGTTTAACTTGTAAACAAAATATATTTTTTCAATAATACCATTTCAACAATGAGATTTTGCATAAATGCTCATCATTCAGTGCAGCATTGACCCTTTGAATGGAACTACAATGGGATGGGTTGATGGTGCACTCAACAATAAGCTTTTATTATTGGCGACACAAGTTAACCAGAGGAAAATAAATAGAGTTTCGTTTCAAAGATCTTTGGAAGCAGCTTAGCAGAAATTCATGGCAAGGTAATTGCAGAGTTATTATATTTTATTTTTTAGTAGTTTAATTTATAGGTAAAATAGTGTTTTTTTATTAGAATTTTGTTATATAATTTTAATAAAAATCTTGATTTTTGTTGTTGTTTAAAATACTCTTTTGAATATATATATATATATATATTTGAACATCTTAAAAATAGCTAGAATATTAGAATTATACAGATTAAGAACCTTAAACTGAAATTTAAATTGTTTAATGTTTCCAAATTTTTCATTAAAATTAACCAAAAATAATGTCATAAGAAAAGATATTTAGCATACTATATAAATTAGACGACGTCGTTTTACTTTTATTTTTGGGTGGGTTCGCTGTCTTCTCTATACAATATCTATTATTATTTTTCAGGGTTTTAAGAAGGGCAATGCAAATCCTGCGTTTATTTTAGCCAGAGGGGAGCTCACGGAGGGGCACAACTGGTTAGGTGAGCTGTTCGCATTTACAAGTTTGTTTCCCATTTTGAGGACTGTTATTTTTCAGTTTTTGCGGGTCCTTTCCATGGTCTGTAACACCGTGTTTTTGCAGGTGGCTGGTTTCGTAACGCCTCGTCAGCTGTGGCCTGTGGGGTGTTTTTCTATAAGCGGTAAGTCGGGTATGGGTTTTCTCGCCGGTTTCTTTCTTTGAACGCTGATTTTGTCTTTAGAGGGTTATGGTCAAACCGGGGCAGTTTTAGTTACGGTTTCATACGTAGTTTGATCTTTGTAACTCTATGAGTGGTTCGTTTCTGTATGGAGAGATTCTGTCAGCACCGAGTTCAATGGATTGGATTTAATAAGCTGGAACGAGAACAAGGAGTTTCAGAAGCGGTTCAAAGTATACCTCTTTGCCAAAGTATACTAAGGGTCCAATCCTCTTACTGTTTTTATGGGACACATGGAGGAATTGGTTTGTTAATGGAGAGTGTCTTGTTTGGGTTGCGTTTTTTACCTATGTATCTGAGGGGATCAAATAACGTTTTCTTGTTATCCTTTAAGATTGTATGTGGGTTAAAGTCCATTTTCTTAATATCAAATAATATTTTTGTTTCGGTAAGAAAGTAAATGACTATATGTATATTTATATCTATATCTGGTGAGTATCTAATATGTATCTTTATTTAAGAGGGTGAAATGTGCGAGACTTGGGTTGGAGGTGGAGCTCCGTTTAAAAAAGTATTTCTTTTATTTGGATGCACTAAATAACATGATATTTTTATTGAATGGAATTAAACTAGTAATTGCATCATAGGTGGCAAAAAAAAATGCAATAAGATGATAACATAATATGAAACTTGTATTAAGAATAAAATTGTGTTTTACATTCAAGATATGGTTCCACTCATCATTAATAAAAGATGTATTAGAAACAACATCTCAATCAGATTTTTTTTGTTATTTTGTTGCAAATGAGAAATTTTTTCTTTATCCTTGTTACTCGCCAACAAATCGATAAATAACACACTTAAATCCTTGGTAGAGGAATGGCATGAGTGAGCTCGAGGGTTTTTGCACGCACGCGAGCTAACTCTGTACATGTGGGGAAAAGGGGGATTAGGGTCAGAGAAATTGGAGACAAGGCTAAAATTGGAGGTCCAAAATCATCAAGTAATTGATTCTTTTTCAATTCTTCATTCTAATGCCCTCATCTATAGATTCAATAGGATTTGTTCCTAATAAGATGTTTTTCTCCTGGTAAAAAAATTGTGAGATTTACCTATGTTCAAAAGGTTTCCAGGTAAGGGACGTGTTGGGTTCTTTATAACCCATTGGTACCATGAATTTGACATTGTAAAGATGTTGGTGTCAACGATGCTGGTGCAGGTGAGGCTACCAAACCTCCCACTACCATTTTTGCATTATTAGGTCCTCGAAGATATAGGGAATACTTTGGGGACTTACAAAAAAACAAATAATGAACATATAGAACAAGGTTTCCTTACCTTTGCTCAGATTTGTATAGAGATAGACTTGGGTAAAGGCTTACGAGACAACATAGTGTTGAAAACTGGAAAATATAAATGGAACGAAAGTTTGGATTATGAAAACACACCATTTCGATGTTGTACTTGTTTTCAAACATGTCACCTACAATATTCATGTCCACAGGAAAAAGTAATCTCAAATAAGAAAAAGCGGGAAACTTGAAAAAAAAAGAAAGACTGGAAGCACACTAAATTTACATAATCAAAGGAGGAAGTTGAGGAATATGGAAGATATCGCTTCTTAGGATACTAAGGATAGTAAAAACATGCAATGTACTTACTAGTCAGAACAGATTGGCTGTAATGGGGAGAAAGTACTTACCAGTCATCACAGATAAACCATAATGGGGAGAGGACTCAAGATGGAATTCCTTCAACATAGATGGTCAAACAAGAAAATGGGGCTGCAGGAACAAAGAGAGCTCATGGATCAAGAAATTCAGATATGAACAAAGACAAACCCCAAATGAATTGAGGTTTGGATACGAAAATCATTCTCGTGGAAGCTTCAGGTGGTAACTTGCAAAATGTGCATATAAAGAAAGGGAAAAAAAGAATGTTCATTATTATTACAACTGATAATTTCAATGTTCACGATTATTACAAGTGATGATATCTTTGTTTTTACTATTTTCTATCTATTTATGTCTCCCAAAATTCAAATGGAAAATATGAATGGAACCAAACTTTGGATTATGAAAACAAAAAATTTAGATGGCGTACTTGTTTTCAAATAGGTAACCTACAATATTCATGTTTACAAGCCAAAAAGCACCCAAAGAAGAAAAATATGAAAACTCGAAAAAAGAAATTCTAGCAAAACACTAGCTTTACATAATCAAAGGAGGAAGTTGAGGAAGATAGAAGATATCCCTTCTTAGGATACTAAGGATAATTAGAACATGGAAAGTACTTATCAGTCAGAACATTTTGACCATAATGGGAAGAAAGTACTTACTAGTCATAACAGATTAACCTTGATGCGGAGAGGACTCAAGACGCAATTACTACAACATAGATGGTAAGACAAGCAAATGGGGCTACAAGAACAAAGAGATACCATGAATCTCGAAATTCATATTTGAACAAAGACCAACCCCAGGTGTAGGCACATTTGGATCTGGCAATCATTTTGATGGAATCTTCTGGTGGTAACTCACAGAATGTGCATAGAAAGAAAGGGAAAAAAAGGAATCTTCATGATTATTACAAGTGATGATTTCTTTGTTTTTACTATTTTCTAGCTACTTTTTTCTCCCAAAATTCAAATGGAAAATATGAATGGAATCAAAGTTTGGATTATGAAAACACACCATTTTGATGTCGTACCCAAAAAACACCCGAAGAGGAAAAATGGGGAAACTCAAAGAAGAAAATGGGGTAAACTCGAAAAAGGAAAGTGTGGCAACACACTAACTTTACAAAATAAAAGGGATGAAGTTGAGGAAGATGGAATATATTCTTTCTCAGGATACTAATGAAAATAAGACTCAGAATAGATTGACCATAATAGGGAGAAAATAATTACTAGTCAGAACAGATTAAAGTTAATGGGGAGATGGCGCAAGATGAAATTACTTCAACATATACAATAAGACAAGAAGATGGGGCTCCAGGAACAAAGAGAGATCATGAATCAGGAAATTCATATTTGAAAAGAGACCAACCCCAAGTGGATCCAAGTTTGGATGTGGAAATCATTCCAGTGGAACCTTAGGGTGGTAACTGGAAAAAATGAAGGGAAGAAAAGGAATCTTCATGATTATTACAAGTGATGATTTCTTTGTTTTCACTATTTTCTAGTTATTTTTGTCTCCCAAAATTCAAATGGAAAATATAAGTGGAACCAAGGTTTGGATTATGAAAACACACCATTTAGATGTCATACTTGTTTTCAAACAAACCACCTGTAATATTCATGATTCATGTCCACATGCCAAAAAACCACCCAAAGAAGAAAAAGGGGGAGAGGACTCAAGATGGAATTCCTTCAACATATATGGTAAGAAAATAAAATGGGGTTGCAAGAAAAAAGAGAGCTCATGAATTAGGAAATTCATATTCGAACAAAGACCAATCCTAATTGGAGCTAGGTTTGGATCTGGAAATCAATCTGCTGGAATCTTCGGGTTAGGAAATGTTTAGGTTCAATTTTAATTAGATTTTTTTAATGAGGTTCAAATTATGTTTGGCATTAGGTTCATGTGTGTGTGTGTGTGTATTAATTTAATATTAATTATAGGACAAAATAGTAAGAAATCAACATCACTAAACATCAAATAAAAAATGCTATCAAGGACATGGAAACTGCAAGGATAAATTACAAGCTTGAGTTGTGACATGAAGTTGTCAGTTTTGATCTATGGACTTCATCCAAAGATGGCAAGGATAAATTACAAGCTTGATTTGTGACAAGAAGTTATGATTTTTGATCTATGGGCTTGGTGTCATATTTTTCATGTTTGCGAAAATTCAAACCTCGTGGTTAAGGATCGACGAACCTTATCACATAGAATTCAATTGTTAATTTTATTATAATATATATTTTTAATGTATTTATATCCCGCGTGACATGAACTCAATTGATAATTATTTTGAACAACTTTATACATAAGAAATATTTGGGTAGACCCTGTGACCTTCCATTAGATAGGTGCTAAAATTAATGTCTATATTGTTATTATTTATGTTTAATCTTTATAATGATAATATATTTTAAAATATTAAAATATTTATTTAAATGAAATTTTTACTATCCCATTCTTATATTATAAATACATTACCTTTTATTTTTTATGTGCTAATATTAATGTTTATTATTATTTATATTTTATGTTTATAATGTTATTATTTATATTTAAATATTTATTTAAATGAAATTTTTTTATCCCATCCTTATATTAGAAATACATTACTTTCTATCTTTTTTTATGTGATTATTACCAAAATATTTTCCAATATTCAAGATATGGATCAAGGACTTTACTTTTTCTTACATGCTTTACTTTTAGGACGGTTATTCAACAAAGTCCAACATAAAAACATAATCATATGTAAAAGGAAAGAAAAATTAATTGTATCATTAAGTAAGAAAATCATGGAAACGTTTTTGATGAAAAACTAAAGCTAGATGTCGATCTAATAAATTATTATTTGTATTATTATTATCCAGTTTTAAGGTCACAACCAAGCTAGACAACAAATAAGTATATGAGACCCAACATTCCATACACATCTAACTACTTCAATAATGGGGATGAGTAAGCCAGCCTAGATCCACCTTAACTTCGGATCTATCAAGCGCCGACATGGATCAAATCTCTCGAGGTGCAAACCTCTTTTTCGAGTGAAAAACTTGAGGAAATGTTTGCAACTTGAGATATTTGAACCCTCTTGGTGCTTAATAGATCCGAAGTTAAGATGGATATAGGATGGTTTCAGTCGTGTGTTTCCAAGGAAAAATCTATCAAATATATGATTAATTTTATCAATAATATGTGAATATATCAAATATTAATATAATCATGTAAATATGCTAAATATTTCTGAGATTAACTTGGTCATTTTAATTTTAAATTTTCGTAGTTACCTCACTTTGTTGAGATGATAAATATTGTTAATAACTATAATGATGAAATATTCTTTTTGAATGCAAAGTGACAATAATAGTGTTGAAAGATAGAAAGTGTGCAAATAATAAAATAGGATTATAAATCACCATCTTCACTTATATCAATCCATCTACTGTGATAAATATTCTTCCCTCTCTCCACCCTCCATCAATATCTATATCCCCCTCCATCTCTTCTTTTCTGTCTCTCTATTTCACCCCCCTAAACACACACACTCTCGCACTCCATATATATCAATTTATTTTTCAATACCCTTTTCTCCCCATCTCTCTCTTCTTCCCTCTCTTCACCTTCCATCTATATCTCTATCTTCCCCTTCTCTCCCACTCCCCCGCTAATATATCTCTTTCCTCCTTTTATCCTCTCTCCCTCTCTCTCCATATTCCTTATCACTCACTTTCTCTCTCTCTCTCTTTGTCCACCTTTCTCTCTCTATGTATTTCTTCTTACCTCCCTCTCCCTCTCCCTCCAAGTCCATCTCTCTTTCCCTCCCTCTCTCCACTCTTTCACATCCTCTCTCTTCCTTCCTCTCTTTCCCTTTATCTCCCTCTCTCTCTCTCTTCAACCACCAACTGTGTTACTATATCCCTCCCTCTCTCCTTATATCTCCTTCTCGCCCCCCTTATCTCCATCTCTCCTTATTTGTCTCTTTATCTCAGCCCTAAACATATACACTCTCTCTTTGTCTCTCCCTTGTCACTCATTCTCTCTCTCCACTTCTCACTCTGTATATTTCTTATTCCCTACATCTCCCCTCCTCCAATTCCATCTCTTTATCGATCCCTGTCTCCTCCTCTCTCTCTCTCTCTCTCTCTCTCTCTCTCTCCAATACTCTCTCTTCCCCTATCACTCTTCTCCTCTCTCTCCCTTTCTCTCCTACCTCCCTCTCTCTTTTCCCTCCAATCCTCTCTCTTCCCCCATCTCTCTCTCTCTCTCTCCCTCTCTCTAATCCTCTCACTTCCCCCATCTCCCTTTCTCTCTCTCTCTCTCTCTTTCCTCCCCTCTCTCTCTCCAACTACATTACTATATCCCTCCCTCTCTCCTCTCTTCTTCTCTCCCCCTCCTTTCCATACATCTTACTTTGTCTCTTTATCTCACCCCTAAACATACACACTCTCTCTCCGTCTCTCCCTTATCACTCTCTCTCTCTCTCCACTTCTCTCTCCCTCTCTCCACTTCTGGGTTATGTAAAATAATGAACATAAATATTCATAAATATAAAGTAAATTATGGAGTTAATATGAAAAGAGGTTTGATTTACTTACCATACCTCTGGTTTATTTATATTTTTATTTATTTACCATACCTCTTTATACCTATTTTATATTTATTTATTTATTATACCTCTTATATATTTATTTATTTACCATACTTATTTCATAAATATGGTATTTGGCCCTTGGTATCAATATTAATTTGTCCCCTTGTATTTCGTCCCATAGGCTTCATATAAATAAAACCTCTTTTTTAAGTTTTTTTAAATATAAAAAGGTTTATGGAGTAAATATAAAAATAATTTTCATTTATTTACTATACATCAACTTTATATATATTTTTATTTATTTACCATAGCTCTGGAGTAAGTATAAAAATATGTTTTATTTATTTACCATACCTCATGTTTATTTATATTTATATTTATTTAAATTTTAAAATATTGCAACTTTGAAATATTTATGTTTTTAAATATTTTAATTTATCCATAGTATATGGGTTTTCTTTTTGAAGATTCATTTTACAAATATTTAATTAAAATAAATATTAAAAGATTTTGGATTTTGATTGTTTGTGTTCAATTAACTCTTTTCCTTCGATTTAGGAAATGGTATTGACTTTAGTAAAGAGTAAAGATGTTTAAAATTTTACTTAATTTTGAAATTCAATGTGGTAAATTTTTATGTTAAAGGTAAATTTATGATCCATTCAAATTCAAGTATATAATTTACTATCCATTCAAATTATATAAATAATACATAGTTGTATTTTAATAGTTAATCTTAGGCCATTAATAAATTTAAAAAGTTATATATAATGTAAATATTCAAGTTATATAAAATTCAAGATTAGGTTAATGCTTTGGCCGATATTTAGAAAAAAGAAAAAAAAAATTTTTTTTTGAGAACATGACATACTTGACATCTGGGTCATACAGGGTTATAGATTGCACCTCTCCGCCCAAAAACCCAATTTCACTATTAGATCTCCAAAAGTTCTATTTTTATTTATTTATTTCCAAACATAATAATTCCCCTAAAACATAAAAAAAGACATAAAAATGTTCTTAAAATTAAAAAAAATATATGATTTTATTATCTTTCACTATATTCAATAGTATTCAATAGTATTGTAAACCATAATCATAAAATACATTCTTTAAATCATAAAAGGAAATTGATTCTTAATAATTGTAAACCATAATCGTAGTACAAGCGTCCCAATTATTAAAAAAAAGCTTGTCATGGTCATTTAAATATTCTACAAGGGAGTTCTGCTACACGTATATGGAAACATTTCATTACATAAATCCCTCCATCATATACATAATAGGTTTAGTAACTTCCATATAATATATTTACCAAACATAATAACACATTAAAAAAATATATACAACTCTTGAAACATATAGATTATATTTTCAAATTTAACCTTAAACGGCTGTTTGAGAAAATGTTTTTTTAGCAGGAAGGGATTGCCTATTCAAGCTATAAATCAAGGCGATTGACTATACAAAGTGTGTAGCTCTGGCCTGAGACCAATAATAACAAAAAGCCACTTGGGAGCTTGAACTCTAGCGATCCATCATAAAGACAGACATATAACAAATGCTTTATTTTGATCGAAGCAAACCTATGTTTGCTCGGACCCAACTTCATAGCCTTGGAAACTCCAGTAGATTGATTTTGAATCATAATAGGTTGACGGTGTATCGCTTGAGCAGTGTCTTTGCAGACAATTCGTATTCCTGTGGATGGTTTGGACCTGCCATCGATGGATCATTTCCTTTGTGTAAAGAGGAGCTCTCACAATCTCTGCAGCAATCTCTACCAAAATTGCATGGCGCATAACTCTCGGGCATGTCAACGTAACCAACATACCGTAACATAGGAAAACCCAGCACAACCATCAGAAATTATAACACTGATTCTTCGCCAAGAACATATTGTACTAATTTTATAATGCTACAGACATCGTATAAAAGGAGTCGATGAGTTAATATAAATGCGAACCCAAGTATCCATACGACCATGTCGACCAGCCTTATGAGAGACACCATGGTTTTCCTCCATTTTGATGCCACTCCTAGCTCAGCACAACCTTTCGTCCTTCAATAGTCATATCGGCTCTCCACAACTCCTCAGCTTTCAATAGTCATAGTCATACTCTTTTTCAAACTGTAAAACCGTTTAAGAAAATGTTCAACTTATCATCACTTAACACTTGTAACTATGATCCAACGACTCATAATAATTCCATTCTCAAATGATTTTGGTGATTCATAATAAGTCCATCGTCTAACACCAAATTCAATGGTGCAAGCACGTACAGAAACGACTCATTATAATTCCATTCTCTAATGATTTTGGTGATTCATAATAATTCTATCGTCTAACATCAAATTCAATGGTGCAAGCAGGTACAAAGTGACATTGGAGGAGATGTTTTGCGGAAAAATAGACATACATTTAGTCTAGTGCTTTTATGCACTAAACAACAACATACCTTTATTGAATGGAATTAAATAAACATACATCTAGTGTAGTCAAATGCAAAAGGAGTGAGGGTAATTTTTTGATGATTTGTCTTTAATGTGACTTTTTGAAAAAAATTCTAATTTATTTCTGGTAAAAGTTCATTGAAATCACAAGTTTGAATGGTAAATTATTTTTATGATCTAATTTATCTAAGGTAGGAGTTCATTGAAATCACAAGTTTGATAGGTAAAATATGCACAATCGAAGTTCCCTAAAACTCTGTTAGAGTGTTAAAAAATCCACCAAAAACTCCAAAAATTCACATTAAAAACAATTATGTTGTTTGAAAAATAAACTTATACTTTCATATTATTACTTTTTAAATATTTTAAAATTTGATTTTAATAATAATTAAAAACGTTAAAAATAAAATTGTTATTTCAGTATGTAATCTCAAAATATTTTTGGAGAGAAATCCTTAAGTTCAACAATGCCTTGCAAAACGACCATGAAAATGTATCCCAATTAGGATGAATTCATGTACAGTAACATCCTATTGGAGACAATGATCTTTGTAAGCCCAACAACCGAATCAACATCTTTATATTTATTAGTTATATAAATGGAATAACAAAATTTATCATAAAAATGATTAATTATTATAGTATATTATTTATATATTAATTATTTTGAGTGAAGTTCATTTTTCATAAATCTCATGTGAAAGGTTGACTTGTGGATCTAAAATTGGTGATAACATACTCACTTTGGATAGACCCTTGCTCCGTTCAACATTAAAAATTAAGTAAAATTTTATTTCAATTTAAGTTTTTATGAATTTTTATTTTTGACACTAAAAATCTATAAAATAAAACGTTTGATGAATTTGAATGAATTTAATAAAAATATTATCATAATTTTTTTAATTTTTTTTTTTTTTTTAACAATGTGAAGGGAGAATATATATATATATATATATATATATATATATATATATATATATATTTCTTCAAAGAGGTTAAATAGACATGTTTCGAAAATGCCTAAGTAGAATAGTAACCAAGTAAAACAAATACAACAATAATAAGAGTGTAGAGTATAGCTTAAAGAGAAGGTCCTAAATACAACAATAAGAGAGTATAATAGAAAATGGAATAACATCATGTAAAAAATAAAAGACTTCCAAATTGACTAAATATAGTTATAACTAGGAGTGGAGTCTTCAAAATTAGACATTGAATAAGAAAACCTTTCAGATATTCATCATTTTGGTTTTGGTTATAGTTCCATGGATATCATCTTGCACCAACTTTAGGAAAATTCCCTTCATCTAAATTACCTCTGGTGTTTTTTGAGAATTTCATTAGATGGTGCAGTGAAGGTTATACCTAAATAGGGAAATGATTTATATCACTAGTTCATGAGAAGTCTTTTGAAATTCAAACCTTGAGGGAATGATCAGAACTGGATCATGGACCTAAGTGATAGCTCAAAATTAAAAGTGTTCGGAAGTGTACTGAACCTAAGCGACCAGATAGATCTCGTCTTCCTGATTCCAGTGCCGTGAACGGTGCGAAAAAAAAACACCGTATGAAGAAGTTATTGTAGTTTGAAAAGTCGAGTAAATTGCAATTTTTGGACTTTGACCAAATTTGACTGGAATTTGGGAAATTTAAAAAGAGAATATTACAGGAAATATTTCTAGAATATTCTTGGAATATTCCTTTGAATATTCCTTGGAATATTCCTTCCAGAGTAACCAGTGATGGAAAAGTGTCTTTATAAGATTTGTGGGGGCTGCACGATTTTTTTTGGTTTTGGCCAATGAATGAGTGACACATGGCTAGCCCTGAGGCTACCATGTGTTCTCAGACTGAGCAGTAAAATTTGGGTTGGAATCCATGGGAATCGACCGCCTGACCTCTCTACAAACATGCCCACGCCTTTACTGTATGCTCTATCGAATGCTTCTTATCCATATGGTCTTTGGGTTCAATTTAAATTATATGGTTTTCCGATATGGGCATTCGGAGGGGCCGAATCTGAGGGCTAGCCCCTCCCATATGGCCTCGAACCCAATTCTACGGGCCTAAACCCTTAACCGCAAACACCAATGATTCTACAGATCAATTGAAAAGTGGTCACATGGTAGTTAAAACCGTCGAAAGTTGTGTAATGCAATGAATTGGATTAGCCTTGACAATTAATGTCACCACGGAGTTTATGGGACATGTGCCAAAAATTAACGATAAAATTCAATGTTATGGCTAAACTTGGCGGATATTCTGGTGGCCGCGCCATTTTTGGCATATTTTCACTTTTAACTAGAGTTAAGTCCAGTTCCTCCAAGTTTGGTGGAGGATTTTTAGGGGTCATTGGTGAAAATGAGTTCAGGCTCTATCTTGAGCTAGGTTTGACCAATTTTGGAGTGCCAATAGTCAATTTCGATTATTTCAGACATTCTAGACTCATTGGTGAGAGTTTCGGAGCCACCAGAGGATTTTTGAGCAGGTCTTATCTTCAAGGAAGTTCTAGGGTCCATTATGGCTACCATGGGCCAGCGACAGTTTGACGCTTAGCCAGTGCAGCTAGAGGCCTTATTTGGGAATCCAATAGTTAATTTAGGATGTTTCATACATTATGGAACTAATGGTGTGCTTTTTAGAGCTTGTAGAGGACTTTTGAAGGCCGAGATGCTTCAGTGAATTTCTAGGGCCACTAAGGCCAGCTAGTGCCAATAGTAGTTTGAGGCCTAGCAAGGGCATCTAGAGGCCTTATTTAGCAAACCAATAGTCATTTCTGAATGTTTTGATACTTATGAATCCATTAATGGAGTTTTTAGAAGCTTTAGAGGACTTCTAGAGGCCGAGAACCCACAAAGAATTTTTCTTTGACCCTAGAGCCACGGGGTACCACAAGGTGTTAGAGGCGGAACTGGAGTAGAAGGAGGCCAATTTTAGTGAACCAATAGCCTATTCTGACTATTTTTGACATTATGAATCCATTGAAGGGATTTTCAAAGTCATTTGAAGAATTTTGAAGGCCGAGAACCTACAAGGAATTTTTGGGCAGCCTAGGGAAAACAGTGGATGGAGGCCTAGATTGGGGATGCAGTGCTCTTTTGGAGAAAATTATCAGTCAATTTTGGAGGTTTTATATGTTTTGGAGATAGTAAGTGAAAGAGCAGAAGTTTCCTCAGACACACAACTTTATTGATCAAGCAAAAAGATTACAGGGCAAATTATAGGAGTTTACACACATAAACTCACTCTCATATTCTCTCATTACACATTACATTCAAAATAGGAAACTAACCTATTTATATGCTCTATGATCTAACTTAATCTAGTTATGGATCACTTGGAAAATAAGCAAGTGTCCATTTACAATCAATGAGCTTCTAACCAAACTACTAACTTTTATCCTAACTTAGAGCCTAGGAAACGACTCTTTTCTAGAGTCCTAATTTTTATTAACAAATTTCTAATTCTAACTATCTCACAAATATATTAAATATTCTAGAATAATAATTATTAATTTAATATCTTAAATTAATAATTATTTTATTCAAATACTATAACCTATGATAAAAATTATTTTTGGATCATCTAACATTCCCCCTTATGATCCAAAGATACATTACAACAGATACCAAGTTCATCCCTGAACTTAGTAAATTTTATTCTACCAAGAGGTTTTATGAAAATGTCGGAGGTCTGATCTTCTGAAGGGCAAAACACTGGCTTGATGACGTCCTTTGCAATGAGAGATCTGATATGATGATACTTGGTGTCCACATGCTTTGTCTTTGAATGGAAAACTGGATTCTTGGCAAGCTTTATTGCTGATTGATTGTCGATGAATAATGAAGTAGCTTCTACTGGAGGAATCCCCAAGTCCTGTAAAACTCGACGTAACCAAACAATCTCACAAGCTGCTTCCCATGCTGAAATGTACTCTGCTTCTGCTGAAGAAGTGGCCACTATAGTTTTCTTCTTGCAACTCCAGGAAACTGCAGCTGACCCCATGTTCATTAAGTAACCTGAGGTTGATGCCCTGTCATCAATACTGCCAGCAAAGTCGGCATCTGAAAATCCACCAAGTACAAAATTTTTAGTCTTTTTGTAAAGAAGACCAAAATATTTTGTTCCTTGGATATATCGAAGAACTCTTTTGGCTGCATTCCAGTGGTTGTCTAATGGTTCCTGCATAAAACGTGAAAGAATACTGACTGCATAAGATAGATTAGGACTAGTGGTTGTCAAATAAATCAAGCTGCCAATCAACTCTCTGTAAGGCGTGCTGTCCACTCTTTCCCCCCCTTCAAATTTTGAAAGTTTTAAGTTTTGTTCCATAGGGGTAAGGACAGGCTTACAATCCCGCATTCCAAATCGCTGAAGAATTTCTGCTGCATATTTTCTCTGGGAAATGAAGATCTGATGTGGACGTTGGAACACTTCAACCCCAAGATAGTAGTGAAGTAGTCCCAAATATGTCATCTTAAAACCTGCATGCAACTCCTTTTTTACCTGTTCAATGTGATCATCATTGTTGCCTGTAATGATAAAATCATCAAAATACATAATGAGAATGACTAGATATTTTCCCTGTTGGCGCACATACAAAGTATCATCAGATTCACTGCGATGAAAACCAACTTTCCGAAGGTATTCATCCATTTTAGCATACCAGGCATGGGGAGCTTGTTTTAATCCATATAAAGCCTTGATTAATTTGCAGACTTTATGTTCTTGCCCTTTAACTTCAAACCCTGGTGGTTGTGTCATGTATACATCTTCCTGTAAGTCCCCGTTAAGAAAAGCGCTTTTGACATCCATTTTATGAACTTTCCACCCTTTCTGAGCTGCTAAGGCAAGTGTAAGGCGGATGGTGTTCCATTTGGCTGTGGGAGAAAAGGTCTGCTCATAATCGATCCCTTCCTGCTGCGCAAATCCTTTAGCAACAAGGCATGCTTTATACTCGTCAAGATCACCATTTAGAATTATTTTCAGGGATAGGAAAATAATTCTAAAGGAGTTAGTTCCATAGAGAAGCTCAGTCTATCTCAAGAGCACCGATAGAAGGAATCAAGTCAAAGGAGCCTAGATCTGTTTACAGAGTGATGAAAGCCATGATAGGGATATTAGGGTCATTATAAACCCATTTTTTTCGTTCAGTAACCATTGGAGTTGAGTTTTGTAACTTGTAAAAGAAATTTTCCATAATCCCAAAGAGCTAAGGTCAGATGACAAGAGCTCAAGGAGATGTAGCCCACGATATTAAGATGAACTCCTAGATTATATTTGATGTTATATATTAATTTTTATTTTATGCATTATATGTATGTTGCATATATTTAATTTCAGAAAAGATAAATGGACTTAAAATAGTTAAATAGTTGAAAAACATACACCTTTTTCAAGTATAAAGTTTCGTACAATTCAAGTACAAGCTAGATATTTTATTTTTTTAACTGACTGGGAGGCTATTGAAAAGAATAACAAGTTATCCAACCCATTTTCACATAAGATTGGTATCAGAGCACTTGGTTGCTTTATTTACAAAGAAATAGCTTGCTTGTTTGACTTGAAAGGTGTTTAACAGTTAAATGATTTGACTGTTTGCAAACTGACTATTTTTTGAGTTTAGTAGAGGTCAAGGGAAAGCTATTGATAGCTAAGTCCAGAAGAGGAAAAGAAGGAAGAAAGGTTGGAAGAAGCTTCCTTACCGAAAGGACCTCAAGGAAACCCTTGAAGCACAAGAGGCTTTGTTTGCAATAGGCTACTTCAAGAAGAGGTTTTACTCTACAACCATTTTGTTCAGAAGATTTGTCAATTGTTTGTGAAATATTTGTGAATTTTGTTGAATTTATTTTGTTCATTTTCATAAGAAGACAAATCCTTCAAGTGAGGTTTCCAAATCCTCCTCCTTCACAAGATTCTTCGATGAAGACATGAAACATGAATTCTACATCCTGAAGGACAGGGTGAAAATTATCTTTGAAGATAGAAGAGAAAGCACTAGACTTCATGAGAAATTGGTTGCTATGAGGCAAGAGAAGGAAGAAATTCTTAAAAAATTGCATGAGATGGAGATGTAGCTTCATCAAGCCCAAGAGGCCTTAACCAATAACATGCGTGAAGAAAAGGTAATTCGCTCCAATTTGTCTTCAGTTTCCTCTTCAGATAGATGTGTTGGTTCATTTGAAAAGAACACTAGAGGTATAAGGTTCAAGTTAATATTTAAAATGGGCTATGAAGGCAAGGGATTAAGAAAGCATGCACAAGGCATGATTGATCCTATTTTGGTTGAGGAGATACCTAAGAAATCTGGTCCTGGTTATGTTCAATCTAATGGAAAAGACTCCAAAGCCATGAAATCATGTGACACAACTTCAAAAATAACTTTTGTTCCATGTTATAATACACAAATATGTCAAGTTTGTTTTCAAGTTGATTACCATTGTTTGAAGCCTATGTTGCAACAAGAAGATTGCAGACATGCAGCTTATGACGAGCATGCGAGTTCGGACAAATTTCAAGACATGAACGTTGATGTTAGTCTTCAAGAGAAAGCTCGAGCCTCTACAAGTTCATCTCCTCATGAAGGTAAGAATGAATGACATTCAAAGTAGCATATGAGGTATAATTCTTCCCATAGTCAAGTTGATTATGTTTCTGCAAGGCATGAAAAATCTGCATGCTTGAATGGAAGAAAGAGTAGTTGTGCATATTGTGGTATGTTTAACCATGTTGTTTCAAAATGCTGGAAGAGGAAGAAGGCATACAGGAAGCATTTGAGGCAAAGGAAACTTGCAAAGAAGGTGCATAAGACTTGCACACATTGCTAGAAGAAGGGACATGTTGTTGCCCAATGTTGGACATTCCATCCAACTAATCATCCAAAGCACATGAGGCAAGAGGATAGAAAGACTAGCAAAATTGGAACCAAAGGTTCCATCATTGATGTGAGAACGAATGTTTCACATGAAGAATATTTTCAGCAGCAAAATTTGACGTGGAAGTGGCATGCTAAGAAGTGGTTTGACTTCTTGAAATAGTAAGACGTACACTCATTTGTACATATGAAAAATTTAGTTATGTATGCATGTTTTCTATTGTAATATCATGTTTGTTTGAGAAATTTCTGAGAGAGTTCAAGGGAGACAATTCTTGACAGGAGGACAAGAGCGTTCAGGAAGGGAAAGTGTCGACTACCTTCGAGTTGTGGTTCAAAGGCACTAAGAAATTCAAGGAAAGTGTATGGAGGTTTAAAAGAGAGGGTGTGTACTCTCATCTACTATACAGATGTATATCAGTCTTTTGGGGTCCAAGAGATTCCCAATGGGGAGGTGTGATAAAAAATGGATCAAGGACCTAAGTGATAGCTCAAAATTCAAAGTGTTCAGAAGTGTGTTGAACTTGAGCAAACAGATAGATATCATCTTCTTGATTCTAGTTCTGTGAATAGTTTAAAAAACTGACACCGTATAAAGAAGTTATCGCAGTTTGAAAAGTCCAGTAAACTGCAATTTTTGGACTTTGACAAAATTTGACTTGAATTTGGGAAATTTAAAAAGAGAATATTCTAGGGAATATTCTCAGAATATTCCTTAGAATATTTCCCAAAATATTCCTTCTGGACCAATCAGTGATGGACAAGTGCCTTTATAAGATTCTTTGGGGATGTACATTTTTTTTGGTTCTGGCCAATGAATGGGTGACATGTGGCCAACCATGAGGCCGCCACGTGTCCCCAGGACTGAGCAATAAATGTTGTGTCAGACTCCCTGGGATTCAACCACCTAACCTCTCCCCAAACACACCCACACCTTTATTATATGCTCTATAAAATGGTTCTTAACCATATTGTCTTTGGATTTAATTTAAATTATATGGTTTTTCGATATGGGGGTTCGAAGGGGCCATCACTAAGGGCCAGCCCCTCCCATATGGCATTGAACCCAAGTGCAGGGGCCTAAACCCTTAATTGCAAACACTAATAGTTTTGTAGATCAGTTGAAAGGTGGTCACATGGCAGTTAAAACTGCTGACAGTTTTGTAATGCGTCAGATGGTATTAGCCTTGACAATTACTGTCACTGCGGATTTTATGGGACATGTGCCAAAATTTAACAACCAAACTTTAATTTTATGGTTATACTTTGCGGATATTCTGGCAAGTGTGTAATTTTTGGAATATTTCCACTTTTAATTGGAGTTAAGTCCAGTTCCTCCAAGTTTGGTGGAGGATTTTTAGGGGTCATTGTGAAAAATGAGTTTAGGCTCTATCTTGAGCTAGATTCGACCAATTTTGGAGTGCCAATAGTCAATTTCGACTATCTCAGATATTACAGACTCATTGGTGAGGGTTTTGGAGCCATCATAAGGCTTTTGTGTGGGTTTTTTCTTCAGTGAATTTCTAGGGGCCACTAGGGCCACCGTCGGCCAACAGTAGTTTGAGGCTTAGCCAATGTAGATAAAGGCCTTACTTAGGAATCCAATAGTTAATTTTAGATGTTTTAGACATTATGGAACTAATGGTCTTGTTTTCAGAGCCTGTAGAGGAATTTTAAAGGCCTATATTTTTCAGTGAAGTTCGAGGGGCCACCAAGGCCAGCAAGTGCCAACAGTAGTTTGGGGTCTATCCAGGTCAGCTAGAGGCCTTATTTAGCAAACCAGTAGTCATTTCTTACTTTTTGATACTTATGAATCCACTTATGTAGTTTTCAGAAGCTTTTGAGGACTTATAGAGGTCGAGAACCCACAAAGAATTTTTTTTTGACACAAGAGCCAAGGGGTGCCACCAGGTGCTAGAGGCGAAACTGGAGTAGCCAGAGGCCAATTTCAGCAAAAAAATAGCCTATTTTGACTATTTTTGACATTATGAATCCATTTAAGGGATATGCAGAGTCATTTGAGGACTTCTAAATGTCGAGAACCTATAGGGAAGTTTTGGGCAGCTTAGGGCCAACAATGGATGGAGGCCTAGATTGGGGATGCAATGCTCTTTTGGAGCAAATGATCAGTCAATTTTGGAGGTATGATATGTGCTCAAGACAGTAGGTGAGGTTTCAAGGACATAAAAATAATTCTGAAGGAGTTAGTGCCATAGAGAAGCTTTGTTTAGCTCAATAGCACCAACAAAAGTAATCATGTCTAAGGGAGCCTAGATCTGTTTTCAAATTGGTGACAGCCATGACAGGGATATTAATGGTATTATAAACCCATTGGTTTAGTTGAGTAACCATTGGAGTTGAGTTTTGTAACTTGTAAAAGAAATTTTCCATAATCTCAAAGAGCCAATCAAGTTGACAATAGCTCAAGGAGACATAGCCCATGATATTGGGTGAACTACTAGATTATATCTATTGTTATGTGTTGATTTTTATTTTCTGCATTATATGGCTGTTGCATATGTTTAATTTCAGAAGAAAAAAAATGGACTTAAAGCACTTAAACAGTTAAAAAGCATACACCTGTTTCAAGTATAAAATTCCGCAAAAGTCAAGTACAAGCGACATCTTTTATTTGTTTAACTGAGCGGGAGGTTCTTGAAAATAATAACAAGTTATCCAACCCATTTTCAAATCAGTGAAATAGGAAATGAACATACCACATCATGTCAAGGGTGTTCTAAAAATACTATGATTACCTCTAGCGCTAATGGGATCTTCCATGGGAAATTCAAAGATGGAGGGATTGTCAAAGTAAGAGTAGGTATCTAATAATAATTTTTACTTTTTTTCTGTTGGAAAAATACTGAGAGGGGGGGGGGGGGGGGGGTGAATCAGTATTTAGAATTTACTCAGGATCCTTTTACTTTTTCATTCTTTAATAACTCATACGCTACTTTACGAACCGAGACTACGCGTATATACGCGGATACCCTTTACTTAACTCACGTATGCACGAGATATTAATAAACAACCAATTCTTCACTTAGATCCTTGCATGTATTCATTTATCGGATGTTTATATAGCATTAGACATGTGCGGTAATAATAGAATGAAACATCACACAAAAGCATCATACATGAACACCATGATTTTTAGGTGGAAACCCAAGTTGGGAGAAAACCACCCGCTTGTCTCGGCCTTCAATATTTTATTATAGAGAAAAACTTCTTACAATCATGTATTGGTGCAGACTTATACCGGTACATAGGCACCCCAAGGCTACAACCTTCTCTCGTTCACCTCACCCGGAAGGGGCTTCAACCCCTGCTCTTTTTAAACCTGGAAGGGAGCTACTACCACGATGTGGCACCGGCCTACGACGAGAAGGCTTCATCATCGGCGAAGGCTTCAACCCTCGGACCACTTTGACCACGTTTCATCAATTTTCAAAGCGGATCCAATGACTCCAACACAACCCTTCACTCTTCAACAAACATACTTTTCCCCAATGCTACAAACGGAACAATGAACCTACGAAACAAAATATCGAGTTAACCCGGACTTGAACGGACCTTCGAAACACATTCAACTTTGAGCATTCATCGGTTTAGATATGATACGCGCTTTTTATTAGATGGATCCGCGTATATACGCGCTTTCCTTTGAAGACAACCCGCGTATTCATTCATGCAACTTTTCAAGAAAACCCTAACGGGTCATACGCGCCTTTGTTGAAATAGATCCGCGTATATACGCGCCTTGATGAACCAAACAACGTATAGATCTATAAAAGATAAAATTTGTAGAACAGACAAGATCTATGAACTTACCCGATTTCTTCAACTTCTTTTTTCGGTTGCGCGGTCTTCATCACTTCTTTTCGGATCATCCGAAGTCTTTCCATTTCAAGATCTAGAGATCTTGAACCTTCATTATGTTCATAGATACATTCTAGAATCAGATCTATCAATTAAGAGGAAAGTTCCACCATACAGATATACTTCAGAGTTAAGTATTCATTAAAGCCCAGACCTTTGCTCTCTTTGCACAATGAAATTCTTCTCCTTATATAGATTTAGCCTTTTTCAATACCATGAGTCAAAACCACATTACTTCCGATGGTATTTCTGGACGGGACCACATAGACAACCCAGCGCTCAATACAATGGGTCAATACCATGGTAATGCCCCTTGGTATTCTAATTTTGGAGCGCAAAAGCCCATATGCGACTTGGAACGTACTTTTCCGTGTGCATACGCGACTTCCCTTAAGCTAACTCGGGTATTACTTGTGACATACATTTTTTCATCATTCCTTTCATCATTACATCTGAGTTGCTCTGTAGGCACATCATATTACATAATTACATCTTTACCAAGTCCATCAAGTCAGGAATAACTTCATCAAGAAGGTTTCCATCGTCTTCATCAAGTGGGTTGCCATCAAGGACAACATATTGCATCATATTGCCAACAATCTCCCCCTTTGGACTTGATGGCAAACCATGATGGTGTTTGATCACCACAACAGAAACTCCCCTTATTCAAACACCAAACACCATGTCTCTCCCCCTTTGACATCAAGGGAAAAGGGTGGATCAAAACCATCACAAAGTAATTCTCCTTTATCAAAGCGCTATAGATCTGAAGTGAACTGAAGTTATCATGCTCCCCCTGAAGTCATGCTGAAAGTTCAAACATATTTGTCAATAAAGTACATGACTCTATGACCTTCCTATGACCAAGGACTCATACTTACATCAAAGATCCAACCAAGTGGATTTACATATGAGACGCAAATACCCAACCGAGAGGGTTTACACATTTTGACTCAAGTTCTTACATGACTGAATATTACAAATTTACATCATAGGTCTCATTCATGACCTTTTCAAAAGATTACAAATGTGATCTTTTATGACCAATACCAAAAAGGTCTCAAGAGAGAGATCATATTATAGAACCAACATAATGCCAACAATGGATTATACTCAGCAAGGCCAATGCTCCCCCTGAAAATGTGCCTCCAAGCATCTTTTCTATATGACCAAGGCTCCCCCTTTGCTTGTGTATCCTGAACACTTTCAACAACAACTCATCAAGGCATCTTCACCCAAAATCAGAGAATGAAACAGAAAATAAGAGCTGAAATATCAACAGTGACTCCAAAAAGCATCAGAGATACCAAACAGCATTGCAGTTGAGCTGAATAATGCTGACCTAAGAAGTGATATTTGATGGGAATGTGCTTGGTCTTTGAATGCATAACAAGATTCTTTGAGATATTGATGGCACTTGTATTATCACACATAATGGAGATAGGAGAAGTACATTTGATTTGAAAATCTCCCAAGGTTTGCATCATCCAAAGGAGTTGAGTACAACAAGATGCGGCAGCCACATATTCTGCTTCAACAGTAGATAAGGCAATGGAACTTTGCTTCTTACTAAACCAAGATACCAACCGAGGCCCCATATAGAATGCACCACCACTTGTGCTTTCTCGATCATCAACATTTCCAGCCCAATCTGCATCAGAGTAAGCATGAAGAGTAAGATCAGAATTCTTTGGATATCATAGTCCAAAGTCTTGAGTTCCTTGCAGATATTTGAATATTCTTTTGACAGCCTGAAGATGAGACTCTTTTGGATTAGCTTGGAATCGTCCAACAATCCCAACAGCATGCATAATGTCCGGTCTAGTCTCGGTGAGATAAAGTAGACTTCCTATCATTGATATGTATTCTGGTTGATTCACCACGGGAGAATCATCATGAGAACTGAGATTGCATCCGGTTATCATTGGTGTGCTTACAGGCTTACATTCTTCCATGCCATACTTCTTCAAAATTTGCTTAAGATATTTTTCTTGTGATAGGAACATGCCATCTATAGTTTGATGCACTTGCAAGCCAAGAAAGAATGTTAGTTCCCCAAGTAAAGACATCTCAAATTCTTGCTGCATAACAGAAGCAAATTTTTGACTCAAGGATTCTTCATTACTCGCAAAAATGATATCATCAACATATACAATCACAATCAAAATTTTGTCATGTTCAATTTTTGTGTATAAGTGGCTATCAGCAGACCCCTTTGAAAAACCTTGTTGATGGAGATATTTGTCAAGACGATAGTACCATGCCCTTGGAGCTTGTTTGAGACCATATAGAGCCTTTTTAAGTTTACAAACAAGATTCTTATCATTTCCCAAAATGAATCCCTCTGGTTGTTCTATATAAACTTCTTCTTCAAGATCACCATTGAGGAAAGCAGATTTGACATCTATTTGATAGACTTTGATTTGTTGAGAACTTGAAAAAGCAAGAAACATTCTTATGGATTCAAGTCTAGCTATAGGAGAAAAAGTTTCTTCAAAGTCTATACCTTCTTGTTGAGTGTACCCTTTGCAAACCAATCTGGCTTTGTTTCTTATAACATCCCCATTTTCATTTAACTTGTTCTTGAATATCCATTTGGTTCCAATGACATTTTTATCATGTGGTCTTGGTATCAATTCCCAAGTGTGATTCTTTTCAATTTGATCAAGCTCTTCATTCATGGCTTGAATCCAACATTCATCTTTGCTAGCTTGATTGACATTTTGGGGTTCAATTGTGGACAGGAATGCCAAATAGCTAGAAGATCCCACAAGAGTCCTCCTTGTTTGTACACCTGATTCCTTGTTTCCCAAAATTTGAGATTCGGGATGATTCTTTTGAACATATCTGGATGGAGCTTTCTCTGACAAATTATTTTCAGGTTCTTCATTGGATCCACTGTCTATATCATTTCCATTTGATGTAGAAGGACAAAAATCACCATCATCTTCTTCTGTTGCTTGTTTTTCTTCTTTAGGAGCTGTAGGAGACTCATCAATGACAACATCAATACATTCAACAATCTTTCGAAGCCTTTTATTGTAACATTTGTATGCTCTACTTGTAGATGAGTAACCAAGAAGTATCCCTTCATCTAATATAGGTTCAAACTTGCCAAGCTTTTCATCATTATTTTTGATAAAGCATTTGCTTCCAAAAATTCTAAAATGCTTTACAGAGGGAGAATTACCATACCAGAGTTCATATGGAGTTTTGTCACTATTTACCCGAACATGTGCCTTGTTGAGAATATTTGCTGCTGTATGTGCTGCTTCTCCCCAGAACATGTCAGGAGTTCTAGAATCATCAAGCATAGCTCTAGCCATTTGTTGAATTGTTCTATTCATTCTTTCTGCTACGCCATTTTGTTGTGGAGTGCCTGCTACAGAGAACTGTCTCTTTATGTCATGTTGTTCACAAAATTCAAAGAATTCATTTGATGTATATTCTCCTCCTCGATCAGATCTAAGACATTTGATTTTTAGATCCAATTCATTTTCAACCAGTGCTTTGAAGATCTGAAATTTCTCAAATGCTTCATCTTTGTGTTTAAGCAACCCAATCCAACACATTCTACAGAAATCATCAATAAATAAGATATAGTATTCTTCTCCACGTGGTGACTTTTTCCTCATAGGTCCACAAATTTCGGTATGAACAAGTTCAAGAGGCCTACTTGATGATCCTTCTTTGGCATTAAATTGTACTCTGGTCTGCTTACCAAATTGGCAGGATTTGCATATGATACTTTCTGGTAGAGTAATATTGGGAAGACCACGAACAGCTTGAAGTCTGCTTGCTTTGTTGATTTGAGAGAAGCTTAGATGCCCCAGCCTTCTATGCCATAGCCAATTTTCTGAATATTTGCTCAAGTAACATTGATCTTTGCAGTTCTTCAATACATATAGGTTGCTTGGAGTTCTTTTCCCTTTTATAATAGTTCTACCTGTATCCAGATCACGAACCACACATTCTTTTGAACTGAAGACAACTTCTATACCTTGATCACACATTTGAATTACACTTAACAGGTTATGCCTTAATCCATCCACATACATGACATCATTAGCCTTCACCTTTTCTTTTAGAAATACGGACCCTTTTCCTTTAATTACAGTAGGATTATCATTTCCAAATGTAACTTTCTTTTCCTTTTCTAGAGCATTATATGAAAGAAGTTTGCTTTTGTCACCTGTCATGTGTCTTGAGCAACCACTATCAATGTACCATTGATTTTCTTCACCTTCTGCAAATAATGCTATCCCACAATTTTCAACCTATGCTTCCTTCTTTTTCCATACTTTGGAACTTGAAGGAAAATGTTGTTTTGGCTAGACTTTGCTCCTGCATTTAGATTCTTCATGGCCAAAGTTATTGCAATAAGCACATTCAACTTCGTTTTGAAGAGGAGAAAAATTGTTATAGGTGTTCCTTTTTGGTTCAACATCCATCCTTTTCTTTCTTGCTTCTCTTGTCATGATGGTTTTATATGCAACACATTGAACAGCTTTATGACCAAAATTGTGACATGAGAAACATTGTCCATTGAAGTAGAAATTTCTGCGATCATGAAATATTCTATTTAAATTTACCTGTTGATTGTTGCTTCTTTGAGAGATATCCCTGTTAGTGTTCCTTGTATTGTGAAGATCATTCTTTACCTGTGAAGATTCTTTATTCCCTCGTTGAGTGGCTGAATGTAGTAAACTGGTTGTAGCTGCCTTTAGATAATTTGGTGCTGAAGCCTGAGAGGATTCTCCGGTATATCCAAGACCTGTCTTAATCAGAGTAGATCGTTGAACCTTGATAATCTCATCTAAGGTTTCATATCCTTTAGCAAATCTAAGATTCAGAGTCTTTACTTTCTCAAGTTCTTTTCTTAGACTTACTACTTCACATTCTAATTTCTCATTATGTTTCTTTGCTTCTTCATTCTGCCTTTTCAGAGTTTCTATGATTATTTTACTTTCTTCCAAGCATATTTTGAGTTGATTGTTTTGATCAAGAAAATCATTGTCATCTAGAGCATCCATAAAAGAATCCTTATTATCTGTAGAATTATTTTCAAATGCCATGAGAAGTCTAAGATCTTGTTCACAATCTTCCTCACTGTCAGATAACCCATCACTGTCTTCATTTGTATAGTAGCTTTTCTTAGTGCTAGAATTGTTCTTATTTCTTCTTGCTACTTCTTTCTCTTTAGAAGATGTTTCTTTATAAGGACATTTTGCAGCATAATGACCAACTTTTCCACAATTAAAACATTTGAAAGGAAGCTTACCTTTGAATCTTCTGGTTCCTAGTTGGAGTTTTCTCACAAAATTTTCCTCATCTTCTTCTGAGATATATCCTGACCCTTCCGGTTTTTGAACTTCTTTCCCTTTTGTAGAAAATTAAAAAAAAAATTCTTTGACTTCAGATGGTCCTCCTCTCCTCATTTCGTATGCAGTCAATATGCCATGAAGTTGCACCATAGTAAGATTTTGAAGGTCTTGTTTTTCTTCAAGAGCAAAAACTTTTGACTCAAACTTGGCCGTTAGTGATCTCAAAATTTTCTCAACCAAAGTGGCTTCGGTTATTTTTTCTCCCAGATTTCTCATACGGTTTACAACATCATCAACATGTAAAAAGAAACCAGCAATATTCTCATCACTATGCATTTTTAGATTTTCATACTCAATTCTGAGAGATTGAAGTTTTGCACTTTTTACCTTTGCATCACCTTCATAGCTTAGGATGATTTTGTCCCATATCTCCTTTGCTGTATTTAGCTACATGACTTTGACAAATTCTGCTTCAGTTAGACTTCCAGTTATCGCATTGACTGCTTTTGCATTTGATTCATAATTATTTCTTTCAGTTGGATCTGTTGGTGTAGCAGCTGGATATTGATATCCTTGTTCAAAAATGGCCCATATATCTGCTCCCATAGACTGAAGATAGGATCTCATCCTTATTTTCCAGAAGATTAAATTGCTTCCGTTGAAGAGCGGAGGTTTGATAGATGTTGTTCCCTCGTGATTGCTCATCCTGCTTGATCTTCCTTCTAGCGGTTAAGCCTTTTCAGAAGGACCCGCTCTGATACCAATTGTTGGAAAAATACTGAGAGGGGGGGGTGAATCAGTATTTAGGATTTACTTAGATCTTTTTACTTTTTCATTCTTTAATAACTCATATGCTACTTTACTGAACCAGACTCGCGTATATACGCGGATACCCTTTACTGAACTCGCGTATGCACAGAGATATTAATAAACAATCAATTCTTCACTTAGATCCTTGCATGTATTCATTCATTAGATGTTTATATAGTAGTATATATGTGCAGTAATAACATAATGAAACATCACACAAAAGCATCACACATGAACACCATGATTTTTAGGTGGAAACCCAAGTCGGGAGAAAACCACCGCTGCCGTTGTCTCGGCCTTCAATATTTTATTATAGAGAAAAACTTCTTACAATCATGTACTGGTGCAGACTTATACCAGCACGCAGGCACCCACCTGCAGAAGGCTACCACCTTCTCTCTTTTACCAACCTTACCTGGAAGGGAGCTTCATCCCCCTGCTCTCGTTTACCATTCTCACCTAGAAGGGAGCTACTACCCCCTGATATTAGCACCAGCCTCTACTGACAGAAAGCTTCTATTATCAGACTGAAGGCTTCAACCCTCAAATCCACTGCAGACCACGTTTCATCAATTTTCAAACTGGATCCAACAGCTCCAACACAACCCTTCACTCTTCAACAAACATACTTTTCCCAATGCTACAAACAAAACAGTGGACCTACTGAAACCAGAATATCAGAGTTAACCCAGACTTCAGAACAGACCTTCAGAAACACATTCAACTTTGAGCATTCATCAGTTTAGATATGATACGCACTTTTTATTAGATGGATACACGTATATACGCGCTTTCACTGAAGGCAACCCGCATATTCATTCATGCAACTTTTCAAGAAAACCCTAACAGGTCATACGCGCCTTTGTTGAAATAGATCCCCGTATATACGCGCCTTCAGTGAACCAAACCTACGTATAGATCTATAAAAGATAAACTTTGCAGAACAGACCAGATCTATGAACTTACCCAGATTTCTTCAACTTCTTTTATCAGATTTGCGCCAGGTCTTCATCACTTCTTTTCAGATCATCCAAGAGTCTTTCCATTTCAAGATCTAGAGATCTTGAACCTTCATTATGTTCATAGATACATTCTAGAATCAGATCTATCAATTAAGAGGAAAGTTCCACCATGCAGATATACTTTGGAGTTAAGTATTCATTAAAGCCCAGGCCCTTGCTCCCTTTGCACAATGAAATTATTCTCCTTATATAGATTTAGCCCTTTTTAATACCATGAGTCAAAACCACATTACTTCCGATGGTATTCCTGGACGGGAAAACATAGACAACCCAGCGCTCAATACAATGGGTCAATACCATGGTAATGCCCCTTGGTATTCTAATTTTGGAGCGCAAAAGCCCATATGTGACTTGGAATGTACTTTTCCGCATGCATACGCGACTTCCCTTAAGCTAACTCGCGTATTACTTGTGACATACATTTTTTCATCATTCCTTTCATCATTACATCTGAGTTGCTCTGTAGGCACGTCATATCACATAATTACATCTTTACCAAGTCCATCAAGTCAGGAATAACTTCATCAAGAAGGTTTCCATCCTCTTCATCAAGTGGGTTGCCATCAAGGACAACATATTGCATCATATTGCCAACATTTTCATCCTTGTAAACATGGTAGGGATACATATTTTAAAATGTGGGATCATCTAGTTGTATCTTCACTAAATCCCTCAATATCTAACTCAAGAGGAAATTTTCACTTTCTTGATTTCCCAAGAGACCTGTGACTATTAATAAATCAACCCATTATAGGAGGATTTTGAGTTCCTTTCTCATTAAGACATTATGGATTCTCTATATTTTGGGTACTATAGCTAAATTTTTTAATAATATTATAACGGGGACACAAATTTCCATTAAGTTAGGAGAGGGTGGCAATTTATAGTTGGGTAAAGACTTCGGATGGAAAATTTTTTTAGAGGAAGGAAAGGATGATTAGGGAGGCTTTTATTGGAAAGGGAGATTAGAAATGAAAGATTGAATACACTAACAATGTGAAATTAAAACCAAGAGCGACTAAGAAGTTACATTTAAATATTTTATTCCATATCTATCCATGATGAGGGATGATATAAAATTATCCCAATGTGGTGAGGTCCATAGGGATACCATGATTCAAAGGTTATTATAGAATTTCTTTTGATTGTAGGATCGTAATCAATAAATGATTATAAGGAATAGGGCATGTAAAAATATTATTTCCATAATCAGTGTGTGTAGTTGTTTAAAATACTTTTTACTATCTATTGCAATTGTTTGCTTAAGATATCCTTGGAAAGCATCACTACGAATTTCCTCAGTTAAATGTGTTATTATATATAAGATCATAGTTTCCAAACCAATTGATAAAGAAGACTCTATTTGGTACATTTTAGTTAAAATAGTGAAACTGAGATCTTGGTATTTGATGGATATTGATGAGCCTTCTTTGGCTACTCTATGAAGGAGCTTGTTTGATTCATGAGGGATATGCTTGGGATATGAAACTTATATACTTTTCACTTGGTAGAGCATGAATTTTTGGTTAGTAGAGAATTTCCTATGTCATGAGATATACAATGTATTTAATCCTTTACAAATCTTGTTGATAGACTTGATGCCTATAGGGAAGTATACTTTAATGAGAAAATTGGACCAATTTTCCTTCTTGGTTAAAAAAAACCTACTTCAAGATCTTGCAAGTCAAGAAATTTGCTGGTATCAATGCCTCTAGAACTATAGAATCAAGAGAATATTTTATCCATCCAAATCTCTGAAAAATAATTCAATGTGTGTAGATGTTGGATTTTATTTGAATCTCGTTTTATGTTTATCCTATCCATGCTTTCAAGGAGTAGGGAAAAGGAGCTAGAGGTATGGATTTAGACTATATGGCTTTGGAGTTGAGATTAAAATTAACTTTTTTGAATCCTCAAATGATCATAATTTTTCCATAATGGGGATCGTAAATGGGATCCTAAAAGGATGAAATTTGAGCATGGAGGGATCCTCATATGTTCCTTTGGGAGACTACAACTTTTTCATTCAAGTAAGGGGATTTTCCTTGAAAATATTGATGTTTCTCTATTTCTAGATATACTAAGTTAAGAGGTTTGGGAAGATATTACAAGCATAGTTGGCTATCATGTCTAGGAAAGGATCTGGATGCCAATGGGATTGTGTTTTAAGGATAGTAGTCGAGATATATATATTTGGATCTCATGAAGTGGCACAAATATCCTAGTGTGGGAAGGAAAAGATACAATGGATTAAGATATTATTACCATATTATTAAGTTCCTTTACATATATGGTATTTTGATATTCCAAGGCATATTCATTTACGAATATTTTTCTTTTCTAATAGTCATAAGAAGGATTCCATTTTTAGCCAAATGTGTTTCCACATAATGTGATGTTCACTGAATTATAAATCATTTTATATTATTTTGTAGAACCCATATAGCATGTAGCTACCACAACCCTTATAGATCCATAAATGAGTATCTTGACCTTATTACGATCATATCACTCTTCTTTTTAGGAGTGTTGAAACTTAGTTTTTTGTTTTAGTGCGAATAATTTCCCTCTTAGAATATTTGGAGCTCCATTAATTTTTTAAGGGATGTAAGCTTGAATTGTGATATTTTAAAAAGTCATAAACTCTTATCCATATTTTCTTAATATATTCTCGACTTAAACATTGATAGTATGTTCTTGTTTCCCAGAAAGGTTCTTGTTTCCATGAGTCCTCATAAAAATATATAGTTTTTCCATCTTTAGCTTTTATAGGATGTTATGATGAATCAAAGTTGCATGTGCTTTGGTGTGATTCAAAACGAAGGGTCCATATTGTAGGTTATTTTCTCTTAAAATATTTTATCATCAAGTTATTGATCATATTTACCTCTCTAGATTCACCCCCCCAATCCCCAACCTTCTAGGTTCTATGGGGGAAACAACCATATCTAATGGATTTCTATTCCCCTATATTTTGAGGCCCCTACAAGGCCTTCCCACACATGTTTCTCATGCCATCGCGATACCATTGTTGTTAGATCATGGCATTTTTTTTGCATTTCCCTAAAAAGTAATGGCTTGTGTGACTGTGACCCAATCTCCCACGAGGGTTCTCATCTTTCCTCTTAAAAATATCTAGGTAGACTACAACCTATCTAGCCTAGAATTGTTGAATTCGTGAAGGGGGTTTAGGGATAACTTACCTGGCTCTCCTTGCATGATGAAAAGGAACTTCAGCTAATTGTAAAATCAGACATAGTTTCTAGGATCCACACTAATAATCACATAAACAGGTACAAACGAGGTGGAAATTTTGGCCCCACCACCCATATATAAACCATTTCTCCATTCTTCCAAAGGCATGTTTTTGATCCCATGAGATAAATTCACCAAACCATCCTTGGCATAGGGATTAGGGAATATTCATCTTCATCATGATATAGGTAATACCCTAGATTTTCAGTTTCATTTTTTTAATTATTCAACTTCTTATAGGAAGGAAAACCTACTATATTGGATATAGGGAAACATTTATAATACTGTAAGGAATATTTTTTGAAATAATAAAGTTGAATATTAATCTTGAAAAGGAATAATTATAAATATATCTTAAATTCCAATCCACGTGTATAGGATGGAATTCTCTACTTTCCAAAAAAAAAATATCGAAAAAAAAACCTTCGGGAGTAAGAGATTATTTGATTTTTTTATATTTAAGAAAAATATCTACGAAAACACTGAGTCATGGGGGAAAAACACTAGTAATGGGTAAGAAAAGCACTATTGTGGGAAAATCAGGCTTCAAGGGAAAAAAAAACTATACTTTTGTGGAAAACAAAAAAAACCTAGGCTATGGGGATCATAAGCCCAAAATAACAGGACACCATTATGGAAACAATGTTGGGGGGAAATTGGGGATAAAATTCCTTCTCTAGGACAAGAAAAGGTTGTTGACTTGTGGAAAAAAATGATCTCTACATGGGGGAGAACCAGAGGTGGTTCGTGGTTGGGAGGCAATTAAATTTTCCATGTTAACTTGAGTGATCTAGTGCAGGATAATAAGGACTATATGTAATTTATTTTTTAATGGATTAAATTTATGATTATTTAAATATATATGGGAATGGATAACTATGATACACCGAGGTAAGAGTAGCTGAAACTTTACCACACCTAAGTATTTATTGTTTCTATATATGTATATGTGGGTATACACTGAGAAATAATGTTAGTATTTATGTTATTGGGATATGTTTACTTATTGTTGTATCAATAAATGATATGAGATAGTTTCCTTTATGTTATAAAAAAAGGGGTGGGTGGTCAAGTACTGTGTAACATAACTTGGAAAGCACATGCAATATTTATATGGGTAAAACTGAGTGGTAAATTCATTAAGATATCCTCGTAAGCGGGTACACTATCATGCGTTCCCTAAAACCAACATGCATTTTTATAAAGAGGGGAATCTGTATTTATTTCATATTTAGAGGAAATATGGACAAACTAAGATGGTCATAATCCTTGATTTTGAATTGCAAAGGATTTCCTTCCTAGGGTAAGAAAAGCCTAGGATTAAAATCAAAGGAATTGGCCATAATAAGTAAAATTCGAGTCCTAGCTATCTGCAACTAAGTGCATGAATGAGAGAAACTAATGAAATCTAGAAGTTACCAGAGTTTAGCCTATAACATGATTATATTAGATTTGTACATTTTCAACAGCACAAGCAGAGTAGTAAAATTAAAAATGATGTGAAGGGAAGTAATTGCCCACACTCTGGAAGATATCATATTATGCTCCTATAAGAAATACTAATTCACAAAAAAAAATTATAATACTATAATGCATAGACCATTTCTGGAGAAATAAGGACAAGAATTTATTTACTCACACCCCAAAGTGTTGTACCAAAAGATTACAGTTCATCTATTTTATTATAATTGAGATGAAACATTAGTGAAATGAGTATATACATATAACAACATAAGTCAGATCAGTTATTCAATATACATCCCAAGAAACATGGAAAAAAATTTATAACGAACAAATATGAGCCAAAATGGAAGAATTAATTTATCACAACATAGCTCCATCGAAGGGGTAAAATCATAGGATATGGCCAGGGCCTGAACAACGAGCGAGTCCTTTAAGGACATTCAAAATAATTTAACATAGAATCGTTGTCTATATATATATATATATATATATATATATATATATATATATATATAGATTACATGGAACTACAGAAGGTGTATTCGACCACAACATTAATGAAACAAAAACTAGTTATGTACTGTAGTAGCAATTCATAGGCAACACCTATTTCCCAAGAAGCATAATTAGGGAAACCAGATGAATTGAGAATCCCAAAGTGTAAATAGAAACTGTAAGTTAATAATGTGTCACAAATCCATAAAAATGGTGAAGGTGGGTGGAAGGATGTGTTCAAACTCACTTGCATACACCAAAACAAATGATATGGTGGTTAAATCATTGATAGATAAAAAAAATGCAACGCATGGAGGAAAAAATTTAGGGAAATTGTAAGCCTCTGTAAATCAAAAATTAAATTAGATTTTATTTATGCTAAGACCAATAATATTTAAGCCTAGCCATGCATTAATGCGTAATATGGCTAGATAAGTTACAATATTTTATGGTAATTAAGTATGATTTAACTGAGTCGAAAAGAAAAAAAATCATCTACAGTATGAGTATCCTACTCTCAACATACTTGTACACTCCGTAATACTATTCTTATTGCGTCTATTAAGAAATTTCCTAACTTCATTATGTTATAGTGAGATGGCTAACCTGAAGAAACATTAAGGAAGTTGAGACAAGCATTAACCATATCAATCAGATGGAAAGAGTCAAAGGTCAAGCCAGGTACCAAAGCCACAAAACCGCTGACACAATTAAAGCGTAAAAATGTAAGTCAGAGAAAAATGTAAATGAGAAGAAACCATTTTTCACTTCCAACGACTAAATAGAGAGACAAAAGAATCGATATGGAAATACAGGGTTAAGAATTATAGCTTGCTTGACCAATAGAATGAGAGGTGAACTCAGCGGTTCTAGACCCTGCCATATGGCCTCTACCCCAAGTCTAGGGGCCTAAACACTTAACTGCAAACATCGACGGTTCTGCAGATTAGTTGCAAAGTGCTCACATGGTAGTTAAAATCGTCGAAAGTTGCGTAATGCGACAACTTGGATTAGCCCTGACAAATAATGTCACTACGGAGTTTATGGAACATGTGCCCAAAATTAACAGTAAAAATTTAATGTTATGGTTAAACTTGGCGGATATTCTAGAAACCGCACCATTTTTGGCATTTTCAACTTTTAACTGGTGTTAAGTCCAGTTCCTCCAAGTTTGGTGGAGGATTTTTAGGGATCATTGGGAAAAATGAGTTCAGGCTCTATCTTGAGCTAGATTCGACCAATTTTGGAGTGTCAATAGTCAATTTAGACTATCTCAGAAATTATAGACTCATTTTTGAGATTTTCAAAGCCATCAGAGGAATTTTGGGTAGTTTTTATCTTCAGTGAAGTTCTAGGGGCCATTAGGTCCACCATGGGATAACAACAATTTGAGGCTTAGCCATTGCAGCTCAAGGCCTTATTTAGGAATCCAATAGTAAATTTCAGATTTTGAATACATTATGGAACTAATGGTGTGGTTTTTAGAGCTTGTAGAGGACTTTTGAACACTGAGATGCTTCAGTGAAGTTCTAGGGGCCACCAGGTCCAGCAAGTGCCAGCAGTGGTTTGAGGCTTAGCCAAGGCAGCGAGAGGCCTTATTCGTCAAAACAATAGTGATTTATGAATTTTTTGATACTTAAGAATCCATTGATGGATTTTTAAAAATATTTTGAGGACTTATAGAGGTTGAGAACCCATAGAGAATTTTTCTTTGACCGTAGAGCCTGGGGTGCCACAAAGTGTTGAAGGCGAAACTAGAGCAGCCAGAGGCCAATTTCAGTGATCCAATAGTGTATTCTAACTATTTTTTACATTATGAATCCATTTAAGGTATTTTAAGAGTCATTTGAATACTTTTGAAGGTCGATAACCTACAGGGAAAGTTTGGGCAGCCTATGGCCAATAGTGGATGGAGGCCTAGAATGGGGATGTAGTGCTCTTTTGGAGCAAATGATCAGTCCATTTTGGAGGTCTGATATGTGATGGAGATAGTAGGTGAGGTTTCAGGGAGAGGAAATTAATTCTGAAGGAGTTAGTTCCATAGAGAAGCTGAGTGTATCTCAAGAGCACCGATATAAGGAATCAAGACTGACGGAGCCTAGATCTTTTTTAGAGTGGTGAAAGCCATTAAAGGGATATTAAGGGTATTATAAACCTATTGGTTCAGTTCAGTAACATTTGGAATTTATTTTTATATCTTGTAAAAGAAATTTTCCATAATTCGAAAGAGTCAAATTGAGATGACAAGAGCTCAAGGAGAAGTAGCCCATGATATTCGGGTGAAATCATAGATTATATTTGATGTTATGTATTAATTTTTATTTGATGCATTATATGGATGTTGCATATGTTTAATTTGAGCAAAAAAAAATGGACTTAAAGCACTTATGAAAAACATACACCTCTGTTACACCATTTTTTGGTCATCTAACCTACTATCATTAGATGGACCCAAGTACACCACGTAAGACCAATTTTACCCTAAGTAAAATTTCTTTCACTATGTAAAATAACTTAATAAAACACATTTATTAGGTTGTTTATGGTCTAAACAGGAAACCCCAAAATGAAATATTAAACAAACCTATATTTGTTTGATTTTCCTGGTCATGTTTAACCCAAAACAAAGAAATAAATTAGATAAATCTTTATTTATCTTATTATTTTCTAGGAACAATTATTTAAATCTTATTTAAATAATATTCCTTGTTAAATATGACTAAATCACCCTTAAATAATTAAATAAATCATTATTTATTTGATTATCCTTCAACCACTTCCTTAAAATGATAAATAAATCATTTATTTATTTATTATTCAAAAATAAAGGGATTTGACCCAAGTCAAATACTTTTTCCCTCCAACAAATATAATAAAATATTCCATAAAAGGTGGATCTAGATTTGGTTAATGTTATTTTAATCATGCACCAAGATCTAGAATGACCCAATATTTTGTTATAAATAGGAGAGTTTTTCCTATCATTCTTCACCTTTTGTTGCCTATTAGATCACTCTGGATCTATACACTTGGTCACATTCTACATTATTTGCTGTGTGAGCTCCCTTTGAGTTCTATCTTTGTCTGAGTTTTCTACACCAACAAGAGAGAGAGATTCTAGATCTGAAGTGCTGAGGACTTCCAAGAACCCATCCCATTGAGGAGAATTGGATACACCTTCTTGTTTTCCTCCCAGGTGCCCTTAATACAAAAATTCTTTCAAAAACATTGTTCTTGTCTTGTCTATTGGATGTATGGAGCAAACTCTTGATTTTACTGCTTAATGTCTTTCTATGCATAGATCTGGTTTTTTGCAGCACTTGTCTTGATCAATTAACTGCAGATCTGAAGATATTGGCAGCCACATTTGATGTTAGGGCTATAAGTTATGCATAGCTAAAGTGGTGTTTTTTCGTACACTTTGACAAAATATTCATACTAACAACCTCTTTCAAGTATAAAGTTTTGCAAAATTCAAGTACAAGCTAGATCTTTTATTTTTTTAACTGACTAGGAGGTTCTTGAAAAGCATAAAAATTTATCCAACCCATTTTTAGATCAGGTTGGTATTAGACCACTTGGTTTCTTGATTGACAGAGCAATAGATTTCTTGTTTGACTATTTGCAAACTGATTGTTGTTTGAGTTTGCTAGAGGTGAAGGGAAAGCTATTGATAGCTAAGTCTAGAAGAGGACAAGAAGGAAGAAAGGTCAAAAGTAGCTTCCTTATCCAAAGGACCTCAAGGCAACCCTTGAAGCACAAGAAGGTTTGTTTGCAAAAGGCTGCTTGAAGAAGAGCTTGAATCTACAACCATTTTGTTCAAAAGATTTGTCAATTATTTTTGAAAGCTTTGTGAATTTTGTTGAAGTTATTTTTTTCATTTTCATGAGATGAAAAATTATTCAAATGAGGTTTCCAAATCCTCCTCCTTCACAAGATTCTTCGATGAAGACATGAACCGTGACTTCTACATCTTAAAGGAGATGGTACAAATTCTGTTTGAAGATAGAAGAGAAAGCACTAGACTTCATGAGAAATTGGTTGCTATGAAGGAAGAGAAGGAATAATTTCTTCAAAAAGTGCATGAGATGGAGATGCAGCTTCATCAAGAACAAGAGGCCTTAACCAATAAAATGTGTGAAGCAAAGGTAATTCGCTCAAATTTTTCTTCAGTTTCCTCTTCAGATAGATGTGTTGGTTCATTTGAGAATCACACTAGAGGTATAGGGTCCAAGTTAATGTTTAAAATGGGCTATAAAGGCAAGGGATTAGGCAAGCATGAACAAGGCATGATTAATCCTATTTTGGTTGAGGAGAGACCTAAGAAATCTTGTCTTTGTTATGTTCAATCTAATGGAAAAGACTCCAAAGCCATGAAAGCATGTGAGGCACCTTCAAAAATAAATTTTGTTCCAACTTCTAATACAAAAACATGTCAAGTTTGTTTTCAAGTTGATTACCATTGTTTGAATCTTATGTTGCAGCAAGAATATTGTAGACATGCAGCTTATGATGAGCATGTGAGTTTGGACAATTTTCAAGACATGAACATTGATGTTAGTCTTCAAGAGAAATATTGAGCCTCTACAAGTTCATCTCCTCATGAAGGTAAAAATATGGACATGCAAAGCAGCATATGAGGTATAATTCTTTGCATAGTCAAGTTGATTATGTTTCTGCAAGGCATGAAAAATCTGCATTCTTGATTGGAAGAAAGAGTAGCTATGCATATTGTGGTATGTTTAACCATGTTGTTTCAAAATGCTGGAAGAGGAAGAAGGCATATAAGAAGCATTTGAGGGAAAGGCAACTTGCAAAGAAGGTGCGTAAGACTTGCACACATTTCCAGAAGAAGGGACATGTTGTTTCCCAATGTTGGACATTGCATCCAACTAATCATCCCAAGCACATGAGGCAAGAGGATAGAAAGACTAGCGAAATTGGAACCGAAGGTTCCATCATTGATGTGAGAATGGATGTTTCACATGAAGAATATTTTCAGCAGCAAAAGCCAACGTGGAAGTGGCATGCTAAGAAGTGGTTTGACTTCTTGACACAGTAAAATTTACACTCATTTGTACATATGAAAATTTCAGTTATGTATGCATGTTTTCTTGAGCCACCTTCGATCGATGATCAAGGAAGCGATGTTTAGCTACCTTTTGTAAATTTCTTGTCAGAAATTTCTGAGAGAGTTCAAGGGAGACAATTCTTGACAAGAGGACAAGAGCATTCAGGAAGGGATAGTGTCGACTACCTTTGAGTTGTGGTTCAAAGGCACTAAGCCATGCAAGGCAAGTGTATGGAGGCTGAAAAGAGAGGGTTTTGTACTCTCATCTACTATACAGATGTATGCTAGTATTTCGGGGTCCAAAAGCTTCCCAATGGAGAGGTGTGATCAGAACTGGATCAAGGACCTAAGTGATAGCTCAAAATTCAATTTTTTCAGCAGTGTGTTGAACCTGAGCGACTGGATAGATATCGTCTGCCTAATTCTAGTGCCATGAACGGTTCGAAAAACTGACACCGTATGAAGAAGTTATCATAGTTTGAAAATTCCAATAAACTGCAATTTTTGGATTTTGACCAAATTTGACTTGAATTTGGGAAATTTAAAAAGAGAATATTATGGGGAATATTCCTAGAATATTCCTTAAAATATTCCCTGAAATATTCCTTTTGGACCGACGAGTGATGGACAAGTGCCTTTATAAGATTTATTAGGGTTGTATGATTTGTTTGGTTCTTGCCAGTGAATGGGTGACATCTCGCCAACCATGAGGCCACCACATGTCCCCAAAATTGAGAAATAAAAGCTGTGTCAGACTCCCCAGGATTCGACCACCTGATCTCTCCACAAACATTCCCACACCTTTATTGTATGCTCTATTTACTGGTTCTTAACCATATGGTCCTTGGGTTTAATTTAAATTATATGGTTTTTCGATATGGGGGTTCGGAGGGGCCATCACTTAGGGCCAGGCCCTCCCATATGGCCTCGACCCCAAGTGAAGGGGCCTAAACCCTTAACTACAAACACCGATGGTTATACAGATCAGTTTAAATGTGGTCACGGCAGTTAAAACCGCCGACAGTTTTGTAATACATCGACTTGGATTAGCCCTGACAATTAATGTCACCGCGGAGTTTATGGGACATGTGCCCAAAATTAATGGTCAGCCTTTAATTTTATGGCTATACTTGGTGGATATTATAGCGAACATGCCATTTTTGGCATATTTCCACTTTTAATTGGAGTTAAGTCCAGTTCCTCCAAGTTTGGTGGAGGATTTTTAGGGGTCATTGGGAAAAATGAGTTTAGGCTCTATCTTGAGCTAGATTCGACCAATTTTGGAGTTTCAATAGTCAATTTCGACTATCTCAGACATTCCAGACACATTGGTGATGTTGTTTCAGCCATAAAAGGACTTTTGAGCAGGTCTTTTCTTTAGTGAATTTCTAGGGGCCACCATGGGCCAACAGTAGTTTGAGGCTTAGCCAGTGTAGCTAGAGGCCTTATTCAGGAATCCAATAGTCAATTTTAGATGTCTTAGAAATTATGGAACTAATGGTGTGGTTTTTAGAGCTTTTAGAGGAAATTTTAAGGCGGATATGCTTTAGGGAAGTTCTAAGGGCCACCAAGGCCAGCAAGTGCCAGTAGTAGCTTGGGGCCTTGCCAGGGTAGCTAGAGGCCTTATTCAGAAAACCAATATTCATTTCTAAATATTTTGAGGACTTCTAGAGGTTGAGAATCCACAGAGAAGTTTTCTTTGACATGAGAGCCAAGGGGTGCCACTAGGTGTTGGAGGCGAAACGGGAGCAGCCGGAGGCCAATTTCACCGAACCAATAGTCCATTTTGAATATTTTTGACATTATGAATCCATTTAATGGATTTTTAGATTCATTTGAGGACTTATGTAGTTCGATAACCTATAGGGAATTTTTGGGCAGCCTAGGGCCAACAGTGGCTGGAGGCCTAGATTGGGGATGCAATACTCTTTTGGAGAAAATGATCAGTGAATTTTGGAGGTCTAATATGTGCTCAAGATATTAGGGAAGGTTTTAGGGACAGAAAAATAATTATGAAGGAGTTACTGCCATAGAGAAGTTTAGTGTAGCTCAAGAGCACCAAAAAAAGGAATCAATTCTAAGGGAGCCTAGATCTGTTTTCAGAGTGATGACAGTCATGAAATGGATATTAATGGTATTATAAACCCATTGGTTCAGTTGAGGAACCACTGGAGTTGAGTTTTGTAAATTTTAAAAGAAATTTTCCATAATCTCAAAGAGCCAAGTCAAGATGAGAACAGCTCAAGCAGACGTAGCCCACGATATTCGGGTGAACTCCTAAATTATATTTGTTGTTATATGTTGATGTTTATTTATTTCATTATATGGATGTTGGATATTTTTAATTTCAGAAGAAAAGAAAATGGACTTAAAGCACTTAAACAGTTAAAAAACATACGCCTGTTTCAAGTATAAAATTCCACAAAAGTCAAGTACAAGCGAGATATTTTATTTTTTTAACTAAGTGGAAGGTTCTTGAAAAGAATAAAAAATTATCGAACCCATTTTCAGATCAGTTAAAGAGGATATGGACATACCACATCATGTCAAGGGTGTTCTAAAAATACTATGGTTAGCTCTAGTGCTAATGGGATCTTCCATGGGAAATTCAAAGATGGAAGGATCGTCAAAGTAAGAGTAGGTATCTAATAAAAATTGTTACTTATTTTCATCCTTGTAAACATGGTAGGGATACATATTTTAAAAGGTGGAATCATCTAGGTGTATCTTCAATAAAGTCCTCAATATCTAACTCAATAGGAAATTTTCACTTTCTTGATTTCCTAAGAGACCTGTGACTATTAATAAATCAACCCATTATAGGTGGATTTTGAGTGCCTTTCTCATTAATACATTAGGGATTCTCTATATTTTGGGTACTATAGATAAAGTTTTTAATAATATTATAATGGGGACACAACTTTCCATTATGGTAGGAGAGGGTGGAAATTTATAGGTGGGTAAAGACTTCAGATGGAAATTTTTTTTAGAGGAAGGAAAGGATGATTAGGGAGGCTTTTATTGGAAAGGGAGATTGGAAATAAAATATTGAATGCACTAACAATGTGAAATGAAAACCAAGAGTGACTAAGAAGTTACATTTAAATATTTTATTCCATATCTATCCATGATGAGGGATGATATAAAATTATCCGAGGGTGGGGAAGTCCATGGGGATAATATGATTCAAAGGTTATGATAGAATTTCTTTTGATTGTAGGAGCATAATCAATAAATGATTATAAGGACTAGGGCATGTAAAAGGATTATTTCCATAATCAATGTGTGTAGTTGTTTACAATACTTTTTACTATCTATTTCAAGTGTTGGCTTAAGAAATCCTTGGAAACCATCACTACGGATGGCCTCAATTAAATGCATTATTATATCTAAGATCATAGTTTCCAAACCATTTGATAAAGAAGACTCTATTCGGTGCATGTTAGTTGAAATAGTGAAACCAAGATCTTGGTATTTGATGGATATTGATGAGCCTTATTTGGCTACTCTAACAAGGAGCTTGTTTTCTTCATGATTGATATGCTTGGGATATGAAACTTATATATTTTTCACTCGGTAGGGCATGTATTTTGGGGTAATAGAGAATTTCCTATGGCATGAGATATACCATGTATTTAATCCTTTACAAATATTGTTGATAGACTTGATGCCTATAGGGAAGTATATTTTAATGAGAAAATTGGACCAATTTTCCTTCTTGGTTAAAACAAAACCTACTTCAAGAACTTGCAAGTCAAGAAATTTGCTGGTATCAATGCCTCTAGAACTATAGAATCAAGACAAGATTTTTTCCATCCAAATCTCAGAAAAATAATTCAATGTGTATAGATGTTGGATTTTCTTTGAGTCTCATTTAATGTTTATCCTAGCCATGCATTTAAGGAGTAGGGAAAAGTAGCTAGGGGTAGGGTTTAGACTTTATGGTTTTGGAGTTGAGATTAAAATTAACTTTTTTGAATCCTCAAATGATCATAATTTTTCCAAAATGGGGATCCTAATCGGGATCATATAAGGATGAAATTTGAGCATGGAGGGATCTTAATTTGTTCCTTTGGGAGACTACAACTTTTAATTCAAGTAGGGGGATTTTCCTTGAAGATATTGATGTTTCTCTATTTCTAGATATACTAAGTTAAGTGGTTTGGGAAGATATTACAAGCATAGTTGGCTATAATTTTTGGGAAAGGATTTGGATGCCAATGGGATTATGTTTTAAGGATAGGAATCGAAATTATATATTTGGATATGATGAAGTGGCACCAAGATCCTAGTGTGGGAAGGAAAAGCTACAATGGATAAAGATATTATTAACATATTTGGATAACCCAAGGCATGTTCATTTATGAATATTTTTCTCTTTTCTAATAGTCATAAGAAGGATTCCATTTTTAGCCGAATGTCTTTCCACATAATGTGATGTTCACTAAATTATAAAGCATTTGATATTATTTTGTAGAACCCATATAGAATGTAGCTACCACAACCATTATAGATCCATAAATGAGTATCTTGACCTTATTACGATCATATCGCTCTTCTTTTTAGGAAACATGGTTACCGATGAAATAGGTAACTGAACTGGTACCTACTTTTTTTTGGTAGCAAAAGAGCACCCGATTTCGAAAAGTGGTGATGGAGAATCACTTGTTTTTTTTTTGTGCATATTTTTGACACTTTAATATTTTTATTTATGAAGTATGAATATTTTTTTTGAAATGTTAGTGATTTTCATGGTAATTTTGAAATGTATTGATGCAGCATCAACCTTTTTTTTAGAGTGGTGATTTTCATGTCGGTAATAAAACATAAAAATAAAATAAGAAAAACATGAAAAACAAAACTCAGATAAAAAAAATATATAAAAACAATAAAAAAACCAATAAAAATGTAAAAAAAAACAAATTTGACTTGTAAAAATAAAAAAGTTTAAACAAAAATAAATAAATAAATAAATAAAAAACATAAAAATTCGAAAATTATATTAAAAAAAAAGAGAAATTAAAAAAAACACATAATTTAAAGAAAAAAATAACAAAAAATAATAAATAAATAAATAAAATAAACATGAAAAACATTTTTTTTTTAAGTTATTAAAAAATACCATATAATTAAAAAAATAAAACATAAAATAGAAAGTTTAAAAATAATTAAAATTTAAAAATTTAAACTAAAAAAATTATAATAATAAGAAAACAAATACAAATTAAAAAAAAATAAAAATAAAAAAATTGAAAAAGCAAATTAGAATAAAAAATTTAAAGTAAAAAAACTATCATTAAAAAGCAAAACATAATGAAAAAAAACATTTGCAAATAATTAAAAAACAAATGTATATAAATGTAATGCTTTTTTTTTTTTTTAAATTAAACCATATATAAAATTTTAAAATGAAAACTAAAATAAAATATTAAAAAAAGATTTTTAAAATTAAAATTTAACAAATTTAATAAATAGATTTAAATTTCAAATTTTTAAAAATAATTGTTCTAAAAATATTAAATTTAAAAAAAAATTAAAAAAAAAAAAAAAATTAGAAAATATTAAATTTAAAATATAAAAATTAAATTAAAAAAATAAATAAATAATTTTTTTGAAATTAAAAAAATAAATTTAAAACAAAAAAAATTTATTAAATCTAATAACAAAAATACAGATTAGAAATTAAAATATAATATTAAATTAAATTAAGAAAAAAGATACGAAATTTAAAAATAAATTAAAAACATTCAAAAAAATTAAAAAAAATTAAAAAACAAAATTGCTTTTGCATTGGGTATGTGTGGCGCCGCCCAGGTGGTAGCGAAGGTCAGTCGCTGGGCAAGCGGGGGACTGCTTGCAGCCTCCCCACTCACCCAGCGGCCAGCCTCCACCGCCACCTAGGCAACGCCAACCATACCCAATGCAAAATTTTTTATTTTTTTTCTTATTTTTTATTAAATTTTGTATATTTTTTTTTAAATTTAATTGATTTTTTTTTCATATTTTTCATCATTATTAAATTTTATATTAAGTTTTTTAATTTAATTTTATAAAATTGAATAAATTTTTTATTTCTTTTTCTTAATTTATTTAAATTTAATATTTATTTTTAAATTTTTGTTTTTTATTTTTATTTTTTTTTAATTACATAAAATTTATATTTTATAATTGATTTTTAAACTTTTTAAATTTTATTCTAACACTGTTTTTCTAAATTTTGTTTTATATTTTTAATTTTTTTTTAAGTTCAAAATTTATTTGTTTATTCATTTATTTATTAAAATTTAATATTTTTTTTTTAAATTTAATTTGTTATTTTAATAATAAATTTTTTTTAAAATTTAATAGAATCTAATATATATATTTAATTGAGGTTCATGTATATATATATATATATTATTTTTTATAATCTAAATTTAATTTATTTTTTAAAATTTATTTGTTTTTTTAATATTTTTTTTGGAAATTTACTATTTTGTATTTTATTTTTCATTTCTCATTTTTAATTAATTTTATTTTTTATTTTTATTTTTATTTAAATAATTTTTATTTTTTTAAATTGTAATTGTAATTTTTAATTTTTAATTTTTATTTTAAAGTTTTAAATTTATTAAAATTTAATATATTTTTTTAAATTTAATTTTTTATTTTGAAATTTAAATTTTTTTGATTTTAATTTAATAAACATTTTGTTTTTATTTTTAAAATTTAATTTCTATATTTTACTTTTTATAATTTGCTTCCTTCTTTTTTAACCTTGTTTTTGCTTCCTTATTTTGCTAGGTTTTTTTATTTTTTAATTTAATATTTTATTTTTATTTATTTATTTTTATTTTTATTTTTATTTTTTAATTTCTATATATTTTTAAATTTTAATCTTCAAAATGTTTTTTATTTATTTTATTTTATTTTTGTTGCTTAAAGTTTAGGTTTTTTTTATGTTTGAATTTTAATTTGTTTTTTAATTTAAAAAAATATAATGAAGTTTGTTCTTTTCGCAATTATTTTAATTTTTGTTTTCAATTCTTGTTTTTTTTAATTTTTAATATAATGTTTCATTATTCTAAAATTTTTGTTTAACCATTTTCCATTTTTGGGGTGGTTTTTGCACAAAAAAAAATTGGCTTTTACTTCTATTTTTCAAAATTTCAAAAATTTACTCCAAAAAAAAAAACCATGTTATTCCACAATACAATGTTTCATTTTGAGAGTGATTTTTGCACCCAAAAAAATTGGCTTTTACTTGAATTTTTAAAACTGTTGAAAATTTAGCAGGAAAAAAGAAGGTTATTCTAGAATACAACTTTTCATTTTCGATTTGTTTTTTCATGGTTTTTTGATGTTTTTTTGTTATAATTTCCGTTTTGAGGTAATAGTTCCCATTTCATCGGTAACTATGTTAGGAGTGTGCAAAGCTAGTTTTTTGTTTGAGTATGAATAATTTCCCTCTTAGAATATTTGGAGCTCCATTCATTTTTTAAGGGATGTAAGCTTGAATTATGATATTTCCAAAATTCATAAACTCTTTTCCATATTTTCTTAATATATTCTCGATTTAAAGGTTGATAGTATGGTATTTTTTCCCAGGAAGGTTGTTTTTTCCATGAGTCCTCATAAAAATATATAGTTTTTCCATCTTTAGCTTTTATAGGATGCTATGATGAATCAAAGTTTCATGTGCTTTGGTGTGAATCCAATTGAAGGGTCCATATTGTAGGTTATTTTCTCTTAAAATATTTTTTCATCAAGTTATTGATCATATTTACATCTCTGAATCCACTCTCCAGGGACACCCGCCGCCCCCCCCCCAAATCCCCAGCCTTGTATGTTCTATGGAGAAACAACCATCTCTAATTGATTTGTATTCCCCTATATTGTGAGGCCCCTACAAGGCGTTCCCACCGATGTTTCTCATGTAGTCAAGATACCATCGTTGTCAGATCATGTCATTGTTTCTTCATTTCCCTAAAAAGTAATGGCTCGTGCGACTATGACCCAATCTACCACGAGGGTTATGGTATTTCCTCCTAAAATGGTCTAGGTAGACTACAACCTATCTAGCCTAAAACAACTGAATTGACAAAGGGGGTTTAGGTATAACCTACCTGGATCTCCTTGCAGGATGAAAAGGAACTTCAGCTAATTGTAAACTCACTCATAGTTTCTAGGATCCACACTAATAATCACATCAACAGGTACAAACGAGGTGGAAATGTGGACCCCACCACCTATATATACACCATTTTTCCATTTTTCCAAAGGCATGTTTGTGATCCCATGAGATAAATTTACCAAACCATCATTAGGGATTAGGGAATATTCATCTTCATCATGATACAGGTAATACCCCAGATTTTCAATTTCTTTTTTTTTTTTAATTATTGAACTACTTATAGGAAGAAAAACCTACTATATTGGATAGAGGGAAACATTTATAATATTGTAAGGAATATTTTTTTAAATAATAAAGTTGAACGTTAATCTCAAAAAGAAATGAGTATAAATATATCTTAAATTACAATCCACGTGTATAGGATGGAATTCTCTACTTTCCAAAAAAATAAAAAATTCTCTCGAAGATTATTTGATTTTTTTATATTTAAGAAAAATATCTAATAAAACACCGAGTTAGAAGGAAACTACACTAGGAATAGGTAAGAAAAGCACTACTGTAGGAAAATCAAGCTTGAAGGGAAAAAAAAGTTATACTTTTTTGGAAAAAAAAACTAGGCTATGGGGATCATCAGCCCAAAATAACGGGATAGCGTTATGGAAACAATGTTGGGGGGAAATTGGCAACAAAAATGCCTTCTCTAGGACAAGAAGAGGTTGTTGACTTTGGGAAGAAAAGGATCTCTACAAGGGGGAGAACCAGAGGTGGTTCGTGGTAGGGAGGAAATAAAATTTTCCAAGTTAGCTTGAGTGATCTAGTGCAGGATAATAAGGACTAGATGTATTTATATTTTAATGGAATAAATATATGATTCTTTAAATAAATAGGGGAATGGATACTGTGACACACACAGGTAAAAATAGCTGAAATTTTACCACACCTAAGTCTTTATTGTTTCTATATATGTATATGTGGGTATACACTGAGAAATAATGTTAGTATTTATGTTATTCGGATATGTTTATTTACTGTTGTATCAATAAATGATATGAGATAGTTTCCTTTATGTTAGAAAAGGAGGGGTGGGCAGTCAGGTACTGTGTAAGATAACTTGGAATGCACATGCAATATTTATATGGGTAAAACTGAGTGGTAAATTCGTCGAGATATCCTTGTAAGCGAGTACACTGTCACGCGTTCCCTAAAACCAACATGAATTTTTTATAAAGAGGGGATTCTCTATTTATTTCATATTTAGAGGAAATATGAACAAGGTAAGATGGTCAGAATCCTTGATTCTGAATTGTAAAGGATTTCTTTCCCAGGGTAAGAAAAGCCTAGGTTCAAAACCAAAGGAATTGGCCATAATAAGTAAAATTCGAGTCCTACCTATCTGTAGCTAAGTGCATGAATGATAGAAACTAATGAACTCTAGAAGTTACCAGAGTTTAGCCTATAACATGATTATATTACATCCGTATGTTTTCAGCAGCACGAGCAGAGTAGTAAAATTAAAAATAATGTGAAGGGAAGTAATTGCCTACACTCTGGAATATATCATATTATGCTCTTATAAGAAATATTAATTCATAAAAAAATTATAATACTATAATGCATAGACCATTTCTAGAGAAATAAGAACAAGCATTTATTTACTCACACCCCAAAGTGTTGTACCATAAGATTACTGTTCATCTATTTTATTATAATTGAGATGAAACATGAGTGAAATGAGTATATACATATAACAAGATAAGACAGATAAATTATTCAATATAAATCCAAAGAAACATGGAAATTTTTTTATAACGAACAGATCTGAGCCAAAATGGAAGAATTAATTTATTACAACATAGCTCCCTCGAAGGGGTAAAATCATAGGATAAGGCAAGGGTCTAAACAACGATTGAGTCCTTTAACGACATTGAAAATAATTAAACATAGAAGTGTTGTACACACACACACACACAGATATATATATATATATATATATATATATATATATATATATTACATGGAACTACAGAAGGTGTATTCCACCACAACATTAATGAAACAAAAACTAGTTATGTACTGTAGTAGCAATTCATAGGCGACACCTATTTCCCACGAAGCATAATTAGGGAAACCAGATGAATCAAGAAGACTGAGCTATAAATAAACATTGTAAGTTAATAATGAGTCACAAATCCGTAAAAATGGTGAAGGAGGGTGGAAGGATGTGTTCAAAATCACCTGCATACACCAAAACAAATAATATGTTCGTTAGATCATTGACATATAAACAAAACACAATGCATGGAGGAAACAAATTAGGGAAATTTTAAGCCTCTGCAAATAAAAAATTAGATTAGATTTTATCTATGCTAAGACTCATAATATTTAAGCCTAGCGATGCATTAATGCGTAATCTGGCTACATAAGTTACAATCTTTTACTGGAATTAAGTAGGATTTAACTGAGTCGAAAAGAAACAAATTCATCTACAGTATGAGTATCCTACTCTCGACATACTTGTACACTCCATAATACTATTCTTATTGCATCTATCGGGAAATTTTAGAAATCCATTATGTGATAGCGAGATGGCTAACCTGAAGAAACATTGAGGAAGTTGAGAGAAGAATTAGCCATATCAATCAGATGGAAAGAGTCGAAGTTCAAGCAAGGTACCAAAGCGCACGAACCGCTGACATAATTAAAGGGTAAAAATGTAAGTTAAATCAAAATGTAAATGAGAAGAAACCCTTTTTCGCTTCCAACAACTAAATAGAATTACAGCTCGCCTGATTGATAGAATGAGAGGTGAAATCAGCAGCTCAGGACCCTACCATAAACACAATATAAATTGACAAATCACATAATAATATATACGGATTTGGAACGAAAAAAAAACAAGCCAAGTGGGAATGTACTTACCGAAGACAGAAAACCACCATTTTGTCCAATATCTTTAGACTGTAAGTAACCATAGCCCATTTCAATGCCTAAGCAAGGGTCCATGTATTGGGTCGACATAAAATACTTGCTAAACACTAGGGTGCATTTAGGAAAATTACAGAAAGGAAAAAATGGGGGTAAAAGAACAAGGTGTAGGATTCAATACCTGATTGGTGGCGAGGGTTAAGTTGCGAAAGAGCTATGGTTCCACATAAAGCTAAGAGGCTAAGTGATAACCATGTGGAGAACCATCACCAACAAGTTAAATAGCTAAAATCAAACTAATAAAACCCAGAAGACTACCGAGAACAAAAAATCAATAGATTTTCAAAGGACTCTGTAGTCGTTATCCTTCTCATTAGCTGGCTGCATAAAGTCTGTTGGGAAAGGAGCCAAAGAAACACATTATCGAGAAGCCACAAGTCAGTGAGAGTCTCTATGACTATCTCATACTAAGCCATATGGAAATTTACTAGAGAAGAGGGTGGACTTTTCATGAGCATAGTGAGTCCCTAGACTCAGAGCGAAGCGTTAGGGCTAGGATGATCAAACCATCACCGTTGATATTTCTCCATCAATATGAGTCATTTTTTGTTGATAGTTAATTTACCTATGCACCTAAGGTAGACGAAATAAGTGGCATATAGGGATCAGTAATTCGAAACCCCATGAGGGCTACACTAGAAAAATTTAAAAACCAAAATTAATATGATCTATGTAAAGGGTACCATTACAGGCATGGGTATAGAGAGTTTGTATGATCCTTAAACTATATCTAGACGTCTAACTCAAATCAGCTATGTGACTTGACAGATGGGAGGGAATAATTAATTGACAGATGCATCATAACTGTATAGATCAATTACCAACATATAAATAAACATAAGATAGAAATCCACCATGGTTATATTATAGACATTAAATTGACTTTGAGGGCCTTTGATGAATTATAAGTCCATGGTCTTAATACCCTTACTAGATAGCCATCGTTAAAGTTGAATACAAGATAAAGGTTTTAAAATTGATGAAAGCGCTCATAAAGTTTCTCAACAACACATACAACCATAACTTAACCATAAATGAGAATTCAAGATATAAGGAGAATGCTAATATTTCCCAAAGGATGTAAAGATAATTAAGTAGTAATACCCTAGGAAAGAGAAAGACCACAGTCTAAGACAATAATGAGGAAAATATTAAGCAGAATAATTAGACAAAAGAAGATTGGGCATTAGCTCAATATATCGTTATAGGTATGGAGGAAGGTTACCTAGACCTATTCCTATGAATATTAGTAAAATAGAATTTAAAAAATTATTACACATAAAGGAGAGGGTCATTACAGGTGGTATCAAAGCCCAATTTGAACACTGGGCCTAATGTGGACCATTAGGGATGAAAATTTTCTGTTGTCTATTAGCTATGATTATTGTTTTTATATGTCATTGTGTTTTATTTATTTATTTATTTGTGATATCTGATGATTAGTTGTGTGTCAGATATAAGGTACTACACATTGTACAAGAACAACCATGTCAGGGAGGAAGGAGTTGTATGTGGAACTAGGGGAGGGAGGTACCCCCCCCCCCCCCATATGAAAATTACCAGATCTTGGGTATGATTAGGAATTTCAAACAAGAACTATTCTGGCTAAGAAATAGCAATGAATGACTATTTCAAGCCAGTAATGAGAAAGAATGTTTGATAAGGGAGTTAACATCAAGATCCAGTGACCAAGATGGGGGGCCAAAAAATATGAAGAGAAATGAGTTTGAAACAAACTCATAGAAGCCTGAGAGTGACGAGGAGTCTAGAAAAGAAGATTCCAAGTCAAAGAAAAAGGAGGAGTTGCAGGGAGAATTTCGCAAGATAAATCCCCATACATTTGATGGCGAAAGGGAGGAGGATGCGGAAGCCTAGCTTTTTAATATGGTTAAGTATTTTCAAGTGTACGAGTATGAAAGTAACCTGAAAGAGAGAATGGTTATTTACCAATTACAAGGTAAAGCTACACTATGGTTGGAAGAGACCAAAATCATACACCTATTGGATGAGAAGACAGTATCATGGGAGGAATTCCAACAAAAATTCAAATCATGATACCTCAATGAAAGGTATTATGATGATCGTGCTAAGGAGTTCTACGAGCTAAGATTGGCACATCTTATCATAGATGAATTTGTGACAAAATTCACCAACTTACTTTGCTATGTGCCATATATAAGGGAATATAAAGTGAAAGTGAAAAGGTTTTTAAATTGTCTACCAGTAGTGTACAAAGAAATAATTGAATTTGATAACCCAAAGACGATGGATGAAGTAGAACAAAAGGCTCGGTTGTGCTACCAAAAATTTAAGAATCATAATGATAACCTCAAAACATGGCAAAATAAATAAAAAGGAAATCTTGTAACAAATAAAAAAGACCCAAACAAGCCTATCTAAAGAACTTTGTCAGGGATCACCATCGGAAGAAATTTAATAAAGGAGGAGAAATTCAGCCAATGCAATCACACAAAGGGTCCAATCCTATGGAGGTGAAAAATAAGAGGGATGTATGGGGAAAACTGAAGGAGCTACTTAAATGTTAGTGGTGTGGAGAACCCCATCTATTGTGAGATTTTCCACACAACCATCAAGTCGTTCACAATATCCAAGTAGTACATGAGGAAAATATGGTGAATGATGTGGCTAGAATAGTATCACACAAATTAGTGCAACATTATAAGATCTATAGGATAAACATCAATCGATAATGATTGAAATTAAAGGTATTATTACCAACCAAACTGTGTCTATTTTAACTGACTGTGGAGTAGCCTAGCTTAAGCTATTTTAGCCAAAAAATTGTGGAATTGTGTAAATTGCAGACAAAAAAATTTCAGAACTCTTGGCTCGTGCAGTTGGCTAGTTGTACGAAGCAGAAGGTAACCCATAAATTAAAAAAAATACCTATTAATTTGAATGGGTATTCTACAGACCTGAACTTGAATATTCTTTCCTTAGGATCCTATGAAATATTGATTGGCATGGATTGGTTGTAACAACAGAAGGTTGTTATAAATTGTATAGAAAAGCCAATGAAGTGCACTAATTTGCATGGAAAACCTGTTATAATAAGAGTAAAACCAAAACCTGTCTCTTTCAAAAAAATATATGCACTGCAATTAAAACAAACAACTAGAGAAAGGCTACCAAGTTTATACAGTTCATGTGGAAGAATCAGAACAACACCCATAACATTCTACTTTATAAAATATTCCAGTGATCAGAGACTTCCAAGATGTGTTTCTGGAGGAAATTCCTCAGCTACCCCCTCATAGAGATATATATTTCTATATTTAGCTAGTGTTGGGAGCTACTCTAGTGTCTAGGGCCACATATATAATGAGTACGCCACAACTATTAGAGTTAAACCTACAATTGCAATAAATGTTAAAAAAAAGTTATATTAGACCAATTGTATCCCCATGGGGAGCCCCAGTTCTATTTTTCAAGAAAAAGGATGGTACCCTTAGAATATCTATTGACTGTAGAAAACTGAACAAGTTAACTATCAAAAATCGATACCACCTACAATGAATGGATGACTTGTTTGACCAAGTGAGGGGAGCTATCGTCTTTTCAAAAAATGATCAGTGAACTGGTTATCATCAAATTCTCATAAAAGACAAGGATATTCATAAAACAACCTTTATAACTACATATGGGAATTATGACTTCATGGTGTTACATTTTTGTCTCACCAACACCCCCTCTACCTTCATGTGTCTCATGAACAATGTCCTCCAAAAATATCTGGATAAATTTGTACTAGTTTTGATAGATGACATCCTGGTGTATTCGAAGAATTAGGAAGAACACTAAGAACATCTAAAGTTAGTGTTGCAAACATTAAGGGAAGACAAGATCTGTGAAAAACTCAATAAGTGTGAGTTTTATAAGCCAATATTCAATATTTGGGGCATATTATTTTCAAGAGGGATTGTTAGTAGACCGTAAAAGGGTACAAGCAGTTTTAAATTGGTTAGTACCCAAAGATGTATCAAGAATCCATTCATTCATGGGGATTTCGAGGTATTACCATAGATTTGTATAAGGGTTTTCCAAATTAGCTTACCCCATTAATCCATTCATAAAAAGGGGGTAAAATTTGAATGGCCAACCAAGTGTCAAGAAAGCTTCGATAAGTTAAAACATAAACTAACCACAACCCCCATCCTAAAAACTATACAACCATTCAAGGAATTTACAGTGTGCACAAATGTCTGTACAGAGGGCATGGGAGGAGTATTATTGTAGGATAATGTTTTCATAGCTTATGGATTCAAAAAACTGAAACAATGTGAAAAAAATTTGCACTTTATGACTTTCAATTAACCGCGGCAATAGATGCTTTGAAGTTGTGGAGGAATTATTTGTTGGGTAAGAATTTTGCATTAATGACTTACCATATTAGCTTCAAATATTTCTTTAGGTGGTTGTATTTCCTTAGTGAATTTGAAATGAAAATAAAACACATCAAGGGGAGGGAAAATAAAATCGTAGATGCATTAAATAGACATTCCCATTTTGTATTATCTAACATGGGTAGCAGTGTGAAGATAGATTTTGAGGAGCAGGTACAGTAGTCTCTACCCAATACTCACTATATCATGAATTGCAACTGAGAATATAGCAAAAAGGGATTACGGGGTATAACAAAAACTAGGATGGACTAATTTTTTATCAGCAGAGGCTGTATATTCCTAATGTACTTGCCTTAAAACATATGTTAATGGATGATTACCATAAAATACCATATGCGGGCCATCCCGATTACTAGAGAATGGTAACAACATTATGAAATAACTTGTTATAGCGAGGTATGAATAAGGATATAGAATATTATTTGGCAAAGTGCTTAGAATTCCAACAAGTAAAAGTGGAACATCAACACCCAGCAGGATTGTTAAACTCGCTGTCAATTCTAGAATGGAAGTGGGAAGTGATATCCATGGATTTTATAACCGGGTTACCCATAACCAAATAGAAACATGAATCCATTATGGTGGTGGTGGACATGCTGAATGAAATTTCACATTTTATTATTGTGCATTCTGCCTTTGGAACAACTTAGGTGGCCAACATTTTCATGAAGAAAATTTACAAACTTCATGCGGCTTTGTATGGCAGAAAACTCCATACCCCATAAAGATGAGACCATTTGAGGCTTTGTATGGCAAAAAATTCCATACCCCACTCAGCTGGAGTCAACCTAAGGATCAATTGGTTCTTAGACCACAAGGATTATAGAAATGGAGAAAACAATACAAAAAATCCAACAAAACATTAAGACAACTCAAGACCGACATAATAGTTATGCAGACAAAAAGAGGACACACAAAGAGTAGAAGGTTGCACATTAGGGGATATTGAGGTCTAAAATGGGCCTTCTAAGGGAATTATAAAATAATAGTGGAAATACTAAAATAATATTTGTTGACATCATCAAATTTTAGAGGGAAAAAAGAAAAAACTATTTTTTCAACTCTTATTTTCAACTTATCTCCCAAATTTTTTACTCAAATTTCGAGCAGGAGTACTCGTTGGATGAAAAATTTAATTCCCCATCCAAGGAGTACCCATCTTGCATACTTTCGATGGACCCTGCTACATGAAAAATGATAAACACATGTTATTGTAATCATGTTTTTTCATGTATTTCTCATTTTTTGCGTAGCAACGTCCATCAAAAGTATGCAACATGGGTACTCCTTGGATGAGGAATGAAATTTAGCATCCAATGAGTACTCCCACTCGAAATTTGAGTAAACAATTTGGGAGATAAGTTGAAAATACGAGTTGAAAAAATAGTTTTATTATTTTATTATATTTAATATTTTTACCCTTTTACTTAAAAATTGGTGAATCATCCCCATGGTTGACATCATTATCTTGAATCCTATTGGCTCTTATAAATTTTATTTTGGTTGTACATTTTTCTTAGAAGGCCCATTTTATACCTCAAAATTCCCCTAATGAGATGATGTCTATTTGAGGGTTAATCCCCGTAAAAGTACCCTAAGTACTGGAAGTTGTGCCAAGTTGGCACCATGATTTTGCCGGCCATTTGAGATTTTAGATCGAATGGGTCCAGTGGCATATTTACTAGCTCTACCTGGTCATGTTAAAGTACATACACTAGTAGAAAATGATGAAATTAGTGACTAGGTGACTAAAAAATTTAGTCACCATAGTTATTTCAAGTTAATTACTACGAAATTTGAGCAATTTTAAGTTAACGAACTAAAAATGACTAACTTAAATGACTAATTTACTCTAGGAATAAAATATACAACTAGATAATACGTGACTAAACTAAAAATGACAAACTTAAAGGGCTAATTCAGTCTAGGATTAAAGTATATGACTAGATAATAAGTGACAAAATTAATAATGATTAACCTAAATGACTATTATATTCCAAGAATAAAAATATGACCAAATAACAAGTACAACACGTATATGAAGTAGTCACTTATGTTAGTAATTTTTAATTGTGGACATAATATTTGTTAAGAGATTTTTGTGGAATTGTTACATATCATGGTTGATTATTGCACTATATTCATAGAGAATGATTTCATTAATTTGAATTCAAAGTATGTTGATTTATACATGGTCAATTGATATAAATCTAGAAGTTTACTCTAAAGCCATATTATTCTATAGATACATGCATTACAGAAATGTTCACGAATTCTAATAATGCATTCACATTCTTAGAACGTGCACACACTATTATTAGAAAATGATACATGCTAACAATTATTGTGGATCTTTAATTATGTATAATAACATGCCATGGCTCCCATATCCAAGTTGAAATCTGAATATCCCTTAGAGAGTATCTATGTGGTTGTTTGGGGGTTAATTCATGTTCCTTGAACTTAAGAAGCTTTATTTAGGGCCTAAGGCCATATTTTTTCTTGTAATCAATATAGTACATTCCCCAAGGCCCATTCTTACCATGTAAACCATACCCATGATGACAAAGATCCCCCATATAGGCCAAATATTCCCTATATATGTTACGTGTAGTAATTAGAATACTTGTTCAAGAAGATTGATCATCAGAAGATTCAAATATGACCCAAGCACCTTATGATCCTTCCTTGACCATGGTTAAGGCCCCAAATGCCATACATGGTGCAAAAGTACTCCTAATGATATTAAGGCCAAACTTAAAGGCCCTAAGACCTAAATATGTCACAAAACACCTTCAAATATCACCCATATCACACATAAAGGCTAGATATTATATCTTATATAGGATATGTGTGGTCATTTGAGGCCTTATTCACGTCCCTTAAACTAAATAATTTTTGTTTAGGGACTAAAGATATTTTATTCCTTGCATATCCATCATAGAGGCCATAAAATCCATCCTTATTATGTAAAACATACTATTTTTTCCCATATTTCCATTCTAATATTCTGTTCATGGACGTTAAATATGAGAAAGATGTTTTTTAGGCATAAGGCCCTTTTTCATTCCTTGTCCAAGACATAATACCTAATTCCGATATATGATGTGGAAAACCTCATAATGGAACCCTTATCCTAGATGGAGGGTTAAAATCCCTCAAAGATGATTGATATTGTTATTTATGGTTTTTTTCATGCAATGTGAGCCAAAGAAGTTTCATTTTGTGATTGAGGCCATTTTTTTCATCCCTTTGCAACGGTGCAAGCCTAAGACCCATTCTTAATATCTAAAACATACCAATGACACTATATATCCCCCATAGATTCCTAAGATCCCCTATAGAGGTTATGTGTTTCTCTTTGAGAACTACTTCCAAAGCTTAATCATCAAAGATTCAAATAAGGCCTAAGCCCCTTACGACGCTCCTATTTTGACCACGCCCACACTTGTAAGCATCATATGTGATTTGAAAGCCTCCTAATTTCATTATGGTCTAATGATGAGGCTCAAAAACCCAATCATAGTGTGAAAACCCTTTGAATGGTGGACACATCCCTTCTAGAGGCCAATGAATATCCCTTATAGAATATAATTTATGTCACTAGTACATATGGTCAATTTTCTGACACTTTAGTTCCGACACTTTTGATGTATTGTTGAAAAGTTCCCCAATTTTTCTCAATTTTTTAATCCTTCCATGTGTTTTCGCTCTTGCGACACTACACAAAATCATCGCTATTGCGACCCACCCGGCTAGGGTGTCGCAATAGCGAAAGTAATAGAAGACAACATCTCTATACCGACGTCCATGTTATGTGGGTCGGTATACCGATGAATATGAAAATACCATTGTGGAACGATCACTTTCCCCATTGACAAATTCAAATTTGACTTGGTCAACTAGCATCGCAATAGCAATGGTTTATTTTACAATAAGACATCACAAGGGGAAAAAGCTACCCTTTAACATAAAGTATGATCTCGTAATATGTAAAAACAATAACCATGGGAAATCATGCAACAAAAGGAATGTGGACATTGTGGAAGACAGTTGTTACATCAACTTCCTAGGGACACAATCTTTGCACTCAAACTCGATTTAGGGTGTTTATTCAATTGTTAAAAAGCTTAATCCATTCTATATGTTTCTGTGGGCCACCATAATTGGTGGCATCTATCAATTTTTAAGAATGCAAGGGATATTCTTTAAAAATGCACCAAAATTTTAGGCCCTAAAACACTATAATATAATTACCAAGATGTGGAAACATTTTGAGTCAGTGGAACAAGTCGATCTCCATCAATATCCACCTGGATCATGTGAATTATACCATCACCATAAAAGTTTCAAGCTTAGAGATCCATTGAAAATTTTCATTATTTAAAGCCCCTAACCTCCCCTTTATTTTAGGGTGCATAAACTTTTTGAATCTACCGATGACCACTAGGACTCCAAGTGAGGCCTTTGCAATAGGAGCTTTCTTTATAGTTGTTCAAGTTGTTTTGTAATATTAGGAGAGGTAGTAAAAAATAAAAATAAATACAGTGTTACTTCCTCAAGGATTGATTTGATTAGGATTTGTTATCACCTAAATCTACCTCAGGCTAATAAAGGAAGAATCTAGGGTAACATCAAACCACACTTAACCTGGTAGCTAGCCCTACTAGATCGGGAGAGGGCTCTCTCCTTGTCAATCTCAGCAAAAAATGATCAATGAGGCTTTATATGACTTGATGCGAAGACTGATTTTAGGCTAGGTATGTGTGCAAAAGAGTTTGATTGATTTTAATGATGTTTTGTTGGCTCAAATGGAAGGGCAGATTTGGGTCTGGGGAAAGAGGCTCAGTTTTGCAGAGATCTCAATGGGGCAAGGCAAGCATTTGATTTGACACTTCAAATTGAAATAAAAGGAGAGTTTAGAAAGGTGATGAGTTGAAGAGGGAAAGAAACCTTTAGGGATCCTCTTCAAACAAATGAAAACATAAATAACTAAACAAACCCTAGGTAGAGCACTGCAATTTCAATGGATTCTACCTTTATCCTTGTTTTTTTAAGTTAAGAAGAAGTAAGAGGGAAAATGGCATACTTAAAACACCAGTAAACTTACATTTACAGAGAGAAACACAATATCAAAGCAATATGGCACATGAATCCCATAGAGTGCTGCAAACCCTGGTCTATTCCTTTGCCAAACTGCAGAGATGAATGTACAATGATGCTCAAAGCATTCCCAAAAGTCCAACCATGCTAATGACTGAAAAAATATAAGATATAGGAAAAAAAAACTCATCCTAGCTTCTAGAGGTTGAGCTCATAATTTTAGGAGATTCTCCAAAAAAATATAAACTGAGAACTAGAAAGTAGGCAGTGGAACATCTTGCCTCTAAAAACTAGGAAACTGATTCATTCAGTTGCAAACTACCTTTTGATGGATGAATCTACCTCTATGGGTGAAAATTTAGCAAAATTACATCAAAATCCATCATGTCACATAAAATTACATCATGAGTTTGAAAACTAGAAGGAAAAAAGTCAAACTATGAAAAAAATAGGCGAAAAATGGAGTTTTTGACCAAAAATGAGCAAAATTCCTCCAATGCGCCACGCCTGATTTCTCTATGCGTAGCACCTGTTTGCAGCTAATTTTGGAGGCCTTCCTGGTGTCCAAATTTTCTCCAAGTGGTCTTTCTGGAAATTTCTATCTGTCTACTTTCCAGAATTTGGCCTCCATTTTCCCCTCCAAAACTGAATTCTCCCAAGACTGCTTCATGTCTGTCAAACAAGGGGCAGAAAGGTCATTTTTGGGGTGTTTTTGACCTTTTTGGAAGCCCAAAACCTGTCAAAATTTCTTGTCCATTGATAGGCATGCATATTTTTCCATGAAAAATCCAAAAATTCTGATTTTTCATCAAAAGGAGTTCCCCATCAAACGCGAGCGCCACGTGGTGCGGCGCATAGAGTAGAAAATTCTGTTTTTTGAACCAAAAATTTCAAAATTGCAAAAAGTTTCCCAAATTTTTTGAAATTTGGGCTGAGTGTCCTCCATCAAGTTCTATGTTTGGCCAAGGAAGCCTTAGTCAATATCTGAAGTTTATCATGCTCTTTTCGCCTCTTTGATGCCTTCTTCAAGTTGGCCTTCAAAATTTTGATTCTTGCTTTGCACACATGGTTTCTCGCCCAGTAATGGTTCGCCATGTGCCTCAAAATATTTTTCTATTTGTTGGCCTTCTCCAACAGCTTTTCCAAATGCATATTTACCCTTTCAAGCCAATTTTCACGATCAGCTTCAATTTCTTGCTCAAGTGATGTCAACTTGTTTTTTCTTCTTTTGGCAGCTTGCCGGTTCTCTCGTATGTTTTGCAGCTCCATAATGGTTTGTTGATCCTCTAGCTGCTTTTTTATTTGTTCAAGGTATTTGATTATCCACTTGGCTCTTTGTAGGTTGAGGGAAAAATCATTAATATCCATCCGTTGCTCCGAAATGATCTCTTTAAGCTTTGAGCTTTCTGTATCATTATCCTGAATGAGAATGAAATCTATATCATGCCCTCCTGAAGGCCCCCAATCATATAATGGCCGCTTTCCCTTGTCCTGAACCTACTCTGCTAATGGAGGAAGCGAGACCCCTTCCATCTCAGGTGGAGATAATACTCGCTTTGCTGCTACAAACAACCTTCTAGTGCCCTTTTGATAGGTGACAAACACTGGCACACAAGCGGTCTGTGTCTCATGACCCTCCTGCTGATGTGAAGGTCCACCTGTCTCATGAAAAGCTTCTGGAGGTACTTGAGGAGCTGTGAAGAACTCATGAGAAATGAAATCCTCCCATGAGATGTCCTACAAACCAAGTTGATGCATGACCACAATTTTGATGAGTGAAAAATGATATATACTATTATACTGCTACTGAGGAGTTTTATTTTTCACTAGGGTGGTCATCTTCTCAATATTTCAGCACATGAAGTAAGGGAGATTCATCATTCTCACCCTAGTAAATTTCATCAGCAATCTGATGTGATATGCATATAGGCGAGAAAACTGGCCCTCACAGCTGAAATACTTAATTATGAGTTTCATCAAAGGAGCATATGAGTCTTTGAGATACCGGAAGGGGAAAACTATGCTGAGTTGTCTCAAATAACTAGGCTTGATGTAAGGCTCATACTATTATTTGTCAATATACTTCCTTTTATTCCACTTCTCTCCGACATTTGGAATGTCGGTTGCTAGAGAGATAGACTCTGGTGTAAAGGTGAATGTCACACCTGCAAGAGTGACTTGGCCATTATGTAGATGAAGCACAAACAACCTGGCCAACTCATGATGGTACTGGACTCTAGCAACCACCTCACATAACTGATAATAAGATTGTTGTTGAAAACATGTGACAGCAAGAGGGAAAGCCTGCAACTTGGCAAGTGAAGTAGGTTCCTCTCGTACATGTTTTCCACCCTTGTGAGGTCTCCTTGGTGCATGCATTTATGTAGGAGAATCACTTTGTGTCTCCTCATCTCTGTCATAGGAGGAATCTAAATCCATGTTTGCTAAATTTTGTGTTTTCTTGATGAGTAATGAAGAGATTTAGGTGTCTTTGATATTTTTCTACCAAGTTTATGAAAATGTATGAAGGGTTATGAAATGAGACAAAGCATTAATATATGCCCGTTGCTCCTGAATGATCTCTTTAAGCTTTGAGATTTCGGTATCATCATCCTGAATTAGAATGAGATCTGTCTCCTGCCCTCCTGAAGGCCCCTCATCATATAATGGCCGCTTTCCCTTGTCTTGAACCTGCTCTGTTGATGGAGGAAGCAAGACCCCTTCAACCCCGGGTGGAGATAATACTCGCTTTGCTGCTGCAAACAACCTTCTAGTGCCCTTTTGATATGTGAAAAACACCGACACACTAGCGGTCTGTGTCTCATGACCCTCCTGCTGATGTGAAGGTCCACCTGTCTCATGAAAAGCTTCTAGAGGTACCTGAGGAGCTATGAAGAACTCATGAGAAATGAAATCCTCCCATGAGATGTCTTGCAAACCAAGCTGATGCATGACCACAATTTTGACGAGTGAAAAATGATATATACTGTTATACTACTGCTGAGGAGTTTTATTTTTCACTAGGGTGGTCATCTTCTCTATATTTCGGCACATGAAGTAAGGGAGATTCATCATTCTTGCCCTAGTAAAGTGCATCAGCAATCTGATGTGATGGGAATATAGGCGAGAAAACTGGCCCTCATAGCTAAAATACTTAAATATGAGTTTCATCAAAGGAGAATATGAGTCTTTGAGATACCGGAAGGGAAAAACTCTGCTGAGTTGTCTCAAATAACTAGGCTTGATGTAAGGCTCATACTGTTCTTTGTCAATCTGCTGCCTTTTATTCCACTGCTCTCCGACATTTGGAATGTTGGTTGCTAGAGAGATAGACTCCGGTGTAAAGGTGAATGTCACACCTGCAAGAGTGACTTGGCCATTATGTAGATGAAGCACAAACAACCTGGCCAAATCATGATGGTACTGGACTCTAGCAACCATCTCACAGAACTGATAACAATATTTTTGTTGAAATCATGTGACTGCAAGAGGGCAAGCCTGCAACTTGGAAAGTGAAGTAAGTTCCTCTCATACATGTTTGCCACCCTTGTGAGGTCTCCTTGGTGCACGCATTGCTGTAGGAGAATCACTATGTGTCTCCTCATCTCTGTCATAGGAGGAATCTGACTCCATGTTTGCTAAAGTTTGTGTTTTCTTGATGAGTATGAAGAGATTTAGGTGTCTTTGATCTTTTGCTGCCAAGTGCATGAAAATGTGTGAAGGGTTATAAAGGGAGAGGGTAAGATGGATTTTGGGAATGTTGCTGACAGAAATTTGGGGAATTGAAGGGTTTTAGGGACAATTTTTAGGCTTTTGGGATATCAATTGGGGTTTGGGAATTTTGTAGCTAGGGTTTGGGATAACGGGAATTGCGGATAGGCGTGAATGAATTTAGGGATATGGGGGATAGTAAAATGGCTTAATGAAACTAGAAAATAAGTGAGGGAATAAGAGGTGAGGGAGTGATGGCAACAAAAAAAACCAATTTACAAACCCTAAGCAATCATGTCTTGGGAAAAAATTGCAAGGAAATAGGGTTTGAAATTTTTTTATTAAATCATCAGAAACATCTTAAGACACACTTTCATTGGCATTTGAAGAGTTTTTGACTTGCTTTGGACCGGAGGAAACCAGGAAAATTGAAGATTTGGATGAATTTGTGTTGAAAATGGCTTGTAGCTCTATGCATTGCGCCACAAACCCAACATGCCGCGCCTGTTATATGCATCGCGCCAGTGTATTTTTGACACTGTGAAGGGCGACCCAATGCGCCGCGCCACTTGTATGCGCCGCTCCTCTCACCAAATGTGCCACGCCCCCGAAACTGAAACTATTGGTTGCGGTTTTGTGACCACGAGCTTGCTCTAAATTTCTCTTGCTTATTTGGATGCAAATGAGTCTTTTAAACACAAGAAATAAATTATATAAAAAAAACTTTAATTTTTCACTTCATAGAACCAAATTTTGTAATGTTTACATTTGACACTTTCTTTTCAAACTCTGTTTTAGGCAGTTTGCTTCATTTTGCCTCTGATTAACTAAATGACTTGATTTTTGTTTGCCTTGCAGGGGATGGAGTTGCTGAAGCTTGACAAGGTGACCAAGGTTTCCATTGAAGTTATTTACATGGGAAAAAAAACTGAAATTACTTCAAATTTATACATAAAACGATAAAATACTCTATTTTTCCTCAAAACAGAGTTTTGAGGAAGAATTCATTTCTAGGCATATGATGATAGAATTTATTGGTACTGGAACTTTATTCAACCTCCTCATGCACCTGCTGACTTTTATTGGACATTTTGAAGACCTTATTGATGGAGCCCTAGACCTAATGAAACTGAAACCCTAGAAATGACTCTTACAAATTTAAAGACAAAAAGTGACTGTAGATGATCTTGATAAATGGAAATGGGCCAGAAGGTAAAGGAAATGAGCGAAAATGTACAACAGGCCACTACCTTTAGATGATCCATGCTCCTAATGGAATGCAGCTAACTGAGCGAGACACCTAATATGCAATGCAACAAGATAATTTGATCATTGATGGAGGGATGAAGATACCGACACTAACATTGGCTCCAATGGGGATGGTAGCTCCTTGGAGGTTACAAGAACTACAGATCTCTGGGAAAGCAGGAAGTGCATTCGTTCATTGGGCTATGGAGTCAATAACTTCGACAAATGAAAACCAAACTCTTGACTCAATTTTAGGACTGAAATTGACTGAAAGACCTGACTCAAACAAACCAAACCAAATATGAAATCAACCCTCAGTTTTATATCCTTCACCTCGGGCCCCAAACTGAAATAATGATGACAACACACACTTGCAATGAAATTTAAACAAACCGGCATGTACAGTGATACATATGATAACAGAAAACATTTCAAAAATAGTATCGCTTGAGTAGTCGACCATTGACCGGCCCACCTGGACAATCTTCTCCATTCATTTCTTTCAAAAGGAAAACATTTTGGCCTCGATATGTAGAAATTTTGGAAGGTCCTTTCAAAATATTCTAAAACTTTCCATGCTTACCTTTATCTTCGTTTCTCGCATCCCATTTTAGCACCACTTCTTCTATTTGAAACTTTTTCGCCTTTGTCTTTCGATCATATATCTTCTTGATTCTCTCTTGCAGCCTAAAAGTGTTCTGAAAAACCTCCTCTCTAGTCTGTTGTAAATGGATCATTTGATTGATTCTTCATTGCAAATGATCATCCTCGCTGCCAGCTTCCTGCAGAAGTTTAACCACTGGAACTGCGAGACAGGTCGGCAATACAGTGTCAACACCATACACGAGCTCAAAAGTGGACATGCCTATAGATTTCTGTTGACTTACTCTGTCTGCCCAAACTGAATTAACTAGTTTCTTGTGCCAACTCTTCTTGTTCGTTTCCAACAGCTTTTTGATAACATTGACCAAGGATTTATTTGAGGATTCAGCCAATCCATTTCCTTGTGGATAATATGCAGTTGAGTGCCCAAAAGTAATTTGATACTTATTACAAAAGTCAATCATTCTTTTAGATTTAAAGGCTACTGCATTATCAGTGATCAACTTATTTGGACAACCAAAACGAGACAAAATATTGTTTTCAAGAAATGAAATGATTACCGAATCTGTGGCCTGCCTAGTGGGAATCGCCTCAATCCATTTGGTAAAATAGTTCGTTGCTGTAAGGATCCATTTATGTTGCGCTGAAGAAGTAGGATGGATCTCGCCAATGAAATCCAAACCCCACTGCTGAAATGGAGCACTTACTTCAATGGGCTTGAGCAGTATAGGCTGCAATTTTCTCCTTCCTTGAAAAATTTGACATTCATGACAACTTTTAACAGTTTTGTACATATCAGCAAAGAGATTTGGCCAGTAAAATCCTGCTCTCAAAATTTTGTTGGCTGTTGTCTTCCAGAAAAGATGACCTCCGCAATCTCCCTTGTGAAATTCTTCCATAACCTGTTTTTCTTCTTCTTCAACTAAACAATTGAGTAAGAAACTGTCAGGATATTTCCAATAGAGCGCATTAGTCATGATACAAAACTTGGCAGCCTTTAATTTCAGTGTCCTACTTTTGTTCTTAGCCATTCCAGGTGGTGGTGAAAATTTTTGGAGTACATAAACAATGTCCGAATACCAAGGAGAAAGAACAAAAATTTCTGATACTTGAGCGGGTGAACTTTCTTCATTTTACTCGGACATAGAAGTAATGAGATTAATTTCCAAGGCATGCAAATTTGATTCAGACATTAATTTGGCCAGCCCCTGTCCTTTGATGAGCTTTGTAGGTTTGATCTCGACGTCATATTCCAACAAGGCAGCAACCCATTTGCCTCGTCTCCCTTCTGGATCTGTTTGCACTAAGACATCTTTAACAGTATCATTAGGAACATAAGCAAGGATGTGACAATGCAGAATATAAACTTGAAAATCTTTCAATTCCTTTACCAAGGCAAGAGCTTTCTTTTCAATAATATTATACTTTAAAGCTGCATCTCTTATGGTTCTGTTGAAAAATGCTATTGGTTTCTCAAGCTGGTCTCTTTTCTGCATCAAGACTACTACCATAGTATGATCCGAGGAAAATGAAAACAAAATGAAATCCTGAGTATAGTCTGGGCTGATCAAAACTGGAGCTGAAGAAAGGGCCAATTTCACCAAATTGAAAGACTTTACTGCTTCCTCAGTCCACTTCACTACACTATATTTCTTGCGCATGTTTGTGATTTCCCTTAAATGTTCTACAAGATTGGGCACAAAGCGACGTAAGAAATTCATCTTATCGTTGAATGATTGGATCACTTTTTTACTTCGGGGAAGATCAATTTTCTGAATGGCTTCCACTCAATATGGATTGATGCGGATGCCATCCTTTGATATAATATGACCGAGAAGCTTGCCTTCATCCATGGAAAACAGACTCTTCTTTGAATTGAGAGATATACCATATTTTCTACACCGCTGTAATACAATCTTCAAATGATAAAGGTGCTCTTCATCTGAATTAGAAAAAAATGTCAATTCATTAAGATAAAAAACTAGAAAGACATATTTTTCATTAGAAAATTCCATATCCATTGCTCATTGAAAGGTCGCACCAACATTCTTCAATTCGAAAGGCATTTTAGCATAATGAAAAGTTCCCCACGGAGTGATGAACGTTGTTTTATCTCTATCGTCCTCATGGACCAGAATTTGGTTATAACCAGAATAACCATCGAGTAGCGACATGCAGGATGCTCCAACTACTCGCTGAAGTATGTGATCTATTTTGGGCAATGGATAGTTATCTTTCAAAGATACTTTATTTAGATTTCTAAAATCAATACATAAGCGAATCTCACCTGTTTTCTTGCGCACAGGCACCAAATTAGAAATCCAATCTGAAAATATTATGGGGACGATGATACAATCTTTGTACAACTGATTCACTTCCTTCTCTATTGAGGGCATCAGCTTTGGATTTATTCTTCTTAAATTCTGTCGAAAGGGCTTTTGATTTGGCTTGATCTGGATGATATGCTGAATTATGTTTGTGTCATATGCCTTCAAATTTGAATAATCCCAAGAAAATACATCAGAAAACGAAGATAATAAACTGATATACTTTTCTTTTACCTATGGGGGCAATGCCTTTGATAATTTCACCATTTTAGGATTTTCTGCTGATCCAATGTTCACATCCTCAACTCCTTTCTCAGTTGGCAGCAAGCTGGGTTTTCAAGCTACATCATCTTGGTCGAAAAGCTCCTATAAAGGTATTAGACCTTTAGGAATGACATTTTCCTTGATCTGCAAAACTTCCATCTGATTTACTTCTACATTCACCTCGCCATCATCATGCTCCCCATCAATAGAAGTGTCTTTGAATTTCCCTTCATTTTGCAGAAATTCATTGATTTCTTTATCATCTTGAAACACTTTCCAATACCTTTGATTGTCAGGGATAGCCGGGCTGATTCTTCACATGAATTTCAAACTTATTACTTGAATTCATTGGAATTTTCAAATTACTTGTTGCTGTTTCCAATGCATCTGCAATGCCATTCTAAATACGAGGGACACATGTCAAAGTATAATCTGAAAAAAATCTCAAGATATCTAGTACCACATTGCGGTAGGCCTACATTCGAGGATGCTTAGCTTGGTATTCACCTTTCACTTTCTTAATAACTAACTCGGAGTCACCATACACTGCAATCCTTTTGGCATTTAACTTTCTAAGAATTTTCAAACTAGCAATTAAAGCTTCATATTCAGCCTCATTATTTGAACAGTCAAAAGCCAATTTATAAGAACATACCCTTACATTACTTGGAACTTTGTTTGGGGAGAAAACAGGGCTGTGTATCCAAATGCCAATTCCAGCACCTTCCCTTCCTACCGCTCCATCAAAATCCATGGTCCACAAACCAGCTTCGTCCTCTTCCAAATGCTGAAATTCTGTTTTCTCTTTTACTTTTCCTTGCTGTTCATCAACATTTTGCTGTTGTCAGAAGGCTGATTGTTCAACGGTACTATCAAGCCTTTTTCTTTATTTATTTAAGACCTCTCTGAAATTTTCAGTGATTTCTGGAATGTCTTATACTTCAATTATTTGGCTATTTACATCATTAAAGCTATCTGAGTATAAAACAAATGATTCTAAATCAGTATGTACATAGTTGATTTGATGATTTACCGGTTTCTCTTTGATAGTAATCATGTTATTCATATTTTTCTCTTGGTATAATTTCCTCATCTGACCAAACATGGGAATAGTAGCATAGGAGAAATCAAGCTGCAATGTCCCTTTAAGTTTCGCTCCCCAAGATCTGGAAAGAAGCATGCCAAATCTAGGAGGAATATCCGCCACAACCACATCCATCAAAACATTTTTAATCGGAATTTGATCCAAACTGACCACCAAATATTTAATAAGACCAATGCATATTACTCTACCATAATCAAAAGAATAAAGATCATGATACTTTCTGGTGATATCCAATCCCAATTTCTCCATGATTGCCTTAGGCATGAGATTATGAGAGGCTCGGGAATCAAACATAGCATTGTGTAACACATAGTCGTGCAACCTAAGGCTGATGTGAAAAGGAGGTACATCACTATCTTGAGACTAACCATCCAATGCTGGACCAAAAATCATCTCAGGTCGATCATCCTCCACGTTTACCATATCAGATAATGGATCTAAACTCAAAATCTTAGACACTTGACCCTTATAGCTACTATTATTCATCAATTCAGTCAAAGGAATATATACTTTTAACTTAGCAATTTCATTTTCTAAGTTAAAAACTGAAATTTTCTCTACCTCTTTAGCTAGGACATCCTTCTTTTTAGTTTTCTCCCTTGATATATTTGACTGATTGGATCTTTCATTTGCTAATGGTGGTTTTCTAGTGGTGGGATCAGTTGTCTCTTTTCCTTTTTTCTGCACAACGAGTGGATCATTCTTTGGTGTTGTCACCTCCTTTCTTTTTTGAATTGGATTAATGGGTACATCTCTACTTCTGAGTGAATATTGTCGCTGCTAGGCTGTCAAAGCATTCATGTAGCCCCTCTGATATTCATCAGACTCTTCTTTAAGAAATTTTTCATTTTCCAAGATGAAATTCTCATCCCTTTGTATAGGTGAGTTGTTGGAATACTTCTTATCTTCAGTGATAAAAATTGGCAAATCATCAGGTGTAAAGAAATGATTCTCTTCTCCAATTACATTCTCCTCGTCATTTGATTATGGACCATGTACAAAATTCTGCTGTAAGGGTGTCTTCACTTACTGTTGTACTTCTTGTTCTTGTGCTCGTTGCTCTCTTTGCTTGATTCTAAATTGTGGTTGCTGCTGACCACGAAAATTGGGATTTCTGACTTGTGGTTCAGACTTGTCAATTGTTAATATGTCAAACATCTTTTCCATCTTACGGAGCACTTGATCTGAAGTGGAAACCTCTTCCTTTATTGTTACTTTCTTTTCAGCGTTCGTTCTAGCTCTCTTGGCAAGAAAATTGGCTTCAACACTGACTGCAATTTTCTACATGTCTTCCAAAGTAGCCGGATCTCTTTCTCTTAATTGATAGGCCATATCACGATCGAAACCATCCGGAAACTTAATCAAAGCCAACCCCATAGGTGGCTTTATATAAGAAGGAATTTCATTGTAAACAAAATTGAATCTAATACAATAATCATGAATAGACTCACCAACGTTCCGTTTGATATTCTCATAATAAAAAAGGATCTAAAGAGGGTTTTTCTTCACTTCCCATCGATCCAAGAATTATCTCTAAAGATTATTCAATGTAGTAATACTTGCAGCCGGCAAAGCTCTAAATCACTTCCTCACTTCGCCTCCAAAGTTTTGTACAAACAGTCTCATTGTCACATTTTCCGCATCAATATCATGAAGGTCAAAGAAATCTATCATCCTATCCACATTTTTCTGAGCTGTAACACTTTGAGGAGTCCCATCAAACAATGGAATTTTTCTTTGCTAATCAGCGGGCATGTTATCCAAATTTTGAGGCAACACAAGGGGTGCAAACCGGGCAGCCATTACTCTAGGTGGATTTACAACCGGTCTTGGGGATATAGGAGGAGTTGGAGCAGCTGATGTATGAGGTGTATGTGGTGTGGATGGAGGGGACACCACTGCAGATTTTTTATCAGAGATAGAAGGCTGCACGGGAATAATGGGAATGAAAGGAGGCTTGGTAGGAATTTCTGAACTAGATGCAATTGCGGATGACCCAAAAGTTGCAGATGCAGACTCTAAGAATTCAGGAATGTTTGTAGCCACAATAGAAGTCTGAAGATTCAAGATATAACTGTCAATTGATCTATTGGCCTTTTCAATTTCAAGATCTTTGACAGATTCTGGATTTAAAGAAGTAGAACCAACAACACTTTCGAACATGGTCTCAAACAATGACAACTCAAATTTTTTGTCAAACTCAAGATCTTCAAGATACTAAAAAAAAACAGTACATGAATGAGATTTGAACACAGGAATCATAGGAATTTCTTGATGAAGGATTATCAAAATAAGATTTGGATTTTCATACATAGGAGGTGGACCAGGATCCGGATTTTCCCTAGTGTGTCGTCTGGAAGCCAGTGTGTTGAATTATTCCCAAAAATCAAACGAAAAAATTAACTTGTTTAGCCTATCAGATTCTAAAAACATCATCCAAAAGTCTATAATTATCTGATGTACTGGGGCAATTTTCAAGTCAGGTGTTATGTTTATAAGACTAGACCAGAGATTGACTGAAGCAGCGTTTATCTACTTATGCACTTGCAAAGCAATATGCAGTTCGAAGGCTACCTGGCATAACTTCAGGCTTCGTCTGTAGTTTATAAAATGAATAACACTAAAAAAAAAACAATATTTTCCCCAGTATGGTTGCCACTATGTTATGGCCTAAATCTAGCTCAGGCTGAGAAAGGCAGAATCTAGGGTAACATCAAGCCACGCTTAACCTGGTAGCTAGCCCTACAAGATCAGGAGAGGGATCTCTCCTTGTAAATCTCAGCAAAAAATGATCAATGAGGCTTGATATGACTTGATGTGAAGATTGATTTTAGGCTAGGTATGTGTGCAAAAGAGTTTGATTGATTTTAATGGTGTTTTGCTGGCTCAAATGGAAGGGCATATTTGGGTCTAGGGAAAGAGGCTCAGTTTTGCAGAGATCTCAATGGGGCAAGGCATGCATTTGATTTGACACTTAAAATTGAAATAAATGGAGAGCTTAGACAAGTGAGGATTTGAAGAGGTAAATAAACCTTTAGGGATCCTCTTCAAACAGCTGAAAACATAAATAACTAAACAAATCGTAGGTAGAGCAGTGGAATTTCAATGGATTCTACCTTTATCCTTGTTTGTTTAAGTTAAGAAGAAGTAAGAGAGAAAATGTCATACATAAAACACCAGTAAACTTACATTTACAGAGATAAACACAATATGAAAGCAAGATGGCACATGAATCCCATAGAGTGCTGCAAACACTAGTCTATTCCTTTGCCAAACTGCAGAGATGAATGTATAATGATGCTCAAATCATTCCCAAAATTCCAACCATGCTAATGACTGAAAAAAATAAGATATAGGCAAACAAAAACTCATCCTAGCTTCTATAGGTCAAGCTCATGAGTTTAGAAGCTACTCCAAGAAAATCTAAACTAAGAACTAGAAAGTAGGCAGTGGAACAACTTGCCTCCAAAAACTAGGAAACTGATTCATTCAGTTGCAAACTACCTTTTTATGGATGAATCTACCTCTATGGGTGAAAATTTAGAAAAATTACATAAAAATCCATCATGTAACATTAAATTACATCATGATTTTTACAAATAGAAGGAAAAAAGTCAAACTGTGAAAAAACTAGGTGAAAAACAGAGTTTTTGACCAAAAATGAGCAAAATTCCTCCAATGTGTTGCGCCTGATTTCTCTATGCGTAACGCCTATTTGCGGCTGATTTTGGAGGCCTTCTCGATGTCCAAATTTTCTCCAAGTGGGATTTTTGAAAATTTATGCCTGTCTACTTTCTAGCACAAGTGGAATTTTTGAATTTGGCCTCTATTTTCCCCTCCAAAATTGAGTTCTCCCAAGACTGCTTCATGTGTGTCAAAAAAGGGGCAGAAAGGTCATTTTTGGGGTGTTTTTGACCTTTTTGGAAGCCCAAAACCTGTCAAAATTTCTTGGCCATTGGTAGGCATGCATATTTTTCCATGAAAAATCCAAAAATTCTAATTTTTCATCAAAAGGAGTCCCCCATCAAAAGCGAGCGCCACGTGGCGCGACAGATAGAGTAGAAAAGTCTGTTTTTTGAGCCAAAATTTTCAAAATTGCAAAAAGTTTCCCAAATTTTTTGAAATTTTGGCTGAGTGTTCTCCATCAAGTACTGTGTTGGGCCAAGGAAGCCTCAGCCAATATCTGAATTTTATCATGGTTTTTTCGCCTCCTCGATGCCTTCTTCAACTTGGACTTCAAAATTTTGATTCTTGCTTTGCACACATGGTTTCTCACCCAGTAATGGTTGGCCATGTGCCTCAACATATTTTTCTCTTTTTTGGCCTTCTCCAACAGCTTTTACAAATGCATATTTACCCTTTCAAGCCAAGTTTCATGATCAGATTCAATTTTTTTCTCAAGTGATGTCAACTTGGTTTTGCTTCTTTTGGCAGCTTGCCGGTTCTCTCGTATGTTTTGTAGATCCATAATGGTTTGATGATCCTCTAGCTGCTTGTTTCTTTGTTCAAGGTATTTTATTATCCACTTGGCTCTTTTTAGGTTTAGAGACAAAGCATTAATATCCGCCCGTTGCTCCTAAATGATCTCTTTAAGCTTTGAGCTTTCGGTATCATCATCCTGAATGAGAATGAAATCTGTCTCCTGCCCTCCTGAAGGCCCCTCATCATATAATGGCCGCTTTCTCTTGTCCTGAACCTACTCTGCTGATGGAGGAAGCGAGACCCCTTCCACCTCGGGTGGAGATAATACTCACTTTGCTGCTGAAAACAACCTTCTAGTGCCCTTTTGATATGTGACAAACACCAGCACACTAGCGATCTGTGTCTCATAACCCTCTTACTGATGTGAAGGTCCACATATCTCATGAAAAGCTTCTGGAGGTACCTAAGGAGCTATGAAGAAATCATGAGAAATGAAATCCTCCCATGAGATGTCCTGCAAACCAAGCTGATGCATGACCACAATTTTGATGAGTGCAAAATGATATATACTGTTATACTACTGCTGAGGAGTTTTATTTTGCACTAGGGCGGTCATCTTATCAATATTTCGGCACATGAAGTAAGGGAGATTCATCATTCTCACCTTGGTAAAGTGCATCAACAATCTGATGTGATAGGCATATAGGCGAGAAAACCGGCCCTCACAACTGAAATACTTAATTATGAGTTTCATCAAAGGAGCATATGAGTCTTTGAGATACCGGAAGGGAAAAACTCTGTTGAGTTGTCTCAAATAACTAGGCTTGATGTAAGGCTCATAATGTTCTCTATCAATCTGCTGCCTTTTATTCCACTGCTCTCCGACATTTGGAATGTCGGTTGCTTGAGAGATAGACTCCAGTGTCAAGGTGAATGTCACACCTGCAAGAGTTACTTGGCCATTATGTAGATGAAGCACAAACAACCTAGCCAACTCATGATGGTATTGGACTCTAGCAACCATCTCAGAGAACTGATAACAATATTTTTGTTGAAAGAATGTGACAGCAAGAGGGCAAGCTTGCAACTCGGCAAGTGAAGTAGGTTCCTCTCGTACATGTTTTCCACCCTTGTGAGGTCTCCTTGGTGCACGCATTGCTGTAGGAGAATCACTTTGTGTCTCCTCATCTCGGTCATAGGAGGAATCTGACTCCATGTTTGCTAAAGTTTGTGTTTTCTTAATGAGTATGAAGAGATTTAGGTGTCTTTGATCTTTTGCTGCCAAGTGTATGGAAATGTGTGAAGGGTTATAAAGGAAGAGGGTAAGAGGGATTTTGGGAATGTTGCTGAATGAAATGTGGGGAATTGAAGGGTTTTAGGGACAATTTTTAGGCTTTTGGGATAGAAATTGGGGTTTGGGAATTTTGTAGCTAGGGTTTGGGATAATGCGAATTGGGGATAGGGGTGAATGAATTTAGGGATATGGGGGATAGTAAAATGGGTTAATGAAACTAGAAAATAAGTGAGGGAATAAGAGGTGAGGGAGTGATGGCCACAAAACAAACCAATTTAAAAACCCTAAGCAATCATGTCTTGGGAAAAAATTGCAAGGAAATAGGGTTTGAATTTTTTTTATTAAATCATCATAAAAATATTAAGATACACTTTCATTGGTATTTGAAGAGATTTTGACTTACTTTGGACTGGAGGAAACCAAGCAAATTGAAGATTTGGATGAATTTGTGTTGAAAATGGCTTGCAGCTCTATGCGTCGCGCCAAAAATCCAACACGCCATGCCTATTATATGCATCGGGTCAGTGTATTTTTGACACTATGGAGGCCGACCCAATGCGCCGCGCCACTTGTATGTGCCACGCCTCTCACCCAATGCGCTGCGCCCCCGAAACTGAAACTATTGGCTGCGATTTTATGACCATGAGCTTGCTCTAAATTTATCTTGCTTCTTTGGATGAAAATGAGTCTTTTAAACACAAGAAATAGCTTATATAGAAAAAAAAATAATTTTTCAATTCATAGAACCCACTTTTGTAATGTTTACATTTGACACTTTCTTTTCAAACTCTATTTTAGGCGGTTTGCTTCATTTTGCCTCTGATTAACTGAATGACTTGAATTTTGTTTGCCTTGCAGGGGATGGAGTTGTTGAAGCTTGACATGGTGACCAGGGTTGCCATTGAAGTTATTTACATGGGGAAAAAAAACTAAAATTACATCAAATTTATACATAAAATGATAAAATACTCTATTTTTCCTCAAAACAGAGTTTTGAGGAAAAATTCATTTCTGGGCATATGATGATAGAATTTATTGGTACTGCAACTTTATTCAACCTCCTCATGCGCCTGGTGACTTTTATTGGAAATTTTGAAGACCTTTTTGATGAAACCCTAGACCTAATGAAATTGAAACCCTAGAAATTACTCTTACAAATTTAAAGACAAAAAGTGACAGCAGATGATCTTGATAAATGGAAATGGGCCAGCACGTAAAGGACATGAGGGAAAATTTACAATAGGCCACTACCGTCAGATGATCCATGCTCGTAATGGAATGCAGCTGACTGAGCGAGACACCTAATATGCAATGCAACAAGAGAATTTGATCACTGACGGAGGGATGAATATATTGACACTAACATGACTAATGTTGGTTTTAAACCCTATATAGTTAGTTGCTGCAAAACATATTGTTAATAAAAACAAAAAAAAACATTGTGGCACATACACATTTAATACAAAAGTTTACCCTGGAAACTCAAACTAGGAAAAATAGAAATATTTTTCAGTAAAACAATGGATTGAACCATCATGCACCAAAAAATCACTAAATGTGATTCTGTGTGTAGAAAACCACCAAAAACACAGCAAAAAATATGCCCAAATTTTTTTAATGGGCTTCGACCTCCTTGTGACCACCCTAGATAGAGGGGGTTGCCACCATCCATAAAACCCCCAATCCATTAATCCTAGATTAGAATACAATCATAATTCCTTAATTATAATTACAAGTCCATGGGTTGAACTACCACGTGGCACAAAAACACTAAAAGAGAAAACCATGTCCCAAAAACCACAAAAATTACATGCAAAAAACCACCATTTTTTTAGGGAGTTGTACCCCCATTACAAACCCCCCAGGCAAGGGGGGATGCCACCCTTTCTATAACCTCCCTTTGCTACACCCAATTTAGAGGAATCTCATGTAAATAATATAAATTGACGTGGAAAAAGGAATGTGGATGTTATGGAGGCTAGTTGAGTCATCAACTTCCTAGGGCCACATATTTTGCACACAAACTTTGTTTAAGCTGTTTCTTGAGCCGTTAAAAATCTTAATCCATTCTCTATGTTTTTCGTTGGCCACCATATTGGTGGCATATATCCATTGCTAAGAATGCAAGGGAAATGCTAAAAAATTGCACCAAAATTTTATGCCTTGAAATACTATAATATAATTACCAAGATGTGGAACTATTATGTGTTAGTGGAACAAGTCAGTTTCCATCAATATCCACCTGGATCATGTGAATTATTTGACAATTTGGGTTTCCTTGCAATGGGACAAAACCCTTCAGGGAATTTTTTCACTATGAAAAAATGTTGATCATGGTAGAAGCTTGCTTATGCTTGAAATTTTACAAGATTCTTATGACATTCGTGACTATAGAGAATGTCCATTTTCTACAATATTAGCTTAATCTCCACTTGCTATAATATTAGCTTACTCCCTTTAAACAAATATAATTTTATGACCATCCTCTTTTCTTCTAATCGCTTAGAGTCTACACCATTATTTAAGCAAGGTTGATCCTGTTTGAGATATACATCCCTACAACAAAGCCTCGATGCTATTTGTAAATCACGGTATGAAATCCCTGATTAAATTGATTAGACTGTACTTTTTTTATATTATAAATGTTGTCACAAAGCCTTTTGAAGGCCCATGCCTAAGAATCATTCAAAAGGTTTTCTTATTTGTATGGAACTTGTCACCAAAGGCACATATTGTTATATCAATGGGAGAAAGAAGCATAAAAATTTTCCATCTTATAGGAACGCAACAATTTTCCTCCTAGGCATAAGGTTAAGCTACAACTAGGGGTAGTATGTAACCTTATGGATGGGACACAAGCTAGATGTTACTAGAAAAAAAATGACCCACTAAAGAAAGACTCTATGATAATACAAGTTGGGATAATGAATTTCTTGCAGATATTATCTATGTTGAGATTGCCTTTTGATCTTGGAATAAAACTTGAAATTGCTTCAAATTCGTTGAAAACGTGTCTTCTTTAGATGTAAAAAAACATATTAATAACCCAAAACCCATATGTCTCTCGCAAAAGTGAAAATATAATCGTTTATAAACCAATCATAAATCATTTAAACTAATGTTTTTCTTTCTTAATTATGAACAACTAAATTTATTCTTGATTAAGAATAAATCAATGTATATTAACAATGATTACTATCGTGGATTATGGGATTTTGGACCCAGAAACCACACAACTTAGCGAAAATATTACAACATATATGACGTGTACGAAGCCACGTCAGTCCATCTATATATAGATACAACATCATTCGAGCTATATATGAATAGATAGACAGTCACCCATGCAAATGTGTGAAGTGATAACCCTAGTTCTCTAAATTAATTCTCCTCTTTACCTCAGTTTCTCTACTATGCTAATTCATTTGTTCGGTAGTCGGTTGGAATTGTTGTTGTTTTAGAGTTTTTATACTTTTTACTTCATTTGTATATCAATTAAGAAGCCCTCTATCCATTCCCTTATCATCATAATATGTGGGTATATGCTTTCCTCTTATGATCGTTTTCACACAAACTCAGTTAGTGTCTGTTTGTTGAACAACCACATTCGCAACCCAGGTTTGAATCTCAGGTCTCTTCGACAGATTGTAAACATGGCGTACTTCGAGCCCATGTTGAATAAGTCTCATTGTTATGACACATATGGTGCTAATGGTATGCCCTAGAAATCATCCTCATCTGTTGGAAACATGAATATGAATCCAGCCATGAATCTTAGTTTTGGCATTAATTATAACTCTGGACCTAAATCCAACCAAGGTCATGGGTTTAATCTCAATGCAGTAGAGGCTAACCCTAACCCTAACCCTGGGGCTAACGAGGTTATTCCATGGCCGCCCCAGGGAGGATACCCACCTGCGATGGGTAGAGGGCGATACGGAGGAGGCTCGAGAGGGTCATACGGAGGAGGGTCGTATGGAGGGGGGTCGTATGAAAATGGGAACCGTTACACCCATTTTGAAGGGTTAGGGTTTCAACAGCAACATCAATAGGGAATTAATGTGGGGGATCTTGAGTGTAGGTGTTATAAAACTTACGAGGGTTGTCCTTATGGCCTCAACTGCAGCTATAAACACATCTATACAAGTATGCATTATTTCTCCTTCATAATCCATCTCTTTAGTCTATTATGTTATACTTTGATTGATTTAGGGGTTTATTATTTTTTCGTTGTTTTGTGTGCGAACGACATATTAACACGAATTTGATACCATAAACACACCTAGACATAGTGAGCTGCATTACATAACATGAACTTCGTTTGGGTTAGGTCCTAGATTTGAGCAGTATATATTCTGCTTCACAAACCAGAGACTTTCCACAACCATCGTTCTCTTTATTTTCAACATCCCATTTGAGTAGGGCATATACCAAAAGAAGCATGGAACCACCTATAGATGGGTTTACACTCTTTTTACCTCGCCAATGAAGCAAAGTGTCATTGGCACTAGTTCTGATATGGAATACTCTATTCAATTAAAAATGATTACCGATGTCTGGAGTGGGAAAGTTTTGTATTTTATTTCTACCCTATTATGGAATTAAAATTTTCTTTCTTCGCGGTAGGTTTTGAGTAATGACAAATGCCCTGTTTCACATGGAAGTGTTCAAAATTTTCCATATTTTGGAAATGTTATTGTTGTTTTTTTTTCCTTTTACCCTTTTCTAGCCTATTTTGTGCACTATAATCATATTTTATATCTAGTTCATTATCCTTTTTGGCCAAATCTTTAACACTTTAGATCCGGATATGAAGTTAGCCACGCATAAAATTCTGTCATATCAGATGGTGGCTAAATGATGTTGGATAGCCTTCAAGAAACAATTTAATTACTAAAATTGCTGATACTTGAAGACTTTTGATAATATCATATCCTTGGATAATATTCACTACTATTTCCCTTCAAAACTCAGAAATCCTGCTGATTTCCAAAGCCAAATACTGCTGCAAACATCATTTTCCCCTTCCTTTCTTCGAAAACTAACCTCATTTTTCTACCCCTCCCATGAAAATCCTATAATTTCATGTTTTTTCCCCTTTCCATTTCATAAAATCCATTTTTTAAGGTCTAGGACCCCTTCTTAGCCTTATCGGAACCTTTATCTCCTTTGAAAAAACCATAAAAAACACATATTTTCTATGCATCAGACTTTAGCCCTTTTCGCTAAATCCCTAACCCTTTCTTCGTTCATGTGTCCTAGCGCTAGAACCTGTCGCTAATCAATCAGGCGCTAAACCATGAATAAATCCATTACCGGTCATGTTTTTCCTTTGTAAAGTTTGAAAACCCACATTTCCAAAGTTTTAACGTGAAAAATCAAGTCACATGTTTTTATTTTAAAATGGGTGGACTCGCCGCGCAAACGCATCACAACCGTTCATCCAACCCACAGATCCGACGATGCGAGATGTGCCTCCCTGTGAACCCCCCCCCCCCCCCCCCCAAACCGTGCACTATTTTACTAAACCGCGTGGTATATTTCGCATCGCCTTCGGGCCAAAAGCTGTTTTCTTCCATTGCCCAGCGATTCCATACGCTGTGTGACACGTGTCCCTTGTACGTTTTGAAATCTCCGTGCAACCGTCGTCCATCGCGCGTTAACTACTGGACCAGGATGCCCAGCGAAATAAATCTTCGTTGTCCGATCTAGGCCCCCTCATCCAATGGCCGTCGCTCTTCCAAAGTGTCCGATGGTTAACCAAAGTGCCCGCGCGATAAACCAGCCTTCGTGCAGCAGAAAAAAAATCTCCGCCATCGATCTGATCTGTAGATCGATGGTCCATATTTCATTGACCGTTTCCGTCGCCCGGTCAACAATTCCCCGCCGCTGACTTTCCATCGCCCAATATCGACCGTCGATCTCTGCAGATCGACGACTCGGACTTATTCTCTCCTCCGTCCATGCCACGATCACTCCCAATAAATCTGGACCGTTGGATGATGCCATCCAACGGCCACGCTCCCTCCGCGCATTCCAATGCAGTAAAACCCATAAAAGCAGGATTTTATAATGTTTTTTTTCTATTTTTTTAAGTTTTCAAAGGTTTTTTATTATGAACGAAGGAAATTCGAGAGAAGAGGGTGACGAATCTCTTGCTTTCGATTTATCAAAGGAAATCGACCACCGGGTTTAAACTTCACGTCTATCAATGTTTCATGAACCATTGATACATTACAGACCCTGGGTGGCCCTGCGCAACAGCAAGCAAACATGGATTAAGCACAGGGAAAGAGTATCAGCGCTAAAGACAAGGAAATTATCAAGAGAAAATGATTAATGGACTGTTTACGAGGATTATGGCCCAAAATGATCATTATAAACCTAATCCCCGGGTTAAAATAGAGTTAAAAGGAAATCCAAAAGGTTTCACCAACAGGAAACCCTCCACCACCACGAATGGGGGCAAATTGATTCCTCTCAGCGACTAAAGCGCCACCTGTGCCTCAAAGTATTCAAACAGGAGACAAATTTATTGAGCAGGATCAGTTTTTGCCTCGACACAGCCGAAGAAGTTACTTCTGCTAGGAACTTCAATGAAAATAATATTTGCAGAGTTACTTCGTCACCACACAATGCCTTAAAGGTCAACAAAACTCCTACCGAGCTTGAAATCATTATGAAAATCATTTAATCCAGAGGATATGTATGTGAATCTCGTCATTGAACCCCTCAAGGGCCCATGAGCCATTTAATTATGTATTAATTGTAATTGAGATATTTTATCAGATCTCACCTCCTTATCCTTCTATATATAGTATAGAAGAAGATGAGTGAGTGTTGGTTGGTTGTTGTTTGTTGTTTGATTACAAGTTGTAACACTGAAACTCTCTGAATAAATATACAAATTTGTTGAAGTTGAAAAACAAATTTAAGTCTTGGATGTCTTGATGATGTTGTTGCATGCTTGTTCCTGAGAAGGCTCTATCATTGGATCCATGAGCTTGGCTGTTGGTGAAGTATTCTGAAATGTTTAATGTTTTCTCCTGTTTCCATTATGTTCCATAATTTCTTACTGCAGTAGGTTGAAATTTTTAGGCTAAGAAATGACTCTTGGAAGCACCTTAGACCTGTTCATCCTTCATTGTTTTATGTTTTCTTCTGCTGAAGTATTTTAGAGGCTTTAAACTTTCTCTTTAATATTTATGCTTGTTTATTTCTATGATAGCTCAAATAGTTGGTTTCAGCATGATTTATGGTTTTCCCTGCTTGTCTGCCATCACTTGAAAGCTGTTATTGAAGTCTCCCTTTTAAGTACCATTGTTTTAAGTTAGTCAGAGAGGTTGGTTTTGATCTTGCCCTTTGCCATTGCTTGAACAATTGTTTTGAAGGTCTTTATAGTTGCAAGCATAGATGTTATTTAGGTGTTCCCTCTTCTATGACTGCAATTATCAGTGAATATTTTATGTTTTCTAAGTCCTTTAAAATAAAATCTTTGAGGAAATAGGGTGTTCCCCAAATCTTAGATTTCATTTTAAAAGTTGTCTCGAAGTCATTATTTTCTTAAAGAATGTTTGTAGAATTTATGGTTAGCCCTGTCTATCAAATATTTCTTTATTGTTAAGTTCTGTTCTTCAAGTTCCCTTCGTTGAGAATTAAACTTCTCTTTCCAAATCATTAATGTTCACTTCATTCCAAAAACAAAAGGATCCTGTGGCCAAGTTAGATTTGCCCTTTGATATCCCATATCTCTTGAAAAGTTTGGCATGACCTTATTTTGACTCCATTGCCCAATGAACCAGATATTTCCTCTTTCTGTCTATCTTTCTTAGACCTTTCATGTTCTGCTGTATTAAACTCAATCCAACCAAACAAAAAAAATATCTGCACTTTATAACTAGTCTAAAATCATACTCAAAGCACACAAGATAAACCTTTGCAAAAAAATATTTGAGAGATCCCTCTCTGAGAATAGGAGGACTAGATCCTGGAACTCTAAAGATTGGTTCTGTTGTTGCCTTGTCTTTTGATTTGCTGAACTTTCAAAACACGAGACACCAACATAATGGCGATCACGGTGGGACATCTAAGTCAATAACAATCCAAATACCCCTTAGGGCTTTAGAAATCCCTTATTTTGAAGAATATCCAGTGATTACTAGCCACCTCATCGCCACCAACATAATGGTGATCACGGTGGGACCTACTGCGAATTAGAGGTTTCAAAACCTTTCTTTAAACTTTTTAGGTCCAGTATAACATAAGTAACTTTCTTCAAGCACTACCTAACAAATGGTAATCATGATAGGACAAAATTGAATCAGTGAAAAACTAAGAAACCCTTAGGATTCTTGAAAAGCCTTACCAAATGTTGAAGGAACCAGTTACCAAGCCATAAGAGTAGCTCTGTTTGTTTGAACACCTTAGCTAAGTGAAAAATCAGACTTAGAACACTCTCTTAACCACTAAAACCGAATAACTCAGAAAAACCCAAAAACATTTCAAGTTTGGCTTCATAATAAACATGGTAGTGGACCATAAAACCTTTTACCTCCTCGGGAGCTAAAAAATTCCACTTTGTAGTAAAACACTCAGCCTTATATATCACTTACCTTTTGATGTGTTTTACCTTGTACTCTTAGACAGAGTCTGGAAAGGGCCAAGTAGCGTCCGGATCTCATCCTCTTTTTGAGGTGAAATATCTAGTGAATGCCCTCCCAGTCAATCTCTGGTTAGAGTTTGTTGTGTTTCAGAATGTCCTTGCAAAATGATATTTCACAAGCACTATGGTGGACAATGTACCCCTTAGAAAACATTATGAACTTTCCACCTGGCGACTCCACAATCCTGAACAGTCCTTAAGACTCCACTGGGAAGAACCCTTATCATTTGTCATATCATTAAAATCCAGTTAGAGGACTGTAGGATTAAAATTTGTGTAAAACAGATCAGTTAACCTCTCAAAGATTGTCATATTTGGTTAAACTTTTCTTGTTATTTGGGTCTAAAAAATGCATCATAGTGGCTCCTAGAAAGATCCACACTAGAGCCCATCCTAACCCTGATCCACCTAAGATAGTTGATAACCCAGAAAGAATCCTTAGGAAGTCCCCTAAGATATAATCTTCAACTATATTCAGATCACCCCCAAGAGCTAATTCAGCCACTGAAAATCTTTTAGCTCTACAAAAATCACAAGCTGACTTAGTTAATCTTTTTAGAACTAGTTCATTTGGTGATTTAGATCAACTAGATTCTGAGTCTTCAATTTCATCTCCTGAAACAAGTGAGCATTTTGGTAGAAGAGGAACAACACCTCCTGATTTACATTTTCTTCTTAAGTTAGGTGTCTCTCATCCAAAATCAGCTCAGCAATCTACTGTTGTTCCATCCACTTCTTTCCATCCTTCATCCACTGTTCAAACCACCCCACTTCATCCCACACCTTCTCTTGACAATCCACCCCTTGTAAACCCACCCCCACCACATATCATGGCAGCATGGTATGCTCCCTTAGTCCTTCTTGTACCGTTAGTCAATCTTCCACAACATTATCAGTCCAAAATTCCATTATATGATGCTAGCAATGCTGTAACTGCATCATAACATGTGGATAAGATGGATGACTACTTTGACAGAAATGAGATCGATGATGATTCTGTCAAGCTTAGATTATTTGCGAAAAGCTTAGGGGGAGAAGTAAGAAAATGGTTTAAAGGTTTAGCCCCCCGTAGTATTAATGATCTCCAAGCCTTCCATCAAACGTTCCTAAACAAATGGGAAGTGAAGAAGAATCCTCTCCAAGTCCTTGCTGATTACAATAACCTCCGTAGAAACCCTGGGGAAAGTGTACAAGCCTATTGTACTAGATTTCATAGTGTATATAATGCACTTTCCCCAGACTAAAACCCCCACAAGGCTCAGCCTTAAATAAATTTCCTAAAGGTTTTGACTCTGACATGACTTATTTGCTAAGAGAAAGAGATTTTGCAACTCTCGAGGATATGAAAAGGGGTGCTCTTTCTGTCAAAGTCAAATTAATAGAAAAAAGGGCAAGAATGAAAACTGAAAAGAGAGTATCTTTCAGAGAGGAATCCCCTCCTTCCACTTCAAGTTCAAAAATGGAGAGAATATTGGAAGAAATGATGAAAGAGATGAGCATAATTAAGAAAGCACAAGCAAATAAAAACCAGACTGCACTTCAAAACAATCAAAACAAAAATAGAAATCAAAATTATAGAAGAGATAACAACCAAGATAAGAAAAAAGAAAGTGACCAACAAATTAGACCTCCCTTTATGTAGATCAATATGAGGAAGACAGGGAGTTGGAAAGGTTGGAAGAATCACATGTAAACTTGGTTGGATCAGACAGTGGGGATGACTTTTTCTTCACCGAGGAGGAACAAGGTTTCTTCTCGGATGATCAAAATAAAAACACCTATGAAGATTCTGATGACTATAGAGTAGGTTTTGAAAATGCAATCATGGAGGTACACAAACAGTATGACCTTAGGAGCAAGGGAAGTATAGAGAATTCAAAAGATAAGAATACTAGCACTACTGTCAAGAAAAATGCAGAAAACCAACCCAAAAGGACAGCAGAAAAGACCAACATTTCGGCCAAAAAACCAAATTTAAACAAAGACAAGGGAGTCCGGCCAGATGTTGAACAGAGTACCCCTAGCACTTCAGCTAGTGGTCCTAATAAAACTATTCCTATCGCTATTCCAAACAAGGTTCAACAAATCAAAGCTGCTGAAAAGAATTCAATTGAAAAAATAGATGTAAATATTAACAAGTCAATTATTCCTTTCAGCCTTGAGGGAGAGATTGCTAAGATAAATATTACCACCCCCCTAGCTGAACTAGTAACCCAAGAAGTGTACAAAAACCAAGTTTTGAAAGCTTTAAACTTAGGAAGTGATATTGATACCTTAAACTTGACAGATGACAAACCTGAGCTGTTGTTTGACCCAGAAGTTGAAGGAAAATATCAAGAAGGACCAGTCCCTCCCTTCTATGTCAGTTTTAACATAGACGATAAGATTTTACACAATGCCATGTTAGATTCTGGAGCTTCACACAATCTAATGCCCAAGGTAGTAATGGAAAGCTTAGGCTTGGAAATTACTAAACCATACAAATATTTTTATTATTTTGACTCAAGAAGAGTCAAATGTTTGGGTTTAATCAAAGATTTATGTGTTAACCTAGCTCAGATCCCTGCCAAGAATCTAGTAATGGATACAGTTGTAGCTGACATTCCCCCTAAGTATGGCATGCTCTTATCAAGATCATGGGGAGCCAAACTTCAGGGAAGCCTTCAAATGGACATGTCTTATGCCACCATCCCTGTTTTTAACCAAAACAGAAGACTATATAGATAATCCCACATGAAGTACATGGTGAGTAACATGGACAAACGAAACAACACTCCAATCTATTCTATTCAATCAAGTTTAGATTCCTTTATCTTGTGTAACGAAGATGAAATTACTCAAGAAGGTAAAGAAAATATAGACCCAATCAGCTCACCAGCACAATCCAATCTTACCTCGAATCAACTTCAAAACATTGACAATCAACATCACCAAGAAAATGAAAATGAGTCAAATATACTTTGGACAATAAATTTCGATGGATCATGTAATAAAACCAGTGCAGGGGCAGGTGTCTAGATTCAAAACACAAATCATAGTTTTTCATACAAGTTAGACTTCCCATGCACTAACAATATTGCTGAGTATGAAGCACTTCTCCTAGGCTTACAACTGCTTAAAAAATTAGAAGCCCAAAGGATATCTATTTTAGGGGATTCTGAACTTATCATCAAACAAATCAAAGGAGAATACTCAGCCAAGAATCCAAGGCTTAGGGAATATCGAAATTCTGCCCTCGACTTATTAAAAACTTTTGAAAAATATGAACTCATTTTCATCCCTAGAGCACTGAATCATCTAGCAAATGAACTTGCCTTCACTACTCGCAATTGCCAAGTACCTGAGATAAATGAACAACTCAGTATAAAGGTGAAACATAGACCTGTTGTGCCTGATAACGAAGATCACTGGCAGATGTTTGAATCCTAAAAACACATAGATGATTTCTTAAAATTAGAAAATGATTTCAGCATACTAACATGAGGAACTAGCCATAAAGAAAACTGTTTATATATTGAAAAAATCCCAGAGGTGGAAATGACATATCCTGCTAATATAAATCATTGTGAAAATCTGTTTGAAGCAGAGATAATGAACAATGAAGACCAAGAAGACTTGGAAGTCTTACAATGCAAGAATGATAAAATCCCAAGAGGTCTCACACCTTTAGAACACTTTGATCTCAACGATGTAGCTAAAGAACCAAGAATGGAGCCTGCGGAAACAAATGTAGAAGAGAAAAACATAGGCAGTCTTGCAGAACCTAAGATGATCAAGCTATCTAGTACCCTCCCAGCTCACATAGAATTGCAAGACATAGAGCTTTTCAAAGAATTTAAAGATGTGTTTTCTTGGGAATACAAAGACTTAAAATCATATGATACCAGCATCATCCAACATAAAATCCCCTTGAAGGAAAATCAAAAGCCTTTCAAGAAAAAACTAAGGAGAATGAATCCCCTTTTATTACCTTTAGTTAAGGCATAAATTGAGAAAATGTATAATGCTGGGATCATAATACCCATTAGATTTTCAGAATGGGTATCAAACTTAGTTTCTGCTAGAAAGAAAATAGGGGAAATCAGGCTCTGTATTGACTTTAGAAATTTAAACAGAGCCTCTTTAAAGGACAACTACCCCTTACCCAAGATGGACCATATACTTCAAAGGGTAGTTGGGTCAAGAAGAATATCCCTATTAGATGGGTTCTCGGGTTACAATCAAGTGTTACTATTCCCAAGTGATCAAATCAAAACTGCTTTTACCACACCTTGGGGTACCTTTATGTATGTCAAAATGCCTTTCGGATTAATGAACGCAGGGGCCACCTTCCAAAGGGCCATGGACATAGCCTTCTCTGAAGACATTGGCTATTTTATAATTATTTACCTTGATGACATAAATGTTTTCTCAAAAACTGATGAAGAGCATTTGATTCACCTAAGAAAGGTTTTTGAGAAGTGTAGGAAGTTTGGCTTATCACTGAATCTGAAGAAGACCCTCTTTGGTCTCCAAGAAGGGAAACTTCTTGGTCATATAATTTCAGAAGAGGGAATCAAAATAGACCCTACAAGGATAGACGACATATTGCAAATTAGCCATCCTAGAAGCCTCAAAGAATTGCAATCTTTCATTGGAAAGATTAATTTTTTGAGAAGGTTTATTCCCAACCTTGCTGAGCTATTAAAAAAAAATACAAACATGATTAAGAAAAACGTGGGTGTAAAATGAACTTTACCAGATAAACCATCATTCGAACTGGTCAAACAAGCTCTTACCCAAACACCAGTCCTGACTAGTCCTGATTTTACCAAAGACTTTTATATTTTTTCTTTTGCATCTGAACATACAATAACTGCAGTCTTGCTTCAGAAAAATGATTTAGGGCAAGAAAAACCAATATCCTTGTTTAGTAGGGCCTTAAGAGATGCTCCTCTCAAATATAGTATCATGGAGAAGCAAGCCTTAGCATTATTGAAAGCATTAAAGGACTTTAGGGTCTACATATTACACTTTCACATAATTTCTTTTGTTCCACATACTATTGTCGAGGAAATTCTAAGTCAAGACCCTGATGGTAAAAGGGGAAAATGGATTGCAACTATTCTTGAATATGACCTAGAAATCAGGCCCACCAAACTTGTAAAGGGGCAAGGATTAGCAAAAATTATGGCCGAGTCTAACTTCCAAGCCTTAGACATGAATATGGTAGATGTGTTGGAAGAAGTAGAAGAAGCTGATGCTCCTTTTATTAAAGAAACATTTCTAAATTCCCCTTGGTATGCTGACATTGTTTATGTTCTTTTATATTTAAATGCTCCTCCTTCTTTGTCTAAAACTAAAGCTAGATTTTTGAAACAGAAAGCTCTGAGTTTTTGCATTATAGATGGGGTGTTATATTGGAAAAATGTTGTTGGAATTTTTCTTAAATGTTTACTTGAAGATGATGCAGGAAAGATCATGCACGAACTACATGACGGTGAATGTGGAGGACACCTCTACTGGAAGGCCACAGCGAACAAAATTCTCAGATCAGGTTACTATTGGCCTACCCTTTTCCCAGACACTCAGAAGTTGGTCATGTCTTGCCATAAGTGTCAAATCTTTGATGGCAAGAGAAAACTCCTTCCCTTGCCCTTACATCCTATCAGAGTTGAGGCACCTTTCCAACAATGGGGGCTATAATTCATTGGGGAAATTCATCCATCCTCCTCAGCTCAACATAAGTGGATCCTCACGGCCACTGACTTCTTCACCAAATGGATAGAAGCTATACCTACCAGGAATGCTAATGACTATGTCATTATCAAGTTTCTTGAAACACACATCCTATCCAGATTTGGTTGTCCCAGGAAAATCATAATAGACAATGCTACTGCTTTCATATCTACGAAGATGATTGATTTATGTCACAAATACCATATAACCTTGGGCCATTCCACTGCTTACTATCCCCAAGGAAATGGATTAGCTGAATCCTCCAACAAGAGTCTCATCAATATCATCAAAAATTTGTTGGAAGAAAATCAAAAATCATGGCACAGTAAGTTGGTTCATGCCTTATGGGCTGATAGACTAACTACAAAGAAATCAATAAATATGTCCCCCTATCAGTTGGTTTATGGCATGGATGCAATTTTTCCTACCTCATTGGGAGTTCCAGTCATGAAGCTCCTTCAAGAAGTGCAGGTTGAATAAAATGATATGCAGAGAAGGATTAACCAAACAATTCATTTACAGCAGACTAGAGAAGAAGTTTATGAAAGAACACAGTTAGTCCAAGAAAATATGAAGAAGCTATTTGATAAGAGGACTAAGGCAAACAATTTGCAGGTTGGAAGTGTTGTTCTTAAATGGGATTCAAGAAGAGAAGAGAAAGGGAAACATGGAAAGTTTGAGAACTTGTGGAAAGGGCCCTATATTATTCATGCTGAGAGGGGTCACAATACATTTTTCTTGAAATAATTGAATGGAGAAGACCTATATGGAGGTCATGTCAATGGCAGGATGATCAAGCATTACTTCTGCCAAGAATCTTAAGTTTCCAAGCATTTTTGTTTTACCATTGTAAATATCATAGTCTAACCATTGCATTCAAAAGTTATGAAAAATCAAAAATACAAAAAGAAAGAAAAGAAAGAAAAGAGGGCAGAAATGAAAACAAGAAAGGCAAAGCCCCATGCCAAAAAAGAGAAATAAATCTGAAAGTGTGCAAGCTCAAATGCCACTCCTCAAAACACATTTCTAATTAGTAAAACTGTTTAATCTTGACTAATTAGCTTTAAATTTTTCTGTTCATAGGATAGTGAATTCAATTTTCCAAACTATTTAACCTTGGCTTATCAGTAGATATATTAGGATAGAAATGAAGGTTCAAACAAACTCAAAATCTGAACCAAAGTTTCCAAAAAGGAGAAGACTCAAATCTATGTTAATTTCTAAGTCAAAGAAATGTAAATATCTGGTCCTAATCAGCTTAAAACCTGAACCAGAAGAAAAGAAAAGACAGCTCAAAACAAGTTTAAAACAGAGCTGAAAAAAGAGAAGGCATCACTTTGAGTTTTCAGATCTTAAGCCTTCTAGTTTTTTAGATTTAAATTTTCTGCAAATAATAATCTATGTGCAACATGCTTTTATGCCATAGATCACAGCAAGTCAAACAGCTTAACCTTGACTTGACTGTTTTTAAATTTATGTTATAGAATTTAGAGAATGAAAGTCTGTTGGACAGTTTAATCCCAACAGACGGTAGATTAGGTAGAGAAATATCTTATCTCAACTGTTTAATCTGAGATCAGGGATAAATAAGGAGTAGAATTAGATTAGTTTTTATGTTTTTAAAAGAATAGAATTTTGTAAGAAAGTTTTCCAATCCAAGTGCACTCTGATGAAGAAAAAATGTTAGATCAGTAGGATTGGGTAGGTAGAAAGTTTGTTGATGAAAGTTCCATTGCTTTTAATGACTGATAACTTGGTTCCAGAGCAAAAGAAGATCATTCAAGCATAAGAAAATAGTCCAATAGGATGAGGCAACTGATCAGCCTCCCAGAGAATACAAGTCTGCAGTTCTTGATGCCTTTAGAAAGGCACCATCCCAAAGTGGAGCCACTGTTAGCCACCCATTAAATTCTGTCATATCAGATGGTGGCTAAATGATGTTGGATAGCCTTCAAGAAACAATTTCATTACTAAAATTTCTGATACTTGAAGACTTTTGATAATATCCTATCCTTGGATAATATTCACTATTGTTTCCCTTCAGAACTCTGAAATCCTGCTGATTTCCAAAGCCAAATATTGCTGCAAACATCATTTTCCCCTTCCTTTCTTCCAAAACTAACCTCATTTTTCTACCCCTCCATCTCCCATAAAAATCCTATAATTTCATGTTTTCTCCCCTTTCCATTTCATAAAATCCATTTTGTAAGGTATAGGACCCCTTCTTAGCCTTATCAAAACCTTTATCTCCTTTGAAAAAACCATAAAAAACACATATTTTCTATGCATCAGATTTTAGCCCTTTTTGCTAAATCCCTAACCCTTTCTCCGTTCATGTGTCCTGGCGCCAGAACCAGTCGCTAAGCAATCAAGCGCTAAACCATGAATAAATCCATTATCGGTCCTGTTTTTCCTTTGTAAAGTTTGAAAACACACATTTCCAAAGTTTTAACGTGAAAAATGAAGTCACGTGTTTTTATTTTAAAATGGGTGGACCCGACGCGCAAACGCATCACAGCCATTCATCCAACCCACAGATCCGACGGTGCGGGATGCGCCTCCCTGTGGACCCCCCCCGCCAACCGTGCGCTATTTTCCTAAACTGCGTGGTATATTTCGCACCGCCTTCAGGCAAAAAGATGTTTTCTTCCATTGGCCAGTGATTCCATACGTTGTGTAACGTGTGTCCCTTGTACGTTTTTAAACCGCCGGCAACCGTCGTCCATCGCGCGTTAAAGACCAGATCAGGATGCCCAGCGAAATAAGTCTCTGCCGTCCGATCTGGGCCCCCTCATCCAACGGTCGTCGCTCTTCCAAAGTGTCCGAGGGTTAACCAAAGTGCCCGCACGATAAACCAACCTTCGTGCAGCAGTAAAACAATCTCCGCCGTCGATATGATCTGCAGATCGACGATCCATATTTCATTGACCGTTTCCGTCGCCCGGTCAACAATTCCCCGCCGCTGACTTTCCATCGCCCAATCTCGACCGTCGATCTCTGCAGATCGACGGCTCAGACTTATTCTCTCCTCCGTCCATGCCACGATCACTCCCGATAAATCTAGACCGTTGGATGATGCCATCCAACGGCCACTCTCCCTCCACGCATTCCAATGCAGTAAAACCCATAAAAGCAGGATTTTATAATGTTTTGTTTCTATTTTTGTAGGTTTTCGAAGGTTTTTTATTATGAACAAAGGAAATTCGAGAGAAGAGGGTGATGACTCTCTTGCTTTCGATTTATCAAAGGAAATCGACCACCGGGTTTAAACTTCACGTCTATCAATGTTTCATGAACCATTGATACATTACAGACCCTCGGCAGCCTTGTGCAGCAGCAAGCAAACATGGATTAAGCACAGGGAAAGAGTATTAGTGCTGAAGACCAAGAAATTATCAAGATCAAAGGATTAATGGACTGTTTACGAGGATTATGGCCCAAAATGATCATTATAAACCTAATCCCCGAGTTAAAATAGAGTTCAAAGCAAATCCAAAAGGTTTCACCAACAGGAAACCCTCCATTGCCATGAATGGGGGAAAATTGATTCCTCTCAGCGACTAAAGTGCCACCTGTGCATCAAAGTATTCAAACAGGAGCCGAATTTATTGAGCAGGATCAGTTTTTTCCTCGACACAGCCGAAGAAGTTACTTCTGCCAGGAACTTCAATGCAAAGAATATCTGCAGAGTTACTTCGTCACCACACAATGCCTCAAAGGTCAAAAAAACTCCTACCGAGCTTGAAATAATTATGAAAATAATTTAATACAGAGGATATGTATGTGAATCTCCTCATTGAACCCCTCAAGGGCCCATGAGCCATTTAATTCTGTATTAATTGTAATTGAGATCTTTTATTAGATCTCACCTCCTCATCCTTCTATATATAGTACAACATAATATGAGTGAGTGTTGGTTGGTTGTTGGTTGTTGTTTGATTACAAGTTGTAACACTGAAACTCTCTGAATAAATATACAAATATGTTGAAGTTGAAAAACAAATTGAAGTCTGGGATGTCTTGATGATGTTGTTGCATGCTCATTCCTGAGAAGGCTCTATCATTGGATCCATGAGCTTGGCTATTGGTGAAGTATTCTGAACTGTTTAATGTTTTCTCCTGTTTCCATTATGTTCCATAATTTCTTACTATAGTAGGTTGAAATTTTTAGGCTAAGAAATGACTCTTGGAAGCACCTTAGACCTGTTCATCCTTCATTGTTTTATGTTTTCTTCTGCTGAAGTATTTTAGAGGCTTTAAAATTTCTCTTTAATCTTTATGCTTGTTTATTTCTATGATAGCTCAAATAGTTGGTTTCAGCATGATTTATGGTTTTCCCTGCTTGTCTGCCATCACTTGAAAGCTGCTATTGAAGTCTCCCTTTGAAGTACCACTGTTTTAAGTTAATCAGAGAGGTCGATTTTGATCTTGCCCTTTGCCATTGCTTGAACAGTTGTTTTGAAGGTCTTTATAGTTGTAAGCATAGATGTTATTTAGGTGTTCCCTCTTCTATGACTGCAATTATCAGTGAATCTTTTATGTTTTCTAAGTCCTTTAAAATAAAATCTTTGAGGAAATAGGGTGTTCCCCGAATCTTAGATTTCATTTTAAAAGTTGTCTCGAAGTCATTATTTGCTTAAATAATGTTTGTAGAATTTATGGTTAGCCCTGTCTATCAAATATTTCTTTATTTTTAAGTTATGTTCTTCAAGTTCCCTTCGTTGAGAATTAAACTTCTCTTTCCAAATCATTAATGTTCACTTCATTCCAAAAACAAAAGGATCCTGTGGCCAAGTTAGATTTGCCCTTTGATATCCCATATCTCTTGAAAAGTTTGTCATGACCTTATTTTGACTCCATTGCCCAATGAACTAGATATTTCCTCTTTCTTTCTATCTTTCTTAGGCCTTTCATGTTTTGATGTATTAAACTCAATCCAACCAAACAAAAAAAATATCTGCACTTTATAACTAGTCTAAAATTCATACTCAAAGCACACAAGATAAACCTTTGCAAACAAATATTTGAGAGATCCCTCTCTGAGAACAGGAGGACTAGATCCTAGAACTCTAAAGATTGGTTCTGATGTTGCCTTGTCTTTTGATTTTCCAAACTGTCAAAACACGGGACACCAACATATGATACTGATAAAATCAGAGATTTAAATCTGGCATGGTTAGTAGCCTTTTCCAATAGAACATTAGAAAGGTCATTTGTTTATATGACTTGATGATCATATTGGGTTTAATTGTGTTGGAGGGCTTACATTTTTGTTTTGAATGTGTGTAGAATTAGATCTGGTATATTTTTGGAATAGCCCCCAAAATAATCATCCAATGGTATTTTTGAGGTCTTCCATTGACTTAAGATATTTGTATACTATTTTTATGTTGGAGCCATATTTCAACCAAACCCCCCCAAAATATATGCATATTTATCGTATCTACATTGTTCAACTCTACTTTAGCATTTTACTAAATTTAGAGAATATCGATTTTGTATTTATTTAGGGAGAAAAATAAAAAACATACTAGATAGTTTTAAGATTTAACATCTTAAATTGTTGTACAAGTACACAATATCTATGCGTGGTTGTCTTCTGAGTTGAATAAAACATAATTTTCAACCCACTATTTTATGCATTCTATGACCATTACTTATGATAATCTTGCAATATGCACATGCCAGTCAAGGTATTGACCTCCTATGCTAATTTCCAGTTATTACACGATGGATGGATTCTAAAAATTTATGTTGGTTTTTATTTTTATTTTTATTTTTGTCTAGCAGAATGAGATGCATTATTCATGGTATGAATAACAGGGCAATAGGTTTATGCATTATGAAATATTCAGATAGGGTAGTGTTCATAAGTGTCTCTAGCAATGAATGTCTGTGAACTCATGCATGATGAGAAATTGATACATAATTCATATTATGAAAAACAAGGCTATGGATTTATGCATTATGAAATATTCAGATAGGGTTGTGTTTGCAAGTATCTCTGGCAATAAATTTATGTGAACTCATGCATGACGAAGAATTAGATAAGTGTTAAATCCTAACTGACCTACTATCAATGGCACAATGCAAACCTTGTCGTCTAAATGAGTTATGTGTTGGGTTAAGTGTTGGTTGGAGGAATTTATTGAAGATCTATCTAGATGAAGGTTTTTTCTATTGAATTTAGATGGGGTATATCCATTAAACATTCAACATTCAAGTAAATGCATTGAATAGTCAATGTGACCAATCAATTTTATAGCATAAAATGTATTTTTTGGCTTGTTATTTTTGTGAGGATGATCTGATCAAAAGGCTGCACATCTATAACACATCTAGAGATGTGAATATTAGCATCTGTTCTTTTAAGTTCAAGTTATTATCAGGTAAGCATTCATAATATTATGCCAAGGTTGGTCCTCTGTAATTTGGAACTCTTTTCTTGATTGGGATTTGTTTGTTAAAAATTTTATACTCCCTTTGCCTTGAGATATTTATGAAGTCTTCCACTTTTGTGGTGGTATAGAAAAGGACAAGGTAATATCCATTGAATTCTAAGTGCTTGAAGCCTTCTCACTTGTAGCTTCTCATTTAATCTATCCAAAGTCTAGAAAATCAAGCTTTGCCTAGACTCTAACATTTTGTTGAGAAATATCTGCACACTATTCAGAGAGCACTGTGATGCCTTAAAATATTGAAGCAATGGTCAATGTTCATAGATTGGAACACTCATACTTATGTGCCATTGTGTCCCATACAACATTTTCATCATGTTTTAATGATAATTATAATATTCTTATAAAATTCCAATGTTATAGCCAATAATAGTGTGTAAACTTGCAAGGAAAACATTGGAAAATAATGCACATTCATTTCAGCATACCACATCGGGGTCGCAAGAGTGACACCGCATGGAAGGATTAAAAAAATTGAGAAAATTGGTGAACATTCTTGTTAAATTCATAGCTAATGTAACCCAAAGTATCATGTAAACTTTGGAAAATAACACCTAACCCCTAAAATCCTTAATTGCCAAATCCCCTAACCCCCTAAACCTCTAAACCCCTAGACCCTAAACCTCTAAACCCTTAACCCCTAAAAACTTAAACCTCAATTCCCAACCCCTAACCAATTTAACCCCCTAAACCCATAAAAACCTAACCCATTTAACCCCCTAAACCCTAACCCATAACCCCTAAAATCCTTAACTACTAAATCCCCTACCCCCCTAAACCTCTAAAATGATGCTAACCCATTTAACCCTGTAAACCCAAAACCTCTATCCCCTTAACCCTATCCCCTTAAACCCTAATTCCTAACACCTAACCCATTTAAACCCCTAAACCTCTAACATGTTAACCGTTAACCCCTTACACCCTAATTCCCAACACCTAGCCCATTTAACCCCCTATACTCGTAAAACTCTAAACCCATTTAATCCCATAAATCCTAGACCTCTAAACTCTTAACCCCTAACCCCTTAAACACTAATTCCCAACCCCTAATCCATTTAACCCCCTAAATCTCTAAGACCCTAACACATTTAGCCCCTAAACCCTAAACCTCTGAACCCTTAACCCCTAACCCCTTAAACACTAATTCACAACCACTAACCCATTTAACCCTCTAAATATCTAAATCCCTAACCCATTTAACCCCTGAACCCTAAACCTCTAAACTCTTAACCCCTAATTCTTAAACCCTTAACCCCCAACCCATTTAACCCCCTAATCCCCCAAAACCCCTAACCCATATTACCCCCTAAACCCTAAACCACTAAACCCTTAACCCATAGCCCCTTAAACCCTAGTTCCAGACCCCTAACCCATTTAATTCCAAACACCCCTAAAACCCTAACCCATTTAACCCCCTAAACCCTAGCCCCATTAACCCCTAAACCCTAACCCCTAAAATCCTTAACAGCTAAATCCCCTAACCCCCTAAAACTCTAAACCCCTAGCCCATTTAGCCCCTGAAACCATAAACCTCTAACCTGTTAACCCCTAAGCCCTTAAACCCTAATTCCCAACCCCTAACCCATTCAACCCCCTAAACCTTCAACCTCGAAACCCCTAACCCATTTAATCCCTAAACCTGAAACCTCTAAACCCTTAACCCCTAACCCTTAAACCGGTAACCCCTAACCCATTTAACCCCCTAAACCTTAAACCTATAAACCCTTAATCCCTAACCCTTTAAACCCTAATCCTAACCCCTTATCCATTTAACCTCCTAAAACCCTAAAACCCTAACACATTTAACCCCATAAACTCTAACCCAATTAACACCTAACTGCTAACCCTTAAAATACTTAACTGCTAAATCCCCTAAGCCCCTAAAACTCTAAACCCCTAACCCATTTAACCCCCTAAACAATAAACCTCTAACCCCTTAACCCCTAAACCTAACCTCTAACCCCTAAAATCCTTAATTGTTAAATCGCCTAACCCACTAAACCTCTAAACCCTTAACACATTTAACCCCCTAAACCCTAAACCTCTAACCCTAAACCCATAACCCCTTAAACCCTAATTCCCAACCTCTAACACATTTAACACCATAAACACCTAGAACCCTAACGCATTTAACCGCCCAAACCCTAACCCCATTAACCCTAATGACCCATAACCCCTAAAATCCTTAACTACTAAATCCCCTAAACCCCTAAACCTCTAAACCCCCAACCCAGTTAACCCCCTAAATCATAAACGTCTAACCAATTAACCCCTAATTCCCAACCCCTAACCCATTAAACCCTAATTCCCAACCCCTAGCCCATATAACCCTCTAAAACCCTAAAAACCTAACCCCTCTAACCCCCTAAACCCTAAACCTCTAAACCATTAACACCTAAACCCTAACCCCTAAACCCTTAAATAGTTAACGCTTAACCCATAACCTATTAACCGCTCACCCCTAACCCCTAAAATCCTTAACTTATAAATCCCCTAACTCATAAGCCCCTAATCCCTAATCCCTTAACCACTAAATCATTATTCACCTAACCCATAACTGTGGCTAAATCCCCTAACTCCTAAGCCCCCAATCGCTAATCCCTTGACCACTAACTCATTATTCCCCTAACCCCTAGATGCATCTAAATACCCTAAACCTTAACCCCGCAATCCCTAACCCCTTAACCACTAACTCATTATTCCCCTAACCTAAATCCCTAATCCCTTAACCACTAACACATTATACCCCTAACCCCTAGATGTGCTTGAATCACCTAACCCATAAGCCCCCAATCTCTAACCCCTTGCCCACTAAGTCATTATTCCTGTAACCCTAAACCCTAAACCTCTAACCCGTAACCCCCTAATCCATAATCCCTTAACCACTAACTCATTATTACCCTAACCCTTATAACAGTCCTTAAAACCCATTGGGATTATCCATTCCAAATGACAGCAGGTCTAATTGGGACCTACAATCGGGTTAATTCCCCCTTGTTGGCAAGATGGAATACCATGAGAATAACCATGGGTTGAAAAAACATGGAACCCAAAAACCTCTCCTAAATTTATTATTTTATCTCAATTTTATTTTAATAATTAATTAATTAATTTCTTTAAAGGTTCTTCTAGATAATTCACATAGTTTTTTTTAAGATAAATGCCTTTTGAACCACTCATTATGCTTTAAAATAAACTTATTAGAATGAAGTTGAATTGATTTTTTAAGCTTCCTTTTAAGTCAACTGTTGAAATTATAAGGAATCAGGGAGTGTGCTCAACATCCATCAAAACAACAATGGGTATGATATTAAAATTGATATTTGGAGGGCATAATTTTAAAAATGATGTTTGGAAAAATGGAGGGAGGGAGCATTCATTTTTCGTTTAAATTCTAGAAATTTTTGTTAAAATAAAATTTATCCCGCCCAAAACAAATTGCTTTGTTTTGGTCATCTTCTACTTCTTTTTTACCAGCAACGAAGTAGCTCTCAGAATGAAACAGGGAGACATGGAGTGGTAGTTGAAGCCTCTTTCCCACACAGATCTTTACGCCAAAAGGTAAGATGTTTCTTCTTTTGGATCTAACTTTCCGTGCCATTATTTTCATTTCCACATTGAAGTGAAGCTCTTTATATGTCCATTTATATTATCATTTCTCTTCATCTTTCTTTTGAAAAATGGTTCCACATCAAAATCACCCCAAGAAAACCGACCATAGTAACTATTTGTAATAGAGTGCCTTGTCTTGTATTTCACCTTGGCTCACATCTTTTCTGGAAATTGATATGTATGATAATACTCTTAGACATTTCGTTACAAGGTGGACTAGATATCATATTCATCGGTTTTGATTTTCTTATAAGATGTCTCATTTATGCAGTGGAATTTATTTTGCTTGATGTTCTATGCATGATTTATGGTTTATGTCAATGAAAGAGATCGAATACTTGGGTTTCTATATTAATGATATAAAAGTTCAAGAGGAAAAATGGCCCTTTCTCTAGCTCAAAATATAAGGAGGAGTCCTTGGTTAGGCATTGGAAACTGTAGAAATATTGGGTCATCAAACTCTATTGCTGAAGAAAAATGCAAACAACTTCACGATGATCCTTCAACTCCCCTCACAAAGAAGAAGCTTTCCTTTCCTAGAAATGAAATCCCCAATAATTAGAGAGTTCAAGGGAAGAACATATTGAAGAATAGCAATGCTATTGCAATTATTGTAACCAACAGAAATGAAGTAAAGGCTGAGGAAAAAAGGATCTCATTTAAGGAAATTCATGGCACCAAATGCAGTGAGGGTGAAACTGTGACGAGTCCAAAGAAAACCCTTAAAATGGAAGCCATATCTCATATAAAAAGTGACAAAGATCACGAATTAAGTAAATGTATGGCAACAACAACAAAATTGTCGTCCCTAAGAAGTTATTTCCCACACAGATCTTTACTTTAGCAGGCAAGATGTTGATTCTTTTGGATCTAACTTCCTGTGCCCATTATTTTTGTTTCCACATTGAAGTGAAGCTCTTTATATGTCCATTTATATTATCAGTTATTTGTATCTTTCTTTTGAAAAATGGTTCTGCTTTGAAATCACCCCAAGAAAATTGACCACAGTAACTGTTTGTAATGGAGTCCCTTCTCTCGTATCTCACATTGGCTCACATTTTTTTAGGCAATTGATATGTATGATAATACTATTAGACGTTTCGTTACAAGGTGGACTAGCTATCATATTCATCAGTTTTTATTTTCTTGTAAGATGTCTCATTTCTGCAGTGGAATTGCTTTCTTGATGTTCTATGAATGATTTCTGGTTTATGTCAATGCAAGATATGAAATCCTTGGTTTTATATATTGCTGATATAAATGGTCAATAGGAAAAATGTCCCTTTCTCCAGATCAGAAAATAAGGAGGAGTACTCGATTAGGCATTGGTAGCTGTAGAAAGACTGGGTCATCAAAATTTGTTCGTGAAGCAAACTGTAAAAAAAATCATGATCATCCTTAAAATCCCCTCACAAATAAGAAGATTTCCTTGCCTAGAAATGAAATCCCCAATAATCAGAGAGTTCAAGAGAAGAACACCTTGAAGAATGGCAATGTTATTGGAAGTGTTGTAACCGACGACAATGAAGTAAAGGCCGAGGACAAAAGAAGCCCATTTAAGGAAACTCATGGCACAAAATGCAATGAGGGTGAAACTGTGAAGTGTCAAAAGGAAACCCTTAAAAAGAAAATGGTATCTCATCTCAAATGTGAAAAATATCGCAACTTAAGAAAACATATGGCAACAACAACAAAACTGTCCTCCCCAAGAAGCTCTTCCAAAAAAAAGTTGATGAGGCTGCTAAATCTGAGGAGTGGAAGTGTGCAAAGTGCAAAAGTATCTGCAATTATAGTATTTGCATGTAAACGTGGATATAAAAATGTACCTAGCAAAATACATGCTAATTGTTACGTTTCTTTCTATAACTCAATTTCTCAATCAAGTTTTGATATTGTCTAATATTTCCAGAAATAAAGTTGTTCAATTCATTATTGCAGGAAAAAGAAAGGTTGTGCTCCTACTGGAATTCTTGTCCATGCAGCTAAGGCTACAAGATTTTCTTCTGTTGTTGATTTACTCAAGTGCCAAGCTATTTCTGAGTTAAATTCCTTCACATACAAATCCTTGAATTTTTCCTCAAGGGAAGCCAATGTAGTTGATTACAGGCATAGAGATTTCGTCAAATGATGTTGGATCAACATTGTAGTTTCTGGAATTTTGCTGAGCATTTGAACACGTACATACTTTCTTATCCAAAATGTGTGTTAAGTTAATATCTATGGTTCAAACTAAAAAAATTTCACCGTGGATATTTTCTTTTACATTGTCGTAGTTATACCTTCAACAATACTAATTTCTTTCTATGAACACACTAGTGTGATAGTATGAAGTGGAAAAAGTTTAATTCTAGTAATTTACAACATGATTTGGGCTAACATCACTTCCTACTTATTCATTTCTTTATTTATGCATGTTAGATATAGCCCACAACACCTTTCCATTCTGTCAAAGCTATTCTTTTACAGTAGTCAACAATAATTGCTATAGAAGTTCTTTGATTGTTAAAATAAAATTAATCTTTCTAACGAATACTTTTGGAAGTATCTGTAAATGAGGTCTTATAGATGCACCTTATCGATAGATGACAGTACATTCTATGCTCAGTCTAAGTGAAATACAAAATCCTCTCTGATGATCAATAAAGTATGGTTTTGTAAGGTCTTTATATTATAATGAATTTCCACTATGCTATTGTCCACATGATTATATTGCAACTGTGAAAGTTTATCCCAATTGTTAGGCCTTGGCCTTGATTCTAGCCAAAGTAGTTGCTCGTTTTACAGGGCTTTGACACATGCTTACCATTCAACATAGAAATATATGATAAACTTTGTATTCATAAAAAAATGAGCAATGATGACTCAGAAATTCCACTAAATGAATGAAAAAACAATTTTTCTATAGGGATGTGTCCCTTAGGGTGGGAGGGGGCACCTCGATGTTTCCCATGTTCCCAAGATGTTTTTTTCTTGTAGGATTCTCCAAGAAACATTTTTCCAGATATGTCTTTTGGGAAATGCAGTGAAAAATAGAGGGAAATGCATTTTCCCAAAAGGGTTTTTTATTTTCCTTTTTTTTGGGACGATTGAAGAAAAATTTCTGTACATATCTTTGTGGGAAATGTATATGGAAAATTTTCCCTAATGTGATGGATTCCTTTTCCAAAAGGAGGATTTTTAATCTTTTCCCTATTAAAAAAATGCGCTTTTGGATGTCTCTTCAAAAAAATGAGTTGGCAATTTTTATGGTGTCCCAAATGCTTCTACATGCTTTCCAGACCATTCCTATATGTGCAACCAAGATTGTGATTCCTTGTATTCCTTCTCCAGGTGACTTTTTATTCATGTTGTGTTCAATCTTTCCAATGTCATTGCAACCCTCGCCTAGTCCAATATACCATCATTTCGACACGATTCGTTGATCCATATTGTACTTTTGACTAATCAATGCTAATTAAATTGTACTTTGTCAAATTTGGATTTTTGGCCATGTTATTAGAACCACATTGTCAGTGTCCCTAGTGTATTCAATGTTCTTTATCCATGTTGTGTTCACTCTTTCTAATTCCAGTGCAACCCACACCTAATCCAATATACCGTCATTTTGACATGAGTAGTTGATCCACATGGTAATTTTGACTAATCAATACTCATTAAATTGTGCTTTGTCAATTTTGAATCTTTGGAAATGTTATTAGAACCCCATTGTCCTTGTTCTTAGTGTGATTGATGTTCAAGGTGATCAAATGTTATAGAGATTTTTCCACGTTTAGTGGTATGTAGAAGTAGTTGATTGATTTCTAGTAATAGAGTTTGTTGCAATTATATATTGTGCGAGCTTTTAAAAGCCAAAAAAATTCTCTATCACTTTTCGGATAATATAATTGGATTGTTTACATATTTAATCAAAAAATATAGGAATAAGTGAAACAAAAAACTAGAGATGGAAGGAAAAAACCCCCACAAAATCCTTATTCATATACTCTTGGTATTCTAGCACTTGTGGAATAAGTTGGAGAGCCTCCTTGTAGAGCTTGTCTACTAGGGTATTGATTTCAAGGTATATATGGCCACAAGAGAACCAATACAACCTGTTGTAGACTTGTTTGATACCTTGAAAAATGTGAGCCAAATGAGGGGCCACTATAATGACTTAGTCACGGACTCAATCCACAACAAGTTTTTAATCCCCCAAAATATTTAGTTTTTTGACATCTTTTTGGTTTACCACATTGAAAACAGCCTAGAGAGTTGAAAATTCAACTCTCATGTTTGTGCCCATACTTGGAGCATATTTGATATGAAAAAAATGAGCATGTTTCACATATTTCTTTCCACAATGATTTTATTTCATTGCTTTAATCTTTGTTATTTAGTTAGTTAGTTTTGTGTACAAAGAATAAATGTGTAATGTAGCCCATTAATATTTGTTTGGATTGTCACTTTGTTATTGCTTAACATGTTAACGTCGATTACACTTTTTCAAATGACATTTACATGATTCACGCTCATTTCAACATACCACTAAAATGTTTTTGAACACTAATCATCTAGGCTCTTTATACTTAAGGATGAAATTAATTTTTATATATTTTAGTGCATCTTAACCTGTCTTATCTTCATTAACTTGAGTTATGCTTTCTTTATTTGTTAGTGGGTAATTTGGGTGAACCTTAGAGTAGTGTTTTTTAGTTCTATAGAAGGATTCACATAGGGTCATTTTTACTCTTCTCGAATTTATTTGATAAAGTTGATTATCAAAATTTTCTTTGAAAATGTTATTGATACTTTTTTTCTAATTGTATTTAGTTTTTAATGATGATTGATTGGTTCTCAAAGGAATAATTTGATGTGTCCTTTCCTTGCACTTCCACTTATGTGTAGAAATTTTGCTAATTTATTTCTTGCGAAAGAAGTTTTTTTTGTTGTGCATGGCTTTGTAATTTGTATGACCATACACATACTTTAAAATGTTGGTGTGGGATATTTTATGGTTAGTTGCCTATAAACAACCCACGTTAACCCTAGACCAAGGTACTCCTATCCATTTTAGTGATGTATCATGGTGTGTTCAAGGGTCTCCTTTAGATTATCTTGCCTTAGTATAGATGAAAAATTGTGGTTTTCCATTTTATGTGTATTTCCTTTGTAGATACCCTTTTTGGATTTTTCCTTAGTTGCATGTTTGGCTACAATATATGTTTTGGCCAATGCATTTCAGTCTCTTTGTTAATTTAGATACCTTATGGTATATGTACATTGATTGGGGTATTTTTTATTCATGGAGCCTCTTTTGGTTCTTGATTTTTATTTGTTAGGATACGCTCATTTAGGTGTTTACTTAATCAAAATTTACCTTAACTCAAGTGGTTTTTCCATTTGTATCAATTTGTTATTTTATTTAATTGTTACTTCAAAATTTAGTGCCCTAGTGCAAAGCCTCTCTGGTATGACCTAAATTTCACTGGTATGACCCAAACGTCACAAGGCTAAGACTAGTGTCGGACTAGCGATGGATAAGGTTTCACTACCGATAGTTGTTTCCTTCCCTGGTATGGCCCAACCGTCGCAAATTTGAATCATATAAGCCACTATTTCCAAATATTCACTTAACTCGGGTATAACTAGATTCATTAGTAGTTTGTATGCATAGACCTATAACAAGATTCATTAGCATTTTGTATAGAAAACAATATAGCCAGACTCATTAGCATTATGATACGTAAGCATACTTTCTAGGTAACCTAGCCAAACTACAGTAAACCAAAATGATAGGCCACAATTGGGACATAACAAACCTTATCTTCAAAAGAAAATATCGGAGAAGAGAAGAGATCAATTTCATATTAAGATGCTCACTTGTGTGAAAGGCTTTGGGACATCCATCACAAAGGATAAGGTAGCCTCCATACCAACACTCCGAACAAAAATCATCATTATCACTCAGATCAAGTAGCTTTCTCTCACAAGACTTTTTTTCCTTGTAAGTGAAATCACTATCTCATGTAGTCAGTGCCCATCCATAACATATATGCATTGATAACTGTTCAGCCATGGGAAATGCAACAATAAGCTAAAAACAATTTTGGTCCATATATAGTCTTGACAAAAACAAAAGGGACAATAGCCAGAAAAACATCAGAAAGATAATTATGAACTTCGACTCTTTCCCCATTAAACATGTACTTCAGACTCTGAACAACACACCTAATAAACATAAAATAACCTAAATAGTAAAAACAAAAATACTGAGCAAGTGAACCTTTCAAATTTAATAAAAATGATCTAAAAATGTAATTATATATTTCCAAGGTTGTTGGATCTTGTGTCAGATACTAATATTTCCATGTCATCGTCATGTTAGGTGACGTAAGATATTGTGATACTGCCTGGAAGACTACCTAACATAAGGGCCCCGGTAACCTCATCTGACCGCTTATGTGGGTTCTGGAAATACAACATTGCCACGGTATCTTGGACATAGGAATATCTGCTTGGGGCCTCATGGTGGATCTCACTACAAAGGAGGAAGTGAATATCTTGATGGAGACTAGTCCAGGAAGTGGACAAAGAGAATTTACAACAAAATTCCAAGGGAGAGACATGATTGATATTCAATATATATTTATAAATTCAAAATTCAATTATCAAGCCTTTTGGTATTCATAGTTCCATCAAAAGGTCCATTTCTAACATCATCTCTACTTTAATTAGACATTGTTGGATGAAAGAGGAGTTTTATAGCATTGATTCTAAACTAATAGGGCTAGTTCCTCAACCTAGAAGGGATTTTGGCACGGAAAATTTTGGTTTCTACTTGGGAGATTTACAAAGTGCTCTTGCAGGGACATGAAATCCATCATCTGGTTGAGAACTTTTCTACTCTCCTTGATTTTATGTTAGAGATCCTATAAACCATGTAATCTGGTTAGCCTCCTTTCAAGTAATGATTGGCTTCTTTTACCCTCTCTTCTACCAATTTTCATGTATGTACATATAATTTTTGAGACCTCCTCTCCCTTCTCCTTTTTCCTTGTACTCCCTTCAAGTGCAAACCATTAACTAAGTGCACTGGTGAGTTTTATTCAAGAATTTGAGTGATCTGATTAGGACTATTTTAAAAGGAATTTGAACCTCTGAGATACCAGTGGTTTGGAATTTAATGTGGATGTCGTCTATAAACATACGAATTTTCTATTCAACTTTAAAGTGCTTTCAACTCATGGCATAAATTTGTTTGGCTAAAGATTGCAGATTATTATAATAAAACTATATTATTATAATTTATTATTATACTTTATTATAAGAAAGGTGATTATTATGTTATCTATTATGCTTTGAATTATTTTTTTTTGGCTAAATATTGCAGATTGGTTATTATATTATTTATTATACTTTGGTTTCATGTGAATGATTAATTGATGACTCACAAGCCATTGACTGAGTTTCCTCATTGGCCTCTTCAATTGTATTAATAAACTTGTCATCTTGTTTTAAATCAATATGGGAAACTATGTGAACCTCTTTTAGAACTATAACTTAAAATAGGTGCCCTCCTCTCTTTAGGCACACCAAAAATTATGTTATCAATATCCCTATAGAACCCCATATCTAGAAAATGGTTGACTTCATCAAAGTACAAGAACTTTAACACCAATTAAATGACTTGAGACAAATGGGGTATTCTTTTTATGGTCTCAAAGCTTTCCAGGAGTGTCCACTAATATTTGACAAGGATTTGTTTGTAGCCATTTTTGTTCTCTTGGTAATTTAGTGCCCCCAATAACTACTTGTACACCAATATTTGCATGGAACATAAACAACGAATTTTCCTTGACAACAACTTGACTTGCAAGTTCCCTAGTGGGAGAAATGACTAGAATAATAATAGGTGACCTTTTATGACCTTGGAGGAACGATGACTTTAGTATCACCTCAATAGCATCAAACATAAATTCTACTATCTTGTCGGTAAAATTTTTATCCTTGGACAACACATCCTTGCCTTTGAGAATAGGTGTAATATTTTCTTCTTGCACAATGTTCATACACTCATATCCCGCTGTGTTGGCTTCCTTGTGTGTTAATGGTGAGATATTATCTTGTAAAATCTTGATTGGCTCAAATAACTAGCAACCCCAATAACCTTCACAGTACTTTTTTTTGGATATGATTTTTCAACAAGATTGAACATTCGCTACTTATGCCCCATAGGCTTGACTGAATGAAATTCATCATCTTCATCTTCATCTTTAGACTCATCTTCATCATCATTGATATTTAATGCTTGGATACCAGAGGATTTAGAGCCTCTTTTGTTCAACAATTCACCTTCTCCTTGGCTGCCTCTTGTAGAGACCTCATTACCTCTAGAAGTTCTAGGGAATCCATCATTATCATTATTTCTACCATGCTTCATCCAAACAAACATAGATATATCCTGCTTATTAAACTAGTTATCCATATCCAATTCCTCTTCAATCAGACATTTGAATTGGGTCTTCTTTCTATTACTATTTTTTTTTTTAAATCCTTTATTTTAGGGAACTTTTGTGGAGAAGAATAGGTTTCGTTCTTCCAGTCATCTTCAAATATGCAGCCTTCATGACTTCTTGCACGACTATCATTTTTCTAAGATTGCATAATATCAAGTGATGTCTATAGAGGTGAACCACACAATGTTTCTACGATCATTTGGGATTGCGGGTCCTGGGTTCTTCAATTTTTAGTACCACATTCTTTTCATTTGCTGAAACGACAATTTTGTGGTTTTCAGTCCCTATGTATAAGATTTTTCCATAGTGTTGAATATATGCAACTAAATCACCACTAGACATAAACTTTGTTACTATGCACAAATATGGTGGCCTTGTGCAAGAACCAGTAAACTAGATTATATTTTTAAGCCATACTTTCCTCGAATTTAACACCTCTTGGATTGTTGAAAAAAGTGTTGCAGTACACAATGAAGTTGTCGTGACTGAATAAGATATTGTGGTTAACATTGCAGAAGATTCTTTGAACAAGTAAAACTTCCTATTTCTTGTAGTGTTGCTGCAACCATTTCCTTGTACATATCTGGTTGGATTCCCACCATAGAATAATCAAATCTATCTTGCATATGCATCCAAGGATACATGCCTAGCCTTTCAAATTTCAAGCCCTAAAGATGATGCTATTTAAGAACAACACAAACAATGTCAAAATGCTTCTCATGAGAAGCAATAATTGTTGACTAATAAATATTTGAGTGAGTTTCCTCAGTGCCCTCTTCAACTATATTAATAAACTCGTCCTATTATTTTAAAGCAATCCAGGAAACTTTTTGAACCTCTTTTGAAACTGTAGCTTAAAATAGCTATCCACCTCTCTTTAGGCACACCAACGATTACCTTATCAATATCCCTATGGAACCCCATATCTAGAAAATGGTCGACTTCCACAAAGTATGAGAACTTTCACACCTTTTAAACGACTTGAGACAAATGGGGTATTATTTATATGGTCCCAAAGCCTTCCATGAGTGGCCATTAATATTTTGCAACGATTTTTTTATAGCCATATATATATTCTCTCGGTAATTTATTTTCCCCACTAACTACTTGTACACCAATATTTTCATGGAATTTAAGCAAAACATTCGCCTCGACAACAAATTGACATGCAAGTTCCCTAGTGGGGCAAATGACAATAACAATAATAAGTGACATTTAATGATCTTGGAGGAATGGTGACTTCACTATCACCTCAATAGTAGGAAAGATAAATTCTATTGTCTTTCTGGTGCAAGTTTTAGCCTTGGCCAACACATCCTTTCTTTTAGAATAGATAGAAGAGTTGCTTCTTGCGTAATGGTAATACAATCATATCCAACTATGTTGGTTTCCTTGAGTGTCAATGGTGAGATATTCTGTTGGTGAAATCTTGATTGGCTCACATAATTAGCATCCCCAATATCCTTCACACTACTTGTTTTTGGATCTTCTTTTTCAAAAAACTCAACATTGGTTGCTTATGCCCCACAAGCTTCACTGAATCAAATTCACCATCTTAATCTTCATCTTTAGACTCATCTCTGTCATCACTGATCTTCCGTGCTTGGATACCATAGGATTTAGAGCCTCTTTTTTTAAACAAGTCACCTTCTCCTTGGTTTCCTATTGTAGAGACCCCATTACCTCTAGAATTTCTAGAGAATCCATCATTATGATTATTTCTACCATGATTTATGCAACCAAACATAGATATACCCTGCTTATTAAACTAGTTATCCATATCTAGTTCTGCTTCAACCAGACGTTTGAATTGGGCTTTTCTTCGATTACTTGGGTTTACTTAATGAAATCCAAGGATGAAGTATTTACCAAATTTCAAGAATTCAAAGTTGAAGTAGAGAACCTTACAGAAAGGAGAATTAATACATTGAGGTATGATAATGGAGGAGAATACACATCCATGGAAATTATAGCCTTCTGTAAGGAATCTAGGATTAAGAGGGAGCTAATAGTCCCATATAATATTGAACAAAATGGAGTTGCAGTATGAAAGAATCAGTGCATTTAAGAAAGTGTAAAATCTATGCTACATGATTGAAATTCTACTATAGAACGGGAAACTAAGATGAAGGGCTCTCTAACCCACTCAACTTGAACTTTTCATCGAATCAATTATAAAAATTCTTTAGTTGCATTTAGTAGTGGGTGATAGAAATCATTTCAATAAACAAATTTTGAATTCAAGATTAATGTTGTTTTGGCCTTATAGTAGTGAGAGACTCTTATCCTTGCAATTTCCTATCATGTATAAGAGTTTGGATTAATCTGTAATTTATGGAGCTTTAAACTCTCAACATATTCCTTCAAGGAGAAACGTTGAGAATTTGTTTCCGAGCTAAGGATTAGCACCAATAATTACTAGCCACACTAGTCAGTCAGATATGAAAGATGTTGAATCTGCAGTAAGTAGGTGAACCCCAAAAACTATGTCATTGATAATAATGGAGGGCCACATTGAATATCAACACCAATACTATTTATCTAAAGTAAAAATTGGAGCTCTAGTTGCAATTATTCCTATTAAATTTAAGAAACAAGTGTCACAACTCATTCCTTAGAGTGTCGATATTAGTCAATCTTGAGGGCATCTTCCCACTACAAGGTTTTCAGCTACTACCTAAAAAATTCACTTCTTGTTTTGTTGTTAGTATTCTGTGAATTTATATCAATGGTGTTCTTTTTTTTTATTCCTTTTAGTTTGAAATGGTTTATGTTTATTTATGAAGAGCGATTCAATGTTCATGATAGGGGAAATTTTTTTAATTATTTTTGACCATTTATTTTCAATGATGTTGTGCTATCATGGGATCTGCAACCGACCGCTTCACAGAAAATGTCTGGTTATATTTAATGTCTTCTTATCACTATTTTACTGGTATTTATATAATAAAAATGCATACTTTCAAATTTGAAGACGTCATACATGAATATCTTTATTCCTCTTGAACCCAAATTATTCCTATGTTGGCTACATGAGAAAGATGAGATTGATTACCAATAATAAGGGGAAGGCTCAATACCTCGAGTAAAGAGAAGGTTAAATTTGACAACTCAGCTGATGTAGTAACTAATTCCTCCAATACCTATTGTGATTTTTCATGGAAATGAAAGTGTGGAATATGAGAATAAAACATATACTCTTGCTAAAATAGTGTTGCGATATGCATGCAAGTTAGCTTCCACTTCCAACAATTATATGGGAAAGAAAGCTGAGAATGAAAACTTCTATGTATCTAGTTGGCTTCACTTAGAATAATCAATCAACTGTATTACAATTAGGATTTTTTTTATTTCTATATGTAGTTTTATATTCAGACTATTTTTTTGTAATATTGACCATCTATATTAAGTTTTTTTCTATCCATAATACGAATGTTTTCGTTTCAACGTGAAGTCTTCTAAGAAATATTATACACAATTTTTTACTTTATTGAATTGTCTATCACATGGTCAAACAATATTTTTTTAGTATCAGAAGCATTTTATGAAAATTAATGAAAATAACTACTTCATTTGGTAAGGCCTTTGCGCAGCTTCAGAAACCTAAAAGATTGAATGTAGATTCTGTTTTCAGGATAGAAAAAGGCTTCATGGATAAAGCAAATAATTTGGAAAATGAGTTCTGCAGGTAGTATTTCTCTTTGAACAACACCACTAGTTGTAGTGGATTGTTAATATTTATAGTTTTTTATCAGGCTTCAAAAAAAATATTATCCTTTTCTGATTTATTTTTAATTGATGGATTTATTATTTATACTTGTTTCTCTTTCTTTTTGTTTTTTTACTAACTATTTTTAACTAATTGAGGATCAAACATTGGTGGTATTGTCGTAATATGTTAAATTCTTGTTTTTATTGAATCAATTTTTTCTATAAAATATCATTCAATGTGTTATTTCTTGGAAATTACAAGTATGGTAAGTATGAGAAGACTATTGGTGCTTTTTTGGTAAACTTGCAAAACATATCAAAAGTACTCTTATTTTATCTTTTCATTATAATGATCACTAATGTTTTGAGTTTGAGTAATTGAAGATGGCCATAGGTGTTTCCTTAAATTGCAAGTTTGGTGTTGGAATTTAATGTGGATTTTCCATTCAAGAATCATATAGCAGCTGGTATCTGAAAGTTACATTCCAAAATAATCCTTTTTGGGGGATTACTAGTGGCGATTGTTACATATTTTTTATGTTGGAAATTTTCTACAAATCAAAAATACTATATTCTAACATAGGTGAGGAAAACAATGGGAAGGAAATTGTCTTTGAAATTTATCCACTTATATTTTAGTGATTCATAAATATAATAAAAACCTTAATAAGCTGATATAAACTAGTTGGCTTATTCATATGTCATAATGGAACCAAATAGTAGTTCTTATCTGAAAAAATGCTCACTATACTTGGGAATTATTGACATCATCGACCTCTAGCTATGGACTTATTCAAGTAACCTTCTACATTATCTGGTTATATACATGTATATGAGGCTATCCTATTATTGTATCCTTTTAACTTAATTTCAGTTTATTCTAGACTTAGGTTTGAAATTTTCTAGGGGTTTTGTTTGCACTCCCACATTGTATAAGGAATATACACCTCGATATTTTTAGCATGTAACTTAGTTGCCATTATTGTGCCTAATATTTCATTGAAGGTTGAATACTAATTTTACTAGGGTGTTATTTTCTATGGTGACATTTTATTTTCTTTTTTTATACATGTCATCTAGCCACATATAAGTCACTATTTCCCAACTGAAGAAAACTTGTTCTAGTTTCTTGCTTTTATGGAGAAAAATGGCATTGACAATATTGTTGATGTTGAGGTATATATCGTATAAATCCTTTATAGTCCATTTTAGTTTATATTTCATTGTTCATCGTATTTCATGTCTTATAATATACATTGTATCTGATGTCTTTTTCGGAAAAGGAAATCAGTATTGATGGTAAGAAGCAAGAATTGAAGAAAAAGGAGAACAATAAAATTAGAGCGAAAAAATGAAAAATAAAGAGAGAGAGAGAGAGAGAGAGAGAGAGAGAGAGAGAGAGAGAGAGAGAGAGAGAGAGAACTGGTCTAATGGTACCTTTAGAGGCAATATCTCACATAATACACACACATAGTGATTGATGGTCAAGTCTTCAGAGTTGGTGAATTCGCCTGCAATGCCTTGGCAACACAATGATAATGTTTTGAAGTGATGAAACAATATTTCATGTGTAAATTGTACTCCAACAAATATTAAGTTAGAAACTCATATTGTAATACTTGATATTTTATATAATATAATTTATGTGGTTGAAATTGTTTACAGTTGCACTTGATATTATTTAGTATTGTAATTAACATATGTAACTTTGTGTTTTCATATTAGATGAACATGTACATTTTATGATTTTTTTTTTTTTTTAAATTTAGTTGGAAAATCATACTAATTAATTTATGTTGATTAATAATGAACACATTAAATCAATCTAAAAATATTAAATTATTATTTTATGTTTCTTAATGATGAACACAAATAAAATGAATATATGACTAAGTTAGTTTCATATAATGTTTGTTATTGAAAGTAAATGAAATGAATATAAACTACTAAAGTAGTCATTTATATAATGAATATGAAACTACCAAAAAAAGGTAAATGAATATTAAAAATGATAAATTTGTGACTACAAATGATGACCAAATTTTTGCATATATATGACTATTAGTAGCTAATTTACAGTATCTTATAACACGACCAAAATTTAGTCATATTTCTTTGGTCATTAATTGGTTTCAAACGATACTATAATTTGCATATATATGACTATCAGTAGCTAATTTAAAGTATTACAAATGATGACTAAATTTTGCATATATACGACTATTAGTAGCTAATTTTCAATATCTTATAACACGATCAAAATTTAGTAATTATATTTTGTCATTAATTGGTTTCAAAAAATGACTAAAATTTGCATGTATATGACTATTAGTAGAGAATTTAAAATATCTTATAACACGACCAAAATTTGCATATATATGACTATTAGTAGCTAATTTACAGTATCTTATAACACGAGCAACATTTTAGTCATATTCCTTTGGTCATTAATTGGTTTTCTTAGGTGATAATTTCGTAATATATTATGTTGTATATTTGGTCATTAATTCCTGCAATTATTGACCAAGTTAACGACTAAATTAATGATAAAATTTATGACTAAATACTCTACTAGAAAATAAAGTTGAGACAACCAATTAATGACTAAGCTAAAAACAACTAAAAGTCGGTCCCGTTATAAGATACTGTAAACTAGCTGCTATTGGTCACCGACCGAAAAATAGTCGTTTATATGAAAATTATAGTCATTTTTTTGTAACTAATTAGCCATTTTGTACTAGTGATAATTTTTTTCATGTATTATTATTAAATAAATATTTTCATGATCCTTATCACGCGGTTGATTGAAATTTGATACAGGTGGAACCCGGAGGGGAATTTTTTCCATAACCACTTTGTATCTTAGACTGGGAAGAAACCGTGTTCCGGAATAGAACTGTATCTGGGGTGAAGGTCCACTGGAGGAAATTTACACCTAAAGAGGCTACTTGGAAGTAGGAGGATAGCATGAACGAAACTTATCCAATACTATTCAATGACTCAAATGGCCGAGTTCTAAACACTAAGGGCAGTGTTTTTTTTGGAGGGGTAATATGTAATACCCCATATTTTTCAATCTCATTTTATTTTAACTAATGAGCTACTTATAGGAAGGAAAACCTAATATATTGGATATAGGAAAATATTTAAAATATTGTAAGGAATATTTTTTGAAATAATAAAGTTCAATATTAATCTAGAAAAGAAATAAGTCTAAAGAGATGTTAAATTCCAATCCACATGGATAGAATGGAATTCTGTACCTCCCCCCCCCCCCAAAAAAAATAAAAATATCCCAATAAAAACCTTGGGGAGTAAGAGAATATTTTATTTTTTTAGATTGAAGAAAAATATCTATGAAAACAACCAGTTAGAGGGAAACAACACTTGTAATGGGTAAGAAAATCATTGTTGTGAGAAAATCAGGCTTTAAGGAAAAAAACTATACTTTTGTGGAAAAAAAAAGAAAGCCTAGGCTATGGGGATCAAAAACCCAGAATAATGGGACGTCATTTTGGAAACAATGTTGGGGGAAAAGTGGGAATAAAAATTCCCTCACTAGGAAAGACATTGGTTTTTCCTAGTTTGGAGGAAATTAACTTTTCCAGGTTAATTCAAGCAATCCAGTGTAGTATAATAAGGATTGTATGTATTTTATATTTTAAAGTATTAAATTTTTTATTCTGTAAATGGATAGATGAATGGATAACTGTGATATGGATAGGTAAAAGTAGCTAAAATTTTACCACACCTAAGTCTTTATTGTTTCTATATATGTATATGTGGGTATACGCTGAGAAATCATGTTAGTATTTATGTTATTAGGATCTGTTCATTTACTGTTGTATCAAAAAATGACATGAGATCATTTCCTTTATGTTTTACAAGGGTGAGGGGGGGCATAAAGTACTGGGTAAGATAGCTTGGAATGCACATGCAGTGTTTATATGGGTAAAACGGAGTCATGAAATCATTGAGATATCCTTGTAAATGAGTACACTATCAAGAGTTTCCTAAACCCACCATTAATTTTTATAAAGAGTGGACTCTCTATTTAGTTCAGAGGTAGAGTGAAGAGAGAGAAACTAAGATCATTAGAATCCTTGATTCTAAACAGTGAAGGATTTCCTTTCTAGGGTAAGAAAATCCCAGGTTTAAAACATTAGGCATTGGCCATAATAAGTAAAATTAGAGTCCCAACTATCTGTAGCTAATTGCATGAATGATATAAATTAATGAACTCCAGAAGTTACCAGAGTTTAGCCTATAATAGGATTATATTACATTTTCAACAACACATGAAGAGTAGTAAAATTAAAAATAATGCGAAGGGAAATGATTTCCCTCATTGTGGAAGATATCATATTATGCTATTATAAGCATGATTAATTCACGGAAAATTTATAATACTATAATTCATAGACCATTTTTCTGGAGAAATGAGAACCAGAATTTATTTAGTCATGCCCCAAGGTGTTGTATCACAAGATTACAAGCCCTATATTTTATTAGAATTGAGAGGAAAATATTAGTGAACTAAGTATATACATATAACGAGATAATCCAGTTCATTTATTTAATATAAATCCGAAGAAACATGGAACAAATTTATAACGAACAAAGTTGAGCCAAAATTGAAGAATTAATTAATTACAACATAGCTCCCTCAAAGGGGTAAAGTCATAGCGTAAGGGCAGGGTCTGAACAATGAGTGAGTCCTTTAAGTACATTGAAAATAATTAAACATAGATGCATTGCAAATATATATATTACTTGGAACTATAGAAGGTCCACCACAACATTATTGAAACAAAAACTAGTTATGTACTGCAGTAGAAATTCAAATGCGCCACCTCTTTCCCAAGAATCATAATTGGGGAAACCAAACGAATAGAGAAGACTGACCTGAAAATAAATGTTGTAATTTCACAACTCCGTAAGAGTGGTGGAAGGATGTGTTCGAACTCATCTGCATACACCAGAAAAAAGAATACGATCGTTAAATCCTTGACAGATAAAAAAAATGTAGAGTATGGAGGAATAAATTTAGGGAAACTGTAAACCTCAGTAAAAAAAAATGAAATTATATTTTCTCTACGCTAACATCCATAATATTTAAGCCTAGTTTTGAATTAATGCGAAACGTTGCTAGATAAGTTTCAATATTTCACTAGAATAAGTAGGATTTAACCGAGTGGAAAAGAAACGAATTCTTCCACGGTATGAGTACCCTATTTTGGAAAGACCTGTACACTTTGTAACACTATTATTATTTCATCTACTAGAAAATTTCATAAATCCATTATGTTATAGTGATATGGCTAACCTGAAGAAACGTTGAGGTAGTGGAGACAAGCATTAACCCTATCAATCAGATGGAAAGAGCCGAAGGTCAAGCCTGGTACCAAAGCACATGAAACCTTCAAAAAATTAAAGGGAAAAACTTCGAGTTAGATCAAAAAATACAGGAGGATAAGCCCTTTTTTTCCTACAACAACTAAATATAAAGACACAAAAAAAGAGAAGAAAACACAAGGGTAAGAATTACAGCTCGCCTAACCGATAGAATGAGAAGAAAAATAAGTAGTTCGATACCCTGCCATAACCAAAATATAAATTTAGAAAGCACACAATGATATATATGGAGTTGGAATGAAAAAAAAAACAAGCCAAGTGGGAATGTACTTACCGAAGACAAACAACCACAATTTTGTCCAGTATCTTCGGATTGTAAGTAACCATAACACTTTAGAACTCCCAAGCAAGGGTTCATGCACTAGGTCGACATAAAATACCTGCTAAACACTAGGGTGCATATAAGAAAATTACAGAGAAGCCAGAATGGGGGAAAAATAACAAGGCATAAGATTCAATACCTGACTAGTGGTGAGGGTTGAGTAGCAAAAGAGACGTGGTTCCATATAAATCTAAGAGGCTAAGTGATAACCCTGGGGAGCACCATCACCAACATGTTAAAGAGATAAAATAAAATTGATAAACACCAGCAGACTACCAAGAACAAAAAATAAATAAATTCGTAAAGGACTGACAGCTGTGATCCTTCTGAGTTGTTCAGTGTTGAAATTTAATTTCCCTACGGACCTGAGGGACAGGAAATATGTGGCATATAGAGATTGGTGATGCGAAACCCCATGAGGTGTGCACTAGAAAATTTACAAAAAAAAAATAATATGATCTGTGTAAAGGGTACCATGACAAGCATGGGTACATAGAGTTCATATGAGCCTTAAACTATATCTGGACACCTAACCTGAATCAAATATGTGACTTGAAATATGGGAGGGGAGAATTAATTGAGAGATTAATCATAAGGGTATATATCAATTAGCAATACGTAAATAAAAATAAGATAGCAATCCAGTGTGATTTTATTATAGATAGTAAAATTGACTTTGAGGGCCTTCGATGAATTATAAGTCGAAGGTCATAATACCATTACAGGATAACTAACATTCAACGTGAATACTAGATAAATGTTTTAACCTTGATGAAAGTTCTCATAAAGTTTCTCAACGACACATACAACTATCACTTAACCATAAATGAAGTCAGATCATGGTAGCCATAAAACGTGAGGTAGACACCCAGGTACGAGTAGGGATTTATCATTACATATAAAAAAATATAATTTTTGAAGCTTAGAAGTCTAACATTTAACAGTAAAGAACTTAGTATAATATACATATATCTAAGTGAGAATTAAAGATAGAAGAAGTACAATAATATTGTCTAAAGGACATAAAGAGACTTAAGTAGTAAGACCCTAGGAAAGAGAAATACCACAGTGGAAGACAATGATGAGAAAAATATTAAGCGGAATAATTAGACAAAATAAAACTAGGCCTCACTTCAATATGTCATTATAGGTATGGAGGATGGTTACCTAAACCTATTCATGTGCATATTAGTAAAATATAAAGAAAAAAAATTTAGAACAAATAAAAGAGAGGGTCATTACAATACATTGCTTACAGTTCATTAAAATTTTACATTTTGGGACCGTTCTATACTTAGAGTACTCATTAGGTTCTCTTTCTTATCCTTTTTTTACATATTCTTCAATTATTCTAGTATATGTTTTATTTCAAGAAGATGCTTTAACTTGTGGTGTTGGTTTTAAAGCTGCAAATATTTTGTGCCTTTCACATAAAATTGAGACCCGTCGTGCACTAATCAGTATATATGGTAAAATTCTTCATTAGTGTGATAGGTTCCGCTAAAAAAATTTCATATATTACCATAATTTCTATTACATTAACGATAGGGTCTACCATTTCAGGGAATTGTATCTTCACCTTCCACTTGCACATAGTAAATCCTTAGGTTAGTCTATATATCTCTCACATACATGGATTACCTCATTTAATAGTTCCCATTTCACTATCGATATCCATGTTAATTTTCTCTGACTCAAGATGCATTCATTTGCATAAAATCGAAGATAAACCTCATATTTGTTCCTCAACTCATTACTTACCACCTCGTCCCATGTCACCATTTCTTTCAGATCATCATGAGCACCCCACCGCATTCCAAATTTGGCCTACCACCCCCCACAACACATTAGACTATCCGAGTTACTACATCCATTTCATCCTCCTTGCACTAAGACCAACCAATGAGCCCCCCACCCTCTACATATACCCACATACATCATTTACCAGGCCACCGTACTCTTAGGGAACTCATTTCTATGTTTGTACATCTAAAAGCACTTCTACAATTATTTTTGCTAGTGTACACAGATTCTTTTGGAAAAGTATTCACTTATATTTTTGTTTCTTTTTCTCAGTGTCAGTCCCTCTTTAGCTTTGGTTGGAGATCAAAATTTTACTCACCTCACACCTACATTATTGGTCACCACCATGACAGTCAGAACTTGCATCTAATTTCCCTGGATGTTCTCCTCACTGTAGCGACCTATCCTTTATTGTTTTTTTTTTTACTACCACTTGTATTATATCTCCAACCCTAGGAAGGTTTCCATATCCCTCTTATACTATCAACCTCTGTTATCACACTTTTGACCCACCATGTTTTAATACTTACCTAAGATTCATATGATTTTCTCAAAACCATTTCAAGAAAATTAAAGATTCTTATTTTTTCAACTTCAACTCTCATATTCCAAAGTTGAAGCAGTGCCTTGGTTGCTCACTACCATTTTCTAGACAATCCTGAGTGAAACATTGGGAACACTCATTACCAATTAATTTCACCAATAACCTTATGTTTGACACTAACAAAATTTTTCAAATTAGTGGTGTCTCATACTTTATGACTATTTATTTTCTCTCATTTAGTTAAAGACCCATGTGCTCATATCACACCTCCTTTAGAAATGCTTTGTATTTGATGCACAGGGGTACCCAGTTCAATCTATTTTCCCAAGGCACCCCTAAGGGTGAAAGCACTTACATTATTCAACTAGCATCACGTCAACCACTTTAATGCTGATTTTAGAGGATTTTTCTTTGTATTTTCAATATTTTAGGAAAAGTCATCATAACAAGCATGGGACATGCCCACCTTGAATGGAAAATTTTTATATCAATATTTCGTTCAATCATGGATTTATTTCGGTCCTCAGTCAAGGTTTTTTCCCTTAATCATCCTGATAGTAGGTTTCTCTATCTCAATTGGTTGACAAGGCTCATCATCATGGAAAAAACAAAGTGATGTATTTCAACTTTACATTTTATCCTAACCTCATACATAAGGGGGAAATTATTATTATGAAAAAATGGTACTCTCATTTGTGCACAATTGAAGGAACTCAAAGTCAGTATGGAAACATGTACATAAGACATATTCTAAGTTGAAAAAATTTGGAAAAGAAAAAATTAAAATGTTTTCGTAAAGTTGGTTTAAAAAATCAACCCTCGTGGGTGCTCCAAAGACATTTTAATGAACCCTCGTGACTATTTATTTGATAACTACGAGGGTGGAATAAATCCTACTCATCATCTCAGGAGGTGCATTTTCTAGAGAAAGACTCAATATTTTTACATTATAGGGCTGACCGTTCAAACCTTTAGGACCAAGAAGCCTTAGTTGATGGAGGATACTAAATCTCATATCATTTATGACCCAAACAACCTCATTGATAAGCCAAAGGAGGGATAGGGTGTTAAAAATTTATATAAATGCAAGAACATGGAGATCCAAAAAAGAGGAAGAAGTTGTGAATTTTTATGCTACCAAAATTACTCCAAAGTAATCAAACATACCGATGCTAAGAAAATTACACCATTTACATAGTTTTCATTAATTCTTTGAGAGAGAAATAGCTTGTAAAAGATATTGAGAAGGAAAAATATTTCTTGAGAGCTCAAGAAAATTTCTTCAAGTCTCTTTGAAATTATTTTTTAACTCTTCCACTATGAGTAATCATTAAAGAGGCCCATTTTCCCATTACTTTGTCAATTTTTTTTCTTGATTTGTTTGTTTCAAGCTGTCTAGTTTAGTTTTTTTTGTTTTCATTTTTTTTTATCGATTTTTTTCGTCTATTTCAATTTTTTTTTGGTCCATATCTAATCACTAACATCATTCATTCTCTGTATATTTTCTTGTAAGATGAAATCATCTACAAGATATGTGAATTTCATGCTCATTTTCTTCCAAATACACGATAAACCCACCTTTTATCTCCTCTATTTGTTTCCTCTGAAACCCTTATGCAACATCATTTAAAATCCCCCCACCAAATACCTTTGTCTTTGATTTTGTATTATACTACATTAACTAAAGTAATCAAATTCTATCAACCCATAGCATTTATTTAATAATATTAAGATATGAATTTTAATATAATAATAACTTTATAACATGATTTCAACATGATTCTAACAACATAATCTAGATTGAAACATTATATTTTTTCATCAATATCATTGTTTTATGAGTAGAAAAGTTATGGAATAAAGTCATAGGAACATTCTTATCCGTGGGACCTAGTTTGGAAAATTGGGGTTTGAAACCTTCTAGGAGTAGTTTGAGACATCAAACCATGTTTTCTGGAGGTAAAAAATTGATACTTAATCCCAACACCATTTTATGTTTTCCTATTGTGCAACAATCGCCTCAATAAAATTTTGTATGCAAAAATTTATACTCCTTGAAGGTTTACCTTCATGTTTTAACCTCCATAATTTGAGAGGATAACATGTCAACCCTTATTTTTCATGGGAAATAGGAAATCCACATGATTACAATGAAGAAGAATAAAAAAGAGTTCATGTTTATGTCTAGTAAAGAGTTGAAGGAATCAAACTTAACCATTACAAAGTTACCAGACTATGATATAATCGAGACAGGAGGGGAAAATGGGTTACCTTATATTTGAGTGAATTTTGTTAAATACATTAGAAATGTAGCTATTGATTGGATAGGAAGAGAGAAAAAAAGAGGATTAATCCATTGTAGTAGCCCATGAGCCACAAGCCTTACTTCCTTGTACTTGCGTCCATTTTTCATTTAGAGAAATAGAGCATAGCGACCTCACCTATCAACTGGGTTTCTCTCAAAGGAGTTACCTAGGTTATATCCTATGAAATTTTGTAGTTTGTGAGTTTTGTTCTGATGTTCTCTATTTTATGCATAATTATAATTTTCAGACATGTGTAATAAAAAATAATTTATGGATTTGTAGATCTGAGGAGAATAAGTCTTCATAATGTATATTTTATATTTTAAACATAATTTTATTAAATCTATTGTGGTGAATTTTCTAGTGATATGTCCACAACAAATTACACATTACAACATTATATAATTAATCATTAATAAAATCAATTAAATAAATATAATTATAATAAATAATATAAATTTAAAGAAATATAATAATAAAAATAATATTAATAATGAAAATAACTATATTAATATTTTATAACTATATTATTTCCCCTCAATCAATAATAAAATAGCATCATAACCATAATAATATAATAACAACATATTAATCTGACTACATTAATAAACTATATTAACAATATAATAATAATACATTATTACTTTAACTTATAACATTATGTGACAACTTTTACCTTAGAATATTTAGTAATATAATATTATAAAGTAATAATTATTCCTATACGATAATAATAATAATAATAAATATACAATAAGTGAAGCTCTTTAATAATAATAATAATAATAATAATAATAATAACAACAACAACTACTACTACTACTATGGTATGATAATTGAATATAATAGTAATATAATTATTAAATTAAATATAATAATTATAATTAATAATATTAATAATAGAAATATCAATAGTAAAATCATAATAGTTTATTATTATTATTATTATTTTAGCATCATAATATTAATATAATAAAATTATATAGGTAATAATAACATTAATAGTTATAATAATATTTTATTTTATTTTATTCAATTGTAGGTTTACCCTTTTTCTTTTTCATGATTATTGTAATTACATCGTAAGGAATTTCCTTTGAGAAAAACTCCCCTCTTGTGGCACTCTGTATCATCATACTGATCATTCAATGTTAAACGATAGAATAATCATATATCTTTGGATTGATCCCTATCGGGAAAAAACTAGAGATTGGCTAGTGTCACCATCACACAGTGTGTTGAGTTAGTTGTCCCATTAAACTCAAAGGCATTTGCGTGCCTCCATCACGTGGCATACTAGTTCTCATTGCCCTTAATGCTTTCGATTAAGAGCACGATAAGCTGCTAATGTGTTCCTCCATCACATTTTATAGGCCTCCATGAATTTGAGATGGTTGTGCCATTAACGCCCAATTTTGAGCACATGATAATCCCCCTCAACGATTTAAAGTATTATAGCATCAACACCATTGATATGATTTGTAAGATGCTCAGGTATATCCTTCTTTAGGATTGCAGTAATTTATGTTATAGTCCACTCGTCTCACTTAGAAATTACAAGAATATGCAAGAGTTAATTTTAATGGGTCTCTTTGGATTTAGTCCCTCTGGGTTGTCCTAGATAGGAAAGAATTATCCAAAGATACTGCAATTCTCTCTTGATTGTGACGTCTACGTCCCTAGTCCTAATTCCATTAACACTTCCTTAGGCCCAAAGATGAATAATTTCTAATTAACATAATTGCACTGCAAAATATACAAGATTTTGTTTTAATGGGGTTCTTTGGATTTAATCCCTCTGGTCTGTCCAAGACAGGAAAAATTTGTCCAACGCTTTTGCAATTATCTCTAGATTTTTGTGACTATGTCCCTGATACTTATTCCATCGACACAAACTTTGCCTAAAGATGATGAATTTATAGTTAACACAATTCCATGACACATTGTATTCTAATATTTTTGTGGTGACCGATGCAGATATCAATGGTGTAACACCCTCCTCCCACATCTACACAAGTAACCGGCCAACCAGGGTAAACATGTGATGAGATGTTGCTATGATGAAATTCAACCTCCTAGGTGACCTTAAGGAAGTGGAATCGATATAAATACAACACACACACATTGTACATAAAAAATAACACCCTCGATAGCCAACACATCCACTCAGGTATCTTGTCCCTTGGTCCCACTGACCTTTTAAGCCTTTAGGCCTCTAGACACATGCACAAGCTTGCATTCATATGTCTAGAAGGCTCTGGACACATGCACAAGCGTGCATGCCTGCGTCAAGGGACTATTTCCAGCAGTGCTATGCCAAAGTCCGCGGAAATTATGGAACTTTTCAAGCCCATAATTTTGACCGCTGCCCAGAACTTGATGTAACTTCCAAAATCCATTAAACACAAGATGAAAAAGATAATAAACAAAAAAATATATCCATGACTATGCCTGAACATCCCCAACTAGGACTAAAATTCTATCAAACACTTGGCATAAAATGCAATCTACAGGTCTAAATAACATATATAGGCATAGGGTCTCATACTTGTGTCATAATCGATAAGAATCATTTATCCCTTACATCATTAGCTGAAATATCATCTATTCAACCATAGATACATTGTACATTCATTTACAGGTAAAAACATGGGGAGATCCATACATCATCATTGCTAAACTACAGGCTTATAACCAACACAATAATAACAAAAGTAGCATGGATACAAAAAAAGTATATTCCACATATAAACCAGTGCATTTATACATCAAATACCAAAGGAATGAGCTTCTCATTAATGAATGTAAAAACCAACTCTAGATAGGACATCGAAGTTCCACCTGACCATATATTGCCTGAGCCAATTCTCTCTTTATCCAGTCACCCCCGTGCCATATTTCAAGCATGAATGTGGGACTCATAACCAACCAGAAAGAACTGAACAAGCATGAATGCTACCAGAGTTCTCTGCCTACATCGTGACGAATTTTCCTATCTCCTAGTCTCTCATGATTTACCGCAATCCACAGTCTTAATCGAGTATCACTAGGCCCCAAATCAAGACATAATCTTCAGGCTTTAACGTACATCCCATCCCAAGACTACTAGGACCAATGAAGAGCACCCACCTCTAAGTATTTACCGCAATCCAAACCTAGATCACTAGGTCGTAAAACGAGGAAAACCACTTCTAGCCTTTATCGTATATCTCTCCATTTATAGGTTGAGGATTCCTATGCCCACCGAGGCAACACACTATCTATATTTACTGCAACCCATAGTATGGGTCAGGGGTTACTAGGCCATGTGTTATATCAATCTAGAGATCCACCTCACTTAGCTTGGAACCCATCTGGTAATTCAGGTAAACCAAAACATGGGAACTCCATAACATCATGGCTATTCGGAAATGGCAAGGCTACGATTAAAACAATGTCACATCTGGAAAAACCCACTCCAAGATAGAAAATAACCACATGCAATACCATGGATGCCATATATATCAATGAAATCACACTTGCAAATCAATGCTTGTAAAGAATCCCATGGTAGCTACTCAATTCATGCTCTTCCTTGCTCTTTCCTTCTTTTCCTTTCTAGGTCCAATTCCAAAGTGAACCAAGAAAACTCTAAGTATCCTAGAGTATTAGAGAGAGAGAGAATATAATGATATCGATAAGTGTGAGAAAATGATTTCCAACTAATCCTCAGATATTTTTATCATTGAGGCCTCTATTTTCTTCATTTTCCATTCTTTTCCTTCAATTTCCTCACATGCAACCTATGACCTTTCCCCTTCCTTTTATCCTATTTTACTTTGTTTTCATAAATAAATTTTCCAAATAATTCCCTTGCCTTTCTAAAGCCTTTCATTGCCTTTTTCCATTTTACTTTAGCCATAATAACCAAAATGAACACCCGCTAGGATTTTCTTCCCAACATTTATCTTAGAATAAGTGTCCCATCAACCGTGTTTATTATTTTTAACTTTATTACATGGAATTTTCACCAGGGCTATTAAAAAACCCTCCCCTTGGGGGAAAATTGTCCTTGGTGTTCAATGACACCTCTAACAAAAAAAACCACTAAAAAACAAAAAATACTGCCCATGAAGCTTTATAACCTATCTCATTGCAATATTTACAATGAATAACCTTGTAGAAAGAAAAAACGATCATGAAATTCATACACTGTACTGGAGCTTTATAACACATGTTATTACAATATTTAGAATAATAACCACATATATACATATGCACATTTTTCCAACCGAAAAATAAAAGGACACGATGCCTGCATCTGCAACAAGGGAATCTAGAGGCTCAAACATACACCCTCAAATTAATGCCACGATTCACCTCCTTCCCAAGAATTCCACATTCCACTCTCATATTCAAAGTATGCATCCAATGTCCAGCGCTACAATCATGTGCTATTATACCCTCACTGAACAGTTACCGATTCATTATTCCAGGGAACAATCGCAATGTGCATTTGATTCCATCTAGAAATGATAATGACCAAAAAAAAGCCATCATCGACCTTCACTTCTCTGCTACACAGTCCCTCATGAAATCCAGTCACCCCTTTCGTGCAGTCATTCACCTTCCAAGTTCCTCGGAATCCCCTATCTCGTGCGATCCCTCCCTTGGCAAGGATTCCTCGCATAGAAATATACAAAATCCAAGGCATATACTTTCCTCAAAACCTTCATAACAGTCATAACATGCTCATGGAAATCAGTGGAAACTATTGGGTACCAGTTTTCCACAATTTCCCTCTTCTTGAAGTGCTTCATGAGCATACTAATGCATGTTTTGATTCATTTTATTGTTGCTTCTACTACTTGCAATCAGTTCCAACCACCCAACCGGGAATTTTTGTGCTTCCTATCCCAAGCACATAGCTTCCAATTTATTCAAAATAAATTGAAATAAACTCAAATAATAACTCATTAGCAGTTTGTCAATAAGGTACACTTAAAATTTTGTTAACTTCTTGTCACAACAAGTCAAAATAGTTTTTTGATCAAATAATCATGTATAAACATATCACATTTGGTTAGCTCAAAACACAAAAATTATTAATTAAAATCATGAATCGCATGAACTCACCATAAATAATAATCATAAATCACATGTAACCATCATAAGTCAGAATCACAGATTACATGCATAAAAATACTGGAATAAAATATCGATATTGATCCTTCATCGGTCCTTACTGCTTCTGTTGTTCATTCTGTACACACACCAGATCTGTTGCCACACCCGGAAAACACCCAGTTCCTTTGCTTGTCTTTAATCATCTACACATACACACAATGTATATCACAACTTGTAAAACCACATATGACATATAACACCATACAATACACACACCCACACTGGCATACGACACATACACCTATACCTGGTGTACCATAAAACACAACACATACACCTACATCTAATGTACAACACAAAACAATACATATGTCTACTCTGGCATAAAACACATACACCTACTCCCGGTGTACAAGACAAGAAAACACATACAGCTACATCCAATTTACAACACAACAAAACGAATACACATGTCATGATACCAGGACTACACTATCCACATACATAATACCACATGCCCGCACCACAACATGTACACAATACCACCTGCACACAACACTACCTGCACAACATGTGCACAACATCACATGTACATTCCACCACCGGCACAACGTGTACACAATGCCAAATGTACACCCCACCACATGTACAATGTGTACACAATACCAAATTTACACAACACCACATGCGCGAAATATACATGACACCACATGTACACAACATCACATGCATGAAATATACATGACACCACATGTACACGGTGCCACATGCACGACATGTAGATGAAACCATATTCACAAAACACATGTACAATATGTACACCACACCACTTGCACACAACACCACATGTACAATCATGCACACAACACCATATGCACAGAGTACTACATATACAATATGTACATAGCACCATACATAAAAAGCACGACATATCCAACATGCACACACCACCATCTGCACACAACACCACAGATCAAACACGCGCATAGTATGGTATGTACACAACACCACATATCCAACATGTACATAGAACCATCTATACCCAACACTGCATATGAAATATACACACAACAACATATATACAACAAACATACAGCATCATATGTACTTAATACTACAAATTTTACATGTACACATCACCGTGGGTATAACCACTGAATATACAACATGCACAACATGTACACAACAGTAGTATTGGACATCTATAGACCCCCAAAACAACCTTGCTTCTAGTTTCTTTCCACTATTCATGCTTATCCTAGCATGTCGCAGATCACACTACATTAACTTCGCTGATGTACCCCTCAACATTACCTATCCATAGCATAATTATAGGCATAGTACAAGCATATAATATAAATTCATATCCACATGATACTGACCTCATAGATTTATCACAACTACTCTTCCCACTTGATTCCCCATAAGACCAGGAATATGTTCATGTCATTCACCTACATGATAAATCATTCCTCCATAATAATTTTCCCTTATAACCCTATCAGATAGTGGCATAGATACATATATCCATACATACATACATAATCATTAGCATAAAAAAATCATCATTCGATCAGAAAACAACATAAATACACACATATATACATATAAACATTTAGCATCAAAAAACCATGATCCATGATGACCTTGTTAGACACGACATACATACATACATACATACATAGATGCATACATGTATACATATATAAAAAACAACATAATCATGATCACATCATAACTACTGGATAACATAAGATCAAGGTTAAGAGAACTTCCTTTAACCATGCATAATATGCACAACGTTGAGAACAATAGTTCCCAACATAACCAAGGAATCTAACACCTCAGATCCATTTTCTTTATCTTTTCTGTTGCCTTTCTAATATTTGTACTACCACCTTCCATTTACTACAATGAACCCAACTAGTCCAACTGACTGTCGTAGTATTACCTTCCGCTACGTCTACACATGCACTGAGCTTTATATGTGTTTTTATTTACCTTTCAGGTTCCATTCATCTCTTCCCGAGCTTCTCCAACTTTCCTCTTTTACCAACCAATTCCAAAGGATCTCAAAGCATAAAATGAAATACCAAGAAAAAACAAGAAAAATACCATGAAAAGCCAAAAGTAATACAACACCGCAAGAAAGTAGTATGGCCGTACACTAGACATAAAAAAATCCAAAAACCAAGCACAAAAAACCACAAAAGAACAAAAGAAAAAAACTATAAAAAAACACCATGACTCAATTCTCATGGGTCCCTCGTGCTTTCAAAGTAAAACTCAACTTGATCCTTCTCCAAGATTTCATGGAAGTCTCTTGCCATGCAATCTCGTGCATCATACTTCCATAACCACATAACTTCCAGTGCATAATAAATATAAAAATATACCAGTTATCTTACCCTGTTGTTCCAAACATGTTGCCTTGTGTTTGAGAACATACATATATCATCTCTGAAGGGACTCTAATCTATTGGCGAATACAACCATAACTAGAAGCCAACTAATATACCATTCGAATACATGTGCATGACTATAGCACACATCCGCATAATGTCAGATAAAATGAAGGTTAACAAGATTTCATGTATGAAAAGAAGTTATTCGATTTGAAGTAGGGTTTCCAAACATATCCAAATTAAATCTTACCCAATTCCTTTATTTTACCATTTACCTTGTTGCAATCAAGTCCTACTATGTACTGTCATATCGCCCAGCTGTTAGTCAAGCACATGTTCAAAATATCAAGAAACCATATATATTAATTAAAATCAGCCTCTATGAATACTAACAACAATGTCATAATTAGCTAATAGTCAAGATCATAATACTAAAACTATCACCTAAGTACATATCAACTATCTCAACACATGTGTGTTAGTACAACCATCTCAAAGAAATATCATTTATTCATGCAATATTATAGGCACATAATCATATCATGAAAGTAATCAAACATTCATACAAAATATAAATGGAATAATATACACCAAACACTCGAACACTAAATAAACAACATAATGAACCATTCAAACACCAAGTAGACAACATAAGTAAACTCATACCTTGATGTATCTTAGTGGAGGATATCTTGTCTACACAATAAATATAGACTAGCAAAATATAACTTCACATCACATTAACTTAGAAATAAACAAGGTCATGATATCCAGAACAATAGCTAGCTAACATGTTCGCATCATACTCATAAATAATTGTCATTCATGCACACTAATCACATATGCACAGTTAGACTAGATTAGTATAACACATCATCATAATTAGGTCGACTCATACTTGAATGTCATAACCCTAACCAACTACATAGGACAATATAAATTAACATGATACATGTAACATCCAGATGTTAATGTAATAACCCTAATCATTAAGTTGACTAACATATAACAACAACGAGTTTACATATAACATAATCATCAAGTTAACTATCATGTAACAATCAAAAAGTTAACACATAACATACTTATCAACAACATATAACTTAATCATCAAGCTAATTTACATAAAACAACAAAAATTCATATAAGAACAAGTTACTAGCATTCATGGCTATTTGACAGATGTGCATATGACCACACTAATTCACTAATATCTATTCTACATGTAACCACAAAAAAAATAGACTAACAAACATGTACATAACCCTAAGGCTTATAAAAACCATTAAGCAACACACCTACATGCCAAACATACAATACCCATATGACGATTTTCTCTTAATTAAAGTCTAATGTTGCAACTTCACTTGATGATCTGCATTTCCAGCACTATCTTAACCAACACATCAACATCAGAACATATCAAAGCACCATGATGACCTAAAATGCATAGAATGGCCCCATGGAAAACAACTATAACCATGAAAATGCATGCATAACAACTTATAGACAATGTCATGCATAAAAAATGCATAACTAACATGCACTCGTGATGGTCACATTCAATCAACAACACCATCAAATTTCACATGGAAAAACCACTGCAACTATGACGAATGTCATGTATATGAAACAAGCACATAAAACATAAGCACTAGGAACACACGCAACCGATGTGAATACATGACAAACACACTGCCCAAGGAGAGCGCAACCATGCTTTGTTACCTCTTTGTAATACCCTCCTCCCACATCTACCCAAGAAACTGGCCAACCAGGGTAAACATGTGATGATAGACTACTATGATGAGATTCAACCTACTAGGTGACCTTAAGGAAGTGGAATCAATGGAAACACATCACACAGACATTGTACATCAACAATAACACACCAAGGAGCAAACCCAACCACTCAGGTATCCTACCCATGGGCCTCACAGATATTTTAAGCCTTTATGCCTTTGGATGCATGCACAGGCATGCATGCTTGTGCCCAAGGTTTATTTCCATTAGTGTTGTGCCAGAGTTCACGAAAATTAAGGCACTTTACAAGCCCAAAATTCTGGCCACTGGACAGAACATGGTGTAGCTTAAAAAATCCATTAAATACAAGATGAAAAATCTAATAAACCAAATCCTAACTCCATGACTAAGCCTGAACAACCCCAACCATGATTGACATTCTATCAAATACTTGGCATCAAATGAAATCTGTAGGTCTAAATAATAGATCTAAGCATAGAGGTCTCATACTTATCTCATAAACGCTATAAATAATTCCTCCCTTACATCATTAGTTACAATGTCATTTATTAGACCATATATACGTTGTGCATTCAATTACAGGTAAAAAAATGGGGAGAGACATACATCATAATAGTTAAACTACATGCTTATATCCAGCATAATAAAGAAAAAAATAACATGGATACAACAAAAATAGAATCCACATATGCACCAGTGAGTTTATACATCAAATACCAAAGGAATGATATTATTATTAATGAATTTAAAAACCAACCGGAGATGGGACTTCCACTTTCCACCTTACCATAGGTTGGTCGAGTGAGTTCTCTCTTTAGCCAATCACCCCTGTTCCATATTCCGAGCATGAATGTGGGACTCATAACCAACTAGAAAGAACCAAACAAGCATGAATTTTATCGAAGTTCTCTCCCTACACCATGAGGAATTTTCCTATCTCCTAGTCTATCAAGATTTACAGCAATCCACAATCTAAATGAGGGACCACAGGGCCCTAAACAGAGACATAATCTCTAGGATTTACCGTACATTGACCTATCTCAAGACTACTAATCCAAATGAAAAGCACCTACCTCTCAGGCTTTAGCACAATCCAAACCTGGATCACTAGGCCCTAAAAGGTGGAAAACCACCTCTAGGCTTTACCATAAATCCCGCCATTCATAGGTCGAGGATTCCTAGGCCCAATGAGGCAACACACTATTTGACTTTATCACAACCCATAGTCTAGTTTAGGGATTACTAGGTCATGTTTTTTATCAATTCCGAGATCCACCTCACTCAACTTTGAATCTAGTCAGAAATTTAAATAAACCAAAACATGAGAACTCCACAACGCCATGGGTATCTGGAAATGGAAAGGCTAGCTTGAAAAAATTGTCACAAATGGAAAACCCCATGCCAAGACAGAAAAGAACCACATGAAATACCATGTATGCTAGATCTATCACAAATATCACACATGAAAATTAATACTTGCAAAGAATCAAGTGGTATCTACTTGATTCGTGCTCTTCCTTTCTCTTTCCTTCTTTTCCTTACTTGGTCCAAGGCCAAAGTGCTCCAAGAAAAATCTAAGTTTCCTAGATTATGAGAGAGAGAGAATAGAATGAGAGCCATAAGTGTGAGAAAATCTTGCCAACTGATCCTCATAAGCCTTTTTACCAATGAGGCCTCTATTTTCTTCATTTTCCATTATTTTTCTTCAATTTCCTCCTCACATGTAACTTGTTACCTTTCCCCTTCCTCTTCTTCTATTTTAATTTATTTTCATAAATAAATGTGCCAAATAATGCCTCTTTCCTTTCCAAAGTCTTTTCCACTTCCTTTTCCAATTTCCTTTAGCCATAATAACTGAAAAAACACCCACTAAGATGTTTTTACCAACATTCATCTTGGAATAAGTGTCCCATCAACCGTGGTTATTATTTTTAGCTTTATTACATGGAATTTTCAGTAGGTTTATTGAAAAATGGGAGGCATTGGAGGATAATTGAATCCACGTCATGTCAATTGGAGAGATATCTCATAAATTTCTTCATGCAATAAGTCAGTACTTGTGTGGAAAACACCATAGAATAATTGTATTGCATGGAAGAGGAGGCTAGTTCTGCATCCTTTTCCTTGTGTCCTTGATAACTGTGCCAACTTGATGTTGCAACCAACCATAAGATCTTTGTGGTTGGTAGGAATGACCTGATCTTGTTGGGGATACACCATGTGTCATTCTTCTTATATTGAAAGGTACATACTCCACCAAAACAACAATAATTGAGGGAAGAGACCTATATCCACCTTTATCTCTATATAATGAGCTGCAAGTACATTTATTAGGAGTTATCAAGAAATGAAAACCTTCTTATAGTTAATTTCTCATTAATTAATCATTTCTTATGATTAACCATATTTGAAGATGAAGCATTTTCCATGAGTGTTGGAATTATACAGTTGAAGGAAATTTGTCTCCTAAGATAGAAAATGTTTAAGGAAATGGAAGAGCCTAAAACTTGGCTACAGAATGACTGAAATTTACCCTAGACATAATTGGCAAGGGGACAAAACCAGAAAATGTTTCTTAGTACTCAAGTCCAACAACACCATGGGTAGAAATTTTTTTGATGGTGCAACTATATTGGGCATAAAAAATAAAAAAACACAACCAAGGCTATAAATTTATATTCAAAGCATAGAACACAACAATAACTTGGAAGCATGCACATACAAATTAAATATAAACTATCACATACATAGGGGAACTCACAATTTCACCACAAGAATTATATTAACCCTAAGAAACATGAATTACATCATGAATGCATCTAGTCTTAGTCTGATATTGGTGTCATAGGATTATTTTTTCTACCTAACTGTCATAAATTTATGGCAGCCTAAAATGAAATATCTAGGTGCGTCAACAAGGTAGTGAGTGTACACTTTTTCCTTTGGAAATTTGGTGGATAAATTATGAGTGAATAAATCATTTTCCCTTGTTAAATACCCATTGGATCTGCTAGCATTACACCTTCGCGAGAATAATTTAGGGATTCAATCACATGATCAATCCCTGAATATCATTACACAGTGAAACCTGCCATTTTCCTATTTGATGTGCAACATTTTGATTAACCAAAGCTACATTTTACAATAGTTCATTATCTTCATAGTTAGAACTAATTTCGAAAAAGTTGAGAGTGTTGTGCTTATTTGTTGTGGAATAACAAATATGAATTTAAAGAATGAACTTTCCAACTTCGACTAATGTTGAATACAAACATAGATCTTATAGTGAAGACTTTATTGATAGTCTTGCTAATATTTATTTTCTTATATTGTGTAATATATATTATATATATTTTTATGTTTTCTTAGGCAGTAATTCTAATAACACTACAAGGAAAAGACCCTTTAGTAGAGGTTATAAAGGAGGTTTTTGGTGTTACAAAATTGGCCAAAATTGTCAAAAAAACATTTTATACAACATCCAATTATGGTTACGGAGGTTTTCGCAGAGCTTCTAACGGAATTTTAACACAACTAAAAGAACTGGGAAGTCAGAGGTTATTAGGGATGTTTTTTTCATCGGTGCACTACGGAGGTGTTAACACACCGGTGCATGTCATCTAGAAGGTTTCCCTAGGTGGTCAAAGGTGCATGCACTAGGCCATCAAGGTATAAAACCGCACCGGGGCATAGAGTTGGTGATACAATGCACGGGGTTGTTCTAATTGGTCTTGTGATTTGTGCGGTGCCCATAGGTCGTCTAAACACACCGGTATGTCGATTCATAGAAACACACCTGTGCATAGTATCCGAAAAATGCACCATTTTTTGTAATTTGTATTGGTATTTGTGAGGTGCCCATAGGTCGTACAAATGCCCTGATGCATAGACTCACATAAACACCCAGGTGCGTAGTATCTCACAAACGCACCAAGATTAAAAATTGGTATTGGTATTTCTATGATGCATATAGGTCATAGAAATGCACCGGTGCGTTGTATCATACAAACGCACCAGTGTATAATAACTGACACACACGACTGTTCATTTTGTATTTTTTAGCAACATTGACCTATGACAGTGCAATTATTGTGATTTTTTTAATTCATTATTCATCAAATGTCGACACATATTACAAAAATATTCATATTAATTAATTTTTTATTAATGCATTCGAATTGGATGTTTGGATTAATTTGTTATATCATATCATAATTATTGTGATTTTTTAAAATCCATTATTCATCAAAAGATGACACATATATTTTAAGAGTATTCATATGAATTAAATTTTTATTAGTTCATTTGAATGTGATCTTTGGATTAATTTGTTATATCATATCATCAAATTTAACATCTCTTCATTATAATATTTAATCATCCATTAATTTAATCAGTGGTGTTACATTTCACAGCTACAATGGAGAATTCCATCATTCAGTCCATTTATTTTATTATATATATATATATATATATATATATATATATATATATATATATATATATATATATATATGAATAATACAATCTTTTTCATACAAAATGGGAGAGTTATTGGTATCCCTTTGTCTTTCAATTGGGACACTATGTCCATTACATTAAATAAAATGTCTTATTTCACAGACAAATCTTTCATAAAATACAACACCTTGCTTTGCTATGAAAACATAGTGATCATCATTATTCCCTTGAACTATTGCCACTGCTAGAGCTACTTCCATGACTTGGGTTATTTTCAAGAATGTTTTGTTCACATCGTTGAGTGCTTTCTTTATCTTCTTCACCTTCCATCTACAAACATAAAAATAAACTGTAATGAGTGTATATACATTGGTGAGAATAATGAAAATTTCAATATTAAATAATATACGTCAATGTAAATCAAAAGTAAAGGACGTACCATAGCAACAATTGACTCATGAACTATAGACATTCTTTCAAAACCATGTAGTATGCCATCTTTCAAGATTTCATCTGTTGGCACAGTTCCATACTTTGTTTCCTGCAAGTTTTATACCCCATAACAAATAATATATTTAATATAATTTTTTTTTTGTTCTATTGATTGTAGACAGAGCTAAGTAAAGGAAGATCGATAGATGCTTACAAATTCCACAATTAATTTTTTATATGCTAACATATACACACAACCCATATTTAACCCAATGTCAATAAATTTGTCTCACAGTTTTTCTTTGTATGTTAGCACCTGTTTGAAGACATTCAATGATGATTTTTGTAGAACAAATTAAAAATAAAAAAATGAAATCTAGTTAAGTTTCTATAAGGAAGTAAAAATTACTCACAAACATAGATATCAACCCTTTTATTCCTTGTCATCCTTTTTATGCACTGAATGGGTTCATTTTCTTTTTCTTTTTTTCTGCAAGAAAATACTTGAAAATTAATATTTAATGCTAAATTGTTTATTTTTTGTACCTAATGATCGAAAAATTCAATGATTACATATTACATTCAAAGCACGTTGTTGTTGAGATGGTTCCTCATGTGATGCAATTTTGTCCATTTCTTTGACCATTTCCTTGTACACCTTTTTGGACATTCCTACTGGCATATTTCTGATATCATCTCGTTCATCTTTTGAATTTTTCATAATCTTCCTGAAAATGTAACATGACAATAAACTATTTAAATTTTATATTGATATATTAAAAGTAAATATAACAAAAGTGATATTTATAAATGATATTTATAAATAATTCTAGACAAACATTTAAAGGAATATTACTTTTTAATTCCTTGCTTTTTTTTGTTGTACGTTTTTTCTATTAAAAGTCTCACATGTTTCATTGACCAATCCTCTGGAACCTCTTCGTGTATTTTACATAAAATTTGGTTCTTGGAATCACTAGATTGATTTTTGTATTGTAAGTGGAAAGAACGTGTATACATTTGTTCCACTAGATCCTTAAAAATTTTGTAAAAGTTTTTCCCCCTTTCGTTAACCTCCAGCACCACCCCAAATGAGCTAAGGAGCAATTCATTTTCATTTGCATGTTCTATTTTTTTTCTTTTCTTACAACAAAATTCATTTTCTGAGTTATTGGTCCCTGTAGAACATTAAACATATGTGAATTAATATATTGTTTGACACATGTTATCTAATAATTTTAAGTATATTATTAATGAAAATTAAAAAAATAAACTCATATTGGATCGATAGTATGTTTTCATTCACCTGATTCATTCTTTTGCAATTTTTCCATCAAGGTTTTACACTCTTCTGGTCCTAGATCAAAAATAATCTTATCGAACTTCATCATTTTGTGGCTCTGCATGATACACAGTAAACAATACATGTTAGTTAAACTTACATATAGTTCAAAAATAAAAAAATTGTAAAGAATTTACAAAGAACTTGAATTTTTTGCTTTTCTTGATGTGTTATCAGTATTTTTGTTACTTGATCTCTTGTTAGCCATATATTTATCAATATAAAACATGTACCATATCATTCATTAATATATTTTATAAATAAATTGTCAACTTCTCAATTTAAAAAAAAACTCAAGAAACCGGTGCACCATTCATGGTGTACACACCGACGTCAGTGCATGGGTGCCTTATAAATGCACTGCAAAAATAGTATAATAAAGCGTATCGTGATCTATGTCAACAAGAAGACCCGGTGTGTTACATGTTAACCATCTCACCGATTAACACAGAGAAAATAATAAAAATCATCCAGTGTTATTTTTTGTAGCATAAACGCCCCACGCAAACAAGGGACCACCATATGGTGCTCTATGTCAACTAGGAGACCTAGTGTGGTCCGTTATATGTTACATGGTGCACCGATTAACACAATAATTTTTTATTTTTTTTTGAAACAACACATTTGTGGTCCGCCATAATGAAATATCACATTAGTGTCATATTTTACAGATGGCGCACTGATTAAAAAAGAAATTGTTTTTGAATTTTTTATCACAGTACTTTCACAGTGCGTTGGGATAATACAACACACTGGTGCATTAGGTTATGCAGGGCGCACTGATAAGAAACAATCTTTTTAAAAAAAATTCATGCAATGGCCGACATGAATTGGGATCCGACTATGCAGGTCATCCCATGGGTTGGATGTCTTAGGCCTATATATAGTAATACAAAAATCTTATAAATCTAAAATGAAAAGCCCTAATTCTGAAATCATAGAAACAGGGAGAAGAAAGGGCAGAAAAAAATAATGTAGGGTTTAGGGTAAAAATGGATTTTTTTTTTAAAATTTTGTTTCTAAAAATGAAAAAGAATTTGAATTTTTTTTCTTACTGCGTAAAAAAAATTGCAGAAAAAGTAAAAAAAACAATAAAATGTAATCACAAGATCGTTTGAAATTCTATTATAGAGGGTTTGAGTCACCAAAGGTTTGGAATTATGATTGTCTGAATACTTTTGTTCGAACTTATTTCGCTGCTCCACAGTGCTCTCGTGCTCTGTTGCTCCAGGTATGTCTCCTGCAAATCTCTGGCTGATTTTTTTTGCAAAAATAGTGAAATAATGAAAAAAATTTAGTATTTAAAGAATTGTTTTATCAAAATATATTTTCGAAAATATTTTTCTGCCCATTTTTGAATTTACCCCCTTTTTTTAACTTAAAGAAAATAGAGTTGAACTTTTTTTATTTGCGGTTATTCATCATCGGTGTGTCACTTAATACCACCGCATCGGTGCGTCCATTTATATCATGGAACTAGTGCGCATTAACAAAAATGCACCAGTGTGGTGATATGTATATTAGCATCAATAAAAGGAAGTCCATTTTAATTCACCGTAATTACTTTTAGGTGTGTGCACCAAAATTTATTGTTGATTTTTCTCAAATGCAGGGATAAAATATCATAATTATATCGAATGGAAAATTCTTCAAACTTGAGCTCATTCCATTATATTTATGAAATTCCATCGTGAAGTTCTCCCTATCCATGTCGAGATCACGTAATATTTACTTCAAATTTTATTTATATTTTGATTATCTAATTGAATTTATGTTTTTTTATACATGTCAATCATGCAAAACTTAATCAAATTTATAATATATAAAAAAATTCAAGTTCACCCATATTCATAATCGAGTTTAGATGCACAAAATATTCAAACATCAGCTCCAAAACGTTGGAAGCTCTTATCAGGAGAAAGATACTGCAAGGCACATTTGGTAGATGAAAATGGACTGCCGCTTCACCCTGCCAATTGCAACAATATTGCATCTTCTAGCCACAATCCTAGGACATTAATGATGGTAATAATTATAATGGTTTGGTATATTGATTAATGTAATTATTTCAATGTCAAACTAATTAATCATACAATATTTTCAACGTGGTTACTAATTGATATCATATATTTTGTACTAATCATGTTCAAATATATATATTTTTTAATTATTAGGATTATAGTGATGATGAGAAACCTACCTACCATCTTCTGTCACACCCCACGAAAATGTCAAATCGAGAGAAGACTAAATTAAGAGAAAAAATTGGAGAGGAACGATACCAAGAATGGTTTAATCAACAACCGATTAAATTCCCGCTATGTCCAGATTCACCAATTAGGAATGACTACAACAATAGTAGTTCTTCACAAGCTGGAAATGGAGGCAATGAAATAGAGGTTGGTATGGATGATTACCTAAGGGATATGATTTCCATGGAGACAATGTTGTTAGATGCATTCCAAAACGATGAGCAGCTAAGGGACGATGGTCATATCGCTGACCCCTTTTTCGAAAGCCTTAAATTTTCTTCCACCACCCCTCTCTTTGGACCTAGTGGTTAGTCAAAGTCTACCCAGTTGGGGACAATGATGTTACTGTGCAGCTTGAAATCAAATTTTGGCTTGTCGAATGCATGTTTCTCGGAATTTTTTGTAGAAATTATATAACTAATGTGTTATACATCCAAGATTCTCCTGATCACACACTATTTTAACTTCATGCAAAATACAGAATCTATTCCACCATTGATCATCACATGCAGAAATTAAATCAATTGCATTCACACATTGAAACCATAAAAATTTACACACATTAACACAGTGTTTTAATGGGAAAGCCTGAAGCTAAAAACCCCAATTATCTATATATAATATATTTCATAGATATCATGTAATAATCCTCATACAAAGCTGATCATATCAAGCTCTCAGTACAATACAATCGCTACACACTAATTAGGCCCGATCTAGCAAATCCATGTGCCAATCTTTGCCATTTGCTAGCCTGCCTCTACTGCGTAATCCCTGTTGAAGAATTGCTCTGAATGAACTCGGATTGATCCAGCCTTGCTCACGCAATCCTCATTGGCATCTCTACTGAGTGTTGGATGCAATCAATGCATCACTATAGTCACAACTAATAGTCATCTTTCCCTTTCACCTATCTCTCCACTGGTCTCCACTGAAACTGTCCATGTGCTATAGTTAACTGATGTATTATTCAGTTGATTAATGAGTTAACATTTAGTGAATTAATTATTAATTAATAATTAATTCACACCACTCTCACTAGTGTATCAATCAGTTAGACTAGATACATCTATCTCAACTGTGTCTAACTGAGTTAAGCTGAACCAACTCCACCAAAATCTATCACATGAGTTCTAACTGAAGTCTCCATGCAATAGCTCCACTTAACCCTTAGGAATAGTGTAATTCCTTCTATCAGCTCCTGTGCCACATCTGTGCACTTAACTGAAATGCTCCAAGAGAATAAGATAATGTTTAGAGTCCAAATATTATTAAGAGCTAATAATATTCGACATATCTATTTTTAGACTGGAAATCTAAAAATAGACTTGTGCCAAAAAATAACGTGGGCCCCGCAAGTGAGCGAATCTTTTCACTAAGCCTCATCATCTTCAGTGAAATATCAACACTCCCTCTCATAAGATCGAGTTGCTCACACTTACTAGATCTGTCTCTAACATTTTCTAATTTTCTCCTGTTGAGCGTAACTTCGTTCATTCATCAGCATCCTAATCTCCATTAGGAATGTGGATCAAGCAAGGCAGTCTTCTCACTGTGCATAATCTGCGATGTGATGGTCTTTGGATGTCAATATGTTTAGATCTATCATGAAATACGGATTAACAGGATCTAATGTGCTGATTATCACAACGGAACCATTTATAGACAGTGGGATCTGAAAGTGTAGACAGACAACGGATCTTGTCATCATATGTTAAAGATAAACAGTGTCAAGATTGGCAAAGTCCCGATAAAAAAACAACATCGTTTCAACCACTTTGGGATTCTAGGATCTATCCCTCCTGAATCTGGAGAGGGATCTCTCCAATAAGTGCAAAGATGGATTTGTCTTTGAAGTTTGGGGTAATAATATTAGGCAAGTTATGAAGGCCGAGGGTTTTGTTTTTTTTTTGGATGGTTGAGCATGAATATTACTTGACGTGAAAGTTCTAAATGTGAAAAAAGTTTCAAAGGTGAGAAGTTGCAAGTGAATAGAAGAGCTATGGCTAAAGAGATAGATATAACGTTGGTTTTTAGTCCATTGGGCTATGGAGTCATAACAGGGCTTTAATTGAGCAAAAACATCAAGAGTGATCCAAGGGGCAAGTCATCTATATCACAAGATTATTGAGATTAGAGTGATGGAATGGAAACAATAAAGTGTTGGAGGGGTGGAAACTGATAATAATTTCACAAAGGATTTATAATTAGTACAAACAAGAAAAGCGTCTTAAGTAATTGTTTAAAACCAACCAAGAACAGGGCTAAACCTTGACTTCTTGGGAAAGTTTGTATTAAAGCAGCTTAATTGACAAACAATCCAGTAATCCACATAATTACCTTCAGAAAGTATGAAAACATATAAGAGAAGATAGAGTATAAACTTAAGATCAGATAAAGTACTTTTAAACCTAGTCTGCTTTCAGTTAACACCAAGGGAAACTTTCAGAATCTGCCTTTGGAGAAAAGAAGCTAGAAATAGGGAAAACCATCACTTTCTAGTCTAACTTTAATAAGAAAATAAGGAAAATAACTTTCAAGAACAATGTTTAAAGCAAACAGTAGGATGAGGGAACTCCAGCATTCCTAACTACTTAAACTGTATTGAATCATTCTTAAATAAACAATTTGGAGGAAAAAATTGAGATAAAGCTTTTCAGTCAGAGAAGGTTACTGATGTACAACAGGTCCTAACTCTATAAATGTTGTTCTTTATCAGAGAATAGTGAATGATATGACATACATAAAGGAAAACAATAACAAATAAGGGGCACTTCACCAGTGATATAGACCAGGATCCCAAGAAACAACTTGTTTATTGAAGTCAAACCAGTTACAGTACTCAGGTCCAATGTTTCAGTTCAGCAATCATCTTCACTATCCAGCCTAACAAAACTAACACAAACAGAGCTCCAAGGGCCAGTGAACACTATTTACGATTAAGTCCAAATAAAAATTATGTTTCAAACTTATACAACCAATAGTTTCTCATGTTCTACGGTATTTATAGAAGGATGAGGAGGTGAGATACGATAAAGATCTCTTAAGGTGATTAATACGATTCGGGGAACTTCTTGGCCTTTTAGGGGCTCGATGAAGAAGAATTTTACAGGTGTTTCACTGTATTAACTGTTTTAAAATTAATATCAAAGCTCGGTGGGAGCTTTATTGACTTTTAGGCTCTATCCAGGATGAAATAACTCCGCTGATATTTGTTTGCATTAGTTTCCTGTGCGGAATTAATTGCTTGGCTGCGCTGTGAGGCTGATATTTACTTTAAACAATAACTTCGGCCTCTGTTTGAATGGTTTGAGGCAATAGGTGGCTCTGTGGTAGCCGAGAGTAATCAATTTGCCTCTCTCGCGTAATCACAATCGAAGAATTGCTGAGTTGACATAGATTGATCCCGACCTTGCTCACGCAATCCTCATTGGCATCTATCACAGGTGTGGGATGCAATCAATGCATCACTATAGTCACAACTAATAGTCATCTTTCCCTTTCACCTATCTCTCCACTGGTCTCCACTGAAACTGTCCATGTGCTATAGTTAACTGATGTATTATTCAGTTGATTAATGAGTTAACATTTAGTGAATTAATTATTAATTAATTCACACCAATCTCACTAGTGTATCAATCAGTTAGACTAGATACAACTAGCTCAACTATGTCTAACTGAGTTAAACTGAACACAACTCCACCAAACTCTGTCACATGAGTTCTAATTGAATTCCTCCATGCAATAGCTCCCCTTAACCCTCAGGAATAGCGTAATTCCTTCTGTCAGCTCCTGTGCCACATCTGTGCACTTAACTGAAGTGCTCCAAGAGAATAAGATAATGTTTAGATTCCAAATATTATTAAGAGCTAATAATATTCGACATATCTATTTTTAGATTGGCAATCTAAAATTAGATTTCGCCCAATATGTCTAAAAATAGACTTGTGCCAAAAATAGCCTGTGGGCCCACTTAGTGAAGGCGAATCTTTTCACTAAGCTCATCATCTTGTTGAAATATCAACACTCCCTCTCAACAAGATAGGGATTATCTGCCACCCCGATCCTGTCTCTATGGTACTCTAATTTTCTCCTCGTGAGCGCCTTCGTTAGAATATCAGCATCCTAATCCTCCGTAGGAATGTAAGATAATAAAATGATCTTCTACTGTACATAATCTCTGATATGATGGTACTGGATGTCAATATGTTTAGATCTATCATGAAATACTGGATTAACCGAGAGTTTAATGCAACTTTGATTATCACAATATATCACAGTAGGATCTAAGTGTGAACCGAACAACCCAACCAGGATCTTCCTCATCCATATGTTAGGAATCTGTAATTAGCAAGATTGGCAAAGTCCGATAAAAAAACAACATCGTTTCAACCAACTTTGGGATTCTAGGATCTAACCCTCCTGAATCCGGAGAGGGATCTCTCCAATAAGTGCAAAGATGGATTTGTCTTTGAAATTTGGGGTAATAATATTAGGCAAGTTATGAAGGCCAAGGGTTTTGTTTTTTTTTGGATGGTTGAGCATGAATACTCTTTGAGGTGGAAAGTCCTAAGTGCAAAGAGTTTCAAAGGTGAGAAGTTGCAAGTGAATAGAACAGCTAGGCTAAAAAGATATATATAACGCTGGTTTTTAGTCCATTGGGCTATGGACTCATAACAGGGCTTTAATTGAGCAACAACATCAAGAGTGATCCAAGGGGCAAGTCATCTACATCATAAGATTATTGAGATTAAAATGATGGAATGGGAACAATAAAGTGTTGGAGAGATGGAAATTGATAATAATTTCACAAAGGATTTATAGTCAGTCCAAACAAGAAAAGCCTCTTAAGTAATTGTTTAAAACCAACCAAGTGCAGGGCTAACCATTGACTTCTTGGGAAAGTTTGTATTAAAGCAGCTTAATTGAAAAACAATCCAGTAATCCACATAATTACCTTTAGAAATTATGAAAACATATAAGAGAAGATAGAGTATAAACATAAGATCAGATAAATTGCTTTTAAACCTAGTCTTCTTTCAGTTAACACCAAGGGAAACTTTTAGAATCTACATTTGGAGAAATATAAGCTAGAAACAGGGAAAACCATCACTCTCTAGTCTAATATTTAATAAGCAAAAAAGGAAAAAAACTTTCAAGAACAATGTTTAAAGCAAACAGTAGGACGACGGAACTCCAACATTCCTAACTACTTAAACTGTATTAAATCATTCTAGAATTAATAATTTGGAGGAAAAAATTGAGATAAAGCTTTTCAGTCAGAGAAGGTTACTGATGTACAACAGGTCCTGACTCTATAAATGATGTTCTTTATCACAGAATAGTGAACAATATGACATACATAGAAGGAAAACAATAACAAATAAAGGGGCACTTCACCAGTGATATAGACCAGGATCCCAGGAAACAACTTGTTTATTGATGTCAAACTAGTTACAGTACTTAGGTCCAATGTTTCAGTTCAGAAATCATCTTCACTATCCATTCTAACAAAACTAACACAAACAGAGCTGCAAGGGCCAGTGAACACTATTTACAGATAGAAGTTTGAAGCTCAATTATATTTCAAACTTATACAACCAATAGTTTCTCATATTCTACAGAGGTATTTATAGAAGGATGAGGAGGTGAGATCTGATAAAAGATCTCTTAAGGTGATTAATACAGATTCGAGACTTCTTGGCCTTTTTAGGGGCTCGATGAAGAATTTTACAGGTGGTTAACTGTATTAACTATTTTAAAATTAATATCAAAGCTCGGTGAGAGCTTTATTGACTTTTAGGCTCTATCCAGGATGAAATAACTCCACTGATATTTGTTTCCATTAGTTTCTTTAGCGGAATTAATTGCTTGGCTGCACTGTGAGGCAAATATTTTCTTAATCAATAACTTCGGCCTCTGTTTGAATGGTTTGAGGCAACAGGTGGCTCTGTGGTAGCCAAGAGGAATAAATTTGCCTCAAATGTGACGGTGGAGAGCTTTTATGTCTATTAAAAACTTATGATTTTCTTTTAATGGTGTTTTAATTTCGGGAATTAGGCTTTTGATAATCATTCTTAGCCGTAATTCCAAAATCTATCTTCAATCTTCATTCTGCTGTGCTATGTCTTCAAAAACTAATACTCTTTTGAATGTGATTTAAACCACAGTGTCTTGTCGATGTGCAAGCCGCACAGGTCTTTTAAAGGCATCAATGCCCATGAAGCATTGATAAAACATTAGATCAGAACCTTGTGAATAGTCTCCATTGATAATTCAAAGGCATGGGAAACGTCTTTCCTGGCCTTCGACATTTCTTTTGAACAAATGGAAAAACCATTAATCCCTGAAAAAATACACAAAAAATTAGAAAATCCTGTGTCTTAAGGTTTAACTACTTTCAGAAGGCGGGGAAGGAGCATAGCCATTGGATGAAAGCATCCAACGGTGGAGATTTATTTAAGAGGAGGTTAAAGAAGATCAGGAAAAATGAACAAGTCGGAGTGATTTTGGACCATCCGACCTAGACACGTGGACGATCTGGATTCAATTGGAGGATCGCAATCGGGGGATCACAATCAGGGGTGGCGAGCAAGTGCACCGATTGAAACATGTGATGCGATGAAGCGTAGACCGTCTATCTAAATATTAGATCAACGGTGGAGAATAAATCGGGGGAAAGGCCGATCGGGGAAGGAAACAGGTTTATGCGATCTAAAAAATGCGATGTGACTCAAAACTCTGATACGACGGAGCGTTGGCCGCTTGATCGGCTTTCGATCAACGGTGGGGATTTATTTTAGAAAGAAACGGTAGAAAAAGCCTTATGATATATGAAAACTCAAAAATTGAAATAAAAAAAAGGTTTTATGCTTCGGGGGGGGGATATATGTATAAGGTGGATAGGCACCCAAATGCGGGGCCTTTGGATACATGGAATACCATGGGCCTGGGGTTTATAAAAACAAAGGCCAATCGCAATCAGAGCTTTGGGCCCGGTCTTCTTAATCTAACCATTTGAAAATTTCTGATGTGATTGGCGCCTGGGATCTTTAACACTTGGTCCCGGGTGAAAGTCATATACAATAAAGAGGCAGGGGGGGGGGGGGCAGAGTTTATATATATAAGCCCTAATCGCATCAGAAATTTGATGCGGGTATTTTTAATCTGTTGGGGTTCCCATGTTTTGGCCAGGTTGACAGAGACCAAAAGATGAGACAACATAGAACCACTTTGGGACCTTAGGATCTAGCCCTCCTAGGTCCAGAGAGGGATCTCTCTATGATAGTCAAAGGTTTTATGTCTTTGAAGCTCAAATGTTAAGGTTTTAGGCTAGTTGTGGGCAGAGGGTTGGTTTGTTTGATTTTTTATGTTTGGTTGTTCGGAATCAGGAATGAAGGGTCCAATATAAAACAAGGGTGAGGAAAGAGGAAACTAGACAAAGATAGATAACTCAGGGAACATCAAAGCCATTGGGCAATGGAGTCGGGAAAGGATTTACTTGTGTTCAATGTGCAAGCTTCAGTTGGGCTAGTCATCTAGAGCATTTGGATCTTAAAGATGGTTGATGGAATGGAACATTAAGGACTGAAAATGAGTGAAGGGGAAAAAACCAATTCTGTCTATAGATCAGGTCAGAGATCATTTAACTTCGAACCTTCTTGGAAAAAACCGGAGGCAAGACAAGGGATCTTAGAAGGGCTTAATGAGATGGAAAGATCCTAGTGAGGTAGAGACAGGGTTCTAGACCTCCCAGTGTTCTCAACTCATCTAACTAAATCCTAACAAGAACATCTAAACATAGACTTCATTGATCCATACATCAGAGAGCAGGCCTACACATTGGATTTCTCTGATGCGATTGCGCGATCGGTATTTTTAATCTACCCATTTATATTCAACACATGATTCTAACTTATTGGACCAAAACTTTGGATAAATGGGTTTTTTGGTTTTACAAAGGAAAAGACCACCGGGGAAAAACTATTACAAGGTTTTAAGCGTCGTAGGTGGGCCCACGGGATATTTATATAAGAAATAATATGATCGAGGTTTTTACAACACAAAGGCTAATCGCATCGGAACTTTTGAAACCTGGAAAAGACTTGCGTATCTGGATTTTTGCGATGCGATGAGCGCCGAGAAGGGTTAGCGCTTGGTTATAATGATGAGGCACATGGGGGGGAAGTGGTTAGGACTTAGCCCAATGGGGCTTAAGCCTTTATACAAAAAACATGTATTTTTCATGAAATTTTTCAAGGTTTTCAAATGGATTTGGGGGTTTCGGTAAGGTTAAAGAGTGAGTCTTTAACCCTGTAAAAGTGATTTTCATGAATGGAAAACGAGGAATCATAAAAAAAAACGAGTTTTTATGGAGAAAAAGGGGAGAAAATGAAGGTTAGTTTTGAGTGGAAGAAGGGAAAAAATGATGGTTTTTCAGCAGTCTTTTTCTCATGAAATTAGCAGAATTTCTGAGTATAAAATGGGAACAGCAATGAAGATTTTGGACAGAGGCATGAGGCCTTCAAGAGTCCTCAAGAGGAAACACTTTTTAGTAATAAAATTTTTTCTTTGAAGGCTCAAAAAGTCTTAGCCACCTTTCGCTATAACAAATATTATAGGTGGCTAACATTGGCTACACTTGGGGATGATGCCTTCTTGAAGGCATCAAGAACTTTAGACTTGCATTCTCTGGGAGGCTAACCTGTGCCTGATCCATTGGGCTGCCCTTCCTTTCCTGGGATGATCTTCTCTGAAAATACATTAGCAGCTATGAAAACAATGGACCTTCATCAATACAAACTTTCTACCTACCCAATCCTACTGATCTAGCATTTTTTCTTCATTAGAGTGCACTTGGATTGGCAAACTCTTTTCACAACATTTTATTTTTTTGAAAGCAGGAAATATAATCTATTTCTACTCCTTATTTCTCCCTGAACTCATATTAAACAGTTGAGTTCAGATGATTCTCTACCTAATCTACCATATGTTGGGATTAAACTATCCAACAATTTTTTATTCTCTAAATTCTAAAACATAAATTTAAAAATAGTCAAGTCAAGATTAAGCTGTTTGAATTTATGTGATCTATGGCATAAAAACAAGCTGCAAATAGACATTTATTTTTCAGAAAATTTAAAACGAAAATGGAAGGCTTAAGATCTGAAAGTTTCTTATCATGGCCTTCTCTTTTTACAACATTATTTTGACTCGTATGTGAGTTGTTTCTTCCTTGCTCTCTGGTTAAGATTTTGAGCTAATTAGAACTAGATTTACATCTTTTTCACTCAAGATAATAAAACATATTTGAGTCATTTTCTCTTTGGAAACTTAGGGTCATATTTTGATCATGTTTGAATCTCTATTTCTATCCTAAACTATCTACTGATAAGCCAAGATTAAACAGTTTGGAAAATCGATTTCACTATCCTATCAGCAGAAAATTTAAAGCTAATTAGTCAAGTTTAGGCTGTTTGACTAACTAGAAGTGTGTTATTCAGGAGTGGCATTTAAGATTGCACACTTTCAGATTTTTGTTTCTCTTTTTTGGTACGGGGCTATACCTTTCTTGTTTTTCACAATCTGCCCTCTTTTCTTTCTTTCTTGTTTTTGTATTTTTTATTTTTCTAACTTTGAATGCAATGGTGGATGAGATATTTATAATAAAAAAATATAAAAAGGGCTTCAAAACATAGCATTGATTAAGAGAAGTAATGCTTAAGCATCCTGCCATTGACAGGACCCCCAAACAATTCTACTCCATTCAACTCCTGCAAGAAGAATGCATTGTTACTAGCAGCTGAGTGAATAGAGTAAGGGCCAAGCCATAAGTTGTCAAATTTTCCATGCTTGCCCTTTTCTTCCCTTCTTGAATCCCATTTTAAAACTTTGTCCCCAATCTTGAAATTGTTCGCCTTTGTTCTTCTGTCAAAAAGCTTTTTAATGCTGTCCTGCTTCTGCAATGCTTTTTTATAAACTTCCTCTCTAGTTTGCTGAAGATGAATGGTCTGGTTTATTCTTCTGATCATGTCATTTTATTCAGTTTGAAACTCTTGAATTAACTTCATCACTGGTACACCAAGACTGTTTGGAAAAATTGCGTCAGTACCATACACAAGCTGGAAAGGTGACATACCAATAGATTTCTTCAAAGTCAATCTGTCAGCCCAAAGTCCATGAACCAGCTTTGTGTGCCAAGACTTCTTATTTTCCTCCAACATCTTCTTGATTATGCTCACTAAGCTTTTGTTTGAGGATTCTGCAAGTCCATTACCCTGGGGGTAATAATCTGTGGAATGCCCCAATGTTATCTGATATCTATGACAGAACTCAACCATCTTCTTTGATCCAAACGTTGCTGCATTATCAGTGATAATCTTGGTATGATAGCCAAATCTGGAGAGAACATTAGTCTCCATAAATTTTATGATAATTGAATCATTGGCCTGCTTACAAGGAATGGCTTCTATCCACTTAGTAAAATAGTTTGTGGTAGTGAGAATCCATCTATGCTGGGCAGAAGATGGGGGATGGATTTCTCCTATAAAGTCAAGCCCCCACTATTGAAAAGGGGCTTCAACAGTGATTGGATGTATAGGTAGGGGTAAAAATTTTCTTCTTCCTTTAAAAATTTGACACTTATGATAGGCTATGATCATCTTATGCACATCATGGAAAACAGTAGGCCAATAGAAACCAGCCCTCAAAATTTTGTTGGCTGTTCTCTTCCAGTACAAATGGCCTCCACACTCTCCTTCATGGAACTGATGCTTAACCTTCTCTGCATCAAAATCAGGAAAAAATTTAAGCAATTACCACTTTCATTTTTCCAATAGAGACATCTATCTATAATGCAATATTTTACATCTTTTAACTTTAGGAACCTTGCCTTTGTTTTTGTCAAACCAGGAGGTGTATTCAATTTAAGAAAAACATAAATAATATCAGCATACCAAGGAGAATTGATAAAATGATCTTCAACTATAGGAGTTGAGGATCCTTCTTGGTCATCCAAAGCATCAATCATATTAATATCAAGAACTTCAAAATTTGATTCAACCCTTAATCTAGCTAGATCTTGGCCTTTGATGAGTTTAGTGGGTTTTATCTCTAAGTCATATTCAAGAATAATAGCAATCCACTTACCTCTCCTACCATCTGGGTCCTGTGTTAGAATGTCTTTAACAACTAAGTTTGGGACAAAGGCAATGATGTGTGAGTGAAGGATGTACACTCTAAAGTCTTTCAAAGCTTTAACCAAAGCAAAAGCTTGCTTTTCCATAATATTATACTTCAAAGGGGCATCCCTCAATGCCTTACTAAAGAATGCAATAGGCTTCTCTTGTCCTTGTGGATTTTTCTGCAAAAGGACAACAACTATGGTATGTTCTGATGCAAATGAAAAAATATAAAAATCTTTTGAAAAATCAGGACTTATAAGAACCGGTGTTTTGGTTAATGCTTGTTTCACTAGTTCAGAGGACTTCTTTGCTTCCAAGGTCCATTTTACCCCTTGCTCCTTCTTTAACATGTTTGTGATATTCCTAAGGAGCTCAGCCAAGTTGGGGATGAACCTTCTCAAAAAGTTAATCTTTCCGATGAAAGACTGCAACTGTTTAATGTTTCTAGGATGAGAGATTTGCAATATAGCCTCAATTCTCTTTGGATCTATCTTTATACCCTCCTCAGAAATAATGTGCGCAAGAAGTTTACCTTCTTGGAGACCAAATAGTGTCTTCTTAGGGTTCAAAGATATCCCAAATTTTCTGCATTTCTCGAAAACGTTTCTCAAATGTTCTAAGTGCTCTTCATCTGTTTTTGAAAACAAAGTAACATCATCAAGATAGATAATGATGAAGAAGCCTAGTTCCTCCGAGAATGCTATGTCCATGGCTCTTTGAAAATTTTCTCCAGCATTCATTAGACCAAAAGGCATCTTCACATATATGAAAGTGCCCCATGGTGTAGTAAAAGTTGTCTTTAATTGATCAGCAGGGTGAACTAAAATCTGATTGTACCCTGAATAGCCATCAAGCAGAGAAATTATTTTAGATCCTACCACCCTTTGTAAAATATGATCCATCTTGGGTAAAGGGTAGTTGTCTTTTAATGAAGCTTTGTTTAAGTCTCTAAAGTCTATACAAAGATTGATTTCTCCATTTTTCTTCCTAACAGACACTAGATTAGATACCCATTCAGAATATCTAACAGGGACAATAATAACAGCATCATACATTTTCATGATCTCCTTCTAAACCAATGGTAACTGGACAGGGTTTATTTTGCGCAGTTTCTGTTTCAATGGTTTTTGGTTTTCTTTGAGGGGAATTTTGTGTTGTATTATTTCAGTGTCGTAGGATTTAAGATCTTCGTAACTCCATGCATAAACATCAGAGAACTCTTTAAACAGCTCGATGTATTTAAGTTTAATGTGAGCCTCTAAAGTCTTGGACAGTTTGATAATTTTCAGATTAAGTTCGCTGCCAATATTACACTCTTCCACTTCGGTCTCTACAGGCTCCAGTTTTGGTTTATTCACCACCATTAAAATCGAACAACTCTTCTAAAGGGGCCAGACCCTTAGGAAAAATTTCATCTTTAGAGTGCAGAGCTTCTAACTCCTCTGTTTCAAACTCTGCATTCATTTCTGTTTCACTTTCAAGTTTGCTAGATAAGTGGTTTATATTACCAAGCTCAAGAGACGGTTCTTCTTCATCAAGAAAATTTTCTTCCTTGCAGTATGTTTCATAGTCTGAGTCCGAACCATTTAGTTCGAATTCATTTCTGAATTGCATGAAGTCTTCTATTTGTTTTTCGTTGTCAAACACCTGCCAATACTTCTCATTATCAGGCACATCTAGTCCAAATTTTATCTGAGTTGTGCAGTCTTGGGTGCTATATGGCATTAAGCATGTTCTAGCTACAAAGCCTAAATTGTGGGCTGCGATATTTCTTTTTCTTGGGACAAAAAATAGTTTGGACTCCTCGAATGTTTTCAAAAGGTCCATGATATCGTTTCGGTAGGCTCTGAGTCTGGGATGATTTTTGTTATACTCCCCATTGACCTGCCTAATAACTAACTCTGAATCCCCGTGAAATTTAATTCTTTTGGCTCCTATCTTTTTCAACAAATGTAAGCCTAGGAGAAGGGATTCATATTCTGCTATGTTATTGGAACACTGAAAGTTTAATTTATAGGAAATAAATTCTGTGTGGTTGTTTTCAGTGTTAGTAATCCAGACACCTGCGCCAAAATTTTTCTTAGTGCAGGATCCATCAAAATACATACTCCACATAGGACTGTTCTTAGTTTCATCTTGGTTATTGTCCTCTTCAACTAACGTGCTCAAAGGTTGTTGTGGGAACTCAACACTTAGTTGTATTTGTTTTGATTCCCCAAGATTTGTGCTCATTTGAGGGTCGTTTTCTTTAGTGTCCAGGTTAAAAAGAAAAGGACGCATGACCTATAGTTCAAGACCTTTGTTTAGTTTGCTAATGTCTTCAAACACAACAAACTGTTTTAACATTTCTGTGTTGTGTTCCTCTTCCTCCCTATCGGCCGTTAATCCTGTTAAAGTGACTTGTTCATCTAATGTTTCTTCGTTAAAGAGGATAAATGAATCAAGGCCTGTGTTTACAGAGTATAAAGGGGAGTTTTGCGGTCTGTCTTGACTTGTAACTGTGTATTGCATATGAGACTCCCTGTAAAGTCTTCTATTATGATTGAAAACATGGATAGTCACACAGGTCATGTCCATTTGCATAGTCCCTTGTAACTTAGCCCCCCAAGATCTTGATAATAACATTCTATACTTTGGGGGCATGTCAGCCACAACAATATCCATGACTAAACATTTGGTTGGAATTTGGGCTAAGTTAACACAGAGGTCTTTGATTAATCCTAAACATTTTACTCTGCTTGAATCAAAGGAGTAAAGGTCTTTGTAAGGTCTAGTGATTTCTAGACCAAGGCTCTCCATCATGGCTTTAGGCATTAAATTATGAGAGGCACTAGAGTCATGCATAACATTGTGCAAAATTTTGTCATGAATGTTTAAACTCACATAAAAGGGAGGAACAAGTCCCTCTTGATATCTACCTTCAATCTTAGGACCAAAAATTAGCTCAGGTTGGTCATCATTAAGATTGACTATATCATTGTTTTCTTCTATATTTAAAGCCTTCAAAATTTGGGTTCTATATACATGTTGGGCAGCTAACTCGGTCAAGGGAACAAAGATTTTGATTTTTGAAATTTCCTATTCAACGCTGAAGGGAAAATGGTTCTTTGAAGTGTTGGTTTCAACCTTATTACCTGTCACTTTATCAGCAATATCAGATTGCTGATATGTTTTATTTACACTTGACAAAATTGTTTTCACAGGAGTACTAGCTGAAGTGTTAGTACTACTAAGGTCTGCACTCTATTTTTCATTTTTTTGAGTGCCCTTTTCTTTTCCATTATCATAATTTACAGCCACTGTTTTATCCTTTTGTTTGACAATTTTAGGCTTGGTTGTAGTGCTGTTTTGTGAAGATTTGTCAGAGGTTTTGGTGTTGGGGGTTTTCTGACCGGTTTTTCTTGTAAGGTTATATTCTATTTGAGACTCTATGATGACATTTTCCATGTCTTGATAATAATTTTCATCATCATCTCTTTTGTCATCATAAGGTGTGTATAGGCCTTGTTTTCTATCATAATGAATCTCAAAGTCATCATTATCTATCCCCAGCATGTTGATATCATCCTCCTCTGCTATTTCATTTGTTTCCTCAACCTCACTTTCATAGTTTTGATGAAAGGGAGGAGTGATCTGCTGATCATCTTCCCTAGGTCTATTTGGAGGTTGGTTCCTTCTAAAATTCTGGTTTTGGTTCTGGTTTCTATTTTGAGGAGCAGTTCGGTTTTGGCTTGCTTGAGCTCTCTTAATTATGCTCATCTCTTTCATCATCTCCTCCATCATTTTTTCCATTTTTGAGTTGGAAGTAGAAGGTGTGTTTTCCTCTCTAAAAGACACTCTCTTTTCATTTTTCATTCTTGCTTTATTCTCCATTAAGTTGACTTCCACAGAAAGAGCACCTTTTTTCATATCTTCAAGAGTTGCAAAATCTCTCTCTCTCAGCTGATAGGTCATGTCAGAGTCAAACCCTTCAGGAAACTTGTTTAAATCTGAGCCTTGTGGAGGTTTTAGTTCTGGGGAAAGTGTGTTATACACACTATTGAATCTAGTGCAGTAAGCTTGCACACTTTCCGCAGTGTTTCTATGGAGGTTCTTGTAATCAGAAAGGAATTGAAGAGGGTTTTTCTTTACTTCCCATTTGTTTAAGAATGTTTGATGGAAGGCTTGGAGATCATTAATACTATGGGGGGCTAGGCCTTTGAGCCATTTTCTTTCTTCTCCCCCTAAGCTCTGAGAAAATAACCTAAGTTTGATAGAATCATCATCAATTTCGCTTCTGTCAAAGTAGTCATTCATCTTATCCACATGTTGTGATGCAGTTGTAGCATTGATAGCATCATATAATGGAATTTTGGACTGATAGTCCTGTGGAATATTGACTAATGGTGCAAGAAGGACTAAGGGAGCATACCATGCTGCCATGATATGTGGTGGGGGTGGATTCACAAGGAGTGGAGTAACAACAGAAAAGTGGGCTGAAGTGGAATGGTTTGAACAGTGGATGTAGGGTGAGCAGTAGTGGATGGACCAGGAATAAATTATTGAGCTGATCTTGGATGAGAGACACCTAAGTTGTGAAGGAAATGTAAATCAGGAGGTGTTGTTTCTATGCTACCAAGAGGTTCACTTGTTTCAGGAGATGATAGTGAAGACTCATAATCTAACTTATCTAAATCACCAAGAGACCTAGTTCTAAATGGATTTACTAAGTCAACTTGAGATTTTTGTAGAGCTAAAAGATTTTCAGGAACTGAATTAGCTCTCAAGGGTGATCTGAAAACAGTTGATAATGTAATCTTAGGAGACTTCCTAAGGATACCTTCTGGGTTTTCAACTACTTCAAGTGGATCAGGGTCAGGATAGGCTCTAGTGTGAATATTTCTAGGAGCCACTATGCTGTGTTTTTCAGACCCAAATAAACAAGACAATTTCAACCAGGTATGACAATCTTTAAGAGGTTAACTAGTCTGTTTTGCAAAAAAATTAATCCTGCAGTCTTCTGACTGAGTTTGAAAGATATTATAATGATAAGGGTTCTTCCCAGTGGAGTCTTAAGGTCTATTCAGGATTGTGGAGTCGCCAAGTGGAAGTTTTTAGCCCCTAAGGAGGTAAAAGGTTTTATGGTCCACCACCATGTTTGTTTAATACCAATCTGAAATATTTTTAGGTATTTTCTGAGTTATTTTTCAGTTGTATGGTTTTTTAAGAATATCCTAACTCTGTTTCAAGACTTAGCTATGGTTATGAGACAGAGACAGTTTCCTCTTATGGCTAAGGCAGCTGATTTTTCAAGGTTTAGATAAAGACTCAAGGGAATCCTAGAATCTACCTAGCTTGTCACTGATTCAAACAAGTTTTATCATGATTACCATTTTTTTTTTGGTAGTGCTTGAAAAGGTTTATTTTTACTCACAATTTTTGTATGAAATTTTTTAAGGGGAACCAGAGATTACAATTAGGTTCGTCCCCAGCGGAGTCGCCATAAATGTTAGGAATATGTAATCAACAAGATTGGCAAAGTCCAATCACAGAAACAACATCGTTTCAACCAACTTTGGGATTCTAGGATATAGCCCTCCTGAATCCGGAGAGGGATCTCTCCAATAAGTGAAAATATGGATTTTTCTTTGAAATTTGGGGTAATAATATTAGGCTAGTTATGAAGGCCAAGGGTTTTGTTTATTTTTGGATGGTTGAGCATGAATACTGTTTGAGGTGGAAATTCCTAAGTGCAAAGAGTTTCAAAGGTGAGAAGTTGCAAGTGAATAGAACAGCTAGGCTAAAAAGATAGATATAACGTTGGTTTTTAGTCCATTGGGCTATGGAGTCATAACAGGGCTTTAATTGAGCAACAACATCAAGAGTGATCCAATGGGCAAGTCATCTACATCACAATATTATTGAGATTAAAATGATGTAATGGGAACAATAAAGTGTTGGAAAGATGGAAATTGATAATAATTTCACAAAGGATTTATAGTCAGTCCAAACAAGAAAAGCCTCTTAAGTAACTTTTTAAAACCAACCAAGTGCAGGGCTAACCATTGGCTTCTTTTGCAAGTTTGTATTAAAGCAGCTTAATTGACAAACAATCCAGTAATCCACATAATTACCTTCAGAAATTATGAAAACATATAAGAGAAGAAAAAGTATAAACTTAAGATCAGATAAAGTAATTTTAAACCTAGTCTGATTTCAGTTAACACCAAGGGAAACTTTCAAAATCTGCCTTTGGAGAAATAGAAGCTAGAAACAGGGCAAACCATCACTCTCTAGTCTAATATTTAATAAGAAAATAAGGAAAATAAATTTCAAGAAAAATGTTTAAATCAAACAGTAGGACGAGGGAACTGCAGCATTCCTAACTACTTAAACTATATTAAATCATTCTAGAATGAACAATTTGGAGGAAAAAATTCAGATAAAGCTTTTCAGTCAGAGAAGGTTACCGATGTACAGCAGGTCCTAACTCTATAAATGTTGTTCTTTATCAGAGAATAGTGAACAATATGACATACATAGAAGCAAAACAATAACAAAGAAAGGGGCACTTCATCAGTGATATAGACCAGGATCCCAAGAAACAGTTTGTTTATTGATGTCAAACCAGTTACAGTACTCAGGTCTAATGTTTCAGTTCAGCAATCATCTTCACTATCCACTCTAACAAAACTAACACAAACAGAGATGCAAGGGCCAGTGAACACTATTTACAGATAGAAGTCTGAAGCTCAATTATATTTCCAAGTTCTACAACCAACAGTTTCTCATCTTCTACAGAGGTATTTATAGAAGGATGAGGAGGTGAGATCTGATAAAAGATCTCTTAAGGAAATTAATACAGATTCGAGACTTCTTGGCCTTTCGAGGGGCTCTATGAAGAATTTTATAGGTGGTTCACTTTATTAACTATTTTATAATTAATATCAAAGCTCGGTGGGAGATTTATTGACTTTTAGGCTATATCCAGGATGAAATAAATCCGCTGATATTTGTTTGCATTAGTTTCTTTAGCAGAATTAATTTCTTGGCTATGCTGTGAGGCAGATATTTTCTTAATCAATAACTTCAGCCTCTGTTTGAATGGTTTGAGGCAACAGGTGACTCTGTGGTAGATGAGAGGAATCAATTTGCCTCAAATGTGACGGTGGAGAGCTTTTTTGTCTTTTAAACACTTATGATTTTCTTTTAATGGTGTTTTAATTCTGGGAATTAGGCTTTTGAAAATCATTCTTAGCCGTAATTCCAAAATCTGTCTTCAATCTTCATTCGACTGTGCTATGTCTTCAGAAACTGATACTCCTTTTAATGTGATTTAAACCACAGTGTTTTGTCGATGTGCAGGCTGCACAGGTATTTTAAAGGCATCAATGCCCATGAAGCATTGATACAACATCGGATAAAAACCTTGTGAATAGTCTCCATTGATAATTCGAAGGCAAGAGAAACGTCTTTCCTGGCCTTCGGCATTTCTTTTGAACAAATGGAAAAACCATTAATCCCTGCAAAAAGACACAAAAAATTAGAAAATCCTGCGTTTTAAGGTTTAACTGCTTTCAGAAGGCGGGGAAGGAGCGTAGTCGTTGGATGAAAGCATCCAATGGTGGAGATTTATTTAAGAGGAGGTTAAAGAAGAGCGGGAAAAATGAACAAGTCAAAGTGATTTTGGACCATGCGACCTGGACACGTGGACAATCCGGATTCAATCGGAGGATCGCAATTGGGGGATCGCAATCGGGGGTGGCGAGCAAGTGCACCGATTGAAACATGCGATGTGATGAAGCGCATACTGTCGATCTAAATATTAGATCAACGATGGAGAATAAATTGGGGGAAAGGCCGATCGGGGAAGGAAACAGGTGTATGCGACGTAAAAAATAAGATGTGCTTCAAAACTCTGATGCGATGGAGCATTGGACACTTGATCAAATTTCGATCAACGATGGGGATTTCTTTTAGAAAGAACTGGCGGAAAAACCCTTATGATATATGAAAACTCAAAAATTGAAATAAAACAAAGGTTTTATGCTTCGGGGGGTGGAATATATGTATAAGGTGGATAGGCGCCCGACTGTGGGGACTTTGTATACATGGAATACAATGGGCCTGGGGTTTATAAAAACAAAGGCCAATCGCAATCAGAGCTTTGGGCCCGGTCATTTTAATCTAACCATTTGAAAAGTTGCGATGCGATTGGCGCCTGGGATCTTTAACACTTGGTCGCGAGTGAAAGTCGTATACAATAAAGAGGCGGGGGGGTAGAGTTTATATATATAAGCCCTAATCGCATCAGAAGTTTGATGCGGGCATTTTTAATCAACCCATTGGATTTCTCCGATGTGATTGCGAGATTGGTATTTTTAATCTACCCATTTATATTCAACACATGATTCTAACTTATTGGACCAAAACTTTGGATAAATGGGTTTTTTGGTTTTACAAAGGAAAATACCACCGGGGAAAAAATATTACAAGGTTTTAAGCACTAGAGGCGGGCCCACAGGATATTTATATAAGAAATAATATGATCGGGGTTTTTAAGACACAAAGGCTAGTCGCATCGGAACTTTTGAAACCTGGCAAAGACTTGCGCAACTGGATTTTTGCGATGCGATGAGCGCCGAGAAGGGTTAGCGCTTGGTTCTAACGTTGAGGTACATGGAGGGGAAGTGGTTAGGACTTAGCCCAAGGGGGCTTAAGCCTTTATGCAAAAAACATGTATTTTTCATGAAATTGTTCAAGGTTTTCAAATGGATTTGGGGGTTTCGGTAAGGTTAAAGAGTGATCCTTTAACCCTGTAAAAGTGATTTTCATGAATGGAAGACGAGGAATCATGAAAAAAATGATTTTTTATGGAGAAAAAGGGGAGCAAATGAAAGTTAGTTTTGAGTGGAAGAAGGGAAAAAATGATGGTTTTTCAGCAGTCTTTTTCTCATGAAATAAGCAGAATTTCTGAGTATAAAATGGGAACAGCAATGAAGATTTTGGACAGAGGCATGAGGCCTTCAAGAGTCTTCAAGAGCCAACACATTTTAGTAATAAATTTTTTCTTTGAAGGCTCAAAAATTCTTAGCCACCTTTTGCTATAGAAAATATTATAGGTGGCTAACACCATATAGCCTCACATGCAGCCAAACTTGCTGCCATGTACTCGGCCTCTTCTAAACTGAGTGACACAAATCTCTATTTCTTGCTGTACGAAGAAACTACTGTAGGCCCGATACTGAAAATCCCTCTAGATGTTCTCTTTCTGTCCATTTGGATCCCTGCCCAATCTGCGTCCGTGAAGCCATGAAGCTTAACCTCATCCAAATATCTGTACCACAATTCATATCCCAATGTGTGTTTCATATATCTCAATACATGCTTGCCTGCCTTCCAAAAGATCTTGGTAGACTTAACCATAGCTTGTGAAAGCTGGTTAATAGCATAGCATATGTCCAGTCGTGTATTGACTAGATACATGAGAAAACCAACCAACTATTGGTAAACAGTGTCATCCACTACCTCTACCGATGTAGCATCCTCTTTCCTCCAACCGCCAGGAAGAGGAGTGTCGATAGACTTGCAGCCTTGCATTTTGAGCTTCTCCAGTATCTCCCAGGCATACTTGCCTTGAGACAGAAATAGTCCATCCTTCCGTTGCCCAACTTCCAATCCCAGGAAATAATGAAGGAGGCCCAAGTCCTTCATCTCAAACTCCTTTTCAAGATCAACCTTGCATGAGAGTATCAACTGTTCATCACCTGTCAGTATCAAATCATCTACATAAAGTAAAATGATCAGCAAATTACCCTCCACCACAATCTGGTATAGGTTTGAATCCGCCTCACTCTTGGTGAATCCAAGACTGGTGAAACTGTCTATCCATGTGTACCAAGCACGAGGTGTTTGTTTCAGCCCATACAGTGCTCTTTTGAGCCTACACACATGCGACTCACTGCTGAAGATTTTGAATCCTTCAGGTTACTCTATGTACACCTCCTCCTCAATGACTCCATTAAGGAACGCAGTCTTCACATCCATCTGATGAATGTGCCAACCCATCTACGCTGAGAGAGAAAGGCTGGTCCGTATCGAAGAATACCTTGCGATAGGTGCAAAATTTTCCTCATAGTCAATCCCCTCGATCTGTGAGAAGCCCCAGGAAAAAAATCTTGTCTTGTACTTCTCGACGCTCCCATCAGCAGCTTGCTTCACTTTGTAGATCCATCTCGAACCTACCACTTATTTCCCTTCCGGTCTTGGGAAAATCTCCCATGCACTATTTCTGACAACCAAATCATACTCTTCCACCATGGCATCTACCCATGCAGGGTCCTCCACATATTCCTCAAAAGAAGATGGTTCTGTCATGATACACTTGCTCATCAGAGTCATGTATCTAGTATATCAGTCAGGTGACTGTCTCTATCTGTGCTGTGATGTAGGAGCTCCTACATTTTGCGCTGCATCTTGATTTAGTCGCTCAGCTTCTGTAGTGTGCTTCTGCCCTCTGATGTTTGGCGCTGCATGAGTGGTTTCCTCCACTCCATGAACCTCCTCTTGTGGCTTATCCACATCCTGAGGCTCATCCTTAGGAACTAATAGCTCCTCATCTGCATGCAAGTGTAGCTCCCTCTCAAGCGACAACTTCATGGCTTTCTCCTCATGAAATTTGATATCCCGTTGCACAACAGTCTTCCAACTGTCTAGCAAATACACACAATAATTGTGGGGTGTTTCTGTGTACCCCACAAATATCGCAACCTCTGCGGTTGGCTCCAACTTCTTCCTGGCATCCTTCGTCACATGAATGTAAACAGGTGAGCCAAAAATCTTCGAATGAGAAATATCAGGCTTCTTACTAGAAAACGCCTCTTCGGGTGTACTCATGCCAAGTACTCTATGAGGTCAATGATTTTGCACATAAACCGCAGTTTTGCAAGCTTCAACCCACAAGTGTATGGGAAGGCCCTGATCATGCAACATCGCCTGTGCAGTACCCATGATCATTTTTTTCTTTCACTCTGCGACCTCATTGTGTTGTGGGTTATGAGGTGCTATTAGCTCTCTTCGAATTCCTTCTGCACTGCAAAAGTCTTTGAATTCACCAGAGATGAATTCACCACCATTATCGCTCCTAAAAGCATTCACCTGCTTCCGCGACTCTTTCTCAACCAGTTCCTTGAACTCACAGAACTTTGAGAATTTCTCGCTCTTCTTCTATGTGAAGAAGATCTAACAAGAAAAATCATCAATAAATATCACATAATACCTATGCTTTGCTGTCGAAGCTAATGAGAAAGGTCCACACACATCTGTGTGAATTCTCTCAAGGATCGTCGTGACATGAATATCCTTCTCATGAAAGGTGGATCTCACAAATTTTCCCAAAGTACATCCCTTGCACTGATATGATTGCATAAGTGTGCCCTTGGGAAGCCCGATAGAAACTTGCTGCAAAATTTTCAAAGCGACATGGTGAAGATGGCCCAATCTCCTGTGCCACAATTCGCTCTCATCCCGGCTCACCACTCCTTCTGCTTTTCCTACCATTGCTGCACAACCATCTACCTGCAATTGATAAAGGTTCTTAACTCGAACCCCTATCCTCCGGGTTTCACTAGTTGCCTTACTACACAGGAAAACCTTTCCCTCGCTAAAGACAACATCATATCCCTTGTCTACCAACATCACCACGGAGATCAGATTCTTCTTCAATCCTGGAACATGCATGACATCCTTCAAGATGAAAAGTTTTCCAGAGTCCCTCTCAAAGGAGATGGTCCCAATACCAGTCGCATTGTATCCATCATCGCCCATCTCGATTTTCACTCCAAGATCCTTCTCGTCCAGATTTGTAAACAAATCTTTGTCTCCGGTCATATGGAAAGATGCACCACTGTAAAGAAACCACACTGATCCCATCACACTTGAGACCAAGCATGCGATAAGCAAAAAATACAGCTCAAACTGCGAGTCTAAGGCCTCTCCAGCTGCAGATCTAGCGGCCTGCTTATTTTTCTTCTTTTGTGGACAATTAGTGGCATAATATCTGTGTTGGTGACAGTGAAAGCACTTCACCTTGGACAAGTCCTGCTTCTTGCCTTTCGCAGCAAATTGAGAAGGATTTTTCTTTCCCTTCCCTTTCCTTGCTTTGGCAGATGAAGCACAATTTTCTTCATATTCATTCTTCGATGAAGATCCATCCCTGGTACTCCACCTTATCTCCTCCTACACAAGATCCGACCAAAGTCGCTCCCATCCCGACAATTTCTCCTGACCATTGATAGAGTCCTTGTAGGAATGAAAAATCTTCGTAAGACCAAGGAGTTCCAAGCTCACCAAGTCCTCTTCATCTATAGTAACCCCCACACTTCCCAGCTCAACCCTACACTGGAAAAACTTCGTGAGGTAGTTGGGTATACTTTCTCCCTTCTCCATTTTTATTTTACTGAGTTTGTCTTTGAGCGCCAACTTCCTCTGGTTGCTCTTGCTTTGGAACAAGTATGTCAAAGCTTTCCAAATCACGAATGGAGAAGCTTTACCATGAAGACTGGAAACTATGTGATCCTTCACACCTTCCAACAGAATCCTTTGACATTTTGCTGTCTTCTTTTGCCATGCGTCAAGTGCGACAGCATCGCTAGAAGCAAGTTTTGGAATTTCCCAATCTATGAACTCCTTCAACCCATTATCCTATAGCACCACCTCCATCCTGTCCTTTGATGAAATATAATTAGAGCTACCCTCAAGGGAATACTCCAATCGCAATTTTTTGAAAGACATCTCAACTTTGACACCAAGAAAACACTGCAGCAAATTCAAATTCCACCAGCACAAAACTCAACCGCTTCAATAATTTGCGATCTCTCTAATGATAAATGCTCTGATACCATGTAGAAATTATATAACTAATGTGTTGTACATCCAAGATTCTCCTGATCACACACTATTTTAACTTCATGCACAATACATAATCTATTCCACCATTGATCATCACATGCGGAAATTAAATCAATTGCATGCACACATTGAAACCATAAAAATTCACACAGATTAACATAGTTTTTTAACAGGAAAGCCTGAAGCTAAAAACCCAAACTATATGTATATAATATATTTCATAAATATCATGTAAAAATCCTCATACAAAGCTAATCATATCAAGCTCTCGGTACAATACAATCGCTACACACTAATCAGGCCCGATCTAGAAAATCCATGCACTGATACTTGCCACTTGCTAGCCTGCCTCTGCTGTGCAATCCCTAATGAAGAAAGGCTTTGAATGAACTCGAATTTATCCAACCTTTCTCACGCAATCCTCATTGGGATCTCTACTGAGTGTTGGATGCAATCAATGCATCACTATAGTCACAACTGATTGTCATCTTGCCCTTTCACCTATCTCTCCACTAGTCTCCACTGAAACTGTCCATGCACTGTAGTTAACTGATGTATTCTTTAGTTGATTAATGAGTTAATATTTATTGAATTAATTATTAATTAATTCACACCACTCTCACTATTGTATCAATTAGTTATACTAGATACAACTAGCTCAACTGTGTCTAACCGAGTTAAACTGAACACAACTCCACCAACTACTTCTACAATTTCACCAAACTCTGTCATATGAGTTCTAACTGAAGTCCTCCATGAAATAGCTCCACTTAACCCTCAGGAATAGCGTAATTCCTCTTGTCAGCTCCTGTGCCACATTTGTGCACTTAACTGAAGTGCTCCAAGAGAATAAGATAATGTTTAGAGTCCAAATATTATTAAGAGCTAATAATACTAGACATATCTATTTTTAGACTAGCAGTCTAAAAATATATTCCGCCCAATATGTCTAAAAATATAATTCCATCTATTTTTACAACTTGACCAACCATCCACAAATAGCATCCTGCAACTCATAGAATATGATTGACATGTCTAAAAATAGACATAGTCTAAAAATAGACTTGTGCCAAAAATAGCTTGCGGGCCCACTTAGTGAAGGCGACTCTTTTCACTAAGCTCATCATATTCTTGCAATATCAACAATTTTGAGGTAAGTTACCATAAAGTCATCCCTTATATAAATTTGAGAAATATAATAAATACAGTACAATGAACATTAAAAATGGTAAATTTTATGAACGTTAATAATTATATCAACATTCATGTAAATTTATTAATATATTTTTCCATGATCACCAACTACAGGTTATTCAAAGGTAAGGTTCTTCTGAGTGATAATGTCTTTCCTGGTAGCTGTGAATAGGAAAATAAATTGATGAAAATTTTGGGTTTTGAGTACATATCATATCATGCATTTCCAAATGATTGTATTCTATATAAAGGAGAATATGTAGACAAAGAGATATGTCCAAAATGTGGGCATGACAGGTATTATAAATAAAAAAAGAAGGGTAAAACAAGTACTGGTCCTCCTTTTAAGATATTGAGGCACATGCCTATAATCCCAAGGATTCAAAGGCTCTTTCATTGCAAAGAATTAACTATGTTGTAGGGATTGTATGCATCACATAGAGGTGAGTTGGGAGTTATGCAAATCCCAACTGATTCAATAGCCATGAAGCATATATAGGATACAGGGCCAGAAAATTTCAAGGATGAAGTACGAAGTCTATGACTCAACATAGCCATGGAAGTCGTCAACCCATATTCCCTCCAGAAGACCAACTATTTTGTTTGGCCTGTAGTAGTGATCAATAAAAATATCCCCCCCATCGTTGTCCATGAAGAATGAACATCTTATGTTGGCTCTCATAGTCCCTGGTAAAATAAAAGTGAAGAATATGGATGTCTACTTATAACAATTGGTAGATGAATTGAAGGAATTATGTGATGTGGTAAATTTATACAATGTATCAAGACCCATCATAGTAGAGAAGAGTTTTACATTGTATGGCATATGTGCTTACATGACACATGATTATCCAGGCTTAGGAGTTTGCTCTGGTAAATTACATGTTTAATTTATTGATTTTTTAATATACGTAACGATATTATTTCACATATTAGTTAATTAATTCGTTGTAATTGTTCTGATATTCCTGATATTCTTTAATGTGCCATGCATATGAATTGTATATAATAATCTTGCAGGTCTTGTAATAAAAGTTTATTTTGGATGTAAATGTTGTGGAGCTTCTCTAAAAGCTAGATGGTCGAAGGACCTACAAAAGCGAGTGTATGATTTCTCTAGGGTATTCCTCCCAGAAGAACACCCTTATAGAAGAGCAGCATCCCCTTTCAATGGTAAATGAGTGAGAGCCCAAAGGCCTCCAATAACAACACCAGCTGAATGACTTAAAGCATATGAGAGAGAGAAGGAGAAGGAGTTCATAGAAATGTTCGACTCAAATGGGGAGCCTATGTTAGATGATCCATAATTATTCGACACCTATGTTGAGAAATTTCCCATTGGGATGAAAAGGAAATATATCTTTTATAACCTCCCATATTGGGAGCATCTTAAGATTACCCAGTTATTAGATTCCATGTATATATTTAAAAATGTTTCGTGTTATTTACGGAGGCACATATCATTGAAACAAAGTGACACATTGGCTATTTGGAAATATCTTATTACTTCAAAAAATAAAAATAAACATTGGCAAAGATGATTAGAAAGTACGGGATTAGAGGTAGGTTTTGGTCCCTCTAATTCATGGTTTTTCAAAGAAGGTGATGTCCCATGGCTCTTAAAACAAGATGATATTTCTTTGGAAAAGGAAGTTATAATGGGTGTGGGGGTTCCAACTTCATATGGGTCTTCACTACGTCACTGCTTCACCGTGGATGGCCATTTTTTGGGGTTGAAATCGCATGACCATTTGAATCTTCTAAGAGTAGCCCGCCTCACTTCGAATATGCAATCCAATTCGGTCAATCACTGCCTCTGCCGGAGTTTCCTGCACGCACGCGGAATAAGTTTCTTTCCTCCATGCACGCCACCCGTCAGTCCAATGGTCTCTGCTCTAATAATCTATTAAGTCTCGATCAAATAAGTAAACCAAATCTAGCAATGCCAATATCACAAAGAGGTAAGGCGTAATAATAACGTACATAAGCAGCTCTGTGTAATAAGCATTAACCCCCTCCCCTAGCTGGTATGGATGATGGTATGGGCAGTTTGTATGCCATCCCATCTGAGGTAACGGGTTTAGTCCCAGGTTGCAGGTTGTGGTAGTTCTGCCCGCCTGTGGCTTCCCGGCGTTGGCCCCACCCTCTCTGGTTTCTTGCTGGGGGTAGGGGAGTTCGTAGTAGGTCCTTATCTGCGGATGTCACCTAATAATATTGGGGCGTGAGATTGAGATATGATGAGGACGAAAGATTGTGAATGATGGGACCGTGATCTGTGAATGGATGGGTACGATAATCTCAAAAGCATGATTTTATTATTTTTATATTTTATCCCATGCGGGGATCATAAAACATAACTAATTTTGTATATTATTTCACTTCTTTATAACTTTTCAGTGCCATTATCCTTTATTCTTATGTGGGTGTGTGAAACATGAATTCCCTCAAGACCTAGTGCATGCCATATATAAATTATCTGCATTTGTACATTGGATCACGTCAAAGGAGATTCATTTGGCTAACATTCCACAATGGCGTCAAGAGATAGTTGACATTGTTTGTATGTTTGAGAAGGAATTTCTGACGAGTTTCATGGACTTACAGGTTCATCTTCTAATCCATCTAGTAGATGAGGTTGAATTAGTTGGGCTAGTTTCTTGTCGTTGGATGTTCTTCTTAGAGAGGTACATGAAGAAATTGAAAGGTTTTGTTCCACAAAGGGAAAAACCTGAGGTGTCTATGGAAGAGGGGTACATATCGTATGAGTCTTTCTACTATGCCAGTGTGTACATCAAGAAGATCGACAACAAAATAGGTGCAGTGATTTGGGACGATGAAAGGGATGAAGACAAAAGAGAAGGGGAGTTGTTCCAAACGAGTGGAAAAAAACGCTTGATAAAGAGTAAGTGACTTATAATTTTCTAGATTTACACAAAGTAAATATTCATGTTGAACTTATATATAATGTATATTTTGATCTCTAAGTACTATATAATGTCGGTTTGATTTCATCAGCGAATGCAGAAATTGAAGCAATCAATAAATTCGTTCTTTACAATTCTGAAGCGACACAATTGTGGGTCGCATAGTATGAACAAAAGAGGATGAAATGGGATAGTACAAGAAATAGTTCAGACATTTGAATGGTGTAAGCGTGTCTTATTCCGATAATTTAAAATAAAATATGCCAAAAATATTCCCCAAAAGTTGGGTTGTTGACCAAGTCAGAGAGAAATACGGTGCAACTGGTCATTAATTGTGTGCTGAAGAGGATGCACTAAATGTGGGGATTGGGTGCAGCAACTCGGTAATAATGTATTTAATTTATATGTAAATTTGAAACTTATAAGACATCTATATTTCATATTTTAACTATTGGGTTATTATAAGGCACATGACACTATGATTTTTTTAACTTTTTTTATAATAGGTGCTTTTTTTCCCATCTATGTGGGCATATGGACACTATTTTCGCACAGAAAATGTTGATGCTAGAAACATCACACAAGACTGTGGAGTGAAAATTGAGTTCAATCAATCTAGTCGATCTGGCCACTGTGATCAAAACCTAGTACAAGGGACATTAGGTGACATCGAAAAGATATAAGAGATCATTGAAGTGGATTTCTCTTCTTTCCAATGTGGTATTTTTAGGTGAAAGTGGTGGGACACCTTTGATCGGAATAATGTAAAGGAAGATCACGATAGTAGGCTAATATGTATCAACTCTAGAAAGATGTGGGATGAAGCTAAGGAGCCCTATGTTCTCGCCAAACACTGCAACCAGGTGTTTTTTTTACCCAGATGTGTTGGATAGGGATTGGTGGTTCGTATTCAGACATGACCATAGATCAAAACATATTTTTGGGAACAATAGTGTTATCATGCCATGCGATCTGGAAGATAATGAGGGTGATCATGAGAACCGAGAGTGATATGGCACATCTGTTATTTCAACAATATATATAGTTTTTAAGATGGTTTTTTTGAAACATTATAATATGAATTTATAATTAATTGGCAATTTTCATTGTGTCAATCTTAAAATCAATATTTCACTTGATAATTTGCAATTATGTTGATCTCAAAAACAATGGCGTACTGTATAAAGTTCTTTTTTTTGTATGTAAGATCATAATAAAATAATGATAATTATTCTAAAGGACATGAATTTATTTGCATTATTTTCTAAACTTTATTATGTTACAATAATTCATATTATTCTAGATATATTATTTTACAGTTATTTAAAATTTTACAAATTTAATAATTTAAAAATTTTAATAAAATAATTTCACATTAATACAATTAAAATTTTCACATTAATACAATTAAAATTACAATTACAAGTTCACATACAATTACAATTTTACAATTACAATCAAAATTTTACAAATATTTTACATACAATTACAATAAATACAAATTCAATTTCAATTTTAGAATTTTACATACAATTAGAATTACAAATATTAAAATTTTACAATATTATGATCATTTAATATTAAATTAATTAATAAACATCACGTTCATGATAACCATTGTAAAAACATCAAATTTGACTAAAAAACACATTCAAATTCACTAACATCATCGTGATCATGATCATCTAACAAAACAAAATTAACATAATATAACATCATCATAACACAAACATAAAATATACATCCCATGTGAAATAACTGCTATCACATACACATCTATTTGCAAGTTTCACATTAAATGAACATATCTAACATGACCTAACAATATACACATCATGATGATCACCAACATGTAAATTAAGTACAAATACAACATGAACATAAAATACATGGACCATATATATATATATATAACTGAATAATGTAAAAAATATACAACTGTAATATAAATGACATGGATCAGCTGGTTGTACATCATCAATAGCAATACTAGTTGAGGCCTACTTAGTAAATGGTGCAGCCTCGACAAGATCAGATGCATGTTGATCATCACATGCTTGCTGATATGGATCAATTGTCCGCTACTCATCGTGATGACTCAACATGGTTGATGGTCTAGCCTGCCCATGATCATGAGTACTGGTGGATGTTTCAGGCTGCTGACTGGACGTGGTCGATGGTCCAGCCTGCTCTCCATGATGACTATTACTCAATGCTAGTGGAGGCTACTCATCTGGCGTGACACGAGGTGAATGATCATCAGATGATGTGTCACTGCTTGTAGACTATCGATCACGTGTTGCATCTCGACCATGCCTATAACGTGCAATGGTCCTCTTCAGCCACTTAACTAAGGTCTTAGCGCCTACGATATGCCGCATCATGTTGTACATTTCACGCGGCATGCCTCTCTGCATATGTAATAGCCTTCCATCGGCCTATATGTCTCTCATAGTAGTGGGCCTGATGCTCGCCTCAACAATCAATGTAGTGAGTTTTTCGCCCAACTCCATCATGTATCTGTTATCAAGCCTACTGCACCTAGCAAAAGGTGTTACCAGTGCACCAATAGGAGCAGGCATCTCTACACTGGCCTCCTGATGATCCTTGGCATCTGGGATACCCTGATCGTCATCAGGATCCACACCTGGATCATGTGGTTTTGTTGGCATGTCCTCGCCATCAAAAGACCCAATGTCTGAAAATATATACAAGTACACAACGATAATTAGAAAATTTTACTACACAATTTAATAAAAACAATTTAAAGAACATGTTAGAATAAATTAAAATAAAAAAGTAATATTATCTCTGTCATCCGACGGCTCATCATCTGTGAAGAGGATGTTGGTAGACCCTCACCAATCCAAACCAGCATAAGGACATGGGACCATAATGAAGGGATGCTCGTCAACGCTAGCTAGAAGCTCCAATGCATCATGCGATATCCTTGCTGGAAACATAGTCTCGCCCCTCTTGGGCATCATCTTCCCCCACATGTGCATATGTGCCTCGAACATCGGCCTACGAGGCTGTCGAATAAAAGTAGGCCTTGTCTCTGGAAACCTCTCAAAAAATAAACAAAAAAAACTCTAAAGCAAAAGGGATGTTGACCCTCCCTTATGCATGAGCATGGCATCTATCTAAGGTTGTACAGAACTGCCACAAAAATATGGCAGACCACCTAACAAGTCATGGCTCCTTTACTAAAGAATCAACATAATATAGAAGCGAGCAACTAATTTGTTTCTCGTCACTAGTGTTGCGTGAAATGGTCGAAATGAGAAGTGAGAGGCACCTCACCTCCTAAATACCAAATGCACCAATACGTAACTGACCTCTGAAGACCTGACATTCTAAAGGAGACAATATATTTTCACTAATGTATCTCTGGGAGTACACCAACTGACTCCCTACTGCATAGCCAAATGGAACCTCTGGGAACGAGGGATAATCTACCCCTCTCCTTGATAGCCTTTTAATGAAATATATGTCCTCCTCAGTGGGCATGTACCACTGGTTAGTAAAAACCCAGAAATCCTATAGGTGGGCATTCCACTTGTGGATAAGATGTCTCAAAAATAGACCATGGCCCTTTAGGGAAGTATCCTCCTCATAGAAGTTCAGGAGGACTACATCCCTTAGGAGCCCCTAAGTAGCTGCTATAATAGGGCGAGGGTACACATCTCTCTCCCTCTCTCATGCCTCCCAGAGGTGAACCATGTTATACTAGTCCGCCTGTTGTTGTTGTTGTTCCCCCTCTTCTCTCCTTTCATGTCTCTGAATGATTGAAATATTGAATACAATTTTTTTATTAAATCATACATGTATTTAGGAATATACATATTTAAATTTTTTAGGAAAAAAGGAACAGTTGTTGCGCCACAAAAATAGGCATGCACTGGTACCGGTGCATATTTTTTTGTCGCACACCGGAGGCGGTGCACCATAAAATGTTTAGCGCACCGGTGGCGGTGCACCTGAAAATTTTCAGCGCACCATTGAATATGGAGGGTTTTGGGAGTGCATTGCACTGAATAAACTCTACATCCCAGGGCATATAGTTCAGTTAGTGCACCGACCTCCTGAAATAATTAGATAGTCAATGGTGTGGTATTTGACCAGGATGCTTTGTTGACACTGTCGAAATGTGGAATGCGTTGCGCTGACAAAAATACTCGCCCCGGGGCGGATATTTTTTTTAGCACACCGCATTTTCGCTATTCCACATGGTCAACTATGTAGCTAGGTAACCGACCGCACCGCTCGTTTTTTTTAATTTTAAAATAACACGGTGCACCTTTCGTACTTCCCCGAAACTGGTGCGGATACCATTCTCATTGGTTTCGGTGTGGCCTGTAAATTTATAGGCAACACCGTGAACCAGTGCGACACGAATGGCTCAAGCACACTGCGCGGGGCAGATATTTAAGTCAACGCACCACATTTCCACTATTCCACATGGTCAACTATGCAGCTGGGTAACCAACCGCACCGCTCTTTTTTTTTAATTTTAAAATAACACGGTGCACCTTTGGTACTTCCCCGAAACCAGTGAGGATACCATTTTCATCGGTTTCGGTGTGGCCTGTAAATTTATAGGCAGCACCACGAACCAGTGCGACACGAATGGCTCAAGCGCACCACGCAAAAAAAATATTTTAATTTTATTTTAAATAATTAATTTGAAGGTGATTTGAAATTTTAATCTTCTAAAAGGCTTGATTATGGAAAAAGAAGAAAAATAGTTGTACATTTGGCCATCGAGGAGGCATATTGACTGTAGAATTTGCAAACAAAATTTGCCCACCGTTTTGCAAAATTCAAGTTGGAGATTGGTGGGAAATGCACAGCAGCAATGCGTGTAATGGGGGCAATGGGAGCACTGATATCAGGGCGGCTCAAACAAGGATAAATTGCACCGGTGCTTGAGAGCTCTGAAGGACCAATAAAAGGGAAAAATGTGGTTTTTTGGTCGTAATTTTTGTTATTTAACCCTCTTCTAGTGCGGGAGGTTTTATAGGCACACCGGTGCAGTTGATTAAGACCGCACTGGGAAGTTTCTATTTTGGTGTGGGGTTTTTTGATGCACCAGTGTGCTATAGTAATAGGACACTCCGGGAGGGTGTGTACGAAGTGCACGGTCTTCAATGTGCCAATGTTTTGTGTGCACCAGTGCTTTCTCTTGTTGAACGCATCGATGCAGTTTAGGATGATAAGCGCACCGGATGAGAAACATCTGCAAAAGCCTCCACCTGCCAATGTCCTCTAGTAGCCTCCACTAGAAACAAATGTCTGGGGTATTTTTATAAGGGGTTTCTCAAAAAAATCCACTAGAGGGTCTTTTCCTTGTAGTGTAAAAATAAGAGAGACATTATATTTTTTAAATTATTATAAGAATATCCATTGCAATAAATCCAAAATATCTATCAAGTTTCATAAATCACACAAGAAATAGAATTTTTTGGAACATATCATATGAAAGTATGCCTTCTCATCTATAAATAAAATATACCATAAATGTTAAAAACCTCACTAAATGTTCACCTTAAACTTGGCCACAAATTGCAACACAACAAATTTCCATTATAATTTTAGATCGGTACCAGATATGCAAAATCTAAGCATAGATATGAAAATATTTAATATTAGAATCCCATCATGAAGAAAAATAAATGATACCTCTCAGCCAAAGACAGGTGTGGAGATCTCCTGCAAGATAGTTTTGTTAATTAATTGCTTCCAGAAGCATAAGCATCAACGAACATCCAAAATCAGTCCTTCCTTTCAAAGCTTGCTTAAATTCGTATGGATATTTCTGAATACATGTGTAAAGGAGGCTCGATTGCACACAAGGAAAGAGTTGTGTGCTTCCTGAAATATGGACCTTAAAAATAAATTTGACATTCTATCTGACTAGTCATCACTTGATATTATATTTGACTATTCATATGAATAATAACCACTTCAGTGTCTACAAAGACATCAAAATTATCAACACTTTTTTCAACAACAAATTTTAAGAGAATATTTAGAGTAAGGATTCAAAGGATTTTAGAAAAGTTTCTTACAATCTCTTTAAATACATTTTCAAATCAAAATAACTGCACGTCATCAAGGAAGAGATTGCAACCAACCCCAAAATAAAGGGGTTCATTGACTGGCACAATCAAAGCACTTCCAAGTTCTAGTCCTATAAATGGGAAAGCGAGAAAGTTGCATTATAGGAGTGGATCTTATACTGATGGTATTTTATTGAGCAACATACTTCTAGTTTGGTTGTCAACTAACAAAGAGGAGAAGAATCATTGGCTTTTATCTGTTGAATGTTATATGTGAATATGGGTTGAATCATTGTTGTATTCACGGAAAACCCCACCACCTGAAATAACTCACAGATGGTTAGTAAGGGCACATAATTTTTCTCCTGGAAGATTCCCTTTGGTCTTGGGTTGTAAATATATTTCCTATATCCTTACATAAAAATAAGATGAACACTTAATCAGAAGTAGTTTTAGGTCTTCCTCTAGGACCAAAAATTTCCAACCTAAATAGTATCTATAAGAAAGTCAGTCTCCTGTACCGTCATCTATGATATCGTAGTTGTGGGGTCATATGCTCTCAAATATCATATAACACTAATACAAAATAGCTAATTATTTACTGAACAAATGACTAAAATTTCAATATAAATGAGCATTTTTCAATCGATGACCAATAGTGGCTAATTCACAGTATCTTATAACGCGACCAGATTTTAGTCACATTTATCTTAGTCATTAATTGGGTGTCTCAAAATTATCATCTAGTAGTATACTTGGCCATAAATCTGGTCATTAATTTAGTCATTGATTTAGTCATTAATTTCCACAATTAATGACCAAATATACTACAATATAATCACCCGATAAAACCAATTAATGATGAAAATGTTAGTCGCATAATAAGATACTAAAAATTAGCTACTAATAGTCATATATATACAAATTTTATTCATCGTTTGAAACCAATTAATGATCAAATAAATATTTTTAAATTTTGTTCATGCTATAAGATAATGTAAATTAGCTACTAATAGTCATATATATGCCAAATTTATTAATCATTTGTAATAAGAAATTTATCATTTACAATACTCATTTATCTTTCTTTGGTAGTTTTATATTCATTATATAAACTATTGATTTAGCAGTTTATATTAATTTCACATACTTTCATTAAAAATCATTATAAACGACTAATTTAGTCATATATCCATTTTATTTGTGTTCATCTTTAATCAATATAGACTACTAATTTAGTAGTTTTAGATTGATTTTATGTGTTCATTACTAATCAACATAAATTAATTAGTATTATTTTGCGATTAAATTAAAAAAATGTCATACAATGTGCATGTTCATCTGATATGAAAACGCATATTCACATATGTTAATGAAAATACTAAATAATATCAAGTACAACTTCAAATAATTTCAACCCCATAAATTATATTATTTGAAATTTAAAGTATTACAATATGAATTTCTAGCTTAAAATTGGTTGGATTACAATTTACACATGAAATATTGTTTCATCACTTCAAAACATTAACATTGTGTTTCTAAGGCATTATAGGGAATTCACCATCTCTAAAGACTTGACCATCAGTCTGGATCTCATACGCGATATTGGCTTTAAGGGTGTCACTAGACCAATTCTCTTGTATCTCTCTTTCTATATCCATTGCTCCAGTGCTATTTTTCTCATCTTTCTTCAATTTCTTCTTTGTACCATAAATATTGAGTTCCTCTTATGAAAATGAAAGAAGATACACGAATTCAAATTATAAGGCATGAAATATGACGACCACTAGAATATAAAATAAAGTAGACTATAAAGTATTTATATAGCATATACCTCAACATCAACTATGTCAATTCCATTTTTCCTAGAAAATAAAATCGAACATTTTTTCTTTAATTGGGAAATTGTGGCCACCATGTGATCAGATGACCTATATAAACAAAGAAAATAAAACATCACCATAAAAAATAACACCTTAGGAACCTAATATTTAACCTTAAATAAAATCTCAACATAAAGAAGTAACCATTTTCCTATATCCATCGGTTCTCCGAGGAATACAATAAAATAACCCCCTCGACAACTTCCTTACTAGAAATAGAAATAAATTGTTGAGATGCACTTACTTCTCCTAGAAGAATTAATAAAATATCCAAGGAAAATAAATAAAAAAGTGTTCTTATGTAACCAAATTCATTAAACAAGCCAACAATGCTAAAATTATATAGTTACTCACTTGAGTTTGAAGAAAGACCCAAAACTCCAACAAAAAATGGATCCAATTCAAGGCCTATTTATGTGATAACCCCAATACACAAAAGCAATTAATCAATCATTATACATGCTCAATGAGTTAACGTAATAAAAATACATATGCATAATGAAAAAAAAAAAGTAGAGATAGTATTACTACAAATGTATAATGAAGCATAAGTGTTGGACACCATAAAAGGCCTATACAATTGAGCTCTTGAACTTCTTTAATTTCTTCACTCTTCTGACACAGGTCAAAAACAATCCTTGTAAACAATCCCTTCTTTCTGAGTCCAACTTTCAAGAGCTTGATGGGTTGGAATAACAAGAGCCACATAATAACTATAATGGTGGCTTGATGATATATTTATCACATTAACACGACAACCTACCATTATAGTGTTTATATTGGAATTAAACACAATTATCTTCAAATATGCAATCATAGACAAATCATCATAGGTATCCATAATTCTTTATCCTTTTTTTCTCATGTGTCTAATTTTACAACTACTTTCATTCATTCTACACTAACATCAAAGAATTTCCTCTTCAATTGAAAGACATGAGCTACACCAGAAGAAGGCAGTCTATGATTTAATTCTTAAAATAAAAATTATATGATTGAAGAAAAAGTTCATAAGCCTTAAATATAGTAAGGATGGGGCTCTCTATGAATCCTTATTCTAATGCTAAATTCAGCTTAACACCTTATGAATCAATATTTCGAATAAAATCAAGTTGACGATGGAAGTGGAGGTTGATGGTTATCTCCCTTTCCTTCATATCCTTCTCTCAAGGAATGACGATGGTTCCATTTCTCATGGGTTTTTTCGCAAGAAGACTCACATGAAACAATACCTCCATGTTGAGTCCCATAATTTTCTTGCTCGGAAATTTGTGGTCCTTTGTACTCTAGTGACTCATGCTCTGAGAATCTGTGACGACAACTCCTTGGAATCAGAGAAGACCCATCTTCTTGAAGCTTTTGTAAACAATGGTTACAATATATATCTTGGTATTAAAGCCTTTCTAAAGGCATATAAAGGTCTTAGTGGAAAATCTACTCGGGTGGATCCTATTTCCAAAGTCCATCTCCCATTTATCCAGGGGACAACGGAAAAAGTTTCCCATGTCCTTGGAAGAAATAACGTCTCTGCTTATTTCAAACCTTTCAAATTATCTTGGGTCTGTTCAAGACCCTATTGACCTTAAGGACATGAAGGGGGTTTACATGATTCTATTTTCATGTGGAACTCCCTATATTGGAGAAACAGGTCGATCCATTAAGCAGTGGATCAGGGAGCATGCTACATATATTAGGCACAATCGATCCTGTACCTCAACTCTTGCTGAGCATGTGGAGAAATCATGTCACCATGTTTGCACTGAAGATTCCAAATTCGTTGTCAAAGTAGATCATTTCCACCATAGGAACTTAAGGGAGGCGATCAAAATTGAATGACATGCTAAGAATCTCAATCATGATGATGGTTGGAAATTAAGTAAAAGATGGACCCCAGCTCTTGCTAGGTAATTTTGTTTTATTTTTATTTATATATTTGTATATATATATATATATTAAATTAGTTAATTAATTAATTAATTAATTTTATTTATTTAATTAAGTGGTTAATTAATTAATTGATTTATTTTATTTATTTATTTAGCTATCCTCATTTTATTGTTATGTTTTTATTTAAAAAAAATAAAAAATAATCCTCCCTACTATATTTAATTGAATTAGCCTTTTTAATTTCTTAACTCATTTTAATTTAATTGATTTATTATTTATTTGAATTATTAACCCCTTTTTAATTAAAATTTTAATTTAATTAATTTATTATTTAATTTATTTATTTTTATTAATTGATTATATAATTAACTGATTTAAATTTTTTATATTTTTCATTTTTTTTTTCATTTTTGTTAAATTATAAGGTTTAACCCTCCCTATTATATTTAATTAATAATTTAAATAAATTTAATTAATTTTATTATTTAAATTGAACTCTTAACTAAATGTAACTCCCCTTTTTTCATAAATTTTTTAAATTGAATTCTTAACTAACTTTCTAACAACTAGTTTTTAACAACTAGTCTCAACGGCTAGTTTTTAACAACTAGTTCCTAACGGCTATTTCCATGAAATGATGCATCTCCTCTATTTATTCATCAAGATCGATTAGCTTCTCCACCTTGTCCTGAGGATGAACCACATTAGTTGGTTTGAAACGTCGACCTAATCCTAATGATGTGATTAATCCGAAAGACATTTTATCTACATTATGGATCACAAAAGTCTTAGATCTAACATCACCTCCAAGCTTAATATCTATAGTAATGCAAGTTGTATTTTCAAATAAATTTAGTGGAAATTTTGTATCGATCGTAGAATTCAGTGTATTTCTGAGGATGTTGGGACCTATATTTTTTAGATGCTTTAAATTAATACTATAATCATGTCTTAGTAACTCCAATCCTTGATTTCTACTACACATTCCAAATGAGAATATCTGCAAACTAACAACATCTTGTAAGAAAAAAAAAGTGTTATTGTTGTCCTTAGAAATAAACCTGCAAGCTGCAGTGCCAACCCATGGAGAATATCAATTTTTAGACAATCGTAGAAGTTGTGTAAACAGATTGGTAGGACCAAAATACATAGTGAGTGTAGACTTCTACTTAAACTAGAGAGGAAGAAAAAAATCCCACTTCCATAAAGAAACTCCTTCAACTGATGTAGCCCAAGAGACCTTAACTCACAATCTTGATCACCCTCAAGAATACTTGATACTTCAATAATAGATGTGACTTCTGGATTCAATTGTCCAATCAAAGTTGAACCTTCACAATAAGAGAGGATGTTGTGAAACATAGATATACCTTCTAACTTCAAAAATCTAAGCTAGATAGACTTTTTCACAACTTGAGCTCCAATGTAACCTTATACTCCTATTTATTTCCTATAAAGCATCCCATGTCGTGATAGTACAATAATAACTTGTCTTACACGTAATATCGGAACCAATACTCCATCTACAATTGAATCTTACAATAATTTAAAATAATGCATAGGGCGAATGTTGCCTTGCGACAGGTCATAGATCTTCCAAAACTTGCTAGTGATCACCATGAGTTGAATCTGAGAACCAGGAAGCTAGGGTATTTGTCAAATTTAGGCACCTTATAAAGAAATATCAATTGAAATATAATATGTTATTTCTCTTCAAGAATTGAAGGTGCGAATTTTGCATTATTCATACCTAGCTACAACCAAATAGTTCTCATTTTTAGGGATTAAATCGAGATGATATAGTTCAAATAAAATTGAATTTATGAAAATAGGCTTGACATTAGTGTTGTTTGTTGTCACATACACAACAGTTGGTTTTCCAATAAGTTTCTTCACATTAAATATTGTTACTTTGTCACATTCTCCTAGCACAACCTTGCCCCTTTTATTTATAGTGAGAAAAAATTTGAAAATAGAGCACCTAGAAAGATGTGATTTAAGTTCCATTGCTTTAGAATATTATTTTTTTATCTTAATGTCCACAGATCCATTTTGACATGCCTAAATTTTGAAAGATCTGAACTGTAAGAAAAAACCTTGTCATCACCCAAAACTATACTCTCATATTTTGATAATACTGAATGAATAGCCACATTAATACTAGGTACGAGTTGTTTACCTACCATCCAAACATGGCTTTGAATATCCATATCCATTAAAAGTGATAGAAACACATCCCCTACCTCTTTAGGGATAGATAACTTGAATGGTTTCTCATTCTCCATGCAACCATTGTCCTCAAGATCCAATTCATTGTTAGATGGCTAGAGATGTTCCCTCTCATTTGGAAGAGGTGAGAATAGTTGAATTTTGCTAGCCCCTCTCAATTATGTAGTGTTGGAAGAAACATACTTATGAGGCTTCAAGTAGAGGCAACTTTTACCCCTTACTCCTCCTGCTCCACCATGGTAGAAGAAAATATCTAAATGAGAGTAAACAACTTTGTGACCCCTATGGAACAACCTTACAGAAATAGAAAAACACCCATTAGAAACAGGTAGATCACATGTGTAGTAGAAGTATGAATGTTTTTCCATAAATTTTCTCCCACTGGATGTGAATGTACAAAATTTTTATGGAAGTGATTGTTCATTATTACTCTCATCATCACCTTATTTATCCATACTAGCCAATTCTCCATCAGATGTGTTATTATTCTCATCATCCTTTGCTAATGTGGTAGCACACTCAATTGTAATAGAATGAACTCTGTGATTGAATGGATTGACCAAATCCTCTGAGTTATTTCTAGGACCATTATACTTCAACTTACAAGTAGCATAATGACTTCTAGAACTAGTGTTTGATTGAGGCTTCTCTGTTTATTTTCCATAAACATGCTTGTTAGAACCATAGACACCCAATGCAGAGACTAGAAAAGAAAAGGTGAAATTCAAACCTTCAGGTTCAGTTTCATCAACAAAAAACTTGACCACCATATCAATATCTCTCTTCCTCACAAGATTTATTACAGGCCTTCCATTTATCAAATAAACCATAAAGTTGGAATATGCTTTCGCAGTAGGATCGTCGAATGAAAATAATGACTTCTCTAAACCCACAAGTAATACATCAATAATGTGATCACATATTTCTCTTGATTTTGAATCAGGTGGAGGTATAAGCACCAGATCATTTATGAAAGCCTAAAAAAAATGTTATTGAATTAGAGACTGATTTTCGCAAATTACCCAAAACTGATTGAACATTACATCTTAGAATTTTTTTTTCAAGCCATGTAGACAAAGAAGATGAATCCATCAATAGTAACTTTTCTTGCAAGGTGTGCTTCAAGTTAATATAACTCAAATCACCTATTAAAATATTGGAAAAAATTTGTAACACCTTTGTATTTAATTCTTCATTATGGCATCAATCGAATGCATCAATTAAATATTAAAAGTTACCATGGTCTCCAAGAAAATACCTAAAATTATTGGATTGGTTCAACATCGATGAGTCCTAAGTGTTCCCATATAAAACTTAAGCTGAAAAAATTTACTATAATCTATTCCCAAACATTCCAGTGTATCAACTTCATTTGTAAGTAGATGCTCTTCCATAAACAAGTTAATCTCCTTACTTGAGTTTATTTATTTTAGCAGACTTTCCATGTGCTTCTGCAAAAACAGATCACTATAAATACATCTCTCTTCCTTATAGGGAATTAATTTATTGAAAAAGACTCTAAATATTCAATGTATACCCTCAAATGGACTGCAAAAATAATCATCATCATGATGTAGAGAAAACTATTGAAAATTTAGGCATCCACCTCAATCCCACCTAATGCATCCCTTGATCTAAAAATTTGCTCAATTTTGCACAAAAATCCCTCTACCGAAAAGGTAGAAGAGACCATGGTTGCACTCCCTTAATGAACATCTAATGCGAAACCATGCAATGGGGAGCTCAGAATTTTTTTTTTAGGTTCCATATGATTTCCTTGCTAAAAAATCCTCTTAACTTTGACATATCACCAATTATAGACTTGATAAGCTTAAAAATACATCCTAGCTTCCCCAAAAACTCTTCCTTGTTTGGCTTGTCCAAACCTTCTTGAAGCAAAAAAAATAGTGAAAACCGTGCATTTCCTTCACATCCTTTTCCATCAAGAAAAAAAAGTACACCTTTTATACTTTCCCCCACATGCATGCTCAAAATGGACGTCAAAATGTTCAATAAAAGGCTTGCTTTTCCATACTCCAATACACGAAAAGTTATCTGCTCATAAAGTGTAAGTAATGATGTTTCTTTAGACATCTACTCTATCCAAAGAGCATCCTCTCTTGAAATTGGCTCTTTCTCAAAGACACTTTCCACAGACCAAACCCTTTCCTTTACACCATGTTCTTTGTACAGTGTTTGAATCTGAAACAATATATCTACATCAATATTTTCTAGCCATCATAGATCCCCTGTATAGCCAAATGAACAATATGGCGTAGAATTCAGCCAAAAATAATGAATTATCTAGTTCAAAACAACTTGGATCTACCAAATTCATCACTCCATGGCAGACCAACAACTTCCTTAAGATAAATATCAGATAGAGTGACCCGTCCAAGTAAAAAACAATACCTTTCAAGTATAAGATCATGTAATTGGGAGTCTTCCCTTGTTAGGTCCCTATATTACTAGTGTAGTCCCTTATTGTTGTTAGTGTATCCCCCTTATTGTTATTTTTGTACCCCTGTAACCCTCATATTGTTATTATTGTGCCCTTACATTATTATTGTTAGGTCAGCTACGATGATATTGTGACTCCATGGACTCCTATATATAGAAAGGAGGTTCTTTCATTTGTACCATCGAAGAATTTTTCATTTATGTAATGTAAACGAGGTTTCCCCATCGAAGTGGATTATTTATAAGGTTTTAATCTCTCTTTTCTTCTATTTTTGGAGTTTATTGCATAACATTTGATATCAGAGCTTTCAATTCTAGGTTTCGCTGCTCAAAATAGGTCATCATGGAATTTTCACTATAAATTTATTTTTACGAAGGTTCAGAATCTAAATTGTTTTATCACGTGAAGCCGAACTCTTGAGTAAATTCGTGTAAAATTTTTAGATCTTGCTTCAAAATATTTTCGGAGATATGATCTATGGAAGTTAGGGTTTTTTCAGGCTCCTCAATTTCATCTAAACAAGGTGACCTTGGGAAAATTGGGAAAATTGTCACAGCATCGGATTTGAATTTTCTAAAAATTGGTTGAAATTATATGGACTTTAGTCTCCTTTCTATCAATTTCAAAGCTGATGGAGGAAACAATGACACGTGGCACATCATACAAGTTCGCTCTATTGAACCAGTTCATAATTAGGTCATTGTGGGAGATTGGGAATAATGTTTTCTTGAAGCATCCAAATGAGGTCAGACTTATGGAATTCAAAAGAATATTCATAGGGCTAATACATGAATTAATTTTAGATATTTAGGATCCCAAATCACAGAGATATTTCAGTTTCAATATCGAGCTCCTCAAAAGCAAGAAAAAGGTGTGTATTTTGTTTTTTTCAAATTGCATAAGTCTTGTTTGAAAAATTAGTTTGAACTGATTCCAAGGGAATATTGAAGCATATATATCATTATTTTGTTCTAAAATCCCCCCTAAAAATAATTCAACACCCATTAAGCCCTCATAATACTCTAGTATGACTCACGAAGATGAATAAATGCAACATGATATATCAAAATCACAAGAGAAAGTGCACCAAATTTTTCTCTCACAAAGAGCAAAAAAAAATGAAATGGTATTTTTGAAGAAAGGCATGGAAGATAAGATGGATGGTTTGAAGAAGGGAATGGATGTTAATATGGATGGTTTTAAGAAAGGCATGGAAGCTAATATGGATTGTTTGAATAAATGCATGGAAGCTAAGATGGATGGTTTGAAGAATGGCATGGAAGACATGGAATCTAAGATCGATGGTATAGAAGAAAAAATGAAAGACAACATGGAAGACATGAAGAATGATCTAAAAGAAGACATGGAAGGTTTGATAAATTTGATACAAGGAATGTTTCCTAATGGCGAAAATATAGTAGAGGAAACTCATGATGAGAAAAAAATAAATGTTAATCGTGATTTCATAAACTCTAATGTTGGATTGAAGACCCACCATAGTCCAAATATCGATATGAGGAAGTTTGATGGAAAGGATCCTGTAACATGGATACTACGAATGGAGCAATATTTTGATCTCAATAATGTGCAAAACAAACAAAAGGTATGCATTGTAACTTTATATTTAGAAAAAAATACATTTGTATGGTATTGATTACTTTGCTCCCATAAAAAATTTGTCACTTGGTCAATTTTTACGGAGGAAATGATAGCAAATTATGAGGATACAAAGAGAAACACCTTCTTTAGCCAATCAATAAATCTCAAACAAAAGGGTTCAGTGGTGGAGCACATTGAGGGCGTCAAAAAATTGAATATAACAGTAAATGATATTCCAGAGGAACACATGATTGATGTCTTCATAGGGACTTTAAAGGATAACATCCACCCTGAGGTTCACGCTTGGGAACCTAATTCATTGGAGAAGGCATTCAGGTTGGAAATAAAAATTGAATGTAAATTTATGGCGACAAGGAAACCTACAACTCACATCTATAAAAATGGATTTGTTTCTATTCCTAGACTTCCACAACCTACAAGGTTGACACCACAAAAATTGGAAGAAAAAATAACAAAAGGGCTTTGCTACAGTTGTGATAGAAAATACACTAAAGGTCATAAGTGTGCTGAAGAAATTATTTTACATAGGTTGTGAAAAGGAGGAAGAAAATGAACAAGAAACTTCAAAAGAAGAGGATATACACCAGGAACCAATCGTAGAGAAAGAAGAAATAAGTCCGGCCATATCATGTAATGCATTGGCAGGAATTACCACTCCTCAAACTCTCAAGATAGAAGGAAATATCATGAAGAAAAAGGTAATAGTGTTGATTGATTCGGGTAGTACCCATAATTTTATTCATTGTAAGGTAGCCAAGGAATTGAATTGCTTCCTATACCAAGCACCAGAATGTGAAGTGATGGTTGCAAATGGAGGAACTATAAATTGCTCCAGAAAATTCCATAATATGAAGCTAACCATGGGGGATATGTATTTAATATTCCAATGCTTTCCATTACAATGGGAGGTGTTGATGTTGTACTAGGAGTACAATGGTTACAATCTTTGGGAACGGTAGCTTTTAATTTTCAAGAAATTTTCTTGATTTTATTTTTTTCGGAAGGAAAGGAAGTTGAATTCCAAGGTATCACGAGGAAGCCAAGAAATATAATAATCTCTAATGTCATGAAAAATATTCTGAAGAAAGAACAACGAGGCGTAATGACACAATTATGCTCACTAGAAGTTCCAACATCAAAATCATCTATTTCTCCATATCTTGAAAAAGTCTTGGAAAATAATTCCAAGGTGTTTGAAGCTCCCAAAGGACTCCCACCTATTCGTGATCATGATCATGATATTCATTTCATTATAGGAAGTGTTCCTCCAAACATCAGGCCTTACAGATATCCTTATGTCCAAAATAGAGAAATTGAATGTATGATTGCATAAATGCTAAGAGTCTGGTATAATTCAACCTAGTCAAAGTTCTTTCTTTGCTCCAATAGTATTGGTGCACAAGAAGGATGGATCATGGCGTATATGTCCAGATTATAGGGAGCTCAATAAGCTCACTATTAAAGATAAATTTCCCATTCCTTTGATTAAATAATTATTGGATGAATTACATGGAGCAATTTATTTTACAAAGTTGGATCTTCATTTAGGATATCATCAAATTAGAATGAAGATTGCATATATTCCAAAAAAAACATTTGGCACTCATGAGGGTCATTATGGATTTTTGGTCATGACTTTTTGCCTTACCAATGCACCTTCTACATTTCAAGGGTTGATGAATTCCTTTTAAAACCCTTCCTTAGAAAATTTATGTTAGTATTTTTTGATGATATACTAATCTACAACAGGTCTTGGAAGGATCATGTTCAACATGTTGACAGGGTGCTCAAACTATTGGAAGAGAAACAATTATATGAAAAAGCCTCCAAATGTTTCTTTGGAGTACAAGAAGTGGAATATCTGGGTCATATTGTATCTCATGAGGGTTTTAAGGTAGACCCTAACAAAATTAAAGCCATTAAGGAATGGAAAGTCCCCACAACCATAAAGAAGTCGCGAGGATTTCTTGGGTTAACAAGGTATTATCGCAAGTTTGTTAATAATTAAGGGATAATAGTAACACCTATAACGAAATTATTGAATAAATATGCATTTTCATGGACTCCTGAAGCAACTAAGACCTTTGAGCATCTTAAAGAGGAAATGTGCCTAGCACCGGTCTCAGTTATGCCAAAATTCATGAAAACCTTTATTGTGGAATGTGACGCCTCAGGAAATGGAATTGGTGCGGTTTTAATGCAAGAAGGAAGACCCATTGTTTTTTAAAGCTGTCCAATCAGAGGAAAGTATTTACAGAAAGCTATTTACGAGAAGGAAATATTGGAAATACTACATGCACTAAAGAAAGGGTGACCTTACCTAATGGGAAGGCACTTTAAGGTAAAAAATGACCATGATAGTCTTAAAATTTTTTTGGAACAAAGAATATCTTCAGAAGAGAAACAAAAATGGGTCACAAAGATGTTGGGTTATGAATTTGAAATCATATACAAAAAAGGGAAGATAAATTTTGTTGCAGATGCACTCTCATGAAAGCAGGAAGAGGCAGAATCATTGCTTTATGCAATTTCTATTCTCCATCTAGATTGGATAATTGAAGCAAGGGATGAATGGAAGAAGGACGAAGAAGTGTGGACACTCATTCAAAAGTTGCAGCAATATCCTATTACATCTGATACATTTAGTTGGAAAATTGATTCCTGATGGTACAAAGATTGCTTATATCTTTGTAAGAATTCCCAAATAAAACAAAATATTATTTTGGAATTGCACACTTCTCCTTTAGGAGGACACTCAAGATTTTTAAAAACTTACCACACGGTGAAGACAAATTTTTTTTTGGGATGACCTTAAATCTGATTTTCAAAATTTGGTGGTAGAATGTTTGGTTTGATAGCAAAATAAATTTGAGACAATTAAGACCCAGGTCTTCTACAACTTTTATCCATTCCAAACCAATGTTGGGAGGATATTTCAATGGATTTCATCACTGGTTGACCTAAGTCCGATGGAAAGAGTGTCGTCATGGTGGTAGTTGATATACTTACCAAGTATGCACACTTTTGTGCATTATCTCATCCATTTAAGGCAAGTACATTTGCTACTGCATTTATGGAAACAATTCAAAAGCTCCATGGAAACCCAAAGATTATGGTAAGTGACAGAGATCCCATTCTTACGGGAAATTTTTGGACGGAATTATTTTCTTGTTTGGGTAATCAACTAGCTCATAGCTCATCTTATCATCCTCAATCTGATGGTCAAATTCAGATAGTGAACAAATGTTTGGAAGGTTATCATTGTTGTTTTGTATATGATAAGAAAAAAAAATGGGTCAAATGGTTACCTTTGGCTGAATGGTGGTATAACACTACCCTCCATACTGCAGCAAAAGTGACCCCATTTATGGCACTTTATGGATATCAACCAGCTTCCATCATATCATATTTAAGAGAAAATTATAAGGTGCAAGTAGTGGAAGATCACATCGAGCATCAACAACAAGTTCTCTAACTCTTAAAGGATAACCTGAATTTGGCACAAAATCTAATGAAACAATAGGCAGATCAACATCGCAGCGAGAGAAGTTTTGATGTAAGAGACTGGGTATTTTTACAGCTACAAACATATAAACAAATGTCCCTCAAGAAAACTAAGAAGGATAATAAATTATCGCCAAAATACTATGGTCCTTACAAGGTGTTGCAAAATATTGGTAATATGGCATACAAATTAGAGCTTCCTGTTCCTTTGCAAGTGCATCTAGTTTTCCATGTTTCATGCTTAAACAAGGTTATAGGTGACAAAATTCCAGTCCAAACAATATTTCTAGACCTATATGAGGAAGGAAAAATCATATTGGAACCTAAAATAGTCATGGAAACAAGAACTCGACAACTATGAAATTGATCAATTTCAGAGTATCTTCAAGTGGAAGAACTTACCCAATGAATATTCGACATGGGAGGCTGATAATTTTATACAGCAGCATCCAAAGCTACTCAAGCATTGGGGATAGTAATTTTTTTAAGGAGAGCAACATTTTAGGTCCCCATATTACTAGTGTAGTCCCTTATTGTTATTAGTGTAGCCCCCTTATTATTATTATTGTACCCTTGTAACCCCCCATATTGCTATTATTATTCCTTTACATTATTATTGTTAGGTCGACTAGGATTATATCGTGACCCGATGGACCCCTATATATAGAAGGAGGTTCTGTCATTTGTTTCATCAAGGAAATTTTCATTTATGTAATGTATTGAATGTTTCCCCCTTTAAGTGGCTTATTTCTAAGGCATTGATCTCTCTTTTCTTCTATTTTTGGAGTTGGTTTCATAACATCATCTGTTACATAACAACTTAGAAGTTAGAACAATTCTTATTAATTTCATGTATTTTTGTTTTCAATTGAATACACTGATAAAAATTAGGATTCCTTGTCTATATATCATGTCTAAAGGCTACTTTTAAGAGGAATTTTAAGATAAAATTCAAACTTGCATCAAGCCGTATCCTGTTATGTTATGGTTTAACCACTGAGTATAGTTTTTAAAATTTTATTTAATACCTATAAATTTGCAAGGAAAATTATTCAAACTAAACATATTTGCACATAAAATTGTTTAAAATTTTAAAATAAAGATTAGCTAGGGTGGATTAGGATCCCATTAGAGAAATAACTGGTATTTTTTAAGAGACATATTCACCAAGAAGACCCTGGCACACTGCCAAAGTTGCTTCCACCTACACAAATGAAACGTCTTGTGATGTGGCAACTCAAAAAATATTCGACCAGATACAGAGTTGAAATATTTTTCTAAGAATCATCAATATCTTTCCCAAAGAGACATATTCCCCATGTTGAAGGTTAACTATGTCCTTTTTATAGTCAATAATTTTGACTCGGTGAGTGAATAGATCACTAACTACAAAGTACTTGAACCCTTTATTTGCATCTATGCACTCCTTGTATTTTCGCCTCATCTGCTTTAGTGTCTCTTGGAGATGCATATATATCTTACCTATGAATTAATTTTCATCAATGCCCCCATACATGTTAGTTGGTAAAATAAACAAGTCTACCACTCCTCTTAGATTCACTGCATACTAATCCTGAAAGGAAAAAAACATGTCAAGCTATTCACATAACTATTATACACAAACTCAGCCTATGCCAAAACCGTATTGAGAAATTTCATCAATTGCAAGCCTCCAAAAGAAAAACTACACATGAAATCTTTCTATGACAACCATATTGTATAGATAACTTTGCGAAGATAAAGATAATGGCCTTCAAAATGTCTGAGGAACCCTCTAACATAATTTTCACCTTTAAAATTTAAAGTGCAAGTCATAGAAATGGTGACACAATACACTTGCCAAGTGGTATTCTCTAGTTCATAATTTACCATGTTCCAAAAAAAAATCACGTTTGATTAAATAATATGTAACACTATGAGCCTTAGAAAGGAAATTCTTCAAAATTCAATTTTAGAATATATGGAATAATATTTTCTTGTCATAACCAAGTGGGAGCTTATATCTGTTATGGTTGTGATGTATGGAGTACATGCCTAAGTTAAAAGGTATCGATAAAAAATGAGAGGTACCCATTACCATGTTTTCACATCATTTTCACACCAAGAAAATTGTTCGACACTCTATTTCCTTGTCTAAGTTTGATGCTCACTCCCTATTTATCACAATGATAATCCATGTTCTGACCATGTTGCATAGGCTTCAATGTATGAATAATAGTTATTTCCCTCTCAGATTGTAATAATTACCCTTTCCTTTCTCCCCCTATGCTTCCAATGTAACTTTCCACTCAAGGTGTTGAATCTAGTTGGTATACTATATGTTATTCACTTGTGTAAAAAAAAACTTGGATATAAAAATGCCTCCTACTTAGAGTTCTTTATTTATTCCCCTTACCTTACTAAGATAAATATTATATATGTTAAAAATCTATAAGCCATACTTAAAATTCATATCTTCTAAGTAAAAACATCCCCCAACTTTAAAGCTTTATCACTACTTCCACACATATGATCACAACAAGAATACCCTCAATTGTACTCCAAAAATATCATATTATAGTTAATTAATAGCATGGGAATTCCTCTAGCTTAGTTTCATGTTTATCGACATCAACTAAGCATTGATATATATGACTGCGCCTACAATCCATGTATATGGAAGCTAGAGTTGAAAGACAATTTCATTTTCAAACACCCTATTTATTATGAAGCAGTCAAAATCAATGTTTTCTCAAATAATCCCATAGTTCCTTAAGAAATATTGCACAATATGGACCAAAGATGTATTTCCCTATTCCTTAAAAGCCATATGTCCCCATAGTGCTAATTTCAAACTTATTACCTCCTACTCCCAGCGTTCATATCATTCCAGTCATAGGAGGCATTGGAAACAAATCTCCAAAACAAAATAATTCATGCAACACAACCTCAAAGTCACTCAAAAAATGGTTGGAAATAAACCCATCACCACTTCTCAATCTTGAATGCTAGAAGAGATGTTGAGTGAAATCATCATTTTTGGTTTAGTTATTTTTTCTTGGTGCCATTTAAATACTCACATATTTTATTTGTCTAGGCTTCATAGTGACTAAATTTATCGCTTTAAAAGTGTATTTTATTCTTTTTTTATCTTCCTCCTCTTACCTAGACCTATTTTCAACACTTTTCAAGTACTTTTCGGGTCTTGTATATTCCAATGTTTCCATCATGAAACATCACTATTTATACCCTAAAACCCTAGGTTCTTAGCTCGTGTTATACCCTAATTCTGTCACTTTTAGCCAAATACTCTCTATGGTTGATTATCATCAATTTATTCACTTATCTATGATTAAAGATGATTTTTTCATTTTTTAATGATGAATATTTTGTTGAAGTACATTTATTATAGTATTCCATCATTGAAATCCCTCACAAGCCAGTTAAATATGGGAATGCCTAATTTGGGGGTTTTGCACTTTTGGCGCGCTTTCGGAGAACCCAAGAGAGGTTATTATCAAAAAATATATTGTGTTACCTCTCCATAAGTTGGATTCGACCCAGTTCACTCATATGGGTCTCTAGAAGGAAATTACCCAATTTTTCCAAATGTGTAAAAAATTCTAAACTGCCAACTTTCGCCTCAATTTTCATCAGAGAAAGGCGAAATAAGACATTTGGGAACATGGGTTTTGATCCCAGAATAGACAATTTACTAACCCTATAATATTTTTTCAAAATCACTTACGGTTTTGGACATATTCAGGGGGCTTGAGGCTAATTTATGTAAAATTTAGAATTTTCCAGATTTCTCAAAATCCCCCAAACAACCCTGTTATGGTCACATATGAATTCCTTTATTCCCACTTTGTCCTTCACATTTCCTAAATATCATCACCTATCAACCGAAGTACTAATTCAAGATGTTGAGCCCTTCTTCTGTCTTCTTTTATTTACCTTCCTTGCCCTTTTTGACCTTGTTTTGAACAAATATGTATTCATTTTTCCTCACTTTATCCTCAATATTGTTTTCATGATCAATTATCTCAGGTAAAAAAGAATTACAATTATAATTATTTTTACTATCCTATGGCTAATTTGTGTTTTTTGAGTTACATGCCTATTGTCAACTTATCATTATGGGTATAGTGTGGAATTTCCTCACCATTCCAGCAGCTCAATGTTCCAGCCAATGCTGATCCGGCATACCTGAGGCTCTAGCTCGCATTCCAGAAGCTCGATGATCCAACCTATGCTCCAAGTGTTTCAGTTTGTCGATGGTATAACCATATGGCCATTGACCACGCAGATGGGTTTAGTTGATAAATTTAGAGAGGCATGTTGTTATATCAGTATGCGGTTTTGTTAGACATAAGGCAGTTAAAATATAGAATATTGTAGTGCTAAGTGTGCGAGATTTGAGGGATTTTTCATATCAATTGGTTTTCAACACATAGAACAGATGCTACTTCTGAAACCATGATGCCTATAAAAGCCAAGACTTGTAATATGTTTAGGGGGAGGTGGATATTGCAATTCGATTTTTGTAATCACAACTAAAGACTATGATCTAATCCTCCATTAATTGAAGTTGAAATTGTAATTTTCCATGTTGCATTCTTAATTTGATTTTGAAAGTGTTGTTGATTTTTTATGAGTTCTTGAGGTCTATTTTCTGAAACGTAACCAGCCTCTGTAAGTTCCAAGCTTCTCTGGGTGTGAAAAGGGCCCACGACAACTGGATCAGCTCATGTAAGCATAGATAGAGGTAATCTGCATGTGAATTTGATTAATTTCCTAAATTTTTACAGTTCTTCTTATAAAATCTATTTTACTTCATGCCTTGATGATTGGATTTCATTTTTTATGAATGATTTCATGTATTGGCTACTAGGTGGACAAATTTAGTGTGTGAATTGAGGAATTGCATATTGAATGTTCTAGAAATTAGTGTTGTAGGTGTGCGTTGATCCTTTTTCCAACTGCTGCCCCTAAGAATTACATTCAAACTTTACAAATGTTGTCTTGTTAACATGAATTATTTTTTCTGATTTAAATTAATCTTGTATGTCTCCTAGCAAATGCGTGGAATGAGAATAAACCTCTGAGATTGATCAACTAGTCATAAAATGGATTGAATGCATCTGATTTTTATGGTTTTGTTGGTTAATGGAAGCAATTTAATGATAAGACTGATAGTTCCATATTTTAAAAATATGAATTCGAACATAATGCAATTTTGACATGATGCTGAGAAGTGTGTTTTTGTCCAACAATATCATTTCTTAAATTAATGCCAGAGGTAAGCATACCAATTAAACCATAGGCAGATCTAAAATCCAGAACTACTATTCGAACTTGATCTCGGAATTGGTTTGCTGATTTCTTGAATTAGATTGGAATTTGAATTGTTTTAAAAATAGAACGGGAATTTAAGGATCGAAATATCTCTTCACTTGTTATAAAAATATAATCTTCCATCATTTGTTGTGTGTAACTCAAGATAGGGTCAATAGGATCTGCCTTCTGTCACTTAAACTTAGCAATCAGATTTCATTAGTTGCTAATAGTAAGCTTGCAAAAGGATTTCTAAAGCATATTTTTAGTGTGTTAATTAATTCAAAGTATTTCAATTATTTCTATGTGCCAGTGTTCATTTATGTTGTCAATAAAAGCATTTGATTCAATAGGAATGCTAGCTTAGGGTTTTGTGAAATAAATATTTGTTGAACTGTGTATGTGTGAACAAAGTAGGTTTTAAAGGTCTTTTCTGAATTTGTAAAATAGATTAGAATTTTTAGTCTTCTATAAAATTTGGGGATTTCCAGTTCATAAGAGTGAAGTATGATGAGTGATTTTAGCCTTTACAACTTATTTTAGAAGTGATTGTTGGTTTGAGACTCCAGAGCATTGTCTAAATTAGCTACATTTCAATTTGATTGGAATAGGTAAATGCATGCCAGTTGTGATTTTCATTATCTTGTTAATAAAAATCTTAGTTTCTAGGTTGAATTAGTTCTCATTAAGATATCACAGAATAGGGTGTGCACTTGCTTCGATTAGCATATCTCATCTTGTTGACTAGGAGAGCAGAGTGTTAATTATTGAAATATTTTTGAGTAAATTTTCCAGAGTTCGGTTTCATGATTTGACTGATGACAATTGTAATTGCAATCTGATTTCTTGAGTACATTTTTTGTGCTTAACTAGTGCAAGTTCATCTCAGTAGATTTTAAAAGTGGAACTAGGGTTTGTTGAATGGAATTGCCAAAGAGTAGATCATAGATCAAGCATGAAAGATTGAGTTTTCCGCTTTGGTTGATAGGTGTGTGAAATAATCATTTCAAGCAGTTTTAATGTTGGAATCTCTTATTTGATGTCAAAGTAGTGGAATTGGTATAAAGTGTCTTATCCTAGGGTTTAAGTAAATTCATCATGTGAGCATAAGGTCAATTTGTAGGTGAATTTAGATTAAACAGTTTCTTCCAAGTGTGGCTTATGAAAGTTAGAATTACGGTTTTGGCATTTTTGCAAGAAAGATTGAATTGTTAAATCGAATTTTGTTGAAGACTAGCTATTTTCTTTGGAGTAATTAGGTTTTCATTTTAGTTCAATCACGAGATAAATTAAATAAAGGTTTAAGTGCTCAAGTCAAATTCAATTATTAATCTTGATTAGAATGATGAACTGATCTCTTTTCTGCAATTTGTGTGTTCTCATTTTTGAATTAATCATTATAAATTAAAAATTTAAGCTCTGACCTACAACTTGAATCAATAAGTGCAGTGCAGCTTGTGTTTACGAGCCCATATTGAAAAATTAAATATTAAGAGCTTTAATTCACCAATTAAAAATCTCAACATTTTGGCACCGTTGTCGGGGAGTTGCAATTTTTGATTCAGGTAACTATTAATTTTTGATGCAGGGCTATCAGAGGGCAGAGAGTGTATGGTGAGATGTGAGTGAAGAGCCACACATTTGATTTTGTGTGGTTGCCCCAAAGTCTGACTGATTACTGCTTGTTCTTGAGTTTTTATTTCCTTTTTATTTTTGTGTAGAAGTAAAGGTAGATTTATTTCCAGTACTAGTTTTCTTGCAATTAGCAATGTTTAAAAATTCAATCTTTGAATGACAACACATTTTTTTGGGTGCTGTAAGAGCCCTCTTTTTTTACTAATCCATGTTGCCAATAGGGAACATCAACCATCAAGAGAAATTTGAATGACTGAGAGCTTGAAGAATGTCCCTCGAAATACTTTCTCAAGTCCTAGCAGTAGCTGGGATAACTGCCTCTCAGGAAGAGTTCATCTTCACCACATTCAAGAAATTATCTGTCTCTCCATAGCTGGAAAAGGATTTGGAAGTATCCCTTGATTCCTCTTGCCTATCTACTAAGGATATTAATGAATCATATACCAAATCTAATGGGGAGCATCTAGCAGAACCTGAGATTTCACCATGCCTCGTAGCAAGCCTTGCATGCATTCCAAAGACCAATTATCTAAGTTTCCCTAGCATGACCAAGGAGGGAATTCAGAGTGGTCCAAAAGAAGAAATGAGCCAATAAGACCAGGATTACATAGAATATTAATTCTAGATCGTAATCCAGCCAAAGTACCACTCTCATATTCAAATACACTTGGTATCATATCAATCGAAGAAACTGGTCTCTCATACTCCAGTATGTGTTGAAGTTTATTCTTTTAAACTGAGTGTGAGTATATTTAGCATGTGGTTATGAACATGGCTTCACTGGAATTAATCCTACAATTGAAAGATACCTTCCTCTCTATAGATTACGGTAGGGTATAAATGAATAAAAATTTTGTTACAACGTCATTCTTGAAATTACAATTCCTAAAGCATAACCATTGATTTTTTTTTTTTTTCATTATGAACTCTTGTGGTAATAATTTTAAGAATCAATTCACTTTTAATATCTCATATTTTATAAAGTGACTCTGATTATTGGCCGAGATTATTCATTGGGCCAGTTAGGAGAATTGTTATTGTTATACTTTCCATTCATAAGCTTAACATACTATCATCCAAGAAATATTTTCAAGTTTCTCTTTGAAGGTATTGATGAAAAGCCTCCTATGGTGGACCACTCCTATTAAACCATCATGAGCTCTCATAAGTACCCTACAATGACCTACCAGAGGAATATTTCCGTCATTATTTGAGTTATTTTATTTTCTTGAGTCTTTAGGGTAGAAGGATCAACTAGTAAAGATTAGTAATTAAACATTTTTCACGCCATCCTGCGCTCTTAAGGAGTAGATATGTCTCCCCACTTATTAATTAACCTCTAAGGTTAATCATAATTAGAGTCTACAAAAATATTTATGGGAGAATAGGAGGTCTCGTAATGAGCTGACCTACCACGATCATGAGACCTAACATGCATGACATTACTACTCCTGGTCACCAAGCCAGAGTAATGGCTTTGATCCGAATTTATGCAGGAACATGACAGAATACAGAAATAACCATAAACATAGATATGCAGTGGAAATAATGTTTCATTTCATTAATATCAAATAACAGAACTATGCTTACATACATAATGAAAATAAAATTGCTAGGATGCTCGTAGTGAATCTCTGAGAAGAGATGTGGTGGCTATAGACCTCCAAACTATGTTAAAATGAGGCTCGAGGGCCTATTTATATTGAGATACAATGAAAAAACTGAAACATCCAAAAAACTAACTCTAGGAGATGAAGCGCCAAAACTGTGGGTCCCGTTTGGGTAAATTGGTGTTTCAACTTCCTGGGGACGTAACTTTGGCATTCGATCTCTGTTTGATGCACTCAATAGCTCGTTAGAAAGATATATCCAAGGGATACAACTTTCGATGTGATTAACATAGGTCAATTGACCCAGACTTATGTTGCTCTCGTTTTTCCCAAAAAACATCGTTTAGGGCCTCAAAATGGCTCCAGAAGTTCAGGACCTGAAAAACTGCTAAAAATAGTAAGTTGTGATGCAACTTAAAAACTAAATGAAAATATGGTGGGGGTTAAAATGGAATAGGTGGGTGGACACCAATATCCACCTGGATCATTAAGGCCCCAAAACGGCTCCAAGAGTTCAGGACCCGAAAACCTGCTAAAAGTAGTAAGTGGTGCTTGTTGGTCACTTTAATTGTTTATTGAATTAAACAATTCAAGTGCTACATAAATTTTCAACCCAGGGAATTCTGTTTATTTCAAATGCAATCACACACTGTATATGCTCAATCTCAAAAGAAATTAAATGTTGTAGTAAAAATTACACTAATCACACCTTGCTTCAATAAACGTAAGTCTACTTGAGTTACAGCAAAGACAATCTTTCTATTGCAGACAATGATCAAAAGAATGCTAGATTACATTAAAAACACAAAAATCTAGGAAAGGAAACCAATCTGCAAAAGGAAAGACCAATTATGCTATAACAGAGAACAGGACCCTATTCCCCAAGTAGGAATCTTCAGCACATGTTTCTGATTACCAAGCTTTCACAAAATCATTCGGTAAACAAGATTACCAATTAAAATAATCTACAATTACCTAAGAATGAATTGTATGAAAACAATGCACAAGTAACGGAAACAAATTTTCAGCAATAAATGACAGAGTTCCAATACTGCATAAATGATTTCAGCAATCAGAGTTTAACAAGGCATAAATGAAAAATAACAGTTAACAAATTATAGAAATAAATGGGTGAATCTTGTGAAGAAGGTATTAAAATGAATTACTCAGAAGAAGCTTTTATTCATCTATCGAAAGTAACATATTACAAAGGATTCACGTTCCTTCTCTGTTCAAAATAAACCTCCTGTAGTCTCCCCCCCTCTAATGTTGATGTCTCCTCTTTTTAAAGAGGAGACATCTATTACAATTGATTACATTATAGAAATCCTATTTTTAATCCAATCTAGTCTTCTATACTGAAATAGGACCATTATATTCTTCCATAGAAAAATGTTGTTACAATGGTTACGATAGTACTGGCTTCAAGGTGCAGTTGTTATGGTCAGTGTAATAGCTTCCCTACTTATCTTTCCTGTTTCTGTCGTGCCTGAAATACTGCTTCAAAATCGCAAATCATGAGTTGTTTCAGCAATGAGATTTGCGTACTATGTTGACTGTTTCAGCAACGCGGTCTTCAGACAGCCATGATGGATTAACTTTAGTCTTAAAATGGTTTCAACAACGCGGTTCCAAGAGCCATGATAAATTAACTACAGTCTTAAAACTGTTTTAGCATCTATATGTTTTCGATTAATGATTAAATATGAAAGTAATGTAAAATTACATGTAAAACAAGTTAAACATATAGTAAAGAGAAGAATGTTATATACCTTTGGAAGAATGGATGAAAGTGATAGTATAAGCTTTAAATATGGACTGGGAAAGAGTGGAATGATAGCAAAATGGATGGTCAAAATGGTACACTATGGGGTCCTAACATACCCCCCCAACTAAAAGGGTTGCATGTCCTCAAGCAGCTTTAGTCAGAGTCAGAGTCTGGATACTGGATTTTGGCATGAAAATTACTTAGGCAGTAGCTATGGAAGGTGATGTCTATTAAAGCTCTGAATACTTGCAGATTTTGCAATATTTTCCAAGATGCTGCTTCATCCTTGTTAGCCAACCTATGATGAGCATGATATTCCTCTTTTGGCATCCATAAAATAGGAAAATGAAAGGGGTACCCTATCCACTTTTCAACACATTGCTGAACACATCTGATGTAATTGGGTACTCTATACATTGTAGTTTCGAGATTAGTAGGACTAAAAGGATTATACTCCTACTTTTCCTTAGAGGATTGTTGCCAAAACATATTTTTTTCTCTTAAAGCAGCAGTTTCTTTGGCCCTGATAAAATGGTGACAATCCTGGAGTACTGAAGCCTGTAATTGCTGTATAAGGTCAGTCATCCCTAGCTTCTGTAAAAATTGATGATATTCTGCCACAAAGATTGCAGGGTTCTGAGGTTCTGGCCTTATCCAGAGAAGGTAGTTGTCTTCATTATGCCTAGTTCCAAGAAAAGCAGTCTGCCATGTAATCTAATTAGCAAGGAAAGAGGAAAATGCCCCAATATGAATATCACCAACAAGAGGGTTAAGATTAATCTTTCTATTTTTAGGGATGGCTTCATTGTGAAGGTACAACTCACATAGTAGGCGCTGATCACTGGTGGAGGCTTCTGCAAATGTTTTGACAAACTGTTCGGATGTAAGCACCTCATGGGCTCTTCCATATTTGACTGCTTTCAACTGAAAGCGAACAAGGTGTTCTGAGAGAAATAAAGAGTAATTTAGCGATGGTTTCCTAGTAGCCAATAATTTGTGTACCAGTTCAAACATGAGGAGCAGTTTTCCTTTTAGCTCTTTTTTCTCCTTCCTGTAAACTCTATATTGCTAGATTTTTTGCTCCATGATCTTCCAGTTAAAATATATATGATTCTGCAAGACTAATTTGTGTTGCTGCAATGTTTTACCTTGCGAAATGGCATACTATTTTCTCCACTTGTTCATTATTTCTAGCTCATCCCATGGTTTAGCTTGTGTTCCAGCATTTCAAATGGTAGGCTAAGGTATAGTCTGAGTAGCAGAATCAGTTACCATAGGGCAGGATACATGTACATCAACTTATTTTTCTGAAATTCTTGAAGGCCCTACTGGTTCTTATGTAACAGTAAGGAATTCCTCTTTGACTACGGAAGATGTAGATGGAATTGGAACTTGAACTATCTTATATCCCGCATGCTGATAGATGTTTCCACATTGGTTGCACATATATTCTTTATATGGATCATTTTATGTATTTTTGTCTACCATGGATGTTGTATGGGCCAGGGTATAAAAATTGAGCTCCTTGTCATAGGCTTCCCTTGCCATTACCAATTATCGCTTATAAGCTTCTAATTATGATTTTAAAAATTCATTTTCTTCTAAGAGGGAAGCCATGGTGACTAGGCCTTGTGTATCATTTGCATTCTTTGGAATTGATTGTTGTGTTTCAGCTGTAGCTGGCTCTTGTGTGACAGCTAGAGCTAGTTCCTTTGTGGCAGCTACTGAATAAGTAGCATCTTGGATTTCTAGTTCTTGTACATTGGCAACTGGTTCTTGTGTTTCAGCTGCTAACTGAGTAGCTGGTTCTTGTGTTGCAGTGCCACAGGGTGAGACAGGTAATAATTTCGGGGTTTGGAAGGGTGGTGATTTGTGGAGTTTTAACAAAATGGTTGTGGGATCAAGGGTAGTAGGAATGGTTGCTGCTTCAGTAGACGTCCTCATTCGTCTCCTAGGTAAGAAGGAAAAAAAAGCAGTAGTTTTTGTTTTCCTTTTATGATAGGTTTTTTCCCGAGGAGAAGGGCTATCAGAGGAGGTGGCTGCTTTAGTTGCGTCCCTTGTTTGTCTTTTTGATAGCGAGGCGGTTGTGATTCACCTTTTCCTTGTATGAATAGAGGAAGATGGTGGTGTATCGGCCTGAGAGTCATCACTGGGAATATGGAATGTTGGATCAGATGATTATGCTAAGTGGTGAGATGGGCTTGAAGAGAGGTTAACTAGATTAGTTGGTTCTGTGGATGGAATTGGTGGGGAGTCAGGGATATTCTCTGGTTGTTTCTCGTGGGAACTTTCAGGAATTTCTTGAGGATTCTTAGTAGCTTCTTGAGGAATTTCAGCAGCTTGCTTGGAGTATAGGGGTGGGTTGTTTAGAGGAGGGTTTTGTTGAGCAAAAACCCTCTGAATCAATAGCTGAACAAGGTGGTGATGGGTGAGGGAAAGGAGTGAGAATTTTACTCATCTACAATAATATGACATATTTCTAATGCATCCAAGTAAATAGTAAGGAATGTTTACTAGTATACCGTGTCGTAAATGGCTTAATAAGACAAAATCATGCTGATAGACTACCTGATAGTGACCTTCAAAAGTGAGATAATGTTTGATGAGTTCAGAAACTTTCGGCGAAGGAGGCCGCAATGAGCCTTTAAGCTCGATGTGTTCTCCTGGCAGAAGAAAATCTTGTTGTGCATTCAAAATGATGTGCTTTCGACTAAACCATCAAGTGCCAGTGACCGACAGACTTGAAACCTATGCTATGTCACCCTCTGATACTGGAATTCGGACTCCCTGAATAGCAGAATGATCTTCCTAAATATTTTGTGCAAATTCAAGGACGTGTTGTGGATTAAACTCTTGAAGTCTCTGAAAATATCCTACCCAGCCTGTCTGCTAAAAAAAATGATATGTGTCTGGGAATAATTCAAGAAGAGCTATCGAGCTAGGCTCATGTCGAATAGTATGTCCTCCCATAGTTAACCAGCTTTGGTAAAATGCAGAGTCAAAGATCGAATTTACCAGACTTCGAACAGAGTAAACTTTGCGAACGATAACATGGAGTAACGGTGAAGAGGTGAAGTAATGGGTAGAAAAAATGACAGTAATTGGCATGCTGTGAAATGATGGCATATAATTTTAATATTCCCCACAACTACGGCTGAAATGATGTCTTTAAGTGTGTGGAGATTGTGGTCATAATAAACGAAATCTTCTCTTTTAAACCATAGTTTATTTGTACTTACATATAAAATTTACATACCTCATGTTTACCTTTGACTTGTAGTTTGAAAAATATTGTGCTTGTTTATAATGGCTCAATAGTCATGGAAGAACTTTAAAAGATTTTTGAAACATGAGGGAGATTATATTAGAGATTTGTTTTATCATAGGAGAAGATAGTGAAAGGACAGGAGTAGCATAAGAAAAAGGAGAAGTGGAAATGAACGAACTAAAGAGGATTATTTCATGATAGAAAATGTTGCATAGTTATGTCTTTGGAGAAAAAAATGGTGTCTTAGCAACAGGAAAATGGATGAAATGCTGCTGAAAAGTGGTGTTTCAGCAATGGAAAAATAGGGAAAGTGTTGCTGAGGAGTGATGTTCTAGCAGTGGGAAAATGGGGAAAATATTCGCCGAGGAATGGTATTTTAGCAATATGAAAAATAGGGAAGATATTTGTTGAAGAATGGTGTTTCAGCAATGGGAAAAATAGGTAAAATGATATGAAAAGGGAAAAAGGAATGAAGGGAATGAAATGATGAAATATTACTGGAAGATGGGGAAAAATAGGGAAGATATTTGTTGAAGAATGGTGTTTCAGCAATGGGAAAAATAGGTAAAATGATATGAAAAGGGAAAAAGGAATGAAGGGAATGAAATGATGAAATATTACTGGAAGATGGGGAAATGAGTTGAAGTGAGGGAAGCAATGCTTCTCAAAATGAAGCTTGGATCTTCAAGAATGGTGTTTCAGCAATGGGAAAAATAGGTAAAATGATATGAAAAGGGAAAAAGGAATGAAGGGAATGAAATGATGAAATATTACTGGAAGATGGGGAAATGAGTTGAAGTGAGGGAAGCAATGCTTCTCAAAATGAAGCTTGGATCTTCTTGTGGTGAAATTTTCCTTCCTTGGTAAGCCTTTCCTTAATTAAAAATATGAAAAATAATCAATTGTAACATGCCAGCCCTTGACAGGGATTATTAGTTTAAGAAATCTAATCTAATACTAAAAATACAGTGCAGAAAACAATCAAATGCAGTGAGGAGCAGAAGGCTCCCCTAAAAAGAGATAATGTGCATCTGCCATGCAAGTGGCTTAAAATATTCTTTGGAAATAGGGCGCTGGTACAGACAAAGCGGATAACCATTTACTAATAGTGGTGTTTTAGAGTCATCAATTTTTAAGAGCTTTACTTTTCCATTGGGAAAAATAGTATCTATTTCGTAGGGTCCCATCCATCTTGTACATAGCTTCCCTTGAAAATTTTCAAACTGAGAATCATACAATAAAGCCCAATTACCTTTTTGGAACTTCTTATGCTTGATGATTTTATCATGCCACTTTGTTCTTTGTTGTTTTATCATATTTGTCTCATGGATGGCATCTAATATGTTTTCATCCAATTAATGAAGCTGCTGCAACCTAGCTGCATGTACATTAGTCAAATCAAGGTTAACATCTAAAGCAGTCCTTAAGGTTTTAATCTCAAATTCCATAGGAAAAACAACACTTTTACCATAAACCAATTCATAGGGAGAAAATCCTATAGTATTTCTCTAGGTAGTTCTGTAGGCCCATAGTGCTTCAGGGAGTCTTTGAGACCAATCCTTCCGGTTCGCCTTCACTGTTTTTGTTAGAATGGCTTCTGTTACTTTTTCTGTACTCTCCACCTGCCCATTGGCTTGGGGGTGGTGTGGTGTAGTCATTCTATGATGAATTTGATATTTCTGAAGGGTGGCTTTGAAACCATGAGAATTGAAAGGAGGTCCTCCAACTGTAACTATTTCTCTAGGGATTCCAAATCTAGCAAAGATTTCTTCAAATAAGAAAGCTGGGACAACTTCTTCAGTAGCTCTAAGAAGTTATTTGGCCTCCACCCATTTAGTCACATAATCTATGCAGACTAATATATAAACTCTTTTATTGGATGGAGGATTAATGGGTCCTATAAAATATAAGGCCCATATTTCAAATGGTTCAAGTATTACCTGGGGGTTTAATGGCATTTCATCTCTGTGATTAGGTTGACCCATTCTCTGACAGCTATCACAGGCCCGAACATATTTCTTTGCATCTTTAAAGAGTGAGGGCCAATAATAACCTATCCTAAGAATTTTATGTGTCATTCTCTTATCAGAAAAATGCCCTCCGCAAGGGCCATCATGACAAGCTTTTAGTATATCATACACCTCATCCTCTCTAATGCATCTCCAGATTTCATGATCGAGTCCTTTATAGAAAAGACACCCACTTATCCAGCTATACCGAGCACTTTTTTGAATGATTTTTATTTTCTCTCGATGTGATAGGTGTGATGGTAACTTCCCTGCAACCAAATAATTGGCAATGTCTGCATACTATGGTGAGTGAGCAGATACTAAAAATAAATACTCATCAGGAAAGGAATCATCTATTGGAGTATTATCATCATCTTTTAACCGAGAAAGGAAATCAGCAACAACATTTTTTTTACCTGGTCGATCTACAATTGTAATATCAAACTCTTGTAATAACAATAACCATCTGGTGACTCAAGCATTTGTGACAGATTTGTTCATTAAATACTTGATAGCCTAGTGGTCAGTATGGACAAAAGTAGAGTAACCAGTAATGTAATGTAGAAATTTATTAATTGCATAAATTATTGCTAAAAATTCCTTTTTGGTAACTGTATGATTGAGCTCAGCAGGGGTGATATTCTTACTGATAAAGTAGATAGCATAAGGAAGATGGTTTTCCTCTTGTCCTAAGATAGCTCCAATTGCAGTATCCGAAGCATCAGAGGATATATGAAAGGGAAGTGCCCAATCAGGTCCCCTTGAAACAGGAGCTATGGATAACTGATTCTTGAGTTCAACAAATGCTTCCTGACAAAGATTAGTCCACTTGAATCTAGCATTTTTCATAAGTAACACAAACAAAGGAGAAGCTATTTTGGAATTTTTTTTTAATAAATATCTTGTAATATCCAGCATGTCCTAGGAAACTTCTCACATAAGTTTTTGTTTTAGTAATAAGAAGGTTCTGAATGACTTGTATTTTGGATGGATCTACCTGAATTTCTTGAGATGAGATAAAATTTCCATGCACTACTCCTTCACTCATCATCATATGACATTTTTCGGTGCTTAAGGAGAGGTGAGCTTGTATACATCGTTTAAGTACTTTATCAAGATTTTGTAATTCATCTTCGAAAGACACACCATAAGGGGTAAAGTCATTCATAAATATTTCCATAGAGTCATTCAGCATATCAGAAAATATTCCTATAACTACCCTTTGAAAGGTTGTTGGTGCATTACATAGTCCAAATGGAAGAACTCTATAGGCAAAAGTTCCCCAAGGGCTAGTAAAAGTGGTCTTATCTTGGTCTTGGGGTGAAATTCTGATTTAGTTATACCCACTAAGCCCATCTAAAAAGGAGAATAATTTCTTCCTTGAAAAACTATCCAACACCTGATCAATGAACGGTAAAGGAAAGTGATCCTTTTGAGTGGCTTTATTTAAGGCTCTATAATCTACACACACTCTCCATTTCCCGTTTTTCTTAGGAACTATTACCAATGGGGAAACGCATTCACTGTCAGATATAGGGTATATAAACCCTGCATTAAGCAATTTTTGAAGTTCCTCTTTGACAATTTCTCTTAAATTAGGGTTCATTTGTCATTGGGGTTGATAAACTGGTCGACAACCTTCCTTGATATAGATATGGTGAGTACATAATTCAAGAGAGATTCCCTTCATATATGTATAGTCCCATGTGAATGCTTCTTTATTTTCAAGAAGTAACTTTATTAATTTCTGTGTTTCAGCAACTATCAAGTCAGGGTTGATGTTTAATGTTTTACCAGGTTTGATTTCTACTGTTATACTTCTAGAAGAGATGGTGCTTGATGTTTGAGGTAGATCTTCAAATTTAAGCTTTTCCTGGGTATCATATTTCAAAAGTGCACCCAGCTGATTATGTGTTTCAGAAGTCACAGAGGAGGGTTCAAAAATAAAATTATTAATTAGCTCATCCTTAGTGGTGTCTTTAAGACTTAAATCTTGTCAGATAGTCAAAATAAGTTGAATAGCATGATCATCATAGTCTATCCATACAGAATTATCATTATTAATCATGGGAGTAGCGTGAGGGTAAAGAGTAAGCTGCTTAGTTTCATATCAATTGGAAATTGTCATTGAACCAAATCTGCAGCTAATAAAGACATCAGTTGTAGCTAACTAGGGCCTTCCTAGAATTAAAGGGTGTACCCCCAACTTTTTTTTAGTCTGTAACACCACAAAGTTAGCTGGGTAATTCTAGGACTCAACTGAGATGACTAGGTCTGCAATAACTCCTTCTGGTTTGATTGTAGAATGGCCAAATAACTCTAGAATGGTTGGTGTATCTCTGATTGTGTTCTTTAGCTGTATCAATTGTGACGTTTCAAGAGTCATAATGTTTATAGCAACAGCTAAATCTACCCGAACTTGAGGGATTATTTTTTTTCCGATTTGGACTGTCATAGTAGGATGGTCGGGATCACCATATTTAACTAGGGGAGTTTTACCAGACATTAATGCAGATAGATCACCCATAACATGGACTGTAAGGGGATCTTTAGCTTTCCTACCAAGTTTCTTAACACAAATATCTCTCATGGTTCTGGCATAAATTGGTACATCTCTTAGTTCCTGTAAAAGTGGAATTTTAACATACAGATTTTGCAATTCCCCTAGAAGATTAAAAGCAGGTGGCTCAAGCGTTCTAGTTAAAACTAAATGTTCAAGGAATGGTCGCTCTGCTATTTCAACACCCTTGTTAGAGGGTGGTTGTACCTATTTATGTGAATCATGTTTTTCAGTTTCTTCTTTATCAGAATTGGAAGAGGTAACATCATCTATAATGGGTTCAACTACTTTCCCAGATCACAAATGAATGTCATTACATTATGCAGGGAAAACAGGAAATATAGGTTGGTTCTAAATATCAATAACTTACACAAATTTATTATTGGGGTTAGGATTTGTTTGTACAGGTAGCTGGGGTCTCATCATTTGATTATTTGGTGGGCTTTGATAGGGAAAGTGGTTCTTTGGAATTAGTGATTTTGGAATAGGAGTTGTTGACCACATAATTTAAATTCAGTTAAAATATAAGATTATTGTTGTGGGCAAAAATCTACACAAACATGGATATAAAAGGAAGATTTTGTATGATTGCATTCATTTTGATTGAAGGGTGAGTATTGCATTTGGTTAAGGAAGATAAATTTGCTTGAACCAAAAGGAAAGATTAATTTATTCATGTTGAAAAGTATTGGCATAATAGAGTTCCCATGCCCTTGTGTAAGTAGTTTTGTTATTTTACTAGTATCCAACAGATAAGTATGAGTTTCACTGCCTTGGTTGGTTGTGATACTGCTTTTATTCCTGGTGAAGAAGGGCATTGTTGTGTTTCATGATCTTTCTCAAAAAGGGTGAAAATTGGCACCGTATCTAATGGGCATTCCCTTAGTGGGTGTTTATCTCTGCATTTATGGCAAAAGACAGCCAAAGCTGCTTCTACTTTGGCTTGTTTCTTCTTAACCTACAAGGTGTCAATATGTGAAGCAAAAGAACTTAACATTTCAGTTTTAAATTCCTCAAGTAAATAACCTATTTCAGCTCTTGTTGCTCCTCCACTGGCTGATTTTTGAACTCTTGAATATGTGGTATCCCTGTTGTTTGTTTTATTTATTTAGGCTCCTCTAGACATATTTATGAAGTTAAAAACTTGATCATCGTTTCTTTAGTCTCTTTACTTACTAGTATATTGCTTTCTCCTAACAGGTCATCCTCACCACTACCAGTGTATATTGTTTGAAATATCACTTTTATAGGATGATTGGATCTTTGAAGGTTTTATTGTAGTCTTTCCACAAAGTCCTCCAAATTCTCGCCATCCTTTTGTACCATCCTAAATAGTTCCTCTCTTTTTTCTCTTGTCTGGCATTAGTCTTGATATTTAAGCATAAAATTCTGTTTCATCTATTCCCATGTTGTGATTACATGGCCTCCCAGACTCATGAACCCCCTTAGTGCATTTCATTTTATTGTTGCTGGAAATAGATTCAACTTCTGGGCATTACTAACATAGTCATAAATTCTGCATAATATATCAAATTCAAAAAGAAATTCATCAGGATCTTCAGAAGATAAACCATGGAAGTTAGGTAAGGCTGAAAGTGGGATATTCTTCATTTGATTTGCTCCTTTAGGGAGATCACCAATAGGAAATCCCAAGGTAGAGAGATAATTCTCATATTTTCCTTATCCTTCAGGATCTACTTGTCCTCCTCCAAAGAATCCTTCATTGTTCCCTTCCATTGTTTGATCTCCTACTGCACTTGCTCGATCCTCAATGTTTTCTATTGGCTCCTCAATGCTTTCCACTGGCTTTTCAATATTTCCTGCTGATTCTTCAACGTTTTCTGTTGGATATTCAATGCTTTCTAATGGATCTTCAATGCTTTCTACTAGTTATTCAACACTTGATGCTGGTTCCTCAACGTTCTCAGGGCTCACAACTTCTTCTGTTTCATAATTCAATTGAGGGGAGTGTTGAGGCTTTGGCCTTCGAGAGCTTAGTCTCTAAGAAGATTCATCTTTTGATACAATCTCGGCAATAAAGGTTTTTCTTCCTCCCCTTCCTTTGACCTTGCCACCTGTATGGTTATTTTTCTTATGGGTTCCACGTCCTCTCATGCAATCTACACATCTAAAAGAAAAACATCAATGCTTTTGAAATCTATAATTTCCTTCTTCAGAAACAACGCCAAAATGTTGGTCACTTTAATTGTTTATTGAATTAAACAATTCAAGTGCTGCATAAATTTTCAACCCAGGGAAGTCTTTTTATTTCAAAGGCAATCACACACTGTAGATACTCAATCTCAAAAGAAATGAAATGTTGTAGTAAAAATTACACTAATCACACCTTGCTTCAACAAACTGAAGTCTACTTGAGTTACAGCAAATGCAATCTTTCTATTGCAGACAATCATCAAAATAATGCTGGAATACATTAAAAAGACAACAATCTAGGGAAGGAAACCAATCTACAAAAGGAAAGACCTATAACAGAGAACAGGAACATATTCCCCAAGTAGGAATCTTCAGCCCCTATTTCTGATTACCAAGCTTTCACAAAATCATTCAGTAAACAAGATTACCAATTAAAATAATCTACAATTACCTAAGAATGAATTGTATGAAAACAATGCACAAGTAATGGAAACCAAGTTTCAGCAATAAATAACATAGTTCCAATACTGCATAAATGATTTTAGCAAACAGAGTTTAACAAGGCATAAATGAAAAAGAACAGTTAACAAAATACGGAAATAAATGGGTGAATCTTGTGAAGAAGGTATTAAAATGAATTACTCAGAACAAGATTTTATTCATCTATCGAAAGTAAAATATTACAAATGATTCACATTAATTCTCTATTCAAAATAAATCTCCCGTAGTCTCCCCCCCTCTAATGTTGATGTCTCCTATTTTTAAAGAGGAGACATCTATTACAATTGATTACATTATAGAAATCCTATTTTTAATCCAATCTGATCTTCTATACTGAAATATGACCTTTCTGTTCTTCCATAGAAGAATTTTGATACAATGGTTACGATAGTACTGGCTTCAAGGTGCAGTTGTTATGGCCAGTGTAACATCTTCCCTACTTATCTTTCCTATTACTGTCGTGCCTGAAGTACTGCTTCAAAATCGCAAATCACAGGCTATTTCAGCAATGGGATTTGCGTATTATGTTGTCTGTTTCAACAACGCGGTCTTCAGACAGCCATGATGGATTAACTTTAGTCTTCAAACGGTTTCAACAACGCGGTTCCAACAATCATGATATATTAACTGTAGTCTTCAAACTGTTTCAGAAACTATATATTTTCGATTAATGATTAAATATGAAATTAATCTAAAATTACATGTAAAACAAGTTAAAGATATATTAAATAGAATAATGTTATATACCTTTGGAAGAATGGATGGAAGTGATAGTATAAGCTTTAAATATGGACTAGAAAAAGTGGAATGATAGAAAAATGTATGGTCAAAATGGTACATTATGGGGAGCCCTATTTCGAGGTTGTGGCCACAATATTATTCTTTCCCTCTGAGCAAGTTGTAAGGAAAATGAATTTCCTCGTTTGGGAAACAATCTTACTGCATTGTTTTGCAGTAGTCAAAGAGATGACAAGAGACAGTAGTACCTCTGGTATCCTGTACAAGTTATTTCCCAAATTAATAATAACAGCACGAGGCCTAGACTCATACATAGAATGTCACCTCCATAAGTATGGTTGGCCCAATAATACATCAGCTACATCAAGAGGAGAAACATCACATAATACCTCATCCGTGAATGGCTTGATGCCGTATGAAAGGTAGCACTGTTGGCGGATGCAGATATCTCTCCCTGGGTGAAGCCACCTAATGGTATATGGTTGCGGGTGTGCTATGGTCTGTAGGCCGAGCCGCTTCACGACCTCTACTGAAACGAGGTTCTTTTGGCTTCCGCTATCAACAAGAAATTGCAATGGAGAACCCTTCACCCACATTTGCGAATGGAAGAGGTGCTCCCCCTCCTCTGGATCCTCAGGGTCCTCCCTCTAGATCTTGGTGGTGGCAACAATGGCTCTGGGATCCACATCAATGATATTCTTCCCTTTGTCATTGCCTTTGTCTGGTTCTAACCCAGGATCAGAAAATGCATCTGATTCGGGTGCCTTTAGTTCGGCCACCAATGACTGTTTGGCCCGACACTCATTTGTGCTATGAGTGGGGCTGTTATGAAATTCACACCACTTCCCTGTGTCCTTCTTTTTATTTGTGGTGTTGTTCTGAGTAGCACCACTTTTTCCTTGCCCCTTATTCTTCGGTTCGAGGGCACCTTTCGGATTCACAAATCCAAAGTCTCGTTTCTTTTGCTTAAATTTCTTCTCGATCTTGGCGGTATAGCGATATGCCATTCCAAGCGATGTAATGTCGAGGAGATCCATTTCCTCCTGAATTTGTTTTTGTAGACAGCCGCAGCACTTGAGCACCAAATGTCTCTCTGAATATTAAATACCCAACTTTGTGTGCAAGGTATGGAATAGATTCATCAGTTTCTACACATCTTTATCCCTTTGTTGCCGTAGCGTGGTCCATTAGATGTATTTGTCCTCATAGCTCCCCACGGGGTAATATTGTTCCTTGATGCCATCTCGGAACGAATTCCAAGTGGGTGTGGCGACTTTGAGGAGTGAAAAAATAATCTTTTCTGGGTCAGAGAGATCATGGACCGAGAAATACCCTTCTAGAAAATTCAACCATCTATCTACGACATCTGCATCTATTTGGCCTTCAAATATAGGAATATCAAATTTTACCTGTACCTTGAAGGGAGTGGTGCCTCCAGAATCGCTATTGGATGCAGATGCGTCGTAGGTGGGCAGTCATTGAAGGATCTGAGCAAAGTTATCCATCATCACATTCCTTTGTTTCTTGAGGGCCTCCTTGAGAAATATTTTTATAGGATCTCTTGCTCCCTCATATTTCTTTTCTTCCAACATGGGAGGTCGTTGGGTTTTGTGAGGCTGATCTTGCAAGGGTTCAACCGGATCGAGCCCTAACTCTATCAAGGGCAGACTGCTCTGATACCACTGATATGGATTTATGCAAGAACGCAATAGAATATGGAAATAACCACAAACATAGAGATGCAACAGAAACAATGTGTCATTTTGTTAATATCAAATAACAAAAATATGCTTACAGACATAATGGATATAAAATAGCTAGGGTGCTAGTAGCGAATCTCTGAGAAGAGATGTGGAGGCTACAGACCTCCGAACTGTGTTATAATGAGGCTCAAGGGCCTATTTATTATTTAGATACAATGGAAAAACTGATACATCCAAAAACCTTACTCTAGGAGATGAAGCGCCAAAACTGTGGGTCCCATTTGGATAAATTGGTGTTTCAACTTCCCGACGACGTAACTTTGGCATCTGATCTCCGTTTCACGTACTCAATAGCTCGTTAGAAAGATATATCCGAGGAGTACAACTTTCGATGTGAGCAACATCGGTCCATGGATCCATGTTGCTCCATATTTTCCCAAAAAATGTCTTTTAGGGTGTAAGGTCCCACCTTACCCGCCATAAAAAATATATAGAAGTAGAGGTCACATTAATCACTAAGACTCATTTGCACAAAATCCTAAATAATTAGTCACTATAAAATTGTTTCCAACAAGAAGCCCTTTTTTATGAAATCTTTAGATAATACAAGAAACAAATGTCTTATTCTCTATTCATACTAAAACAAATTATTAAATTCATTTTCACATCCATACCAAAAACTTGCAGACATGGGAAGCTACACCCATTAAATAGTTTATTTATAATTTATAGTAACATAGAAACAACAGTAACTAAGACTTTTACACTAAAAATTTATATGCACAAAAGCTACAGCCATTGAAGACTTTTGACAAACACTTTGCAGACATGCACTCAACACTCATTGAGCCCTTATGACAAACACTTTGCAAGCATGGAATTAAAAATCACTAAGGAATTTTGTCAAACACTTGGCAACAATGAATTTAAGATTATTCTTCAACATATTTATATCATAAAATTCAGAAATTGAAACTTTAAATGTTGCCATATTAAAATAGGGACTAAACAATCTTAGTATCTCATCAAAGACTCAACAACAAGCACACATAACTCACATCAACAATATGCAAAATCACTCAGATTTCTGATCTGGATTCGGAAAAGTATTTTTTGGAATGAAGTCAAGGGTTACATGCCCATTAGGCACGTATACATCTTGATGTTGGGCTGAATCAAATTAAAAATGCCCAGGAATTCAATTCTTGAAAACAACAAAAATTTATAGCCTAAATGTTTCATTTATGAGTTTTGTCAAACATATGGAATGAAAACTTACAACTACATCCCTACATGAGGAACAACAACCCATAGTTATGCTACTAAGATATGCTCATTGAATTCACACATTTCTAAATTCACCATATTAGTTCTTGAAATTTTTTACCACCCACAAGCTAATTCATTTGACATGATTTGACAAGCTTTTTGCACCAATTGCTACAATTTAACAAACACATGGCAGCCCTAAATACTACGACCATTAAGGTTTTCTGTCAAAATTCTGATAGTACTATTACAACAAATTGAATAACAAAACATTGAATTCTTAATAAGAATATGAAACATAAGCCATAACTGAAATTTATCTCCAACTTACCTCAAGCATTTGATCTTCCAAACCATATTTTAGTTGCCATTATTTTTTAATTTTCTTTTAAGGGTTGATTATGTAATTCCTCACATGTCCATTTTATTACTTATGATGTAAGTTGCAAGTTAGCACTTTTTCATGCATAAAAAGATTGATAACATTACTCATTCACAAATTTTTTCAAACACTTTGCAAATTATCCTATAAACATTTCTAAAACATGCATCTAATTACTTGAAACAAAACCATAAATCGTGAAATACTCACCCAAGTCCTTTGGAATTTATTTATTGCGATTACCTTCAACAATATTTGTCTTTCCTTTCTCACATGCTACAATACCAATATTAGTACCATAAAATACACCAATAATAAATCCAATATTGAGATCTAAACATCCATACATATAGATTGATATAGTCTTCATTTGTAACTAATCAATAATATTCTAGATAAAATAAGCCTTAACCAAAATTAGATTCTTACAACAATTTAAATGTCTACTATTTATTTTATGCTAAGCTATACTATAATTTTAGGAAAATGGAAATTATACCTGAAGATATATTCAGCTCCAATTTTTGAGAATATGATCCACCTTTGATCCCTTAACCAACTCATTTGAACCATTCGGTTTTCCACCCAACCATATCCAGGGAGAACTCCTCCCCCTGGAACCCCTGAGCTGTAAAAGCTCACAAACAATACCAAAATATAGCAGTAGAGAGAAAGCCAAGGAAATTTGAGGAACATAAGCTTCAATTCCTCCAAATACCACTCATGGTCAGCTGCACAATGTATAAATACTTAGTAATTTATTTTTGGAAATTGGCTACTCTCCAAGTCTCTCACTGTCTTAATATTTTTCAAATATGTCCAACTCTTGGTATCACAATGCACCTCCCTTAGGTGACAATACATGAGACACATATATACGAGGAGCAACAAATTATTTTCATAAAGGAGGAGTAATATGCATTCCTTGTATTCCATTTAGATGAGTGTAACTCATGCCATTAAGCAGAGGTATGCATGCCTTAATTAATGAGAGTGTAACATATGCATTAAAGGGAGTGTAAGAGGAATCTTTTATGACATGTATTTAATGAGTGTAAGAGGAATATTCCATTCTTTGATGAGTGCATAAAAGAGAGTGTAATGTATTATTAAAAGAGAGAGAGAGAGTTACATAGAGCCATGAGAATCATCAAGGAGAGAGAGGTGAAGTGATTCAGGAGATATAATTCCCTTTTAATAATAATATCATAGTCTCATAAAATATAATAATAATAATAATAATAATAATATTAATAATACTAAGGATTAAGTCGAGATTGAACTATTATGATTGATTAATCATAAGTGAAGTGATTTTCCTTCAATACCCAATGATTGGAGGTGATTTACTATTTTTGGAAAGTCATACTTGAAATGGTAGACATGACTTTCTATTTTTAGAAAGTTACACCAAAATTGTTAGGAATGAGATTTTATTAAGGAAATTCATCTATGAGCTGCCCATGAGTGGTATTTTTCTTCCGGATAATAGGGATTCTGCACCCCTATTGTATGCATTTCCATGCCTTAGTAGATTGAGGACTCTGCACCCTAATCTACTCTAAAGATACAAGATTCCACACCTTGATCTTTTTAAATATTCAAGACTCCACGCCCCAAACATTTCATTATAGATTCAAGACTCCATGTATTTATATTTCATGGATTTAGGACTCCTTGCCCTAATCCTTTTATTATATATCCAAGACTCTGCGTCTTTATATTTCATGTATTTAGGACTCCGCACCCTAATTTTCATGGCTTCTCATCTTCTCAGCTTTGAAACTCCGTGTTTCACCTTAAGGTACTGATTTTGAGCTCATACCCATCTGATCGTTCATTGGTAAGGTCTTATTCCAAGACTTGCACACATCACAATCTCATTGATCAAATAAATCAAATGAATTTCATAATTAACTTATTCAAATTTTACGAAATATTGTGTAGGACTTCCACAGTGATTTAGGTTTTGGAGAAATGACTTCCACAATCATTTATAACTTGAGCATCCATGTTGAAAATTACCAAGTCTCATGCCACATCATGCTTATTATGATATTATTCACATATAATCATACAAATCATGTATCATACATAAATCATAATTAACCATATGTTCCACATAACCATGATCATCCATGGATCTGTGTCTCAATTATGAATCAACATTCATGTCATACTCCTATGTTCAAAATAGGATACCAAAAGAGAAAACATCACTAATATGCCCTTAACCAAAATAAATTCTTGTGCATCCAACCATAGATATTGTCATAAGCACACAACAACCAAGTGACCCAAACTAGGTCATAGCATATAAGCATGTACATAAGTCTTTCATACATAATATTATATCATTATATCAAAATCACCATCTCTAAGTGTCATCATAGCTGTCTCACCAAGAAGGGACACTACATATGTTGAGATTGCAACAAGATGATAAGCTTAGTGGAAAGAAGTCGCCTTCACTAAGTGGGCTCGCAGGATATTTTTGGTGCAAAGTCTATTTTTAGACATGTGGATCATATTCTATGAGTTGCAGGATGCTATTTGTGGATGGTTGGTCAAGTTGGAAAAAATATATGGACTTCTATTTTTAGACATATTGGGCGGAATCTATTTTTAGATTGCCAGTCTAAAAATAGATATGTCGAATATTATTAGCTCTTAATAATATTTGGACAATAAACATTATCTTATTCTCTTGGAGCACTTCAGTTAAGTGCACAGATGTGGCACAGGAGCTGACAGAAGGAATTACGCTATTCCTGAGGGTTAAGTGGAGCTATTTCATGGATAATTCAGTTAGAACTCATGTGAGAGAGTTTGGTGGAGTTGATTGAGGAAGTTAATGGAGTTGTGTTTAGTGTAACTAAGCTAAACATAGTTGAGCTAGTTGTATCTAGTTTAACTGATTGATACACTAGTGAGAGTGGTGTGAATTAATTATTAATTAATTCACTAATTATAAACTCATTAATCAACTAAAGAATACATCAGTTAACTTCAGTGCGTGGACAATTTCAGTGGAGACCAGTGAAGAGGTAGATGAAAGAGCAGTGTGACTATCAGTTGTGACTATATTGTTGCAAGATTTGCAACAACCAGTGATTGGAGATGCCAATGAGGATTGCGCAGTACGAGCCAGGTGGTTTGAAGTTAATTATGAGCCATTCTTCAACAGTGATTGTGCAGTAGAGGCAGGCTATTAGGTGGTAGAGATTGGAGCATGTGTTTTGCTAGATCTAGCTTGATTAGTGTGTAGCAATTGGAGATTGTACTGAGAGCTTGTGAGTAGATATTTGTGATTATTGTTACATGATCTCTATGAAATATAATATATAGATAGTTGGAGGTTTTCAGCTTCAAGATTTCCCATAAAATAATGTGTTCATATGTGTGATTTTTTATGGTTTTAATGTGCGCATGCAATTGTTTTTATTTCTGCAATTAATGATCAATGGTAGAAGAGATTTTGTATTGTGCATGAAGTTAAAATAGTGTGTTATCAAGAGAATATTGGTGGATAAAATATCAATTATTCAAATTTCTACATGGTATTAGAGCAATATTGATCATTGGAGCAATTGCAAAACATTGAAGCGGTTGAGTTTTGAGCTTGTGGAATTCGAATTTGCAGTAGTGTTTTCTTGGTGTCGAAGTTGAGATGTATTTCAACGGATTGCGATTGGAGTATGCCCTTGAAGGCAGCTCAAATTATATTGCATGGAAGGACAGGATGGAGGCAGTGCTGGATGACAATGGGTTGAAGGAGTTCATAGATGAAGAAATTCCAAAACCTACCTCTAGTGATGCTACCATACTTGACGCATGGAAAAAGAAGACAACAAAGTGTCGAAGGATTCTGTTGGAAGGTGTGAAGGATCACATAGTGTCCAGCCTTCATGTTAAAGATTGTCCATTCTTGATGTGGAAATCTTTGATAGATTTATTTCAAAGAAAGAGCGAGCAGAGGAAGTTGGCGCTCAATGATAAACTCAGGAACATAAAAATGGAGAAAGGCGACAGTATGCCCAAGTACCTCATGAAGTTCATCAAATATAGGGATGAGATGGGAAGTGTGGGGGTTATTGTTGATGATGAGGATTTGGTGAGCTTGGCTCTCCTTGGGCTTCCGAAGAGTTGGCATTCCTATCAGGACTCTATCAGTGGTCAAGAGAAATTGCCAGGATGGGAGTGACTTTGGTAGGATCTTGTGTAAGAGGAGATAAGGCAAAGTACCAGGGATGAATCTTCATCAAAGAACTTAGATGAAGAAAATTTTTCTTTGGATACCAAAGCAAGGAAGGGGAAGAGCAAGAAGAATTCTTCTCAATCTAGTGCGAAAGGCAAGAAGCAAGACATGTCTAAGGTGAATTGCTTTCACTGTCACCAACATAGACATTACGCCACTCATTGTCCACATAAGAAGAAAAATAAGCAGGTTGTTGGATCTGCAGCTGGAGAGGCCTTAGCCTCGTAGTTTGAGCTAGATTTTTCACTGGTCGCATGCTTGGTCTTAAGTGTGATGGGTTCAGTGTGGTTTCTTGACAGTGGTGCGTATTTTCATATGACTGGAAACAAATATTTTTTTACTGATCTGGATGAGAAAGATCTTGGAGTGCACATCGAGATGGGCGATGATGGTAGATATAGTGTGACTGGTATCAGTACCATTTCCTTTGAGAGGGAATCTGGTAAACCCTTCGTATTGAAGGAAGTGATGCATGTTCCAGGATTGAAGAAGAATATTATCTGTGTGGCCATGTTAGAAGACAAGGGATATGATGTTGTCTTTAGCGAGGGAAAGGATTTCCTGCGCAGTAAGGCAACTGGTGAAACCCGGAGGATAGGGGCTCGAGTTAAGAACCTTTATCAGTTGTAGGTAGATGGTTGCACAACAATGGCAGGCAAGGCAGAAGGAGTGGTGAGCTGGGATGATGGCGAGCTGTGGCACAGGAGATTGGGCCACCTTCACCATGGAGCTTTGAAAATGTTGCAGTAGATTTCTACCAAGCTTCCCAAAGGTACACTTGCGCAGTCAGATAAGTGCAAGGGATGTACTTTGGGAAAATTTGTGAAAGCCACCTTTCACGAGAAGGATAGTCGCGCCACAACGATCCTTGAGATAATTCACACAAACATGTGTGCACCGTTCTCAGTAGGTTCGACAACAAAGGACAGGTACTATGTGATATTTGTTGATGATTTTTCTCGGAAGTGTTGGATCTTCTTCATGCAGAAGAAGAGCGATACATACTCAAATTTCTATGAGTTCAAGGCACTGGTTGAGAAAGAATCTGGGAAGAAGGTGAAGGCTCTTAGGAGTGACAATGGTGGTGAATTCATCTCTAGCAAGTTCAAGGACTTTTGCAGCACAGAAGGAATTTGAAGAGAGCTCATAGCACCTCATAACCCACAGCAGAATGGGGTTGCAGAGCGAAAGAAAAAAACAATCATGGGTGTTGCACGAGCGATGTTGCATGATCAAGGCCTTCCCATACACTTGCGGGCTGAGGCATGCAACACTACGGTTTATGTTCAAAACCGTTGTCCTCAAGGGATACTTGGCATGAGTACACACGAGGAGGCGTTTTCTGGTAAGAAGCCTAATATTTCCCATTTGAGGATTTTTGGTTCACCTGTTTACATTCATGTGAAAAAGGATGTCAGGAAGAAGCTGGAGCCAACTGTAGAGGTTTGGATATTTGTGGGGTACACTGATACGCCCCACAACTATCGTGTGTATTTTTCCAGACAATTGTAAGAATGTTGTGCGATAGGATATCAAATTTCACAAGGAGAAAGCCATGAAGTGTTCTCTTGAGAGGGAGCCACACTTGAATGCAGATGAGGAGCTATTAGTTCCTAAGGATGAGTCTCTGGATGTGGATCAGCCACAAGAGGATGTTCATGGAGTGGAAGAGACCACTCATGCAGCACCAACAATCGGAGGGTGGAAGCGCACTACAGAAGCTGAGCGACTGGCTGAAGATGCAGAGAGGATTGTAGGAGCCCCTACATCACAGCGCAGACAGAGACAGTCACCTGACCAGTATACTGGATACATGGCTCTTATGAGCAAGTGTATTATGACAGAGCCATCCTCTTTCAAGGAAGATGTCGAGGATCCCGCATGGGTAGATGCCATGGTGGAAGAGTATGATTCGATTGTCAGAAACAGTGCATGGGAGATTTTCCCAAGGCTAGAAGGGAAATCATGGTGGGTTCGAGATGGATCTACAAAGTGAAGCAAGTAGCTTACGGGAGTGTGGATAAGTACAAGGCAGGATTTGTTTCCCGAGGCTTCTCACAGATTCAGGGGATCGATTATGAGGAAACCTTTGCACCTGTCGCAAGGTATTTTTCCATACAAACGATTCTTGCTCTCTCAGCGCATAAGGGGTGGCACATTCATCACATGGATGTGAAGACTACGTTCCTCAACGGGGTGATTGAGGAGGAGGTGTACATAGACCAACCCGAAGGTTTCGAGATCTTCAGCAGAAAGTCGCATGTGTGCAGGCTCAAAAGAGTGTTGTATGGGTTGAAACAAGCACCTCGTGCTTGGTACACACAGATAGACAGTTATTTCACCAGACCTAGATTCTCCAAGAGTGAGGCAGATCCGAACCTATACCAGATTATGGTGGAGGGTAAGTTTTTGATCATTGTACTTTATGTAGATGATTTGATTTTAATAGGTGATGAACTGTTGATACACTCATGCAAGGATGATCTTGCAAAGGAGTTTGAGATGAAGGACTTGGGCCTCCTTCATTATTTCCTGGGATTAGAAATTTGGCAGCGCAATGATGGACTTCTCCATGAGCCAAGGCAAGTATGTCTTGAGATATCGGAGAAGTTCAACATGCATGGCTGCAAGCCTGTTGATACTCCTCTTCCTGGTGGTTGGAGGAAGGAGGATGCTACTTCGGTAGAGGTAGTGGATGCCACTGTTTATCGACAGTTGGTGGGGTCACTTATGTATCTGGTCAATACACAACCCGACATATGCTATGTTGTTAACCATCTATCACAAGCTATGGTTAAGCCTACCAATCTCTTTTGGAAGGCAGGCAAGCATGTATTGAGATATATCAGAGGCACATCAGGATATGGATTATGGTACAAACAGTTAGATGAGGTGAAGCTATGTGGCTTCACGGATGCAGATTAGGCAGGGAGCCCAACGGATAGAAAGAGCACATCTGGAGGGATTTTCAGTATCAGGTCGACAACAGTTTCTTTGTATAGAAGGAAGCAGAGATCCGTGGCACTCATTTCAGTAGAGGCCTAGTATATGGCAACAAGTTTGGCTGCATGCAAGGCTATATGGATGAGGAAGATCCTAGTCGGGTTGTTCGATTCACACTTAGATCCTACTGTGATTTATTGTGATAATTAGAGTTGCATTAAACTCTCGGTTAATCCAGTATTTCATGATATATCTAAAAACATTGACATCCGGTATCATCATATCAGATATTGTGTGCAGCGGAAGATCATGTTACTTTCATACATTCCCACGGAGGATCAGGATGCTGATATCTTGAGGAAGGCGCTCACCAGGAGAAAATTCGAATACCACAAAGGCAGGATAGGGGTGGAAGATAATCCTTATCTTGTTGAGAGGGAGTGTTGAGATTGCAACAAGATGATGACCTTAGTGGAAAGAAGTCACCTTCACTAGGTGGCCCTGCAGGCTATTTTTGGTGCAAAGTCTATTTTTAGACTATGTCTATTTTTAGACATGTGGATCATATTCTATGAGTTGAAGGATGCTATATGTGGATGGTTGGTCAAGTTGGAAAAAATATATGGACTTCTATTTTTAGACATATTGGGCGGAATCTATTTTTAGATTGCCAGTCTAAAAATAGATATCTCGAATATTATTACCTCTTAATAATATTTGGACTATAAACATTATCTTATTCTCATAGAGCACTTTAGTTAAGTGCACGGATGTGGAACAGGAGCTGACAGAAGGAATTACGCTATTCCTAAGGGTTAATTGGAGCTATTGCATGGATACTTCAGTTAGAACTCATGTGAGAGAGTTTGGTGGAGTTGATTGAGGAAGTTAATGGAGTTGTGTTCAGTTTAACTAAGCTAAACATAGTTGAGCTAGTTGTATCTAGTCTAACTGATTGATACACTAGTGAGCATGGTGTGAATTAATTATTAATTAATTCACTTATTATAAACTCATTAATCAACTAAAGAATACTTCATTTAACTTCAGTGCATGGACAGTTTTAGTGGAGACCAGTGAAGATGTAGGTGAAAGAGCAGTGTGACTGTCAATTGTGACTATACTGTTGCATGATTTGCAACAACCAGTGATTGGAGATGCCAATGACGATTGTGCAGTACAAGCCAAGTGGTTCGAAGTTAATTATGAGCCATTCTTCAGCAGTGATTGTGCAGTAGAGGCAGACTATCAGGTGGCAGAGATTGGAGCATGTGTTTTGCTAGATCTAGCTTGATTAGTGTGTAGCAATTGGAGATTGTACTGAGAGCTTGTGAGGAGCTTTGTATGATGATTGTTACATGATCTCTATGACATATAATATACAGATAGTAGGGGGTTTTCAGCTTTAAGCTTTCCCATAAAATACTGTGTTCGTATGTGTGATTGTTTATGGTTTTAATGTGCACATGAGATTGTTTTTATTTCTGCAATTAATGATCAATGGTAGAAGAGATTCTGTATTGTGAATGAAGTTAAAATACTGTGTGATCAGGAGAATCTCGGTGGATAACATATCAGTTATTCAAATTTCTACAACATACTCCCCCTCTTGGGCTAAACTTGGCTCGAAGTTTTTCCTACAGTCATAAGATACTTAATTCTTTTATACTATCTTATCAATAAGTTGTTAACCTTATGTATATGTATTTGATATATTTTTTTCTTCACGCCAATCCAGATTTTAATGTTTTCTAAATTGGAAGCAACTCAATGAAAACTAAACATACCATTCTTAATCAATTAGAAAATATATCCATGCCATATTAGACATGTTTTGATATAAAATACCAAATATTTCTATATCAAAACCAGCCATACAATTTATAGTACCATACAAAAATGTTATTGTATGTAATTGATATGATATCTACTTAATTTATCTATAATAATTTGATATTCTACATGTTTTTCTTTCTCATAGTCTATATGAATCCTACATGTGTCATCTTCTTGGTTCTGTAGTATGTTGAGCTTTCCAAGCTATAAATAGAACACACATTGGTTGTATACAAAACAATGATGGTCCATCCCATATCACAATCAAATTGGCATACAATAAGCATAAAATAATCCACATACAATTGTAAGTGAAATTACGCAACAAAACATGATGTTATATATAAAACCCACTCTTATACAACAAAACATGACGTTATATATAAAACGCACTCTTACATCCCACTTGATTTATGTCTTCTCAATCCAATTTTCCTCTTTTCATTCCATAAGACATCCTTGCAATCGAAATATTATCTTTAGTTTTTACTAAATGTTTACTCTTTAGGCAAAAATACAATTTGAGGTTCAAGGCACCATTTATGTTTTTTTTTGTTTTTTTTTTGTTTTTTAACTAACAACCTAAGGTTAAATACAGTCCTCATTGACCCACTTATGTATTATAGATCATTCCTTTAGTTTTCATAATCTTCATTATTATTCACTTCTCTAACTTGAGAATCAATTATGAATGACTCTATTAGAAGATCTTCATTCTGAAAGTAGATTAATCATATATTTTTGAACGAGGCTTGTAATCAAGTACAACTCTCACAATTACGAAAATATGGTAACCTACATTTAAGTCAATTTTTTTTCCAAATATGAAATCAGTCATGATTTATATTCAACAATTAATCAAATCATTTGATTTCATGTCTTATTCCTTACTATTAATACATACACAACAAAAAGCTATGAAAACCATACATTTCTCAAAATGTGATGAATCTTGTTAAATTTAAATAAGATTTAGACTATCACAAGGGAATTTCTAGCCTAAAGTTAGACCTTTTTTTTTTTTTTTAAAGGATAATTACCACCCTCTCAAATTATTACAACATTTTGTAGGACTAATAAATACTCATACAACTATACATCCCAACAAAAAATTCCTAAATCCAACAATCTCTTCCATTCCACATGCAATACACTCATCTTAGGCTTGTAAATCATGAAAGAATTCCAATTCATCAAAATGTGATCTCACTCTCCTTCAATTTCTCCCTCAAAAAATATCACAAGCACATATTCTTGTAAAACAAGAACTCAACTAAGATTTTCATTAATCACATGCTTTTTTTTCTTTAATTTCAAATAAAACAAGTTCTCACCACATAAAACATTTACCTTCTAAACATGTTATTCTCTTCACAATTTATAAACAATTTGAATTTTGACATGATCGCCTAACTAACAATTGTTTAGAGCAATACATGAGTTCAATCCTCATAATTTCTCTAATTAATTTGGTTAAATAGAATGCAACCAATATTCAACTGATAAAATCATTAAAGAGACTATTATGGCTTTCCTAGGCCTAATTTATCTGAAGCCAATAGAAAATTTATCTCATCAACTTATCACAATAATCTGTTTCTACATTTCAAGAGTTTGAAATTCATTTTAATTCCACCTAAATTGAAGACATACAAAAGGATTACAATACTAGAGGACATATATCTTGTTCACACTAGACTCCATATATCAAAATCAATTATTACAAACATTCTAAACCACCTAATGGTGTTCAGTATACCAATCTTAGTATCTTCATTTGTAATAAAAATAAAATAATGGATTTAAAACTCAAGAAAATTTGTGTTACAAATCTCTATCCATTTAACTTTAATTACACATAATCACTCCTTAATCATGAATATCAGATTCCATAAAAATATTCTAACCAGAAGAATTACTTAGCTCATAGATATATTTTAGTATGGATTCCACACCCATACCTTACCTCATTACTTATCTCATAGATATATGCAAGTATGTATTCCACACCCATACATTTTCTCATAGATATATGCTAGTATGGTTTCCACACTTATACATTAGATAATAGATATCTGTTAGTATGGATTCCACACCCATACATTTTCTCATAGATATATGCTAGTATGGATTCCACACCCATACATTAGCTTAAGGAAAACATAACCTTCAAGTGTTCCTTAAAATGGCTTCCCCAACCCTTCATGCACTAGTCTTTTAAGCCTCTTGTTTATTAGGGAGGTCATACCTCAACCTAGTATGTGAGTAATTTAAAGTTATTTGATGCATAATGCCAACCCAAAATACACAAAATCATGTCAAAGAAATCGGAGGAATTTCATTATTACTCATTAAGAATGTATTCCCAAATCATATTTTAACACATATAATTAATGCACATACATTACTGTTGAATCTACATTCACAGTTAAAAGTGACATCCTTCAAGGTAGCTTTTTGTATATTTTTCATTAGTGTAGGTACGGAAAGACTCAAAATTAACATGATGAACTCAATCATCACATTAATTTAATCTCAACCTTACATTTGTTACTCATTCCCAAAGCATACACCAAGGTCATAATACTATAGTCCATATTAAGCCAATATTTTTATTGGTAGATACGATTTCAGCTAGTAAGGATGGCTACTAAGCCCATATCATATTGAAAATGATGCATTAAACATATATGTAACCATGCATGCACTCCACCTATCTCACTCATCGATTCAAAATCAAGTCATTCACATACTTGGGTTTAACCCCAACTTTCTCAAGCACATATTTTCCCAGCATGTCCTTAAGAATTTTAACATATTGCTAATAATATGTCTTAACAAAAATATAAAGGAATATAAGGAAATTTTTTTTCATGAGTTTCTAAATAAAATAATGATAATAATATCTTGTATGCAACCAATATGCTTTGAAGTCAAGATATACAACAACTCAACATGCATGCAAAATCAACATTCATACATCATCAACCTACAAGTAAGCATGTTGGTCCATTAGGCCCTAGTGTTGTAACTCACTCTGATAGCATATGTAAGGTCCCACCTTACCTAACATAAAAAAATATAGAGAAGTAGAGGTCACATTAATCACTAAGACTCATTTGCAAAAAATCATAAAGAATTATTCACTGTAAAAGTGTTTCCAACAACAAGCCTTTTTTTATGAAAGCTTTAGATAATACAAGAAAAAAATGTCTTATTCTCTATTCATACTTCAACAAATTATTAAATTCATTTTCACATCCATACCAAAAACTTGCATACATGGGAAGCTACACCCATTAAATAGTTTATTTATAATTTATAGTAACATAAAAACAACAATAACTAAGACTTTTACACTAACAATTTATATGCACAAAAGCTACAGCCATTCAAGACTTTTGACAAACACTTTGCAGACATGCACTCTACACTCATTGAGCCCTTATGACAAACACTTTGCAAGCATGGAATTAAAAATCACTGAGGCATTTTGTCAAACACTTGGCAACAATGAATTTAATATTATTCTTCAACATATTTATCTCATAAAATTTAGAAATTGAAACTTTAAATGTTTCCATATTAAAACAGGGACTAAAAAATCTTAGTCTTTCATCAAAGACTCAACAACAGGCGCACATAAATCACAACAACAATACGCAAAATCGCTCAGATTTCTGATCTGGGTTGTGAAAAGTATTTGTATGGAATGAAATCAAGGGTTACATGTCCATTATGTATGGATACCCCCTGATGTTCGGCTGAATCAAATTAAAAATGCCCAGGAATGCAATTCTTGAAAACAACAAAAAATTATAGCCTAAATGTTTCATTTATGACTTTTTTCAAACATATGGAATGAAAACTTACAACTACATCTCCACATGAGGAACAAAAACCCAAAGTTATGCTACTAAGATATGCTCATTGAATTCACACATTTCTAAATTCACCATATGAGTTCTTGAAACATTTTACCACCTACAAGCTAATTCATTTGACATGATTTGAATTTTTTTTTGCACTAATTGCTACAATTTAACAAACACATGGCAACCCTAAATACTACAACCATTAAGGCTTTCTGTCAAAATTCTAGTAGTACTATTACAAAAACTTGAATAAAAAAACATTGAATTATTGATAAGAATATGAAACATAAGCCATAACTGAAATTTATCTCCAACTTACCTCAAGCATTTGATCTTCCAAACCATATTTTAGTTGCCATTATTTTTTCATTTTCTTTTAAGGGTTGATTATGTAATTCCTCACATGTCCATTTTATTACTTCTTATGTAAGCTGCAAGTTAACACTTATTCATGCATAAATAGATTGATAACATTACTCATTCATGGCTTTTGTCAAACACTTTGAAAATTATCCTATAAACATTTCTAAAACATGCATCTAATTACTTGAAACAAAACCATAAATCGTGAAATACTTACCCAAGCCCTTTGGAATTTATTTATTTCAATTACCTTCAACAATATTTTTCTTTCCTTTCTCAAATGCTACAATACCAAGATTAGTACCATAAACTACACCAATATTAAATCCAATATTGATATCTAAACATCCATAAATATAGATTGATCTAGACTTCATTTTTAACTAATCAATAATATTCTAGATAAAATAAGCCTAAACCAAAATTAGATGCTTACAACAATTTAAATGTCTACTTTTTATTTTATGCTAATCTATACTATAATTTTAGGACAATGGAAATTATACCTGAAGATATATTCAGCTCCAATTTTTGAGAATATGATCCACCTTTGATCCCTTAACCAACTCATTTGAACCATCCGGTTTTCCACCCAACCATATCCAGGGAGAACTCCTCCCCCTGGAACCCCCGAGCTGTAAAATCTCACAAACAATACCAAAATATAGCAGTAGAGAGAAAGCCAAGGCAATTTGAGGAAGGTAAGTTTCAATTCCTCCAAATACCACGCATGGTTAGCTACACCATGTATAAATACTTAGTAATTTATTTTGGGAAATTGGCTACTCTCCAAGTCTCTCACTCTCTTAATCTTTTTCAAATGTCTCCAACTCTAGGTATCACAATGCACCACCTCCCTTAAGTGAGAATACATGGGACACATATATAGGAGGAGCAACAAATTCTTGTCATAAAGGAGGAGTAATATGCATGCCTTGTATTCCATTTAGATGAGTGTAACTAATGCCATTAAGGAGATGTATGCATGCCTTAATTAAGGAGAGTGTAACATATGCATTAAAGAGAGTGTAAGAGGAATCTTTTATGACATGTCTTTAATGAGTGTAAGAGGAATATGCCATTCTTTGATGAGTGCATAAAAGAGAGTGTAATGTATTATTAAAGGAGAGAGAGAGAGTTACATAGAGCCATGAGGATCATCAAGGAAAGAGGTCTGGAGTGATTCAGGAGATATAATTCCCTTTTAATAATAATATTTTAGTCTCATAAAATATAATAATAATAATAATAATAATAATATTGAGGATTAAGTCGAGATTGAACTATTATGATTGATTAATCATATTTTAAGTGATTTTCTTTCAATTATACTTGTCTACCCAATGATCGGAGGTGACTTACTATTTTTGGAAAGTCGTACTAGAAATGGTAGACATGACTTTCTATTTTTAGAAAGTTACTCCAAAATTGTTAGGAATGAGATTTTATTAAGGAAATTCATCTGTGAGCTACCCATGAGTGGTATTTTTCTTTCGGATAATAGAGATTCCACACCCATATTGTATGCATCTCCGTTCCTTAGTAGATTGAGGACTTCGCACCCTAATCTACTCTAAAGATCCAAGATTCCACACCTTGATCTTTTTAAATATTCAGGACTCTGCGCCCCAAACATTTCATTATAGATTCAAGATTCCATGTCTTTATATTTCACGGATTTAGGACTCCTCGCCTTAATCCTTTTATTATATATCCAAGACTCAGCATCTTTATGTTTCATGTATTAAGGACTCCGTGCCCTAATTTTCGTGGCTTCTCATCTACTCTGCTTTTAAACTCCGCGCTTCACCTTAAGGTACTGATAGTGAGCTCATACCCATCTTATGGTTCATTGGTAAGTTCTTCTTCCAAGACCTGCACACATCACAATCTCATCGATCAAATAAATCAAATGAATTTCATGATTAACTTACTCGAATTTTATGAAATATTGTGTAGGACTTCCATAGTCATTTATAACTTCAGCATCCATGTTGTAAATGACCAAGTCCCCTGCCACATCATGCTTAGTATGATATTACGCACATACAATCATACAAATCATGTATCATACATAAATCATAATTAACCATATGTTCCACATAACCATGATCATCCATGGATATGTGTCTCAATTCTAAATCACCATTCATGTCATACACCTATGTTCACAGTAAGATACTAAAAGAGAGAACATCGCTAATATGCTCTTAACCAAAATCAATTCTTGTGCATGCAACCATAGATATTATCATAAGCACGCAACAACCAAGTGACCCAAACCAGGTCATAGCATATAAGCATGTACATAAGTCTTTCATACATAATATTATATCATTATATCAAAATCACCATCTCTAAGTGTCATCAAAGCTCTCTCACCAAGAAGGGACACTACATAGGGCCTCAAAATGGCTCCGGAAGCTCAGGACCCGAAAAACTGCTAAAAATAGTAAGTTGTGCTGCAACTTAAAAACTGAACCAACTAATGGTGGGGGTTCAAATGGAATAAGTGGGTGGCCACCAATATCCACCTAGATCATTAAGGCCCCAAAACAGCTCTGGGAGTGCAGGACCCGAAAACCTGCTAAAAATAGTAAGTGGTGCTAAATGTGAAAAGTTGCAAGAATTGATGGAGTGGGTCCAAATGGATTAAGTGGGTGGCCACGAATATCCACCTGGATCAGGCTTTCAGCCAAGAAGCTGGAAGACAGGAGGTCTCATCACGAGCCGACCTGTTCATCCATGTTACTTCTTCTGAGTGGCACTGCCATCAACTGGTTACGAAGCCATGAAAGTGGCCTTTGTCTAAAAGTTGAATAAGCTAAATATGAATCTATATCTAGTAAGTGGGACATAGACATTTCATTAGGTTAAAAGGCATCTCTGTCGAGGCTATAGACACCTGCTGGTAGTAGGGCCATACCTGTGGTATCAAAGTTAATTCTACACTATGATTTACTTTGTTGTTTTTGTCTTTTCCCTGAAGTCACTATCATATCTCTCTAAGAATGAGTTTAATATCCTTCAGTAGTGTGCTTTGGAGTTCTATCTCTCAGGAATGATTTGGTTTTTATGGATGTGAGACCCTTAGTGCAAGTGATTCACTCTACTTGAATAAGAGAATCTTCGATTATATTCTTGGGTAACGGTAAGACAATCATCTTTGGAAGGTATCATTTTGTAATATTTATTTTTCCTTACTTTCGATCCATTTTAAGGCCTTGGTTTTCAAATAAATTCACTTTTACTTGTAATAATGAGAGTATTGAAAGTGAAGACCTATTGTTTTGGATTACTCTTAAGATGCTTTGTGGAAATTATTATGGTTAATCACATAGAAAATTTTAGGGGCTATTATTCACAGGTGGGCTAATTTTCCATGGTTTTTCCAAAAAAAATATTAGCCAATTTCCATTTTTTTATAAAAATTATTTGCCCAAATTTTACAATATAAAATTATTTTACGTTAAAAATCGGCAACATTATATAGACAATATATATAATATCATTATAAATTTGAATAATTTTACAAATACGTAAATACAAATTTTATAGTTTGCATAATAGGGACTAGTGAGATTCGCTAATTTTTTAAACTTCAAGATAAATTTCCATCCTTAAAATTATCCTTGGTTAATCATTTTAGCATGAAATTATCTCTACAGTAACAACATTGTTAAGCATTCCTTTAGTAGCCCTCGCATTAGTTACTCTTTTGGAATAATAAAACTCAGTCTTAATGTCACTGGATCCCTGGTCACTACTTATCTTATTGATGCAAAGGAAGATGACATCCGATGAAACTTACTTACATGCTCTCACAATTAGCCCTATGGTTCAAGTCAATGAAGCGTGACTTTAATATAGAAACCCTAGCCCTTTAGTCTTGGTCTCTGTCATAGGTTTTGCTTGCATGAGGACATGCAAGGTGGTAGGCATGGGGGGGGGGGGGGGGGGCGCAGAGAGATGTTAGGATAAAATGATGAGAATTGTCAGGTTTCATTCATATTTTCACCCTATGCTTACTCATGGTTCTCATTATCATTTTTCACAATTGTTGGGCTTGGAGCATGATCAGAAAATTGTTCATTATTTAACCTATTTGCTTTATTTTGATAATATTTGCGTGAAAATAGGATTATTGATGATGTTCCTTGTGTTATTTCAGGAAGCCGTGTGAAAAATACACATGCATCAACATTTCCAAGATAATGTGGATATCGAGACCTTTCTCCTTCTTCAGCAGATCATATTATAAGTCACAGCAGCTCGAGCCATTCCATCATTTACTTCATTTTGGAGCACCAAGGACAAAAAGAAGAAGGGTAAAAATTGAGGTTGAGGTGGCTTAAGATTCTTTAATTGATTAGAGATTTAAGAAATATTTGATGATTAACCACCACATATTCCGTATATATGCTTTTCCATATACCCTCCATTTGCATGATACTCTGGGTCATAATCATATTGGTTTATGTAAACAAAGAAGTAACTATAGTGCCTTCCCCTCCTATATTCACACGTATTTTCAGAGGGTGAATTCATTGTTGCCTTTCATGAGGGAACCATCTATAAGCATTGCCCTCGCAAAAACAGAGCATGCAAGTACATATCTTACCATCTCCATTACCACCTCATCTCATCCACCATTTCCATTCTCACCTATCATCCTATTCATAATTTTTCCTCCTACCATATCTATTGTTTTTCCTTGATTTGTATCACTATTAAAATCAAACCTATGGTAATCAAATCTTCATGTAGTGTTGCTTCACAAGACCTAACCCTACCTAAAATCCATGATGCCATAAAAACCTAGATATGAGTAAATTCTTTGTTTGCATGAGGACATGAAAAACCTCAGGCATGGGGGTATGTTGGGCCTCGTATATTCCCATGTTTTCATCATGAAACATCATTGTTTATACCCTAAAACCCTAGGTTTTTAGCCTGTGTTATACCTTAATTTTGTCACTTTTCACCAAATACTCTTTATGGTTGATTATCATCAATTTCTTCACTTTTCTATGATTAAATATGATTTTTTCATGTTTTACTGATGACGATTTTTTTGAATTACATTTATTATAGGATTCCATTGTTCAAATCCCTCACAAGCTAGTTAAATATTGGAATGCCTAATTTGGGGCTTTTGCACTTTCGGCACGCTTCTCGTGAATCGAGGAGAGGTTATTATAAAAAATTATATTATGATGCCTCTCCATAAGTTGGATTCCACCCAGCTCACTCATATGGGTCTCTAGAAGGAAATTACCCATTTTTTCCAAATTTGTAAAAAATTCTAAACTGCCAAATGTTGTCTCAATTTATGTGAAGTGAAAGGTGAAATAAGACATTTGGGAACATGGGTTTTGATCCTAGTATATCAAATTTACTTAACCTATAATATTTTTGCAAAATCACTTACAATGTTGGAGATATTCAGGGGGCTTGAGGCTTATTTATGTAAAATTTGAAATTTTCCAGATTTCTCCAAATCCCCCAAACAACCCTGTTATGGTCACATATGAATTCCTTTATTCCCTCTTTTTCCTTCATATGTCCTAGATATCATCAGATATCAACTGAATGACTAATTCAAGATGTTGAGCCCTTCTTTTGTCTTCGTTTTTTTACCTTCCTTGCCCTTTTTTACCTTGTTTTGAATAAATATGTACTCATTTTTCCTCACTTTATCCTCAATTTGGTTTTCATGATCTATTATCTGAGGTAAAAATCATTACAAGTATAATTATTTTTACTATCCTAAGGCTACTTTGTGCATTTTGAGTTACATGCCTATTGTCAACTTATCATTATGGGTATAGTGTGGAATTTCCTCACCATTCCAATAGCTCAATGTTCCAGCCAATGCTGATTTGGCATACCTAAACCTCCAGCTCGCATTCCAGAAGCCCAATGTTCTAGCGTATGCTCCAACCATTTCAGTTTGTCGACGGTATAACCATATGGGCATTGACCACGCAGATGGGTTTAGTTGATAAATTTAGAGAGGCGTGCTATTATATCAGTATGCGGTTTTGTTAGACATAAGGTAGTTAAAATATAGAAGATTGTAATGTTAAGTGTGTGAGATTTGAGGGATTTTTCATATCAATTGGTTTTCAAAGCACAAAACTGATGTTATTTCTGAAACCACGATGCTTATAAAGGCCAAGACTTGTAATATTTTTAGGGGGAGGTGGATATTGCAATTCAATTTTTGTAATCACAGCTAAAGACTGTGATCTACTCCTCCATTAATTGAAGCTGAAATTGTAATTTTCCATGCTGCATTCTTAATTTGATTTTGGAAGTGTTGTTGATTTTTTATGAGTTCTTGAGGTCGATTTGTTGAAACGTAACCAGCCTCTGTAAGTTCCAAGCTTCTCTGGGTGTGACAAGGGCCCACCACAAATGGATCAACTCCTGTAAGCATAGATAGAGGTAATCTGCATGTGAATTTGATTAATTTCCTAAATTTCTATAGTTCTGCTTAGAAAATTGATTTTACTTCATGCCTTGATGATTGGATTGCATTTTTTATGAATGATTTCATGTATTGGTTGTTAGGTGGACAGATCTAGTGTGTGCGTTGAGGAATTGAATAGTGAAGGTTCAATAAATTAGTGTTCTAGGTATGCGTTGATCCTTTTTCCAACTGCTGCCCCTAAGAATTACACTCAAACTTTATGAATGTTGTCTTGTTAACAAGAATTATTTTTTCTGATTTCAATTAATCTTGTATGTCTCCTAGCAAATGCGTGGAATGAGAATAAACCTCTAATATTGATCAACTGGGCGGAGAGTGGATTGAATACATTAGATTTTTATGGTTTTGTTGGTTAATGGAAGAAGTTCAATGGTAAGACTGATAATTCCATCTTTTAAAAATATGAATTTGAACATAATGCAATTTTGACATGATGCTGAGAAGTGTGTTTTTTTCTAGCAATATAATTTCTTAAATTAATGTCAGAGGTAAGCATACCAATTAAGCCATAGGCAGATCAAAAATCCAGAACTACTATACGAACTTGATCTCGAAATTGGTTTGTTGATCTCTTGAATTAGATTGGAATTTGAATTGTTTTAAAAACAGAGAGGGAATTGAAGGATCGAAATATCTATTCACTTGTTATAAAAATATATATTTTCCATCATTTTTTGTGCATAACTCAAGATAGGGTCAATAGGATCTGCCTTCTATCACTTAAACTTAGCAATCTCATTTCATTAGTTGCCAACAATAAGCTTGCAAAAGGATTTCTAGAGCATGTTTTTAGTGTGTTAATTAATTCAAAGTCTTTCGATTATTTCTCTGTGCCAGTGTTCATTTATGTTGTCAGTAAAAGCATTTGATTCAATAGGAATGGTAGCTTAGGGTTTTCTGAATGCAAGATTTGTTGAACTGTGTGTGTGAGAACAAAGTAGGTTTTTAAGGTCTTTTCTGAATTTGTAAAATAGATTAGAATTTTTAGTCTTCTATACAATTTGGGGATTTCTAGTTCATAAGAGTGAAGTATGATTAGTGATTTTAGCCTTTACAACTTAGTTTAGAAGTGATTATTGGTTTGAGACTCCGGAGCATTGTCAAAATTAGCTACATTGCAATTTGATTGGAATATGTAAATGAGTGCCAGTTGTGATTTTCATTAGCTTTTTAATCGAAATCTTAGTTTCTAGGTTGAGTTAGTTCTCATTAATATATCATAGAATAGGGTGTGTGCTTGCTTCAATTAGCATATCTCATCTTTTTGACTAGGAGAGAAGAGTGTTGATTATTGAAATATTTTTCAGTAAATTTGCCAGAGTTCGGTTTCATGATTTGACTGATGACAATTGTAATTGCAATCTGATTTCTTGAGTACAGTTTTGTGCTTAAGTAGTGCAGGTTCATCTCAGTATATTTTAAAAGTGGAACTAGGGTTTGCTGAATGGAATTGCTAAAGAGTAGATGATAGATCAAGCATGAAAGACTGAGTATTCCTCTTTGGTTGATAGGTGTGTGAAATAATCATTTCAAGCAGTTTTAATGTTGCAATCTCTTGTTTGATGTCAAAGTAGTGGAATTGGTATAAAGTGTCTTATCCTAAGGTTTAAGTAAATTCATCATGTGAGAATAAGGTCAATTTGTAGGTGAATTTAAATTAAAGAGTTTCTTCCAAGTGTGGTTTATGAAAGTTAGAATTAAGGTTTTGGCATTTTTGCAAGAAATATTGCATTGTTAAATCGAAGTTTTTTGAAGACTAGGTATTTGCTTTAGAGTAATTAGGTTTTCATTTCAGTTCAATCACGAGATAAATTAAATAAAGTTTTAAGTGCTCAAGTCAAATTCAATTATTGATCCTGCTTAAAATGATGAACTGATCTCTTTTCTACAATTTGTGTATTTACAAGTATTTGTGTGTCTCATTTTTGAATTAATCATTATAAAGGAAACATTTAAGCTCTGACCTACAACCTGAATCAAGAAGTGCAGTGCAACTCGTTTTTACGAACCTGGATTGACAGATTAAATATTAAGAACTTTAATTCACAAATTAAAACTCTCAACAGTACTTAATTCTTTTTCTTCTACAGGTTTCATAGAGATGCTCTAACACTCCCAATGTTCACTTATATTTGTACTCTTTACAAACATATTCACCATCTTTGGCCATTAGTAGACAGTACAATCTAAACTAAATCAAATGAGATATTGATTATAAACTTATCGCACTTAGAGTTTCTAATATATGCTCTACCTTATCCCTTAGCCTCTTTTGCGTCATCAAAATTGTTTGTTGAATCCCTCTCTTATTTACCTTCTAGTACATAGGGATTTACTCAAGATAACAACAAAATATAAAGGATACTGTCCTCATGCACTTCACTCTACATGACTTCATTATTTAAATAATCCATCGGTGGGAGTGATCAAGTAAAAGTATACGAGTGATGACGTAAATAAAGGTATATGAGTCTATGAATGCACTGTATGGTCCAGGAAAAAATATCATATGTTAACACAATATTAGAAGAAAAACCATCATCGGGTACTTACAAATACGCTTAAAAAAAAATACATTTTCCAGCCGTATTTCAAATATCTTCTATTTCTCCTGGTTTTTCCAAGTTGTATGGTTGCAGATATTTCCAACAACTTCCTATTTTCTCAGGTTCAAGCATATTCTTGCCAACATTTTCTGATATCTCCCTAATATTTCTGATATGTTTCTTTTTTGACCATTGCAAAATTGTTTTCCGGTCTCCAATTCTCATTAGATTCTTAAATTGTGCTATAAAAATCCTCACATGGAGAGAGATACCAAAAGCAATGAACCATACAAGATCATGGAAAAATGATTTACATGGAAAAGGTGTAATGCATTTAGAATACATCAGTGCTCCCAAGAGAACACTTTCTATTTCTAGATAGCCTATAAAGAACACTGATAACATATATAGCACTTCAACTGGGGAGATAACAACTCATATTTTGTTTTCTATTTTATTGCAATCTTTTATGTCCTTGAGAATTGGAGGTCTATTTTCAAGTGCTAGTCAAAATTTCTTTATAAAGATACTATAAATTAGAAGTACTTTTGTATTGTGTTGTATGTGAACTAGTAGTTATAATTTTTTTTTATCTACATGACCCGTAAGCGTTTATCTAAGAAATATGACCATTTGGCAAAGAATTTCATCTATCAATAACGTTCCCTAAAACAAATACATTTGTTTTCTCTTTTATAAAATTTATCTTAGTTATAACAACACAATCATGCATGATGGGAAGGCTCAGGTTCTATGCAACATTCTATACCTATAGACTAGAGGTTGAAACCTTACTATCTACCTGGCCTACAAGCACATGAACTTTAAATATAGAAAATCATCAAAGGAAAAAAATGATCATTCCAAATAACTAGATGTATGTCTAAATTTTAAAATACCATATGAAACAAAAATCAATGTTATTATACCTCTGCTAAATACAGTGTTGTTCTCGAACTCGAAATCATAGGAATAATTGACATACGTATCAGAACAGATGATATGTTGCACATTCTCATATTGTGGATCTGGGAAAAAGTGGCCATGTTGCAAAAGGATTCAAATACCTACTTGTAAGAAAAACTGATTATGAATTCTAACAACCGCATAGAACTAAAATAAGAGAAGATGAAAACACATAGAAATTCTAAAGGTCTTCTTCAAGTATGAAAAGAACTAATACCATAAACAATACTGGCAATAATGAAACTTACTGAACAACCAAGTCTAAATTCAGGTGATATTCTGAGCCTCAATACACAAGAAAAAGCATATGGGCGACTCAACATTCGATATCCACAGAAACAGATTTTCCAGTCATGCCCTTTTCATCAAGCATAATGAAAAGATAAATAATGGTCTTGTTTAGTCAAAACAGATGACAAAGTGATGTAACAACCCATAGAATATTGGTGAAAACAATGATGAAGCCCATAAATCTTTGTCACAATAGTTAGTGATGTTCCCATATCCAACATCTGAGTTCTCACATCAATAGCCACACATGTCAGTCAATAAGTAGGAATCAGAGCGTTCTGTATCCCATCAAAAAATGATATGCAAAAATTATGGTAAAGAGAAGTAATGTTCTCTCCAGGGATAGCTAAGCACCTGGATGAGATATAATGAGTTACTGAAAGTGCTCGCTTTACAATGACTTCAACATTCAAGTACTGTTTAACTCTAAAGGTCGCCCTTTCCATTATATATAGGTCACCATCTCTCTCAGGAGACTTGTTTAGTTTTCCAGGGATAATTTCATTAGTTGATGTCCCAAGATGCATTGCGAAGGTAGTACAACTTCGTCAACTTCAAAATTTTGACTTGGCTAGTAAGTCACGGTATAGAATATCCAACATCCATATATGGTTCCTCAATATAATCAAACTTGTGTATTATCAATTAGTAATTCTCTCATCTCTGTTGCTAGAATTTGTAAGTTTTTTGAGGAATCTTAGATAAAGTCATGGGGATCCTGTTGTTAGTGGAGAATTTTTATCTATTACCTATGATTTTATAGGTCCCAAATGTCACTATGTATATCTGGCATAGCGAAAAGATCAATTTAAAAAGTTACTTTACATAAAAATATTTGTATTCTTATTTCAATTATATGGTCTTATGAAAAATGAATTTATGATGGTTGATACTATAGAGACAGATGTAAGTTCACAGAGCATGTTGTCTGCAGGGGCTCATGCTTTTCATGAAACCATGTTTGTTAAAGAAAAAATCATGAATACTTAAACATCTGATAACCTTCTCCACAAGATACAATCTTTAGTTGACTCAACTTCGGGTGAAGAACGATACCGTTTCCAAGTACTTTGCTTCTCAAATGGGATCATTGTTTCTGCAGGCCTCCCCTTGGACATCGAAGGTGTTGGTTCTTGAGGTAAAATTTGCTCAACCAATATGTTGTCATTTTTGTTACTCACCTCCCCTGTTCAAGGAATCTCTTGATGCTGCTAGTCATCCCCCACCGTTGAAGCTGGAGTTGAATCAGTTGATGAGAGAGGATATTTACAAAGTACATATAGGTCGCTTGGATTTTCTCTCCCAAACATCTTAGTCCTACGATGTATTTCTATTTACAATAATTCATGAAGCTAAGAAAGGCCTTATTATAAAAGCCAAGTATACTTGGAATCACTCGATGCATAGCCAATTCAGGGTTCATTGACATCGACCTTAGATCAAGACATATCATCACATTTCAGATCAGAGAAGCTCTATCAGGTTGTCACAAACATGACACTGAGTTATAGGATAACCTTATTAGGGGGATATTCCATTTTAATTATAAATAGTCTGGAGGATTCCTCACTACTTACCTCAGATACTCAAACCAAAGGTACTATCTATTTTCACGACTGAAGCTATGGGATTCAGGAGATAGATTTTACATGGACCATACAAGACAAACCATGTGACAATGATCACTTGCTTCTTTCCCTCAATCTCAAAGGTAAAAGAGCATAAGAAATGTGCTAAGTCTTGAATATATCAACTTCTAGACCAACGAGAACTTGGACTTCTTCACAACTGGAAACTAACATACTGATCCTCACAAGGTTCTCAAGGCTCACTCACCACGCATTTCATCTAGTCAACCCTGCACCATCTCGAGCACTCATAGGTCCATCTCAAATTTCTTCCCCACAACCCAAATGTTAGGAAAGTTTTGGAAACTAGTAAACTTCCACCCAAGATCAAACACCTTGGTCCCCTCAATCTAGGTTTCTCCCGAGAGAAGATTATAAGACTGTCTCAATCTCTAGGATTTTCTCCTCTATAATTTTTTTCCTATTGATCAATGGACATGAGATCCTGAATATTCGCCCATCTCTTTTAATTTCCCATAGTCTAAGCTTCGCCTTAATTGGTCGCAACTTTTTGTTGATTTTCTCCATCTTTCGAGGAGCAGAGTCATCATTAGGGGACTGTTAGGACGAAAGAACCAGAGTGATAAAATCTGGGTCGTTTAGCCAAAAGTTATTAAATTTGAAATGAGGTCATTTATGGATATGAATCCCATTCCACTGCAGTAGGATAGGGAAATGATCAGATATTTTAATTTGGGAGGATGATGACTGCAGTTCCTTTAAGTTTCTAGCTAAAGTGGCTCGAACATATAAGTGATCATGGCACTTGGCTAGTCTCTGCTGATCCTAGCTTCTATCTTCTAGGTTGGTTCCAATGGATTTGACATCATGTCTCTTAGGAATTTCTGCAAAAAATATATTTGAAATAGCTTCCCATAGAGTCTGGGCGAAAAATAATTCCCCATGTCTCTGAAGATTTGATTGAGAAGTTAAGATCTCCTGCCAAGATGAGAGATTCAAGATCCAAAAGGCCACTGAAATCTGCACAGTTCCATAAGTCTTTTCTGTTTGCATATGGGGTGTAGACATTTATGATGCGAGGTCGGGTCTTAGTGCCTCTGCGTCCATATGAAATAATTATTCCCAAATTAGAGTTATAAGCTTTGAAGTAATATAGTTCTGGATTCCACATGACTGCTAATCCATCTGCAAAATTTATGCAAATATGAATGTGGGAAACCGTACCTTATTCTCCTGCAATTTTCTGTAATTCGATTTCATTTGTAGGTGATTCCATATCTATAAATTTCTTTAAATTCACACAAATATTTCCACAGGTGCTCCAACCCTCCCACAACGAATTATTTCCACTAACAAGTCAAATCGAATTGTCGAGGAAATTCTCAGAGTTGTGGCTCATAAGTTGGCGTAATTTGATAGAGCACGTCGTGCATTAAGTTGGTGAAAGGATGGACTACTAACTCCATCACTATCTGACTTATCACAAATTAGAGGTCTGGGGAAGTGTTCAAAGTTCAACACGTCAGAGCCTGTCAAGTTGGATCCAACAGGTCTAAGAAGTCGGAGGCTAAATTTGAGCCTAAAAATAAATGTAAGTTTTTATTTATGCTGGTTTAAAAAAAAATTTAAATAGTATAACAAAATTTCGTGTGAAGGGTTACCAGATATCTCTGAAGGGTGGGAGCATGAAGAGCATGCTTTTGACTCAATAAATTCTGGAAGCTTGAAATAACATGATTTTAATTCAATAAATTCTAGAAGATGAAGAACATGTTTATGATTAGAAAATAATAATAATAATAATAGTTTATTTTTCTTTTCTCTTTTTAAATGAAATATATAATGGCACAAGTACAATGATAATTATGAAGACTTAACTTAGTTACAAAATTCCAATAGTTAGTTTGAAAGAGAATAACAATTTTTCTCATGGAAATTAAAGATGGCATGAAGTTTTGTTGCTTTAGCTAAGGACTCCAAAATTTCATGAATTTTTTTCTAAGTTGGAATGAAAATATTGTTGTGGTCAAGATAATGGTGTTGTTCTTAGATGAAATAGAGACTTGTTTAGAATTGATCGAAAATAGGGATAAGATTATTATGGGAAATATAATTATGTTCTTCTTAGATGAAATAGAAAATTGTTTAGAGTCTAGTAGAAAGATATGGATGAAAAAATATTTTCTAGTAGCATCTTAATTCTTTAAAAAAAGAACATGTTATGAATCATTAGCATTATGTGAACCTAATAATAGCAAACAAATAATAGTAATTGTCTTGGAATTGTCTATCGTTTGTCTGTCCCAAGCATGTTTGTTATCAGTCATGTTAAGATGGTTAAGAAAACCAGAGGAAAAAAGCCTAAAGGGGACAAAGGAAAAGAACCTATCTCACCTCAGCCAACAAAAAGAGGTTGAAAGTCAACCAAAGAGCTCATGGAGCCCCTAATTCAAACCTTTGCGGAAGACATTCCTTGTTCTGCGAAATCTCATATTTATGGATGGGAAACATAAGTCATCAATAACATGGATGAAGAAGATGAATTGGCATCGGAAGAATTGCAGAATATGATTGAAGATCCACGACATACTCGTGGGAGAATCTCATTGTTCCAGCACTCAATTAGAACATATTGGTTGATAAAATGCTTTATGGAAAAGGCTATACTATCAACTCAGGAAGCAGGAGAACGAATATTGGGTTCCACTTCGACAGATATCAATAGAAACATTGAGGAAATTAACCTCCATCAACTACATCAGTATGCTAGACTTGGCAGAATGGAGAAAGATATAAAATCCATGCAGCAGGTTGAAATAGCAGGATCCAGTGTCAAAGATCCTTCCCCGGTGGAGTCAGATGATGAATAGAGATAACAATACTTCTTTTTAGCGGCTAGCTTTATTTTATGTAAATGTTAATTATAGCAAACTTTGATATTACTTATCTTAAGACTGTGTTTAGGATATTAAGGAATTTTATGTTTTGGATGGCTTACAATGCACTTAGATGGCCAACAAACCTGGTTTCCTTCAGGCAGGTTGAGGTCTAATTTTTGTATCTATGTTGCTCGTTTTTTATATTAATAGAAAATGGAAAGGAACTACTAAGCTTACAAAAAAAAAATTAGTAAACAAATAACATACAATTTTTAAGAAAACATCCATGTCATTTTTTTTTTTTCAAATAATATTGATCACATTTAACTGTTATTATTTAATTCAATTTACTTATTAAAAACATAAAAATAAACCAAACATAATGAATAATTAATAAACATTAATCCATATTAACCATATCTTAATTAATAACCATTCATCCATCTCAACAATATATTTTATACATTAAGGCCCTACTTCAAAAAATATTCTCTTATCGACCTAAGCGCATTATTGAGGAGATAATACAACAATACCTTGTAGCTTTCAATCCTTAGCAGAAAATATCCTTGCGATCTTCCCTTATTGATTCCTGATGAGTCAGGTCAAAGTGTGTTTAATATCAACTCATTTATTCACACCTAGTGGATTGCGCTAAGTACCTTATGGTCCATTTTCATCACTAATGGTTCCCATCATATCTATTAATTGTATACTATAATGACTAATAATGAAATGGTTTCTTCCATTCTCAACATCAAATCTATTCACATTATGTAGATTCATACCATCAAGGTTGTGATCAATACCTTTGCCTTGGGGACATTTTATTTTTATTTGACACGCCTCCCAAATTGTGATGTAGTATGCACTATATTATCTAATTTGAGGACTATTATGGATCACCTATCTTATATGTCTATAGTCTTATTGATGTATTTTCTGACTTAGATTCACATTGTATTTACTAGTGGTTTTGATCTCGTTATTTATTACATGGATCCACTATGTATTTATTCATGTCCACATGCTAACATTTCATCTCATGGTTCGATATTTTTTGGTTTTGGAGGTCATGTTCATTTCTTCTTTATACAGAACATGTCTATTCCCACCTTAAGGATGATCTATCTATGATAAAAACTTGTTTGTGAGGGTCGCTCTAATATGGTTCCTTAATTTATGACTCCCTCCTTGTATTTTTATATTTGTCTATAATGCATTTTGGACATTAGTTTCTCTTCCTATACAAGACAGAGGGATTTTATCAATTTATCCCTTTTATCAATTTATCCTTTTGCTTTTGTAGGTGAATTCAAATTTCATTATGACTACGTTGGCTAAATATTTAAAAATTTTGAAACAAGCAAGGTGAATCAATATAGGGAGTTGTTTTATAAAAGGGGAACATAAAAATACCCATTGCATGAAGCTATATTACAATACACGTCTTATGAAAATCATTTTATATATAGGAAAGATGATATAGTATCACATGACATAAGTGTTGATAACACCAACTTTTGCATGGAAAATAAAAAATTGCCATCAATATTATCATTACAAACGGATAATTGTTTTGGGTGATGATAAAATATTATGTGTTTAATTTTTTATTCATTTTAATATCATTGAGTGTTTGACATTAGTGAAGTTGGATTCCTCCATATGATATATATACATGAAGAGATAAATGGAACTTATGGGCGGTTATTAGTTAAATTACTATGATAAGATATATTTTAATTGCCAAAGACGATGGACATTTATAGGACATGTGAAGATCACAATCCTAATGTCTCATATTTAATTGATGTTTTTTCTTAACTTCGAAAGCTTTGTAGAACCATATTCCATGGATGACAACTCCAAGATGATTGGTATCAAAGGATTGTATTTCTTTAAATTCTAACTCATTCATGACCGGCCAATTATGGAATGTGAAATCTTATCAACGATGCAAGTTCAATTGGTAAATCTACATGTAAGGATACATTCTCTTATGAAGGAAATAAAAAATGGATGAGAAACACATATTTCATTTTAGAGAAATGGATTTAAAGGGAAGCCAATAATATTGAGATTCTAATATTATTTATTAGAAAATTATATATAAATATTTGGACAATCCCTTTTGAAGTATTGAGCATTCCACAATAAAATAAGAGGCATTGTTCTGGTAAGGTCTTTAAATAAAATTTTGGAAGCATATGCAACGAAAAAATGCCTACATAATTGAAGTTTTGCTATGTTGGACCTATGTGTGAAGAACTTAAAGATATATTCTCTCCAAATGATGATATTGTAGAGTGAGGAATTCTCATAGAAATATAATTTAAAAGAGCCTTGTAACAACTAAGGCATATTAAGTCATATATATAAGCCTCATGTTAACCTACAACCCCTTATTAAGCCATAGATATTGAATTATAGCATTTCTATTGTTATATTTTTATGTCGATCATAACATTTTGTTGTACCTTTTCTTTATAATTGTACCAAATGTCTCATATATATATAACGAAGAGACCTAGTCATAAGATCATCAAATCTTATCTTTTACATTATATTCATTGTAAAAGAATGTTTTCCCATATTGTAATTATTAACTTAAAAAAACACAATAAAAGTAAATATAAAACAATGTTAAAAATAAAACTAGTTCATAGTTCATATTACTTTAAATATGAAACCCGCAACTTTAAACTCCAATGATAGTTGTGTCACTAGTGTTTTTTTCTCTTAATATATTCAATAATGAGTATGAAAGTGACAATAATATATTATATACAAAATTTAATATGCTACAATTGTAAATTAAACTTGGATTATATTATAAAAAAATTCAAAATACCCAATTAAATACAGTCTACCGATGGATAGATACTTTTATAATAGAAATTGACATCTTTAAAATCTAAATTGAATTATTCTTTTTAAAATCAAAAATAAAAATTTTGCAATAAGAAATCGGAGTCGAAAAATATCATAAGGGGGAGGCTGTATGAAGGATCCAAAGGAGGGAGGCAGTCTGGTTCGTTCCAGGACTTATTCCATTCTTAGGCTTAGTGAATCCAGTGCACAGATGCTCTTTCCACTGGCCAGTGAGGGACGGTCAATACCGTATTCCAATGTTGCAGACAACTTTATTGTTTGTCTACAGTGTCGTGCAAAACAGTGTCATTCAAACACTGGGTAGACATGCTGGCTTGCGGAATCTAACTGTTGACTTTTTAGGTTTTTTTTTAATGTTTTTGTCTTTCTCTTCTGCATGTTTTGTGGTCAATTTTTATTTGGAATGGGTTTTTTGGGAAGTAGAATTTTTAATTATGAAATATCTAAAGCTTTAATTTTATTGGTTTTCAATATGTTCCAGATTATTTATATATTTAAATCTATATTTTGATTTACTAATATTTTTAGCAAAACAAATCTTATAATAATTATATAACTGAGATATAAATAAATAATTTTGATATATTTAACAAATGCAATTTTAATATTTATATAATAGAACGATTATGTGTTTATATTTATATAATAGAACGATTATATAAACACATTATTAGGTAGATATCGATCCGTATAACAACTCTCACTTCATAATACACTTTACATGGTTTAAAAAAATAAAAATATAAAAAAAAAAATTAATTAAATTATTGTTTTATTTTAAATTATTATTATTATGGTTATAATAATAAAAAATATATATAAAAATTGAATACATATATTTAAAATTTTATAAAACAATATCTTTTATTATGGATATTTGTAATTTATAAATAGACTTTGTTATAATATCATGGTTAATACTATGGTTTATCAATATCACATGTTCTAAAAGTCATAAATTACTCCATATAACATTAGTTTCATTTTTTTTTAATTTATCAACTGAATTAAAAAGACAAACAAAATATAACTACTTTGAAAACAAATCTCCACTTTATATACACTAATAAATATTGTAAAATATTCCATCTAAATTCAATACCTAGCATTTATTTAATAATTATTAATAATTAAAATAAAATTATAGATTAACATTTTTTTTCAATTCCCCATATCTAAAGTTTATATATTTACTTGTTTAAATAAACTCAATCATCATTTTTAGTGATAATGAATTTCACATAATAATTAAATAATAAATTACACTTAATACACATAATAATTAAATCATAAATTACACTTAGTACACATAGTAATTCAAAATGCCTAAACTCTGAAAAAAATTCTATTAGAAAAATCTACATTCTCAAATAAAATTATAAAATTAATTATCTTGCAGTCCTGTTCAAAATTTGAAGAGTTTTCACTCACTTCAGACATTCGCTATCAAACAATCTACATTAATATCCTCCACGAGAATTGCTGCCTGGTCGATCAGTGCGTGGCCCAATTATAAATGTACCCTTGTCCCTTACTGTGACGCACCGGAATCATGCGTAGCAAAATTAAATTTACTAATAACAGGCTGTGCCTATCTATTTATTCAATCTTGTGGCTATCCATTGATACATGGATCTTGGGTTTTTTATACTAAATAATTTAGAAATTTTGGTAATGGCTGAATCTGTTTCGGCTATCAAAAATACAATTCAAACACTCTAACTATTTTTTTTTTATTAGATTTTAACCAAAAAAAAAAAAAAACCTGCAGTCCAAAATATTATGTCGAGTCATTTTTTTAACAATAATCATAGAGTTAGTGATAAAGTTGCCTAAAGCAAGGTTTTTTCCACATGGTGATAGAGTTACAGAAATAACATTAATGACATCCTTAAATTTGAAGCCTGAACCTCATTGCTGGCTTACCTGAATTTTGAACAATGTATCTGATAGGAGCCGATTGATTTATACATTCATAATTCACGATTTTTTTTCCCTAGCTTGTAGTAACGGTTACTTTGATGACAGTGGCATTTGTACAAATCTACACAATAAAATTTGAATATGCCCCCACCAAACTTGGAACTTTAACCTAATCTAAAAACAATCATTGATTGATGAATTGGATGTAACATATAAATATGGCCTCTTATTCACACCTGTACTCAAACCAAACAGTGTCTCTGGGCAGCTTACTGTTCATATTATTTGTTCTTAACATTTCCGTGTTGAGATAAACGCTCATCATTGAGAGCAGCATCGACCATTTCAGCTGAACAATATTCCACGCGTGAGCTTTAAGCATCAGACAGACTTGTTATAGATGTTTACCTGAAATAACAATATTATAGTGTTTCGACCTATAATATCAAAATCCTGTTTGTCTGGTTCTTAAGGCTTGCCACACTTCGAGGGGTCGATGCTGCCCTCAAGGATAAGCTTTTATTAATAGCGATCGAATTTAATTACAGGAGGAGAAATAACGTGTTGTATGTGATCAAAGCAAATTGCAGTCCATTCATGAAAGGATCCAAATTGTACCCATTTATTTATATTGTATGCCGACCTCTACCCATTTATTTATATTGTATGCCGACCTGTCCATGACTGTTTAATGACATGCAGGTCTCCAGTATTCAACTCTATCGTATCAAGCTCTTGTTTACAAAGAAGGGCAACGCATAGAACACTTGGAATGTTGTTTGTATCTCGCTTAACTGATATT